>OZ024908.1:29570351-30284357 GCA_964017125.1 Flabesymbios commensalis
AAAAATTAAACATTCAACATGTTTAACAAAACAATGTGTGCCAGTCTCATGGCATACATATATTGCAAACAATTCGTTTTATGAAAAGTGGTTTCCATGGTAACCATATTAACCTTCAAAAATTGTTTTTCCACTCTAATCGGATTCATGTGTGAGGGTAGGGGTACTTATTTACATTTTCCATTGGATTTACATATCAACTGCATTTTAAAAGTAGTATTATGCTAGCTTATTACTTGAACATAGATATACAACACATTTTTTCACAATATTTATCAAAAAGACGTTACCATAGAAACTCTCGATTTGTGATGTTGTGCAAATTGATGCGCAAGTAAGAATGAGAGATTAAAAAACTAGACAAAATTTCATGCAAGAAAAATTTGAAAAACTAAGACATTTAGATAAAGCTACCTGCCTCCAGGACTAATACACTTGTTATTCAAAGTAAATCTATTTAAATGAAAAAATACAGATTTGTACGTGAAAAAAACACTGATCATTTCCTAAGTACATTTGTTTAGGGTGTTCAGATTGTTTGAATGTTTGATGCGTAATGTATGCCCGCACTTACCTCAACTAATACATTTTCTCAATATCGATTAATAAAAAAACAGGTTATTTTGAAAAAAACGACGGTTATTATATCAACTAATGTCAAACACCATCACAGTATCACTAGCAGCATCTCTACTAGCCTTGCAGTCATTAGACAACAACTCATGATCATAGCCGCTAAACTTGTTATAGTACAGGAGGAATGGACCCATTTTTGGAGTTGAGTTGACACTTAAATTCATAGAGATAAAAAAGATATCACAGGAAATGTTTAAGTCTCTAGTTTATGGTGGCGCATATCGTTTTTGCCGTACGTGGTCGATATTTTTTCAAACGTACGTTTGTGACGTCACGTCGCTATGGCAATGACGTCATTTTATGACCCAAATTGGCCAGACAAACTACGAAATAGGGGGTCATGCTTAAGCCACTGCTCAGTATTAGTATGATTCGGTGTCGATTCTTAATGTGTCAGCACATACTTCGCACACCTGGTAATAGTTGTATATATTCATTGTGTCGTAAGTTCAAATTTAATGACCATAAAATTACATAAATCTCTGATACAAGTGAATATATTGTTTTAGAAAAATAGGCACGCGAAATATTGTAGAGAATAAAGTTGTGTGTTATATCTTTAATTCTGATTACGGAAACCGTTATAATATATCAATGGAAAGGTATTAATCTCTACATTTGCGCGAGCTAGCGGTAGTAGTAGGCCGGGAGCCAGATCTAGCCCTCGTACTCTCAAAAGCTAAAAAATTTTCACTGCGATTTTTATTTAGCTTGACCCTTGGGACATATCAGGTTTTGATTCTTTTTTGCCAAACAGGACGCTTTAAGCTCTAGGGCCTATTTTACCGTTTTTTAGAAGGACACTAAAATAAAATTGACAACAATTCGAAAAATTGTTCAAAATAGTAGTAGATTTATTTATTTTCGCTATTGTTTTAGTCATAGCCCTCGGCCATATACACATGTAGGTCACTGAAAACTATTTGTGCCCAGATTTTATTTTGAATATTTTTTTCAACCTTTTTATCAATACGGGCGCCGAAAAAAACAAAACATTATAAAATATGTGTCAAATTTGGAAATCTGTCGTTTTAGTTGAGTGCTATTTAGAAGCAAGCTAGTTCACAAAAAGTGTCCCCATTATGTCCCGAGGGGACTACAAGTTGAAGTTTAACAAAATCTGTTGCCAATTTTTTTCTATAACTACATATTTAGGATACGCGCGTCTTTATCGGGAATTCTAATTTGCGGTAAAATTCAAATATGCTGATATTTCTGCCTCCAGTAGGATATTATAATTAGGTTAACTCGACATGCTATAGTTATTTATTATTATATTTATTATACATAAATCTCATATTGGTGTATGTTTACATTTTTACGGAGAACAAAATAATATATAAAGTGACACTTTGAATGCTAAGGCTGATTTGTTGTTTCTAAAATACTATATCTACTATGACTATTTAACATTTTTATTTACATGATTATTACATGTTTATCTCATATTGATGTTTATGTTTACATGTTCTATGGGGAATTATATACATAATGACACTTTAAATGCCATGGCTGAGTTTTGAAAATAAATGTAAAATAATGTAAAATAAAGCACAATGTTTGAGACTTGGTAGGTTGTATCTTGATTATCATGGCCTTATTCCAATATACCTGAAGATCATAACAATAAACAGAAAATGTTTTTTGGAGAACACACTAATATGTATATATAATAACACTTTGAATGCTAATGAACAATGTTTGAGACATTACATGTCGACTGGTATCTCGAGCATTAATCCAGATATCCCTAAGGCTAATAACAATAAACAGAAGATAAATATATTATATTTATGCTAATAAATTATCATAAGCACAAGGTGAAATTAACATTCCTTGTTTTTATACAGCTAGATGTAAAAAATTAATTTCAATATACTGATCTGTCCTGATCAGAAAATAGTCATGTAACATAATTTTATTCAAATGATAATATAAGTTTAATTTACCCACCTCGTCACAGAAACACTTTTAGTAAAGAATATATATATTCACTCTTAAATATAGAATAAATATATTCAACGTTAATTTTAGCGAAAATATAGATATACCATACAAAAGCAAACAAATAAATTACCGCTTAATTCTTTAATTTGGAATATTGTTCAGCTCCAAAAAGACTGCTTGTGGAATTGTGTTAATGTTGCTTCATGTTAGCATCATGATGCATCGTTGAATTGACATGCATCATAACCAGCTGCCGCACCAGCGTTATACATGTTATACACAAAATACGGGCTTAAAAATAAGTTAGGGTTCATAAATAAAAACGCTAATGTATTTATTATTGACCTCGCATTCAAAAATTAACCCACCAGAAATGTTGGTGGCTTATGTCAAGTGCTTTAAGAGCAAACACACCATGGAGCTGAAACACTTCTCAGAAATGATGCAATTGGTGCTGCGCTATTCTTAATTTGATGAAATCATGACTGGACAATAAGCTATTATGGTACATGCAAATTCGTCTTCCGGTCCAGGTCCGGACCGCGAGGTTAAGTAGAATCACAGCAAACCTTCAAGTCTATCAAATCAGTAAAAACAACTCATGAACTAGTTGATTATGTGATGGCCGCTCATAAAACGGGTAGTAGGCCATAATTTTATGTGGATAAAGATGAGTAGTAAAGACTTTCGTCCAACACAGGTGAAACGTAGTGAGATTCCGATCATAACCATCCCATCACCATGGTCACTGTAGATTTCAATAGCTTCACAAATCCTTTTAAAAGTGGTAATGAAAAACGTTTGCTACATGGCTCTCCCCAGGTGTACATGTTTATAAAGCTGATTTCAGAAAGATAAATTGCAAACGAGGTCAATTTTGTCCTACCGCCGATAGCAAATGACCTTTCATCGATGACGTAAATGGCAGATTTTACATCAAAGATGTTCCAGCTTAAATGACCGATGTTGCTAATATCGTTTTACCATCCATTCATAAAGTACATTTTAGCACTCACTCGTACCAAAAAGGATATGTAAAATATCGGAACGTCTCAGAAGAGGTCCACGATTTTTAAATAAAAGGGGATAAAGTAAATACCTGCAGACTGAAAAAGTTCTTGTTGTCCAATAATAAACATAAACGTCAACTGATGAGTCTGCTTAAATTCAAGTTGGTGGTGAAGCCACATGGTTGTTTTCAGATATTTCAACAATACCAGTACCGTATCTGAACTAAATCTTAGCTCTACACAGCACAGAAAGCAATTGATTCTCGAATCATGATACATACACATTGAATATGTTAGAACGAGTGAATACACCTCAGAATCAAAAGGGACTCAATTGCTTCTGTATTACCAAAACGTGTCTTTTTGTAATAAAACCAGCTACGTTGATTGAGCAGGTTCTGATAACGACACAAACAACATTGAGCAGCTTTTAACCGCTTGGTGTATTTCACTTGAACAGGTTCGGTTCTGGTCATTTGCTCTTCTGTGGGCTTTAAAACCTGCTAAAGTTGATTGAGCAGGTTCTGCTTTCACGGGTAGCAATGCTTTTTCAACATTCAAACGATGGGGTGAAGTTGAACCATACAAAGTTCTGCAGAATGCATCTAATATGTACCTACATTAGCAAGCTTAAGAATATATATTAAATCATTTAACATAATTTTGAATCATTTAACATAATTTTATTGCACTGTTTATGGTTACATATACTCTAATCATGCTAATAGGCTAATGAAATTCGAGAGGTCAAAGTTAAGAATGTAGGCCGTATGTGAAAACTTGGCTACCATCAAATCCTCAGCAGCAATTGATTTATTTAATTATCGACCTTGTCATAGCACTTTAAAACAAACATAGCACATTTTCAAGACGCCATTTGGAAAAGATCGCACCAATCCTCTTTTGAGCAAATCGACATATATTTCAGATGCACATCTAATAATTAAATTTTGCCCGAATTATGTTTGGACAATATGGACATATATAACGTACATACACAAATACCATGTGAGGAAAGATTAATTATATGGACATAATACCCCCTCCTTGGTGGATATGCCCACTACACTGTCAGTGTCCGTTATTTTTGTTTTTACAATAATTTTAATTTTCTCATATGCCGCTAGGTACACGTAGGCCTATAACTTTCGGGCACAGATCGACGCTTAGTAAAGTTGGTAGAACGGTTTCGACATTTATTGTCTGTCCTCGTGATTTGTATCGATACACCCATGTTCGTTTGCTTCAGCGCATACCATTAAATGTTGACCCCACCTCGTTCACTTATTAAATATAATATATTTATTTATCTTGTGTTTTTTATTATAATCTGTAGGGATACTCGTATTGATGACAAAATGCTCAATATGAAATGAATGACCACCTTTGTGCACATATAGGCTGATAAATGAGGTGACACTGCCCTCCAGACACAGATTTCAAAATTCGAGCCCTGGCGGTCTGAGGCCGAGCACGCAACCTCTCGGTCACGGGGGCTCGCTCTTCATAATATTGAAACATTAATTGCCTTAGCATTTAAAGTGTATTTATATATATTACTGTTGTTCTCCATAAAGAATTAAACATCAATATGCGATTAACATAAAATATATATACATATAAATAGTCAGATTATTTATAGTATTTTACAAACAAAAAATCTGCCCTAGCATTCAAACTGTATAAAACAATTATTTTTTCACTTTGTTCTTCCAGTCAGTTATTGAATATAATATATGTATCCTGTGTTTATTGTTATAATCTCTATGGATATCTGGATAACGCTATAATTGGTCAAGATACAAGTCTTAAGCATTGCGCTTTATTATACATTATTTTAGATTTATTCTTAAAACCTCAGCCTTGGCATTCAAAGTGTCATTATACATATTATTTAGTTTTCCATCAAATATTTAAACATATACATCAATATGAGACTAATCTTAAATATGTATATTACATACAATATTAAATATCCACAGTATATATACACTGTGAGCAAAAAAATGGTCTTAGCGTTCAAAGTGTCATTTTATATATTTTTTCTTCATAAACATGTAAACATAAACATCAAAATGAGATTCACATAAAATATTCATAATAAATATAATGATAAATATCCAGAGCATAAGTTAACTTCATTATTATAGCCTATTGGACGCAGAGATATCAGCACATTTGAATTTTACTGCAAATTACAGTTAGCGATAATGACGCGCTTATCCTGAATATGTAGTTATAAAAAAAAAAAGTTGGGGACACTTTTTGCGAATTAGCTTGCTTGTAAGTACCACTCAACAAAAAGAACAGATTTCCAAACTTGACACATATTTTATAATGTTTGTATTTTTTAGGCGCCCGTATTGATAAAAGGGTTAAAAAAAATATTCGAAATGAAATCTGGCCACAAATATTTTTCAGTGAACGACATGTATATATGGCCGAGGGCTATGACTAAAACGATAGTGAAAATAAATAAAACTACTACTATCTTGAACAATTTTTCGAATTGCTGTCAATTTTATTTTGGTGTCCTTCTAAAAAATGGTAAAATGGGCCCTAGGACTTAAAGCGTCCTGTTTGGCAAAAAAGAACCAAAACTCGCTATGTCCCAATGGTCACGCTAAATAAAAATCGCAGTGAAAATTTCTTAGCTTTTGTGAGTACGAGGGCTAAATCTGGCTCCCGGCCTATAACGTCAAAATAATCATATGGTGAATACAGCGCTCTTTTATGACGTCATAGTTTTTTCGTATTCATCAAGCTTACCTTTGATTTATCTACCATTTATCACTAGGTGGATCTTCACGACTGGCTGAGCATACCCCAGCATACACAACACGTTGACCCAATATTGCCCTTATGTTGGACCAGCGACAAAGACGGTGGGTCAACGTTAATCTAACATTGGCTCAACGTCTCCTGTTTGCTGAGTCTGTCACCCATGCCCTCTGTTTATATGTCTCCAATATAACAAAAAAATGTCTTATTAGGGCGAAATATGTTCCAGACTGCAAGTCTTAATTAAATTTAACAATTTCTCGAAGAGCATGCATCCGACCCCTCTAGACAGTAATACAAGGAGGCTGACTGAGTCAGATATATGATAGGCGCTTCCTGTCAGTCAAATCTTGGATCTGTCAATTAGTGCAAGAGCATTAGTGTTATGTCTAATACGATTTGAAGGCAACAAAAACATAAATTTATTTTCAATTGGCTTTCATACAATAAATTACCTCATCACTTGTGTATAGATCTATAAGTAATAGATATAACGGCTGTTATACTCACTCTTGTTTCGCTGTTCGGGGGGGGGGGGGAGCTATGTGATAAATCTTGTTATTTGAAATTTGCTGACGAGGATCTTGTTGACAAAATGGAACCATTGGATTCTGTGATAGATTAAACCAAAAAAATCAAACTTGAGCAAAGAAATGGTTAATTTACGTAACCGAATAAACTAAAAGCTGTTTTTTCAGGAATTATAGCGGGGCTTCTACCCGTACAAATGCTGAAACACATCCTTAAAATCTACCTTGTGTCTGTTTTTAATTCAAGATGGCCGTCATCACGGTAACGCCATTTTTCGAAAAACCAAGGGTACACTCCACGCACTTCATCACTTTTACAATTTGAAAATAATTTATTGTGTGTTTACCCAGGATTTGAGGTACGAGAAGGAATAATATCAGTTCTTGCCTTAATATATATCCAAGATCAACCACACGCTCTAACAAAGTTATTCTGTCACGTGTGATGGCTCTCAAAAAAAGTCATACTACACATGGGTGGTAGGGGTGGAAATCATGTGTTGCTTGTTATGCGGTCACCATTGTAGGTCATTTTTTTTAAATTATCAGTTTGAGTAGATTCGTTCAGAAGTACCACGAGTACTATTAAATTCAGAAACCGTACGGTATTTCTAATAGTATTAATGTCTAATTATTTTTTTAGAACATTATATCACTCATATTGTAATAATCCTACCGATTTATTGTGACGCAGTAGATGTCCCTGAACAGAATATTGTTATCTATTTATTAGTAACAATGAGTTATCATGGTTATTGTGACACACATATAAAATCGCTAGGCATCAACATTCCAATTATAGGGTGGGCGGGGGGCCTAGGGTAGTGGTTAGCACTGCTGCCTTTCAAGCCAGAGTTCGGGGTTCGGTTCCCGGTCTCGGCGGGTTGAAAGAAACAAAAAATGTTTCTTCCCCATCTACGTGTGAAAGCCTATAGGTGGCCTAGAGCCCGATTCATTTTATTTCATTTCCAATTGCAGGGTTTGACGAATTTAACCTGTTGTTAGCGCAGCCTGACCCGTCAGATTTTAAAGTGATGAGTCACATGATACCATGTCCTAACGATATACGCCATATTCTGAAAAAATAAAATGCCATATTCTGGCTTTATACTGCCGTATCCCGACATTGTTAAACACATCCTGATCTTAAAGGGACTGGCCCAGGCTGAAATCATAAAAAAATCGGTGATTTTATATTGGCTTCTTAATACGACCATATGATGTAAACATGTCCATAGACTAGAATTGCAAAAGTTTTTTAAATTTTGTGCTGCGCATTCACCAGTTAGGCTATATATAGAGACGAAATTCCTGATTTCAAATTATTGACAACCATGTCAAAAATTAGAAATACGGGAATTTCGTCTCTATACCTAGTCTAACTGGTGAATGCGCAGCAGAATTTTTTTTTAAAAAATGCAGTTCTAGTCTATGGACATGTTTACATCATATGGTCATATTAAGAAGCCGAAATAAAATCAACGATTTTTTTATGATTTTAGCCTGGGCCAGTCCCTTTAACATAGTCATAGTGCCATGCATCTTGATATAACAATGACGATGAACTGTTAGTTATATCTCGATTTTATGGTGCATATTCGGACATTATTGTGCCATATCCAGAAATGCCATTTAATGATGCCAAACATGCAAATCCTAGCATATCCATGCATATTATATTGCCAACACCATGACATTATATTATCATATCATGAATACAAATTACTTACCCTGATAAAAAATGTCGTCCCCTGACCATACACTGCCCGACATCCTGACATAAAAATGTAATTTCTTGACGAAGAATGCTACATGGTGACGCCATACTGCCATATCATTCTATTATAAGGCCATATTGTGTCCTTAAGCTGCCATATAGGCTACTGATATTATAATGCTGTATACTGACATTAATATGCCACATAATGAAAAGAGAATGTCATAGCTTGGTATTAACATGATATCGAAAATGGTATGATCTAATGATATAAGACTATATTGTGACATTAAAGTGGCATATCCTGATATTACAATGCCATATCCTGACTATATAGTGCAATCTCCTGCAATATTATTGCCATATCGAGACGGTAAACAGCCATAACCTGATAATATAATTCCACATATTGACTTTATAATATCATAGCCTGACAGTCAAATGTGATATCCTGACATTAAAATTTCATTTACTTATATTAGAATGTCGTCCCCCGACCATACACTGCCATATAATGTTATATGATGATATTGTAATGCCACATCCTGACATAAAAGCTCCGCTAACCCTTGAATACATTTCAAGTCATAAATTTGCTTTAAAAAAATCGTCGTCTGCGCAGTAAGGCTTATTTTATATGTTTCAGTCCAGTTTAAAAAAAACTGATATATTTAGATCTAAATAGCAGTGGCGTAAACAGAAGTGGGTTCTATGTTAATATGGCATCCAAAATTAAAGTTAAAGTTATTATATGGTCCGCGGGCACGAGATTTCACCTGCGTAGAATGTCATCTATACAATTTGGAGGCGGCGGTAATATTTATTGGTAAAAGTAAATCACATTAGAAATAGATCATGTATTTGAATCTGTAAGAAACAATAACCGGCGTGTTTCTCTTCTGTGAAAAATGCATTTAATATTGATATTAAATATTCATCTGTTTATTCAGCTTATACGAAACTTCTTTTTTATCATATCATTAAAAATAATAATATTGAGTAAGATTTCCCTAGCACTCGCTGCACGATGATAATTGAGTTTATTATCTCATTCTTTATGTCAGAATTTGTACGTAGGTATAATTTTATAGGCCTATGTTCATTAAATCAGTATAGTTATGTTTGCTGGAAGTCGTTCATTTCAAATTAATGGGTTTATTTTTCTAGAGGTTGGCAGCCCTACAGATTTTGTTGGCTACCTCTACAGTTAAAACTAATAATTATGTCATTATACCTGAAGACGACGCAAAACTAAATGGCCAGGCGTCATGCTTGAGAGGTATGAATCCGGGTCTGGCCGGTTTCAACTGAACTCCCGTAACACCAGGTTCAGAAATACTTTTATGTGATAAAATAAACAGACAGATTATATATATATTTTTATTTTTATGGAATTTTGAAAATGTTTCATTCCGTTGCAAATATATTTAATATTGAGATTGAACAGTTATCTATTTGTCATATTTGCTGAGCTCATACAGAGCTCATTGTTTAAAGTCGATCCTCGCACTGAAAGATTAAAATATTTATAATGACCGTAGACCCATAACATAGGTATTCAAATGAAGCGAAAAGAGCTAACGAAGACATTGGTCTTAATTCTGTGTGAAGAGCTGTTTATATTTCTGTCATAAACTATTCTATCAATTAAAGGTGAAGTTGAAATGTTTTCCAAAACACGTCAACTGACATTAATCAAATGTGCAGGTAGCTGTTAAAGACCAGAACTTTACACATGTCGATATTTAGTCCATTTACACAGTTTGCGAAAGTTAGTTCTTTTTTTTAAATTTGTGGCTCTTTGCAGCAACCTCGGTGGTACATATTACAGATATATCATTTTACTACCAATTAAAATCGATTCTGTGATGATTTGCTGTAGCAAAAGCATCGAAATAAGCAAAGATATGGTAACAGGAAGTCCTTGCGCTACCAGTATTATTAGGCTCTTCTCAAAACCGCACTCATTTTTTTCGCTAGGTCGCTCAGGGGGGAGTGGGCAAGAGGTTATTATGGGCCCAAATAAGAAATACGTCAGTTTCACATGCCTTTTCTATGTTTTATAATGACAGAGAACAGACTGAAGGTTAAAATAATATATAGGGTTATTTACATTCCTTCACTTAAAGTGCAAAACACACCAACGCGAACGTCAGCGCGATTAGGCACGTGACGAGTGACTGACGCGAAAATTACATGACTGTCCACACACCAACGCGACGACCAACGCGACATGTGAGGCGCCACAACCGCCGGCGGGGGCCCTATGGTGGTGGTTAGCACCGCTGCCTTTCACGCTGGAGTTCGGGGTTCGGTTCCGGGTCTCGGCGGTTTGAAAGAAACAAAAATGTTTCTCCCCCATCCACGTGTAAAACTCAGTATTGCGGGGAGCCTCCGTGACCGAGAGGTAGCGTGCTCGGCCTCAGACCGCCAGGGCTCGAATTTCGAATCTTGTGTCTGGAGGACAGTGTCATCTCAATCATCTCACCATCCTCAGGAGGTTCTCTTGGCCCAGTTTAGCCTATATATCCACAAAGGTGGCCTAAAACCCGATTTATTTCATTTCATTTGCGACAACCGGCGTGACGAAAATGTAACAGTTTTGAAAATGGTCGCGTTGCCTATCGCGCTCGCGTACGTCGTCGCGCTGGTACGTTTTGGCAATGATCAAATAATGTGTTTGAAAAACTGACGCGACGTCATTTGAAGCTGACAATCACATCACCGATTCCAGCTATATAGAAATGATTGTATGTATGTGTAATACAGTAAATGATGGGAAAATATCACATTATATAATGATGCAGCAGGTAATTTATAAGATAAAGGTTAGATGTGATACAGTAAAATACTGTGACGTTTATCAGAAATATTACCTTTAGATTTTATTTCATTTTAGTGTTGATATATGTATTGAAGTGCCAGAAGCGTTGTGCAGGCAAATGTTCTTGTTGTATTTGGGGATTTGTTTGTTCGGCTCTCTGTGTTTGCTATGGTACATGCTCTCGCCTCACTCTGGATAATGCATAATACGAGAATGGAAAAACAAATAAATTTAATAAATACGTTTAAAATGACTATGATTTTTCCTTTTTTCATTTTTAAGTCATATTTGACCGTGAAAAGGACTTTTTTGGGTGACCTTGACCTTGTACAAAACAAATCCCTCCCGAACTGTTTCGTGACGCGAAAACACTACAAAACGAGGTATTATATGATTCTTTATGACTTTTATTTGTAAAGTTTTGAAATTCTCATTTCTTATTGGCGGCCATTTTGGCGGCCATTCTAAGTTTATTAACCCGCAAATTTTTGAGGTTGAGATCAAAATAGTATTTAATTTGTCAAAACCTTGCTCTGTGCTAAATTTGAAACTTGTATCAATCTGGGATACATAAATTGAAAATAACTATATTATCTTTTTTGTTACATTTCTATGTCATATTCAACCTTAAAAATGATTTTTTCGGGTGACCTTGACCTTGAGTCGTAAAATATAGTCCCCCAACAGATTCGTGAAAAAACGGGGTATTACATGATTCTTTGTGACTATTCGCAAAATTGTGAAGTTCTCATTTCTCGATAGCGGCCATTTCGAATTTGCTCAACCGACGAGGTCTCGGTCTGAAATTTTTGGGCTTGAGACCAGAATTGTATTTATTATGTTAAAACCTTGCTCTGTGCCAAATTTGGGACTTGTATACATCTGAGGAACATCCGAGAGACTTGCCCACTGCACTAACTGATCCTGCTTGTAACAAGACGCCTTGTTAATAGTATACAGACAGACAGATATTTTATTGACAGAAAGAAAGTCAATCTAGACTTATTTGTCATAGAAATAGAGATATGTACATGTATATACAACATTGGTAATTTGTTAAAATCATATGACAATATACATAGTATGACATACATAACTAAAATCATGTTAACTGGCATTGCCATAAGAAACACTGGGTATATACTTAAAATAATATTTAAAGGCATTGCCAGGGTAACATAATGTCTATCATTTTGTTTTCCCGCACCAAAACCAGAGATAAAATAGCTACTACATTTGACATGCTAATTATATATATTGTAGCAAAAAAGACACTCTGGAAAGCGTAGAAACCTAGAATATATACAAGTGCATAATTATGCTACAGTAATTTGAGAATGTATTAAGACAATGTTAAAAATTACACGATATTTTTAAAAATCAAATATTATATCATGCAAGTACAATCAATGTGACAATCTGCGACACAGGTAGCGCCGAGCCATGTGACCATGCAAGCACAGTCGCTATGAACTCGGCGATTCCCTGATATAGACTAGTGATGCAAATTTAACAACGTAATAACAGTACTACCACTGAAACACTTATATACATACTAATAAAAGTCGGACATGGTGGTTCGTCGACTGCCAACAAAGTATAGCATCAGAACCATCAATATTATCGAGTGTTGGAGACTGAGTTATGTAATAAGAATAAAAATTACGGATAATAATTATGCGTGCCATTAACGCAGGACATGGCACTCACACAATAGCAATAAAGTTTGTTTAAAGGGACCCCTTGGGATGAGACATTTTCAATGTTGTCAATTTTGAAAATTTAATTGATATGAAGCTATATAGCCTACTGATCTTAACTAAAAATGCGAAAAAGTCAAAAAACAATTTTAAAGCACCGAAAAAGAGCGAAATAGTTGTATTTCCAGGTCGTATATTGCCATGTAAACAAAACAAGTCAGCAATATTAAGCACTTTACATCACATATTCCCACGTATCAGACGGTAAGATCAGAGCAGTCGCCGCTAATTGGTGTCTTATAGTCAGGACACGGGAGGACACACCTGCAGCACTGATTGTCTTCCCAACGCTGGGCCGATGCCATCAGCATGTGGCCCAATGCTGTGAAAACATTCAATCATCCTTCAGGCATACAAATAGTTTGTTTGGGCTACTTCTGGTTTCATAGAAATGTTGATTAAAAACATTTGTGAAAATATCAAAATTCTGAAAAAATAAAAACATGATCCGTGGGATGCACTACTTCAGTACGGAATTAAAAACGAAAATTGATGTCATCCCAAGGGGCAGCTTTAATGTAAGAAAATCGAATTTTAGAGAACTTGCCGTCTACCGAGGATTCGCATTATTGCGAACTTGGACAAAGAAGGATGAAGCACAACTATATACAACACAGTCATATGCCAGAATCGTCCTACGATTAACACCAATCTACTGTATAACATGAGTAGTTGGACGAGCATTGTATCGAGCTAAACTAGAGTGCAAAGTCAGCAATTCGTTTTCTAAAATCCTATATCTGAATTATGCTTATAAATATACAAACGTTCCTAATACGATTACATTTAAGATTTGACATTTAAACTGCGTGTGACAAAGGGATCCTGATGTGTAAAATGGCGGCCATCTTGACGATGTTCCACCGACCTGATTTCTGGTATTTTCTTTTTGGGGGTTGCCAAGAGATAGGCCTATATCTTCGAGAGAATAAAATCAGCTTGGAGTACGCCCGTTCCCAACTCAATCCTCCAAAGTGGCTCTATACTCACCTGTTGTGGGACATCATGAAATTGATCTTACATTTCTATAGTGTATAGTATAGTTTTTTAGCGTAAAATTAGCTTTCAAAAGCATCAGCTGAATAAAATATGGCATAAGTATGAGGGTAAGACGTTATATACGCATACATGAAGAACGTCCACTACCAGGATTGTTTTTAGAACTTTATAGTCCATCTATTTGCCTAGGCCTATACATTATCCTCAATATATAAATAAACTGATAATCAAGCATATGAGCGGTTGAAATATTTTGATATATCCATCGTGTTCATTACATGTAGACTTTGCTTGTGTAAATGTTATCTGCAAACGTTAATTCTCCGAGTACGTTTGAATCACGCGACGGATAAAACATTATTTATACATGTAGGAATAATCTGTTGTCTCAGAATAATTTATAATTTATTATTTTTACATCATTACTATGTAAAGGATAGACTTTATATACATAGTAGAACAGGAAATCAAGTGATGGCATGTGGACAAAACATGTCATTTTTGTGTGACAACCTAGGCATATACTCTATCATTTTTACAAATGCAGGATATTGAACGTCATCTACATGTGTATATCGCAGCTGATAATTGATCCACCTTTATAAATATCCAGTAGAAATTGGTGAAAAAGTGACGTCACAAACATCACGACATGACGTCACAAATGCATGTTTTATGAAAAACTCGACCACTTGCCGCAAAAACTGTTCACGCTACGTAAAACTAGACGTTCATACATTTCCAGCGATATATTATTTGTCTCTAGGAATTTAAGTGTCAACTAACTCCTTAAATAACGTCAATTTTCAGATTTCCTCCTCTACTATTACCACTATTTGATGGCAAATCACACTTCACAGTATCTGTATCAACAGGTACAGTGTTTGTTGGAGGATTTAATTGATCCAAAATGGGGGTGATCTGAAGCCAATTCATTCTAACAAATTAGAACGATTATATTTAGTGTTCTAAATTTGTTCGACTATAAACATGACAATGTATATGTCTGTATCGCTTGTACTAAGAATTAATAATTCATATTTCTGTATCTATTTTACTATTTGTAAGTAACTAAACACATTGCTATGGAATTAGCAATTTATGTTATGACTATCAAACAACAATTTAATTGAAAAGTAGATTTTCTCAAAACAAAATTGTATCTATGAATTCAAAATCTGAATCTGACAGCATGTGGTCTACCATCAATAAAGGCAATTTCGGAATTATTGCTCCCCTGTGACTCCCCACTGAAATCACATAGACTATATCTGATCCCTGTGACCTTGACCCCCCCCCCCCCGGGGGCTTCTAACTTGATTCCTCGTCCCTGTAAAATGAAACCAACCATCACTAGACGTTGATACAGTATCATTTTTCATAGTTATATATTTATATAATATTGTTATACACATAGCAGACTCAAATGAATGGAAATTACCGTAAGTTTTTATAACTTTACTTGTTATAGTTCACAACATTCGATCAACTTCGTGCAGTTTAATAGTGGTAAAAACAGTTCAAAGAATGTGAATAAAAGCGAAACCCAGCACTGAAAGTGTTGCATAATTATAGTCAGACCTGGGTTCAATTCCATTTTTTTAATTCCGAAGCTACTTCCAATTCCTTTATTTTCATTTTTTATAATTCCAATTCACATTCTAACTCCTAATTTCTAATTCCTTCCTAATTCCGGACTTTTTAAATTTTCTATAAAATTATCTGATTTTAGGCACAAATTATTATATTGTGAGAATAATAAACAACACATTTATATGCGAGAGCATTTTTATATAATTAGTAAATCAATCAGAATCAACTAAACTAATTATTGTGACATGTATTTTAATATAACTTCTTGTTAGATTCTTGGTCACTACATTGGAATTTTTGTATAATCTTTGTATATTTGTTGTAGCTTAAGCAAATAAATAAATGAAGTATCGCGCAGATTTGAAGCTAAACTAATATCGAATGAAAAATACTAAAGTCATCAGTGAATCATTGAAATAGATTATGCGTGTTGACAGATAATAACAAGTTACATAAACATTGTTTTATTATTAAAATTGGCGGTGTTGTATCGTCATGCCAGAGCTAGAAAACTGTCACGGTCAACACAGTGTTATCGTAACCATACCCCCCCCCCCCCTCGCCTCTCCCGTTGTCTGTTACATCACACCTCCTTACTCTTTAATAACACTTTGTATCCCCTGTCATATTATTAGAGTTCATTGACATAATTTAGTTATTTATCTAATTTAACTTATTGACAGGAATATCATGATTGAATATGTAACTTATACATATTAGGTCTGTAATATTTATATTGTGATATAATTGTTTTGCTTAATTCGACTGGTAAACACACCCCTTATCCACCCACCTCATGCTTGCCGAAAAACAAATATTTTATTTGATTATTTTGCCATATTAAATCGATAAAAATATCAAAACGCTTGGTGTATTGTGTATATATCGTCATATAATATCAATAAGCTATAGAATTTATATAAGTATTATGAAAAAAATCGCCTTGATATTTGACCACTAATTAACCCTTTAACCGCCAAATTATTCAATTTGAATTTTCACTAACTTGAAGTTGTGTCTCGCTGACGCGACCCACAACTTCAAGTGAGTGAAAATTATTCAGATTTGACAAAATGGGGGTCAACTCTTTTTAAATCTTGCTGGTTGATGTCACATTTTATAAAAAATAAAAACTCGAATATATGCGGCACCGGCGGTTAAAGGGTTAATATGGTGTACGTACTGTGTTACACGCGAGCTGTTGAATACTTTAGTAATAATATACACAGTCTGTGTATATTATTACTAAAGTATTCAACTTCACCAAACTCACCAGGCTAGATAACTATCCTAACCTTCTTATTTAGCCCACAGAAAATCACATGCTGGGCTATTTAACTATTTGAACCTTCTTTTCACCCCAAATAAAAGCAAGTAGGTTTTATAACTTTTCAACCGACATAATTATTTAGCCCACAGAAAACAACCCGGGCTGAACAACAATTCCACCCTTCTTTATGCCTACACGTAATAAAGCACCCAGACATATTTCAACCTTCTTATTTAGCCCACTACAATGCACCTGGATTATACAATTTTACAACCTTCTCATTTAACACACAGAAAAACAGCCGGGTTACAGAGCGATTTTCCAATCTTCATATTTAATCCACAACAAATACACCGGGCTAGATAACTGTTCAAACCTTCTTATTTACCCCGCGAAAAATCACCTGGGCTATTAAACTATTTAAACCTTCTTTAACCTACAGAAAAACAGCTGGTTATAGAAATATTTTCGTATTTAATCCACACCAAATCCACTGGATTAAATAACTATTCCAACCTTTGTTATTTAAACCACAGAAAAGCAGCAGGGTTATTTCAACATATCTGAGCAAGGTAATCTAGAGTATATCTTGTGCAAAATATGCGCTATGAGCGCTAGAACATAAATCGTTGTTGCTACACAGTACACTCACGTAGCAGAATTGCGTTCTCGTAATGATTATATTATGCTATAGTGATTTTTGTTTTTGTTTTCTTTGTACAGGAGAAAGGTACAGCGATACAATGTTTAGATCATTTTCCTGGAGACACGACTGCCCCGTATACACATGATACAGTAGTGTATGAGAGATAAAATTGTAAGTATGCCTATCTACCTAATTTATGTGTTACCCAACAAATATTTAAGTTCTTGTAGTTATCATATTGTATTTTTTTTATCAAAATATTGAAAGCAAATTTCGAATTTGATCACCACGAATAGAACATATTAAAAAAAAAATTATGTTTCATTGATCCATTCATTATTTTATTTTCAGCGAGACGCCAGTGGTTTTAGAAGAATATATATGGACACTCTGTATGAACACTCTAAGTCACTGGCTATTTTTGTTTTATCTATATAAGAAACATAAACAAGATCGACATTATTTTATGGGTGATATGATTTTCTTCTAATAAATGCAAGTGCAACATTCGTAATTATTATTATCTCATCATCAACTTTATAATTGAATGTGTTCACATGGTCGCAGAGTAACACAAAAGTTATCCACAAAAGGATTCCCTACTTCTGTCTGTATATTATTAAATTCTCTAGTAGCTATAACAACCACCATTATATAGCTCCGACACAATTGTAAACAAAGCACTAAATTATAATACTTACATTTTATTAATAAACAGGATAGTAGGCCTACCCCCCTACACTTTTTACCACCCGATAGAATACTATTATATGTACACAGAAGTAAAATACAGAAAATATGTGCCCCTGAGCCCTTGTTGAAATGATGTGTTTTCCCTATGAGGCGAAAACGAATGCATCTCTGCCAAGTATTTTATTTGACAATCACTAAAAATCATTGCGCTATGACCAAAACCTTTCATTGCGTACTCAGGCAGTAAGTGCCTACATATAAAAGTATGAGTAATACGGACTACTGGTACTTGGCTTTACGCGTTCACAATGTATCTTTGACTTTTTTGAAAAAAACAATTTCACCATACATTCTATAGTTCCTCAAATATTATTATAAACATAAACACAATGCTATTTCAAAACTTTTTGGTAAACCATAAATGGTACCTTGGATAAAGGCGATAATAACTTAATCTAAACAACCGATGATAATAGTGTTCACTTTGCCTTAATCAGTCTTAATACAAGGACAAATTGAACAGATTGTTACTACCCTCAGAAACGCATAGTCGTCACAGACTGGAAGAGGATAAACCATGGGCCTACTCACAAAACAGAAGGCGAATAGTATAAATTAATTCACAAATATGTATTTTTTTTGTTTATAGCTAAATATAATATTGATAACAGTAATTTGAAACATGTATTGCAGTAATATCGTGCGCTCACTATGTGACCTCAGGAATAAGTCTCCGTCATGGAGTGGTATAAAAAAATTAACTTTAGAACTTAAATCTGATTCAACCCATCAACATTGCCTAGTTAAAAACAGGTCAGACGTTTCACCTAACTGATTAAAAATATTCACTTTTGATGGACCACATACCTTAGAACGTTGGCCAAATAAATTATAATTCATTAATGTCTAGATGGTTTAACACACAATGCTGAAATATTTGCGTATCAACCATGGAGACCAAAGAGTTGTTCCAATTTGAAATCATCACAAATAGTTTAGTTAGCTCTTTCTGCTTCACTTGAATATCTATGTTATGGGTCTACGGTCATAACAACTCGCTAATTCCTTTCAGTGCGGGAGTCGTTTACGTCTAATGACGGTCCCCGCGCTCAAAGGGTTCAGAATAATTTAGGAAAAGTATCACGGTAAAATATAAGCTCCGAGCGTCCCCACCATAGCGGTATAATGGCCAAAACTAGAAGGAACTACCACTAACGTGCTAGTGAGTTTGGACGGGGCCGTTCTTTCTGAAGGAGCGCGAGAGCTAGCCAGAGACAGAGCAAGAGCCAGAGTCGGAGACAGAGCCAAAGACAGACAGAGTCAGAGCAAGACACAGAGACAGAGACAGACTGAGACAGAGCCAGAGACAGACAGAGACAGAGCCAGAGACAGACAGAGTCAGACAGAGACATAGCCTGAGACAGAGCCATAGACAGAGACAGACAGAGGCAGAGCCAGAGACAGACAGAGCCAGATATAGAGACAGAGCCAGAGACAGACAGAGCCCTAGACAGAGGCAGAGCCAGAGACAGCCAGAGGCATAGACAGAACCAGAGTCAGAGCCATAGACAGAGACAGACAGAAACTGAGACACATATTGAATTTTTACGAGTGAGCGGGGAAGAAACATTTTGCTTTTTTCTAACTTGAAGGCCAGAGTGGGGTTCGAACCCGCGATCTCCAAGTTTCCAAGCAGGTAGCTTTAACCACTGCACCAAGGCACCCGCCCTATCGGATTAACAATGATTATTATCGGAAAGTTGTGCTTAATATTTTATACAACGGATATTTGAATTCTGAGCAACATGTATAATTATAATATGGCACAAACATATGACAGTAATAATGCATTAAAACGATAACAGAATAATTATCTTCTATATGATATTGATTACAGGCTCCATAAAGGGGCAAATGATCTATTTCTTCGACCCAGTAAATGAAATGAATCGGGCTTTAGGCCACTTTTGTGCACATATAGGCTAAACTGGGCCAGGAGAACCTCCTGAGGATGATGAGATGATTGAGATAACACTGTCCTCCAGACACAGAATTCGAAATTCGTGCCCTGGCGGTCTGAGGCCAAGCACGCTACCTCTCGGTCACGGAGGCTCCCCACAATACTGACTTTCACACGTGGATGGGGAAGAAACATTTTGTTTCTTTCAAACCGCCGAGATCGACCCAGTAAACAATATACCTTAGCCCACTGTTGGATAATGATGTACCGCTGTCTGCAACACGGGCCCAACGTTAAACCAACATTGTATTGACGTATCGTGTTATCGGGAACGCACTTTTAACCAGAGTATTAAATTGTGTATGCTGTGTACACAAATTGTATGCATTTTGGATGTGGGTAACCATCATTTGTGTGCATGAACGTCGATCAAGCTGTAAAACCAGCCGGTTTTAACGGCATTTTGAAGTTTTGTAAAAGGTATAGTCAACTGTCAAAATACACTGGACAAGGTTGTCCCCAGAATGCAACAGTGGCCCCTGGACATTCCACAATGACATACCACCCCACATCCACAGTTTTCAGCCAAGATAATAATACTATAATGCGTTTCATACACATCGCCACATTATGAGCAAGTTCTCAAATCATATAAACTCTATATACTTGAGCGACATATATGAGGAAATAATTCACCAATTCTCTCATGTGGGCTTAGTGTTGAGACTCAAACAGTTGTGTTGCCATGGGGGTCTGGAAACAGTTGACTCACGCATATTAACAGTGAGAGCTTTCCCAGCCAACACGGCACACTCACCAAATGTTGATTTAATGTCGGTCAACGTCGCAGACGTTGGTCTAACATTATAACAACTTTGGGCAAATTACTCGTTGGAGTAGTATCTTGTAATTAGTTCAGTTGCTGATATTAATATAGTCAAAGTGTACTCTATAGGCTAATGTAGGCCTTCACCTCACCGTCCCACGCATGCCCATTTCGCAGTTGTATGTTTAGTTACACTCCCGTTAACGCTAAGCTCGGGTTTGGTAAAACCCCTTTTATGAATACGCCCGATAGTGTACAATATGACAGTGGACTCAAAACGTGACATCACTCAACTAATGCTTTGCTATGATTTTACCAGATTGATGTTGTTTAGTTATTATTAATTCCTAATAGTCATCTTACGCCGTACAACTGACTGACATCAGGTCACATCCAGCTAACTCGAGACGTTGACCCAATGCTGGGGTATTACTGATCCTCTGTCTGCGACGCTGGCACAGCATTACACAAACATTGGTTCCCGACATTCCATGTTAAGACGCTGCTCCAACATGAAGCTAACATTGGTTCAACGTCTCGGCTGAGTGTGCTGGGTATCCGTCCCGCTCTGTGCCCAGATATCTGCGTACGTTGTAGGCATTGCTCTTTTGTCAACCTAAAAACCTAGAAAATATTATTGTATATTTGGCGGTTAAAGGGACATGCCCAGGTCTAAAATCATAAAAAAAATCGGTGATTTTATTTTAGCTGATTAATATGACCACTTAACAGTTAGGCTAGATATAGTGACGAAACTCCCGTAATTCTTATTTTTGACATGGTTGTCAATAATTAGAAACAGGAATTCGTCTCTATATCTAGCCTAACTGGTGAATGCGCAGCACAAAAATTAAAGAACTTTTGCAGTTCTAGTCTATGGACATTTTTACATCATATGGTCATATTATTAGGCCAAAATGAAATCACCGAATATTTTATGATTTTAGCCTTGGCATGTCCCTTTAAAGGGCATTTGCATGGTGAACTTCTGGGAAACTCAATAGCTTTGACCTGCAATGTTTTCACCGAGCTATCTGATACAATAAAGTATGAGGGAGGGGGTATTATATAACATTGTTTTTCACCGAATATCCGTTCAAAAGGGTTTCCGATGACGTCACTGCGTTTCACAGAATTATGTGAAACGCAGTGACGTCACTCGGTGAAAACAAGGTTATATAATACCCCATACTCCATACTTCATTCTGTGAAACGCAGTGACGTCACTCGATGAAAACAAGGTTATATAAGAACCCTCCCCCATACTACATTGTATTAGCAAGCTCGGTGAAAACAAAGGAGGTCGAGGTCATTGAGTTTCACAGAATTCGGAAGTCGACCATTTATTATGTACACTCTGCAGGAAAAGAGACGAATTGCCGACAAACCATGGGGAATCGAGATTATTAAAAAAGACATTTTTGCAGAGTTTGCTGAGGCGAAGAACATAAAATAAACGGATTGAAAAATACTAAACACTTTTTTTATGGGAGCGATGGAAATTATTCATAAATTATTGGCCTCATGTTAACCCTTGTGCTGCTAGGACCTCGTGTTAACCCTTGTGCTGCTAAGACCTCGTGTTAACCCATGTGCTGCTGTGACCTCGTGCTAACTCTTGTAATGCTAGGACCTCGTGTTAACCCTTGTGCTGCTAGGACCTCGTGTTAACTCTTGTCATGCTGTGACCTCGTGTTAACCCTTGTGTTGCTAGAGCCTCGTCTTAACCCTTGTGCTGCTAGGACCTCGTGTTAACCCTTGTGATGCTGGGACCGGATACATACGCTTTCAAGCATGTGCCAAACATTGAAATTGATAAAATATTTTTTAGTAGATCTTTATGCTAAATTAATCAGATAAATCACTTTGGGAAATGTCCATTTTTCATAAATAAATATATTTTACCTGACTTGGAGCTGGAATTTGTGTTGGCAGAAATAATCACTTGAACAATAGATCATAGTCGTCGATGATCGGTATACAGTAACCTATTGTTCTGAACTTGTATGTTATATCGATTTCATCCATCCATTTCCAAAATTCTATTCAGCTACAAAAATCATCCCATTTGTTAATGCTGGTTATTGCTGGTAGAAACAGTCTAGCATTAGGCTGACATTAAACAATTATAATTAATGTTCAGTGCTTTCACAATGTTGACCTCGCGTACATAGGCCTACAGCACGGTAGAAGACTATGGTGTGGTTTATATGTTTTGCCACACACTCCACTGCTTCTGAAACAGATTCTGAAGACTGCAAACTAGATTGAAAATATCCCACATACAAGTGCAAAAATAAAATATTTTTCCTGGTGACGGAAATTTCAGAATTTTACTCTTGCAAAAGTTCACATTGTACACAACATAAAATACCAAAATGGTATTTAGTAAAAAAAATAGTTTTCGATGTAAAACCAGGTTGTATGGTCACCTGCAGTGCCATCCCTTGCATACATTTTTACAGTATATATGTCATGTTAATATTATTTTGTAAGTGATATGTATTGTATGCATCAAGCCAAATGAAATAAAATAAGGGGCTGCATTCCCGCTTGACAGATCATAATATTAAAGTGCTAACGTCACATCAGTATCATTTTCTGTATTTTATTTACTTGACATAACATTGATAACATTTGTCCTAGCGAAATACTTTCATAGTATTTAAAGTCGTGTACATTAATGACACCGATTTGAGAAGCCTGCACAGAATCTGCGCCGCTAAATTAATTTGCGAGATAACGTCAAGAACACAACGCCGTCCTGTTTTATATTAATTGATAGATTTATTTACATGGTCGAATGAAGAATAATGGCAAAAATAACTATTTAGTGGTTTTAAAGTGACAATATATTTTACTCATTACATAACATCGTTCTTTTTCCCAACTCGGTAATAGAAAAAAGCTGTCTATACATTCATTAATTATGTGATTCCCAGTAATACTTTTTGCACAACAATAATTACACATTACCATAAAATAAAATTGACAAATCTTTTTGTACTCTTGTTTGCTTACCTATTGATGAAATACTCTTCAATTTAAAATATCTTTTACCTATAATGTTTCGTCACAATTCACAATATTGTCTTGTAAGATTCTTTTCTGCATCTATGAATCCTATCGTCATATCGAGGTTAAGGGGTCCTATCTGCCACTCATTTGAGTGGCTCAGAAGACCCATGAAATCTGAGACGACGACATGTAGATATCAAATGCAAATGATTCAACGATATAAGGGCAACCACTTAGCAATTGCCGAGCTACCCACGTGCAATGCGTACGTTAACACGACATGAAATATCTGGTAATGAAAATGACAAATTAAAACCATTTTTCTAAGAAGAATATTCAACTCGTGTTTCTACGACGAATCCATCATGCAAGTTCATACGAAATGTTGCTATAATTATTCAATAATGTGAATCATTTTAAATTAAGACGCCCGAACATATAAGGTCACGTCATTAACCCTTCTCTGCCCAAGTTTACAATAATACGTATCCTCGGTGGCCAACCAAGTTTACAATAATACGTATCCTCGGTGGCCAACCAAGTTTACAATAATACGTATCTTCGCTAGCCGCTCAAGTTTCCAATAATGCAATTTTCTTACACTAAAATATCTGCTTATTTTATCTTGAAATGGCCATGAAATCACCTTGGTGTCATCTTACAACTATGCCACATTAAAGCATGGATGGTTATATAGTTATGTGTCATTTAAAAAAATTGGGTTCGAGGAATACGCCTTTGTGGAGAATTAACATGTGATGTTAATAATTATTGATGAAATCATTTTTCAACACACGTTATGGTTAGTGGATCACTGGCCATTAAATGGCGGGGGGGGGGGAGTATATTATACCTCAATTTAATAATCCCGTCATGTGACAGGCTGAGCCAGTATTTCATTGGTCGGGAGTAGAATAGTTATGGTGCGTTTTGATATGACTGTATGTTATTATTTACCAGTAAAGTTGAAAAACTAGATTAAGATATTTTTCTTCATCATATCCCAGCTCAATTGAAAGTTATGTTGCAAATAATCTATAAATACCTGGGGAACGATATAGTATTCTGTGAAACGCAGTGACGTCACTCGGTGAAAACAAGGTTGTATAGCACCTCCTCCCCCATACTTCATTCTGTGAAACGCAGTGACATCACTCGGTGAAAACAAGGTTATATAAGAACCCTCCCCCATACTTCATTGTATTAGCCAGATCGGTGAAAACGCAGGAGGTCGAGGTCATTGAGTTTCACAAAATTGTGTCACTGACAAGATATCACACACCTTTGAGGTCCAGCTTCGCAAACGAACTAGGGCAGAGTGCTACCTTGAAGCCACAAAACGCATAATATAAGTGTGCGCATATAAGAATACTATTATGTTGGGCGTCCAAATTCAACGCACACCGTCCGTAATCATTAATTATGTGATTCCCAGTAATACTTTTTGCACAACAATAATTACACATTACCATAAAATAAAATTGACAAATCTTTTTGTACTCTTGTTTGCTTACCTATTGATGAAATACTCTTCAATTTAAAATATCTTTTACCTATAATGTTTCGTCACAATTCACAATATTGTCTTGTAAGATTCTTTTCTGCATCTATGAATCCTATCGTCATATCGAGGTTAAGGGGTCCTATCTGCCACTCATTTGAGTGGCTCAGAAGACCCATGAAATCCGAGACGACGACATGTAGATATCAAATGCAAATGATTCAACGATATGAGGGCAACCACTTAGCAATTGCCGAGCTACCCACGTGCAATGCGTACGTTAACACGACATGAAATATCTGGTAATGAAAATGACAAATTAAAACCATTTTTCTAAGAAGAATATTCAACTCGTGTTTCTACGACGAATTCATCATGCAAGTTCATACGAAATGTTGCTATAATTATTCAATAATGTGAATAATTTTAAATTAAGACGCCCGAACATATAAGGTCACGTCGTTAACCCTTCTCTGCCCAAGTTTACAATAATACGTATCCTCGGTGGCCAACCAAGTTTACAATAATAAGTATCCTCGGTGGCCAACCAAGTTTACAATAATACGTATCCTCAGTGGCCAACCAAGTTTAAAATAATACGTATCCTCGGTGGCCAACCAAGTTTACAATAATACGTATCATCGGTAGCCAACCAAGTTTACAATAATACGTATCCTCGGTGGCCAACCAAGTTTACACTAATACGTATCCTCGGTGGCCAACCAAGTTTACAATAATACGTATCCTCGGTGGCCAACCAAGTTTACAATAATACGTATCTTCGCTAGCCGCTCAAGTTTCCAATAATGCAATTTTCTTACACTAAAATATCTGCTTATTTTATCTTGAAATGGCCATGAAATCACCTTGGTGTCATCTTACAACTATGCCACATTAAAGCATGGATGGTTATATAGCTATGTGTCATTTAAATAAATTGGGTTCGAGGAATACGCCTTTGTGGAGAATTAACATGTGAGGTTAATAATTATTGATGAAATCATTTTTCAACACACGTTATGGTTAGTGGATCACTGGCCATTAAATGGCGGGGGGGGGAGTATATTATACCTAAATTTAATAATCCCGTCATGTGACAGGCTGAGCCAGTATTTCATTGGTCGGGAGTAGAATAGTTATGGTGCGTTTTGATATGACTGTATGTTATTATTTACCAGTAAAGTTGAAAAACTAGATTAAGATATTTTTCTTCATCATATCCCAGCTCAATTGAAAGTTATGTTGCAAATAATCTATAAATACCTGGGGAACGATATAGTATTCTGTGAAACGCAGTGACGTCACTCGGTGAAAACAAGGTTGTATAGCACCTCCTCCCCCATACTTCATTCTGTGAAACGCAGTGACATCACTCGGTGAAAACAAGGTTATATAAGAACCCTCCCCCATACTTCATTGTATTAGCCAGATCGGTGAAAACGCAGGAGGTCGAGGTCATTGAGTTTCACAGAATTGTGTCACTGACAAGATATCACACACCTTTGAGGTCCAGCTTCGCAGACGAACTAGGGCAGAGTGCTACCTTGAAGCCACAAAACGCATAATATAAGTGTGCGCATATAAGAATACTATTATGTTGGGCGTCCAAATTCAACGCACACCGTCCGTAATCATTAATTATGTGATTCCCAGTAATACTTTTTGCACAACAATAATTACACATTACCATAAAATAAAATTGACAAATCTTTTTGTACTCTTGTTTGCTTACCTATTGATGAAATACTCTTCAATTTAAAATATCTTTTACCTATAATGTTTCGTCACAATTCACAATATTGTCTTGTAAGATTCTTTTCTGCATCTATGAATCCTATCGTCATATCGAGGTTAAGGGGTCCTATCTGCCACTCATTTGAGTGGCTCAGAAGACCCATGAAATCCGAGACGACGACATGTAGATATCAAATGCAAATGATTCAA
Source organism: Flabesymbios commensalis (assembly GCA_964017125.1). NCBI lineage: Eukaryota > Metazoa > Annelida > Polychaeta > Terebellida > Flabelligeridae > Flabesymbios > Flabesymbios commensalis. The sequence goes on from OZ024908.1 coordinate 29,598,007, forward strand.
CGATATGAGGGCAACCACTTAGCAATTGCCGAGCTACCCACGTGCAATGCGTACGTTAACACGACATGAAATATCTGGTAATGAAAATGACAAATTAAAACCATTTTTCTAAGAAGAATATTCAACTCGTGTTTCTACGACGAATTCATCATGCAAGTTCATACGAAATGTTGCTATAATTATTCAATAATGTGAATAATTTTAAATTAAGACGCCCGAACATATAAGGTCACGTCGTTAACCCTTCTCTGCCCAAGTTTACAATAATACGTATCCTCGGTGGCCAACCAAGTTTACAATAATAAGTATCCTCGGTGGCCAACCAAGTTTACAATAATACGTATCCTCAGTGGCCAACCAAGTTTAAAATAATACGTATCCTCGGTGGCCAACCAAGTTTACAATAATACGTATCATCGGTAGCCAACCAAGTTTACAATAATACGTATCCTCGGTGGCCAACCAAGTTTACACTAATACGTATCCTCGGTGGCCAACCAAGTTTACAATAATACGTATCCTCGGTGGCCAACCAAGTTTACAATAATACGTATCTTCGCTAGCCGCTCAAGTTTCCAATAATGCAATTTTCTTACACTAAAATATCTGCTTATTTTATCTTGAAATGGCCATGAAATCACCTTGGTGTCATCTTACAACTATGCCACATTAAAGCATGGATGGTTATATAGCTATGTGTCATTTAAATAAATTGGGTTCGAGGAATACGCCTTTGTGGAGAATTAACATGTGAGGTTAATAATTATTGATGAAATCATTTTTCAACACACGTTATGGTTAGTGGATCACTGGCCATTAAATGGCGGGGGGGGGGAGTATATTATACCTAAATTTAATAATCCCGTCATGTGACAGGCTGAGCCAGTATTTCATTGGTCGGGAGTAGAATAGTTATGGTGCGTTTTGATATGACTGTATGTTATTATTTACCAGTAAAGTTGAAAAACTAGATTAAGATATTTTTCTTCATCATATCCCAGCTCAATTGAAAGTTATGTTGCAAATAATCTATAAATACCTGGGGAACGATATAGTATTCTGTGAAACGCAGTGACGTCACTCGGTGAAAACAAGGTTGTATAGCACCTCCTCCCCCATACTTCATTCTGTGAAACGCAGTGACATCACTCGGTGAAAACAAGGTTATATAAGAACCCTCCCCCATACTTCATTGTATTAGCCAGATCGGTGAAAACGCAGGAGGTCGAGGTCATTGAGTTTCACAGAATTGTGTCACTGACAAGATATCACACACCTTTGAGGTCCAGCTTCGCAGACGAACTAGGGCAGAGTGCTACCTTGAAGCCACAAAACGCATAATATAAGTGTGCGCATATAAGAATACTATTATGTTGGGCGTCCAAATTCAACGCACACCGTCCGTAATCATTAATTATGTGATTCCCAGTAATACTTTTTGCACAACAATAATTACACATTACCATAAAATAAAATTGACAAATCTTTTTGTACTCTTGTTTGCTTACCTATTGATGAAATACTCTTCAATTTAAAATATCTTTTACCTATAATGTTTCGTCACAATTCACAATATTGTCTTGTAAGATTCTTTTCTGCATCTATGAATCCTATCGTCATATCGAGGTTAAGGGGTCCTATCTGCCACTCATTTGAGTGGCTCAGAAGACCCATGAAATCCGAGACGACGACATGTAGATATCAAATGCAAATGATTCAACGATATGAGGGCAACCACTTAGCAATTGCCGAGCTACCCACGTGCAATGCGTACGTTAACACGACATGAAATATCTGGTAATGAAAATGACAAATTAAAACCATTTTTCTAAGAAGAATATTCAACTCGTGTTTCTACGACGAATTCATCATGCAAGTTCATACGAAATGTTGCTATAATTATTCAATAATGTGAATAATTTTAAATTAAGACGCCCGAACATATAAGGTCACGTCGTTAACCCTTCTCTGCCCAAGTTTACAATAATACGTATCCTCGGTGGCCAACCAAGTTTACAATAATAAGTATCCTCGGTGGCCAACCAAGTTTACAATAATACGTATCCTCAGTGGCCAACCAAGTTTAAAATAATACGTATCCTCGGTGGCCAACCAAGTTTACAATAATACGTATCATCGGTAGCCAACCAAGTTTACAATAATACGTATCCTCGGTGGCCAACCAAGATTACACTAATACGTATCCTCGGTGGCCAACCAAGTTTACAATAATACGTATCCTCGGTGGCCAACCAAGTTTACAATAATACGTATCTTCGCTAGCCGCTCAAGTTTCCAATAATGCAATTTTCTTACACTAAAATATCTGCTTATTTTATCTTGAAATGGCCATGAAATCACCTTGGTGTCATCTTACAACTATGCCACATTAAAGCATGGATGGTTATATAGTTATGTGTCATTTAAAAAAATTGGGTTCGAGGAATACGCCTTTGTGGAGAATTAACATGTGAGGTTAATAATTATTGATGAAATCATTTTTCAACACACGTTATGGTTAGTGGATCACTGGCCATTAAATGGCGGGGGGGGGGAGTATATTATACCTCAATTTAATAATCCCGTCATGTGACAGGCTGAGCCAGTATTTCATTGGTCGGGAGTAGAATAGTTATGGTGCGTTTTGATATGACTGTATGTTATTATTTACCAGTAAAGTTGAAAAACTAGATTAAGATATTTTTCTTCATCATATCCCAGCTCAATTGAAAGTTATGTTGCAAATAATCTATAAATACCTGGGGAACGATATAGTATTCTGTGAAACGCAGTGACGTCACTCGGTGAAAACAAGGTTGTATAGCACCTCCTCCCCCATACTTCATTCTGTGAAACGCAGTGACATCACTCGGTGAAAACAAGGTTATATAAGAACCCTCCCCCATACTTCATTGTATTAGCCAGATCGGTGAAAACGCAGGAGGTCGAGGTCATTGAGTTTCACAAAATTGTGTCACTGACAAGATATCACACACCTTTGAGGTCCAGCTTCGCAAACGAACTAGGGCAGAGTGCTACCTTGAAGCCACAAAACGCATAATATAAGTGTGCGCATATAAGAATACTATTATGTTGGGCGTCCAAATTCAACGCACACCGTCCGTAATCATTAATTATGTGATTCCCAGTAATACTTTTTGCACAACAATAATTACACATTACCATAAAATAAAATTGACAAATCTTTTTGTACTCTTGTTTGCTTACCTATTGATGAAATACTCTTCAATTTAAAATATCTTTTACCTATAATGTTTCGTCACAATTCACAATATTGTCTTGTAAGATTCTTTTCTGCATCTATGAATCCTATCGTCATATCGAGGTTAAGGGGTCCTATCTGCCACTCATTTGAGTGGCTCAGAAGACCCATGAAATCCGAGACGACGACATGTAGATATCAAATGCAAATGATTCAACGATATGAGGGCAACCACTTAGCAATTGCCGAGCTACCCACGTGCAATGCGTACGTTAACACGACATGAAATATCTGGTAATGAAAATGACAAATTAAAACCATTTTTCTAAGAAGAATATTCAACTCGTGTTTCTACGACGAATTCATCATGCAAGTTCATACGAAATGTTGCTATAATTATTCAATAATGTGAATAATTTTAAATTAAGACGCCCTAACATATAAGGTCACGTCGTTAACCCTTCTCTGCCCAAGTTTACAATAATACGTATCCTCGGTGGCCAACCAAGTTTACAATAATAAGTATCCTCGGTGGCCAACCAAGTTTACAATAATACGTATCCTCAGTGGCCAACCAAGTTTAAAATAATACGTATCCTCGGTGGCCAACCAAGTTTACAATAATACGTATCATCGGTAGCCAACCAAGTTTACAATAATACGTATCCTCGGTGGCCAACCAAGTTTACACTAATACGTATCCTCGGTGGCCAACCAAGTTTACAATAATACGTATCCTCGGTGGCCAACCAAGTTTACAATAATACGTATCTTCGCTAGCCGCTCAAGTTTCCAATAATGCAATTTTCTTACACTAAAATATCTGCCTATTTTATCTTGAAATGGCCATGAAATCACCTTGGTGTCATCTTACAACTATGCCACATTAAAGCATGGATGGTTATATAGTTATGTGTCATTTAAAAAAATTGGGTTCGAGGAATACGCCTTTGTGGAGAATTAACATGTGAGGTTAATAATTATTGATGAAATCATTTTTCAACACACGTTATGGTTAGTGGATCACTGGCCATTAAATGGCGGGGGGGGGGGGGGAGGATATTATACCTCAATTTAATAATCCCGTCATGTGACAGGCTGAGCCAGTATTTCATTGGTCGGGAGTAGAATAGTTATGGTGCGTTTTGATATGACTGTATGTTATTATTTACCAGTAAAGTTGAAAAACTAGATTAAGATATTTTTCTTCATCATATCCCAGCTCAATTGAAAGTTATGTTGCGAATAATCTATAAATACCTGGGGAACGATATAGTATTCTGTGAAACGCAGTGACGTCACTCGGTGAAAACAAGGTTGTATAGCACCTCCTCCCCCATACTTCATTCTGTGAAACGCAGTGACATCACTCGGTGAAAACAAGGTTATATAAGAACCCTCCCCCATACCTCATTGTATTAGCCAGATCGGTGAAAACGCAGGAGGTCGAGGTCATTGAGTTTCACAGAATTGTGTCACTGACAAGATATCACACACCTTTGAGGTCCAGCTTCGCAGACGAACTAGGGCAGAGTGCTACCTTGAAGCCACAAAACGCATAATATAAGTGTGCGCATATAAGAATACTATTATGTTGGGCGTCCAAATTCAACGCACACCGTCCGTAATCATTAATTATGTGATTCCCAGTAATACTTTTTGCACAACAATAATTACACATTACCATAAAATAAAATTGACAAATCTTTTTGTACTCTTGTTTGCTTACCTATTGATGAAATACTCTTCAATTTAAAATATCTTTTACCTATACTGTTTCGTCACAATTCACAATATTGTCTTGTAAGATTTTTTTCTGCATCTATGAATCCTATCGTCATATCGAGGTTAAGGGGTCCTATCTGCCACTCATTTGAGTGGCTCAGAAGACCCATGAAATCCGAGACGACGACATGTAGATATCAAATGCAAATGATTCAACGATATGAGGGCAACCACTTAGCAATTGCCGAGCTACCCACGTGCAATGCGTACGTTAACACGACATGAAATATCTGGTAATGAAAATGACAAATTAAAACCATTTTTCTAAGAAGAATATTCAACTCGTGTTTCTACGACGAATTCGTCATGCAAGTTCATTCGAAATGTTGCTATAATTATTCAATAATGTGAATAATTTTAAATTAAGACGCCCGAACCTTTAAGGTCACGTCGTTAACCCTTCTCTGCCCAAGTTTACAATAATACGTATCCTCGGTGGCCAACCAAGTTTACAATAATAAGTATCCTCGGTGGCCAACCAAGTTTACAATAATACGTATCCTCAGTGGCCAACCAAGTTTAAAATAATACGTATCCTCGGTGGCCAACCTAGTTTACAATTATACGTATCATCGGTAGCCAACCAAGTTTACAATAATACGTATCCTCGGTGGCCAACCAAGTTTACACTAATACGTATCCTCGGTGGCCAACCAAGTTTACAATAATACGTATCTTCGCTAGCCGCTCAAGTTTACAATAATGCAATTTTCTTACACTAATATATCTGCTTATTTTATCTTGAAATGGCCATGAAATCACTTTGGTGTCATCTTACAACTATGCCACATTAAAGCATGGATGGTTATATAGTTATGTGTCATTTAAAAAAATTGGGTTCGAGGAATACGCCTTTGTGGAGAATTAACATGTGAGGTTAATAATTATTGATGAAATCATTTTTCAACACACGTTATGGTTAGTGGATCACTGGCCATTAAATGGCGGGGGGGGGAGGATTTTATACCTCAATTTAATAATCCCGTCATGTGACAGGCTGAGCCAGTATTTCATTGGTCGGGAGTAGAATAGTTATGGTGCGTTTTGATATGACTGTATGTTATTATTTACCAGTAAAGTTGAAAAACTAGATTAAGATATTTTTCTTCATCATATCCCAGCTCAATTGAAAGTTATGTTGCGAATAATCTATAAATACCTGGGGAACGATATAGTATTCTGTGAAACGCAGTGACGTCACTCGGTGAAAACAAGGTTGTATAGCACCTCCTCCCCCATACTTCATTCTGTGAAACGCAGTGACATCACTCGGTGAAAACAAGGTTATATAAGAACCCTCCCCCATACTTCATTGTATTAGCCAGATCGGTGAAAACGCAGGAGGTCGAGGTCATTGAGTTTCACAGAATTGTGTCACTGACAAGATATCACACACCTTTGAGGTCCAGCTTCGCAGACGAACTAGGGCAGAGTGCTACCTTGAAGCCACAAAACGCATAATATAAGTGTGCGCATATAAGAATACTATTATGTTGGGCGTCCAAATTCAACGCACACCGTCCGTAATCATTAATTATGTGATTCCCAGTAATACTTTTTGCACAACAATAATTACACATTACCATAAAATAAAATTGACAAATCTTTTTGTACTCTTGTTTGCTTACCTATTGATGAAATACTCTTCAATTTAAAATATCTTTTACCTATAATGTTTCGTCACAATTCACAATATTGTCTTGTAAGTTTCTTTTCTGCATCTATGAATCCTATCGTCATATCGAGGTTAAGGGGTCCTATCTGCCACTCATTTGAGTGGCTCAGAAGACCCATGAAATCCGAGACGACGACATGTAGATATCAAATGCAAATGATTCAACGATATGAGGGCAACCACTTAGCAATTGCCGAGCTACCCACGTGCAATGCGTACGTTAACACGACATGAAATATCTGGTAATAAAAATGACAAATTAAAACCATTTTTCTAAGAAGAATATTCAACTCGTGTTTCTACGACGAATCCATCATGCAAGTTCATACGAAATGTTGCTATAATTATTCAATAATGTGAATAATTTTAAATTAAGACGCCCGAACATATAAGGTCACGTCGTTAACCCTTCTCTGCCCAAGTTTACAATAATATGTATCCTCGGTGGCCAACCAAGTTTACAATAATAAGTATCCTCAGTGGCCAACCAAGTTTACAATAATACGTATCCTCAGTGGCCAACCAAGTTTAAAATAATACGTATCCTCGGTGGCCAACCAAGTTTACAATAATACGTATCATCGGTGGCCAACCAAGTTTACAATAATACGTATCCTCGGTGGCCAACCAAGTTTACACTAATACGTATCCTCGGTGGCCAACCAAGTTTACAATAATACGTATCCTCGGTGGCCAACCAAGTTTACAATAATACGTATCTTCGCTAGCCGCTCAAGTTTACAATAATGCAATTTTCTTACACTAAAATATCTGCTTATTTTATCTTGAAATGGCCATGAAATCACCTTGGTGTCATCTTACAACTATGCCACATTAAAGCATGAATGGTTATATAGTTATGTGTCATTTAAAAAAATTGGGTTCGAGGAATACGCCTTTGTGGAGAATTAACATGTGAGGTTAATAATTATTGATGAAATCATTTTTCAACACACGTTATGGCTAGTGGATCACTGGCCATTAAATGGGGGGGGGGGGAGGATATTATACCTCAATTTAAATATCCCGTCATGTGACAGGCTGAGCCAGTATTTCATTGGTCGGGAGTAGAATAGTTATGGTGCGTTTTGATATGACTGTATGTTATTATTTACCAGTAAAGTTGAAAAACTAGATTAAGATATTTTTCTTCATCATATCCCAGCTCAATTGAAAGTTATGTTGCGAATAATCTATAAATACCTGGGGAACGATATAGTATTCTGTGAAACGCAGTGACGTCACTCGGTGGGCAGAGTGCTACCTTGAAGCCACAAAACGCATAATATAAGTGTGCGCATATAAGAATACTATTATGTTGGGCGTCCAAATTTAACTTGTCCATGAATGTGTTTTTAAAGTCTATTATCAAACAGTTTCCCACATGGAAAAGCAGACATGTTGGAAACACAGGCATGTTGGAAATAACTCCATTCAGACTCACTTACAAATGACTGGATGGAGAGAAGAATACTGACAGGTAGATTTATTTAATGCACATAACATCATATTTTATTTTAAACACTTATCAAAAATTATTCAAATATTGATAATATTAGTATTTAGTATATTTGACTTGGTGTTACAGTCTGTGTTGAGAATAGAATTAAACGATTTGAAAGATGAAACATCTCTAAGATAATCATACATCACGTTTTATGGTGTGGTGGATGTTTACTAATGATGGGGTAGACAGGCCAGATGTGTAAATAAAGACTATTGGAAGATAGAGAGACGTGTGTTATATTAGCTACACCTGATGCAATCAAACAAACGTCATTAATGTGTCATCAATTAATGTGTTTGTGACTGATTTAGTTTTCTAGTTTGCTCTCTTATAAAACAGAAAAAAGTTAAGCCAAGTCACACATTGCCAATATAAAGAATGTATGACTTAGACAATAATCACATTAGACTGAGTAACTGTTCAATAATTGCTCAGTTTGTTTCTGAATATTTGTGTTGGGCCACCGTTGATTGTGCTTTCTAGTGATATGGACACCTCAGAGAGTTGAATAAACTAAGAATACCACAATAGCAACAGCATAATGTATCAACGTAAAATCATAATATGTTATATTTGAAATATATTTTAGAATAATATCAAAAGTACAAAGTGACTCAATATATGTTATTTTGATAAACCCAGACAACTATATGGAATGAGTTCTGTGAGAATAATTATACCACAAGAATGTGCACACTTGACCTTATTCTCCTCTCTCAGAAAATAATACTCGACTCTTCAATAAATAATTACTCCTGAAACATTTCTATCATTTGGAATGCTACACATGGCTATTAAATTACATAATTATGTAGTAGAAAAGTTCAAAAGCACGTCATCTGAAAACTGCCTTCCCTTGTTTATGTCTTATGACCATTACGAAGCCAGAATCTGTGCATGTATCTATCTATTAATTCACCAGCTATTGTATCTGATCATGAAAACATTGCTAAAATCAGAATTGAGCATGTTTTCTTTCAGGAGATCATAGTACTCAGCATCCATCCATCAATTCATTTATCCATCCATATATTCATCCATCCATCCATCCATCCATCCATCCATCCATCCATCCATCCATCCATTCATCCATCCATCCATCCATCCATCCATCCATCCATCCATCCATCCAACAATCAATCAATCAATCAATCAATCAATCAATCAATCAATCAATCAATCAATCAATCAATCAATCAATCAATCAATCAAGCAATCAAGCAATCAAGCAATCAAGCAATCAACATTGATCCATCCATCAATTGATGGATCAATGGGTTGGTTGAGGCAGCCTGAGCCCACATTATGGCCTGTATGTTTACGTGTTATGCTTAAGTTCGCTCAGGTTTGACTGATGTAGATTGAACACACATTGGTGGGTGGTCTGTCTGTTTAGGTTGATGTTTATGTCTTGAATAACTCTTTCTGGTAAATATGGTGATGCAACTGAAACATGAATTGATTTCGTTCTTACACTATAAGAAATAGCCATTTTTTATACAATAGAGTCGTTTTCAATAAAAAATATTTCTTATATTGGGAAGAGCATATCTATGGCAACTGGCTATGTGAAATAAAAACGAGTATATTTTAGGTTTTCAGAGGAAACCCATGGGGATTTATTTCATATTGCACACTCATCACTAGGGAGTGTATATGTGCCTTTTGGAGGTCATGATATTTGACCTACTTTTTTACCTACATCCCTGATCGAAAATAGCTTAGACACTAACAATCACGTCTCCGGAGCATATCTAAGAGCGCCATGGTGAGATTATATACATATTGCACACACACATAATTCAGGGTCCATGCTTGTTGTAATCTACATGTAACTATAAAACATGGCCAAATACAGTGGTCTTTGACACCTACACAAGTTTTTCTCATATTAAACAGGAATAATAATGTGATCGTTTTATAATATTTCATGCATTTGAGGTGATTCAAAGTTGATTTAGCCTATGGGTTATGCTGGCGAAGTATGAGGCAACAAAATCATTATCGTTTCCATTACCTAAATATATGTTAGGCCGCAGCTTTCTCTCCCACTAGACTGTAAATGAGGGTAATTTTGTTTTGCTTTTGGGGCTTGTCCGACTATGAGTTCAGAAACAATTTGCTATTTACAGAATAGCAGGGAAACTCGGGGATGAATAGCTTTTAAAAAATGTGTATAGCCTACATTAGGCCTACAGCAACTTCCCAATAACTGTGAAACAATCATCTCGGAGGTGTTGTTTGTGCTGTATAGTCAAACACATAGCGGCATGTCTGATGTGTCAATGTGATTTATATTAGGCCTATTATGACATTGTCGTCTTCTTTGACGTCAGACATTTACAAATATGTGATGGGAGATGATCAACTGAGCCATAGTGCAGCAGAAAGTCAGTGTTCCGTACATTATAATTACCTGACACGTCATCTTATTTAACCCATTAAGTGATTTAACTGAGAAAGTTTCTCTCACTTGAAGCTGTGACGCGATACACAGCTTCACATGAGAGAACATTTGTATTTCTGTTTTTTTTTACAGATTTGTCAAACAGTCATGTTTAAATCTTCTTGTGGATTAAAGACAAAATTCACCTTGCAACGTATGCCTACTATTGAAATATTAATAAAATGTTAAAAATAATATAGTCGTCATCGACACATAGAGGGTTCAATCGTCGAACAGGCAGCCTGACCTTTCCTACAGGCAAGTCGTGGCACAAACATGGGGCGCTGATCCCATGTTTGTTTGATGCTGGGCTAGCGTCGCAGATTGTAAGCCAGCATTAAAAAACATGGGCCGAACCTATTCTGTTTGTTGGGACTACAACCTTAATATCACTTGCCACAAATATAATCTAATTATAACCGTAATCTAAAAACAAATCATGGTCATGGTTAGCGCTTAAAAGGTAAATGAATAACAGTGAATGAATACTTGCTAAATGCCCTTAGGACGATAACTGTGAGGTAATTCAGATGTGTATAATTATAATATAGCGTTTGATATTTTATTGGCACTTGGCAAACGTAGATAGCCCATCATTTACAAAACTGCACAAAACCTATAAACTAGATGAGAACTGCGGACCGCTTTTCTGTACCTAGAGGTGCTGTGCGGTATGGAGGGGGTGGCGGAGGGGGGGCGGGGGGGTTGGGCGGTGAGTGTGGGCCGTTTGTGTTGGTGGTGACTGTTTCAATGATGACTGTACATACGAGACATTATGGGGATAAATGTCATTTACACATAACGATGGTGAAATTATCAATGTTTGTATTCTAAAATGATGAGTAGTAATAGCGTATATGACTAGGCCTGAAAAGTAGTAAATTATACTAGATTGGAATTGTGACTTTTCAAGTAACAATAATATTTGGGCTAGGTTCTATGAGTTTCTGTGGCGGCCATTTTAAATTTTGTTAATTTTACTATGACAGATTGATTGGAATTTCGCATGTGAGTTTTTTGGCAGCCATTCTGAACTGGAATTCTAGACTTCAGACTTCGGACTTCAGACTTCAAATTTCGGAAGTCCCCACTGAGCTTTTTCACTTGTAAATAGATATATATTTGTTTGTCAAATGGACCTAATGTTGACTTAATGTTGTATCACTATCCCAGACGCTAGCCCAAAATTAAAACCACATTGCTTCAACTTTTTGTGTTTGAATAGAATTGCGACTGTTATTTAAAGGTTTCAACTGTCCATACCTAATAACAATATTGGTTTTATACTGGGCCACTGTCTGCGACGCTGGCCCGGAATTAAAACATTGGATAAATGTATTTTTATTATCAAATCTAGAGACTAAAGGGTGGAGTCAGTCTGGACATAGGGGCACCCTGTTCACCCTCCTGGCAATGAATGGGGAATCACCCGACGTGTACACTATTGAACCAACATTGGACCCTATTATAGGCCTACTGCCGTGCAATCCAAAAGGCAGTATCTGCTCACTTCACAAGTAAGCAGATACTGCCTTTTGAATTTGAAGAGCAGCATAGTGCAGTATCTGCTCACTTTACAAGTAAGCAGAAACTGCCTTTTGCCATTCAAGAGTATAGTGATCCATGAAATTATGGATAAATCCAGAAGAGCATGTTGTCATATCACCCCTCCTGACTACTCTGGGAATGTTGTGTCAAAATTTCAAGTTGATTAGATTAAAACTCAGGGAGAAATAGCGTCTTGAAAACTCAATATATTTGGGCATAGCCCAAATATAAATATTAATGTAACATGAGTTCATTCTGCTCTCCGTATGCCCGAAGCTAGGTTAGTATGAGTTTAGCTATAACAGTGTTGTAACCTTCAGTTTAACGCTAACCGGTATGCCAGAAGCTGGTTTTGGCTTAAAGGGACCCCTTGGGATGAGACATTTTGAATGTTGTCAATTTTGAAAATTGTATTTATTTGAAGCTATATAGCCTACTGATCTTAACTAAAAATACATAAAAGTCAAAAAACAATTTTAAAGCACCGAAAAAGAGTGAAATACAGTGTTATATTTTCAGGTCTTATATTGCCATGTAAACAAATCAAGTCAGCAATATACCGCACTTTACAACACATATTACCACGTTTTGGACGGTAAGATCAGAGCAATCGCCGCTAATTTGTGTCTTATAGTCCGGACATAGGGGGATACACCTGCAGCACTGATTGTCTGCCCAGCGCTGGGCCGACAGCATCACCATGTGGTACAATGCTGTAGGAACATTTAACCGTCCTTTAGCAAATGTTTAGGTATACAAAAAGTTTGTTTGGGTTTTAAGCGGATTTATAGAAATGTTGATAAAAAAAAATTAAATTTAAAAACTCTTCATTGCAAAACTAAAAACGAAAATTGATGTCATCCCATGGAGCTGCTTTAACACGATGATAAACCGGTGTGTTATGTTGCCAGAAGTTAACCATTTAGCATTAGTTTAAGAAAGTTGATGGCAATAGCAACTTGAAATCAAATCATGAAAATAGCTAAATTGTCATAATTATCCATGGAATACTAATAGACGACACTCATAATTGTGTGGAGTCATTAGAAAAAAATCAAGATTATAACATATTTTTGTTATATTTGATGGGAATGCAAATCAAAATACTTTTTAAGACATTGCAGGTATCAACTTCTTTATTTTCAAATCAGTTATGTACCAAACAAAATTATACATAAATCTATGCATGCCTATTGCAATTAAATACTAATATACCAATCGAATTTATTAAATATTTTATTATATTTTATCAGATTTTACTGAACATACATATGACAATGAAATATTAGCCTTTACAACGCTAAAATAAATTTCGTATAAAATATGAGATAATAAATGATGACTTAATATATACTTTTTATGACACAAAATACCATCTGAGATAATACAAAATGTATTAACCCTTTCAGCACGGGGACCGTCTGTTGACGTTAAGACGCCTGATTCAGACGTCTATGGACGGTTCACGCGCTAAAAGAACTTAAACAAATTATAATTGCCCTACACCCATAATATAGGTAGCCTACCCAAATGAAGCAGAACGATGTAACCAAGACATTAATCATTTTTTCAATTTGAAATAATCATAAATATTTTCATTAGCTTTTTCTGCTTTATTTGCTTCATTTTGAATTCTTTCCGCGCAGGGACCGCCTTTAGACGTCTGACGTTTATATACGTTAGATCAGAAATGCATTATGCATTTCTGGTTAGATTCAGACGTCTACAGACGGTCCCCGTGCTGAAAGGGTTAATAAATCATTTATTATCTCAGATGTTACTGTGCGTCATCAAAAGTAAAGATTAATTCATAATTTATTCTCTCAAATTTTATTGCGCAGTATTGATTTTAATAATATTATTATGAATGTATCTTATGTAAAGTTAGAGCCTACTCACAAAATCTGTTGGACCAATAATTTGTTGGCCTCACAAAATTGCCTCGTGGGTTGACGGATGACAGCATATTAGGATCAATGATGTCATCATCAATGTAATGGTCATCATCCAACTCAACAACGAATATGAATTTCCCTGTATCTTCTTGCTATGTTGTGCAAAACACAGCAAGCCACAATTATTATAATCAATCTGGTGCAAACATGCAAATCGTCTTAAACATTGTTTTAAAACGCCAAACAATCTCTATAATGTTTCGGGTCATTATAGAGACCGATTGTAATGCCGTTCATTATCTGTTGTTGGCCCAGCGATTGGCGTGAAGTACAGCAAGCATGGGTACCCGGAATCCCCAAGCAACAGTTTTTTTGTACGCCCATCCTCATACATTGCTCCCGGGAAACACGACACTGTGCGCCGTTGATGAATTAATGTTGTGCCGTGGTCTTCGACGCTGGCAGGAACAATAAAGCAGCATTGGTGGAATGTATCGTGTTTGTGTGACCTGCCCGGTGACTGCCCTATGTTCAGAAGGTTCTATGTTCAGAAGGTTCTATGTTCAGAAAATATTTGTTCAAAAGGTTCTATGTTCAGAAGGTTCTATGTTCAGAAGGTTCTATATTCAGAAGGTCCTATGTTCAGAAATCCTATATTCAGAAGGTCCTATGTTCAGAAGGTCCTATGTTCAGAAAATATTTGTTCAAAAGGTCCTATATTCAGAAGGTTCTATGTTCAGAAGGTCTTATATTCAGATATATTCAGAAGGTCCTATATTCAGAAAATTATTTGTTTTATGTAGGAAAAAACTTAAATCTTCCAGTTTCAGGTAAACTACAAATCACAGCCTCTCATTTTAGCTCATTCGGTCAAAGGTCAGATGAGCTTTTGTCATAGCGCGTTGTGCGTCGTCTGTCCGGCTGGTTTGCCAAAATCGCTATTGGGACTTCAATCAACACTATATGAACAGCCACAAACCAGGAGTGATCACAGAAGGATAGTCCCCGAAATTCAGGAATATGACACTATATCTGATATTATTCAAATCCGGTGTTAGTGTGAACTTGTCCTACAGTGTATAGCCTACACATGTAGAAAATTCACACCAAAACACCTGCAATTACAAAGATGAGCTACATATACGGTGCCATCATTGACACTTTTTTTCTGTTATTCATTTTAGGCCACTATGTTTTTTTCTCTGTTTTAGATGACCGCGCGCATTAGATTTAGGCCGCGCATTACAAAAAAAAACATTTTCTGCCCAGCGCGCATTGGATTGTTGCAGATTTCCGAAAAAAACAGTTTATTTCAGGACATAAAAAACTATTTTTCCAGCAATGTTTTTTTTCGCTTTTTTTCGTCGCCTACATTAACTTTTTTTAAATAGGTCAAAAGCTTCTTTTTTTCGTCTAGCTTTTTAAATAATGCAAATAATTCTACGTTTACAAAATTTAATGAAAATCGGTTGATAATTGACGGGGTAGTCTAATTAACGAAAAACATGCGCTACTGGTTAGTTCTGTCCTAATATAGCGTAGGATGGATAGAGTTTTACCCCCCAAAAAATCAACATTTTTCAACATGGCGGTGACTGAGAGCGATCTCGACCCCAAGGTCTGAAAAATGTTCATAGCTTTTTAATGACTGTGCTGAAAAAAATGAGCTGAGCATGTGGTCTCACCACCCCAAATGCCAGTCCCATTGAAACGCATGTATAATGCCAACATTCTAAGGGCCGAAATCACCACTTTCGTCCCCAGCTGCCCCCCTATGTGACACACCATAATGAAGCCTAAGCTGTCCTTTTTCAAAAACAGCTTCGAAAATGGTATGCTAACTTCCTGAGTTTTGAGTTACACTCCCATGTTGGTAAAAAGGCCCGTTTTGCCCAGATCTCCCGAAATATTCTTGCGCCCATTCCCAGAAAAGACACAAATCCTTCTAACCCCATGTGTCCATCCGAAAATCTCACATAACAGTTATACCTCATATCACAGATAGCGAAAACAGCGTGTGCTTACAATTTATCAACATAATTACAACATTCCTGTATTTTTCTTAATTTACCAGAAGCGGAAACAACCATCTAAAGCAGTAATTTGGGTAGGGATTCTCTAGTCAGTAGCCACCCACCTTGGATTTCGGCTCATTTAGGGTGGTGAGACCATGTGACAGCGTAGATAAAATGTTACTGATTCTAAAAAAAACTATTTTCTTAGATGTGACCGTCCCACGATTTTGTAATGGGGTCAATCTGTCCTGTGGCTGAAAACTATTTCAGCCACTGCGGCTAGAATGGATTTACCGTCTGCTATTGTTACTCTGGGGACTATATCCGACCCGAGGATATCGTCTTGGGGTAATTCATATAGATAGTCAGATTCACATTAAATTCACCAACCAGGGTGTATGAACTTCGCGGATTCATTTTTTGCTGTTGATTTCTGTTAGCGGGTCGTAGAAGTTTCACAAGGATGGCAGCGGGTCTTAGTAGTTTTACAGGGAGAACAGCGGTTCGTGGAAGTTTCATAGTGAGCCAGGGAGGGCAGTCTTAGTAGTTTCACAGGGAGGGCAGCGGTTCGTGGAAGTTTCACAGGGAGCCTGGGAGGGCAGCGGGTCTTAGTAGTTTCACAGGGAGAGCAGCCCCAGGGAGGGCAGTGGGTCTAAGTAGTTTCACAGGGGTGTATGCGCGGGAATCAATCTAAGCTTGTCATACCGTTATGGTGAATCTATTCTGGCAGACACTTGTTGATTTCCGTTAGCGGGTCGTAGAAGTTTCATAGGGAGGGCAGTGGGTCTTAATAGTTTCACAGAGAGGGCAGCGGGTCGCTGAAGCTCCTCAGGGAGGGCAGTGGGTCTTAGTAGTTTCACAAGAAGGGCAGCGGGTCGTTGAAGCTCCTCAAGGAGGGCAACGGGTCTTAGTAGTTTCACAAGGAGGGCAGCGGGTCTTAGTAGTTTCACAGGGAGGGCAGCGGGTCGTAGAAGTTTCCCAGGGAGGGCAGCGGGTCTTAGTAGTTTCGCAGGGAGGGCAGTGGGTCTAAGTAGTTTCACAGGGGTGTATGCGCGGTAATCAATCTAAGCTTGTCATACCGTTATGGTGAATCTATTCTGGCAGACACTTGTTGATTTCCGTTAGCGGGTTGTAGAAGTTTCATAAGGAGGGCAGTGGGTCTGAATAGTTTCTCTGGGATGTATGCACGGGAATCAATTTAAGCTTGTCATACCGCTATGGTGAATCTATTCTGGCAGACACTTGTTGATTTCCGTTTTCTTCATCATGGCCGGTCTTCAGATGTATGCATGGTGATTTCCTTCAAGCTTGTCATTCCGCTATGGTGAATCTATTCTGGCAGACACTTGTTGGTTCCTATTCATTCATCCCCATGCTGTTTTGCTCATAATGAAGTTAGACTGCCTAACTGCCTGACTGCCACCTGAGACGGACCTGTGGACTGTTGGGCTGATCCTTCCGCCAGTTCTCCAGTGTGGAACCTGTGTATATGAGAAGGTGTCTTAAGCACATGATCACCATTGGGGTCTATGGTTGCTTTAGCTGCCGTGGATGTACAAAGGTAGTCTGTGAGCATTGAAGTCGGCTCTTGATGTGGCCCACCGGCTTAGTGATACACAGCTCCGAGTAAAAAGCAACTGGACTAAAGGCGGGATTGTGATCGATCGATAATTATCGGAAGGCCCGGTCAGCCTGCATGCGGGCTAGCTAACCCAAACAAACAAACAAACAAACAAACAAACAAGAGAGACCATTCAGATACGAGCCCCAGAGATCTCCAGGTCTGATATTGTATGAGATAACTATGACGTCATAAAATTATTTCGTTTCAGAAACAGCCCAGTTGCATAATAATCTCGTGTTCGACAGGTTAATGTAGATCTATACAATATTTTTCAATAAAATTTTCAGGGTAGATCTAGTCGCCCCATGACCAGAAAATAATGCTTGGAATAGTGCATGAGAATTGGCAGAGAGTTGACGGAGAAATCAGCAAAATCATTAGCCACGGTTAATGGGGTATCTCGAAAACCCCCTCGACCCACAACCCTCGACCCTCGACTTAATTTTTAAAAAAGTTTTTGTTTGTTATATAATTATAACTTTTTTATAATAATAACATTCAGGAAATTTATATAGGCCTACTGTGATGCTAAGCTGGCTATCAAGTGATGTTGGCTGACCGTCTGCCACGCTGGTCCAGCATTCATCCGACGTTGGTTCAATGTTTCTTGTTTAATGGGTGGCCATCGATTGGCGCAATAATAAAACCAGAGTTTTGTGAATACACGTAGGTCTACAGCTGGCCAAACACATTTTAATGTTGGGTCACTGTTTACAACGCTTGTCTAACTGTTATTTATATTATCCCAAGCATGGGATTGAATGCCTCTTGTTTGTTGGTGCGTAAAAAAACACTTGCCAGTCATATCACCCGGCATATCACTCGCCAGTTTCATTCAGTCACACGCTTTGGCACCGGCATCGCAAGCGGTGGGTCAGCGTTACAGACGTTGGGCCAGCAATAATCCAAAATTGGTTCAATGTTTATTGCTTGCTGTGCTTACCTATAATTGGACTGGAACATTGTTGGGCCAGCGTTAATGTAAGACAGTGGCGGGACTCAGATGGCAATCTATACGCCTAATCAAGTGCCCGCATATAATGCGTATGGTTCCTCTCCCCAAAATATACATGAGGCTTTCAGCCAATGTTAGGTCTGCGTCGCAGCCAACATTGACTTGATATTGTTTCCCGAATTTTACAAATAGACTATCCAAAAAAAAACAATAAAAAATTGAAGTCGAGGGTCGAGGGGCGAGGGGGTCGAGGGGGTCGAGAGGGTTTTCGAGATATCCCTGTTAATGTGAATCCAACTATGTGAATCCAACTATGCCAGAACCCCTTATCGAGCGAGCGAAGGAAAATACTCTTAATAACCCACCATGCCCTATCACACCACGCTCACATCTCCTACATCATTCATCTCATCAATTAGGCTAATAACTGCACTGTTTTCATCGTATTGCAATGTCACTTAAACGACTGTTAGTCTACTGTCGAAAAGGGAGTCGACGTAAAGCAACAATTTACAATTACATGACCTAGACATCTAACTGATTTTTAACTACAATTATTTTTTCCTTTGCACAATACACTCAACGTGTTTATTGCTTTGAAATGTATACCATATGTGTATTTCACTCATCACGGCGACCATTTCTTCTATTTAAAATACGTATTTTGTACTGTAGATATAGACGGGTTCCGACAAATTGATTAAATACTATTTTTTTCATTACCAGCGTGCATCATTACCACCCGGTATATTTACTTGTGAATGTTGTGACATATGCATATTTACCTATCACCTGGACACATACCACCTAGACTTTACATTCAACAGAGAATAATCCCATGGACCACAAAAGATAAAAGAACTGATATTTCTACATCTATAACACTCGTTTTATATGATATTTCGAACGACGTACGTCCAATAAAATATAATTATAACTTTCATATCTACAATTTAATGAGTCCATCAAATTTTATCAAACCTCATTTAAGCTCGGAAATCAACTGGGCACGCAACATTTTTTTGACATTGAATAAACCTCATTGACGTTGATTCAACGTCGCAAAAACGTTGTGTGCCCAATTGAAACTGACAAAATTAATAGTCACCCGTACTTTCTAAACATAGGACCTTCTGAACAATTATTTCTGACAATAGGACCTTCTGAACGTAGGACCTTCTGAATATAGAACCTTATGAACATAGAACCTTCTGAACATAGGACCTTCTGAACAAAGGACCTTCTGAACATAGAACCTTCTGAACATAGGACCTTCTAAACATAAAACCTTCTGAACATAGAGCTGTAACCACCCGAAGCTAGTTTAGCTAACACGAAGTTTAGGCTTAACACAGTGTTAAGTAAAACAGTGTTTTAAAAATAATTAGCCCGTCTGCCAAAAGCAAGTTCTGCATCGTGTTAATACACCATAAGGTTAAATCCTAAACCAGTGTTGTTAGTTAGAATAAAACACAATGCATAGATTACTTAGGCATTGTGTTGTTATATGTGCATGAATATATTGTTAGATACATACATGTGGCATTATCTTTGAATATATTCTAAAAGTGTTGCATAACTACTTTTTAAGATGTGAATATACAACATACTGCATGATGTACATGTGAGAAAGTGTGTTTATTATAATTAGGAATTGCAAAATTAAGTGGCGTGTGCAATGATAGCTACATGTATGTAGTGTATAGTAGATGTATGTGTGGGGAAAATAATGTATAACTACATATAACTTACTTTAAGATGTAAAAAAACGTCACATTGGATGTATTACTTATACATATGTGCCATTATATGTTTAGTTCAGCTGTAATCGCAAAAAATACGAAGAGAATACATTGTTAGACGCATACTACATGTGATGTTTAACAGTTAAATGTATGAAAAAAGTGTTGTATATCTACTTTAAGTTGTTAGAACACATCACATTACATGTATTACTTTGTCAGTTTGTGGTGTTACATGTGTGTGTGCATGCCTAAAATGTTAGGATTTGCGAAAATAATGAGGTAAATACACCAGTAGATATGTAGCCTACATATGCTGTATAGTAGTTTTACATATCCTAAAGTTATTGTATAACTACTTTAGGATGTAACAATATGTTACAATGCATGTATTACTTGAATACATGTGATGTTATTTGTTTACACGTGTGTTTAGTTCAGCTGTAATCCTAAAAAATAAGGAGCTATTACATTGTTAGATGTGAACATGTGTTGTATAACAGTTGAATGTATGAAAAAAGAGTTGTATAACTACTTTAAGATCTTACAATACAGCACATCCCATGTATTAAGTTGTCAGTTTGTGATGTGATATGTGTGTAAGTGTGCTCAAAATGTTGGGATTTTCAAAAATAATGAGGTCAATACACCAGTAGATAGGCTACATACACATGATGTATATTAGTTGTACGTATGCTACTAAAAGTATTGCAAAAATATGTTACATTGTGTTTATTACTTAGATATATGTGATGTTATTTGTGTACAAGTGTATTTAAATTAATGGTATTTGTAAAAATAAGTAGTGAATACATTGTTAGATACGTACACATGATGTAAAATAGTTGATTGTATGCTAAAAGTGTTCTATAACTACATTTAAAATGTGATTATACATCGCATTGCCTGTATTACATGTGAGCAACTGTGTTTAATATACTAGGACTTGTAAAACTAATGAGTGAATACAATATGTGATACGTATACGAGGTGTACATGTATAGTATTTGAATGTATGCTAAAAACATTACATTACTACTTTTAAGATGTGAATATACATTACATTGCATGTATTACATGTGAGAAAGCGTAGTTAAAATATTAGGAGTTGCAAAACTAATGAGTGATTATCTTGGTAGATATCTACACATACTTTAAATTAGTGTGATGTAATGCAAAACTACACATAATTTTCTTTTATATGTACACTACACTGATGTGTCCTGACTTGTTTGTGTAATTTCATTTTTGTAATTTTTTACTTTACAATTTGATTTTGTAAGTTTTTTATGGAAACTCATTATCCACCTTGTGTACATTACACTGATGTGTTCTTTTTTTTTCATAAACATATTTTATTGAGCAATTGAAACAAATACAAAATAGTAAGACACAGTTTCGTTCGCTGAAAGTGTTCAAAACATTTTTAAGAATGTTGTGCTCAAACCTGTTTTGTAAAGCGTCATCAATATTATGATTGGTATTGTCAATGCAATATTATGACTAGTGACATCAGAACGTGTCTGGACTTGTCTAACACTAGATTGATTTTGACCATGGCATCCATAGGACACCTTCATCATTATAGTGATATGTTATAAATGTATATGATCACTTCACATTATGAGTGTAACAATTTATACAATAATGGCTCTTGTTAAGGAAGGTACATACCAATTCGTCAGACATCCAGGAAGTTAGCTATGGATTTAATTTATCATATTTCTGAATGTCACATTATATAGCCATTGTACCGAAATATTTTTTGTATAAAACTGTAAGAAATTCGATAGTTGGATACAACAATTTACTCAGGAGAATGTGCAATTAGAAGTTTGATGACGTTGATATATCTGTATTAAGTACAATTGCTGATGATCTATTTTGGGATAAAACTGGGGTCGTAGTATTTCACCATTTACTTTCTATGGTGTCCTGGTCAAACAATCGGCTTCAAACAAAAACTGCATGTAAAATACCATACTAATTTTCATATGTTTTCTCAATCTTTTCTTCCTTTTTGTGATAAGCTATAGACTCTAAGCCACAGTCAAACTGTGGTTTTTGTTGTATAGACCTACTTACCAAACACACTGACTGGCCCACGTTTACATCTAATAGCCATAATTATAGGGTGAAGAAAAACATAACATGCAAAAAGCTAACTGATATTTACAAATGGGGGACGTTAAATATACAAAGGTCCTGACATTCCTAAACTGATGTACCCATACAATACATATAAGCATTCAAAAAGCTTAATTTATTTTAAATGGATCTAATAAAATATTCAATGGTTATGACACTCCCAATCCTGTGTACCCATAAAATACATACTAGCACAAAAATAGCTAATTTTTATTTAAAAATGGGGGTCATTAAATAACCAAGGGTCATGACACAGCCATGCCACATGCAAATCTATTCAATTATTCATAATTATGGTGCCTGTGAATATACTAAATCACACAATTTTACAATAAAAAAGACCATTAACCCTCTGGTACTCAAACTCATATTGTCATTATAAACACAATCAGATTCCATCAAACACACTAGGTAAAACACATCAAGGGGACCAGAGGGGGGATCCAAAGGTTTCAAGGGGAGGGGGCGCAAGTCCGATGGCCTGGGGGGTCAAGGGGGTGTCCCCAGGGGAGGGAGGGATTCACCGGGGGGAGGGGGGAGTGCTCCACCAATCACAGAACTGTCCCATTGCTCCATACCTTATAAACAACGGAGTGGGTGTGGTCTGGAATAGCGTAATAGGCTTAAACTTGGTCCAGCCTTTTTACATATATAATGTTACATAACAAACTCTTTTTTTCTGGTATTTTTTAATAAACACTTTTTCTTGTATGGTAGATACACATCATTGCAATTGTCTGTAATAATTGCACCATCGCCATAAATAAATACCCAGATTTCATATTTCCAAAATATCCCATCACAAGCTCTGAAAAGACAGTAATCTGGTTAATGATGGTATGCAGTGATTTCATCTTAATTATTTTACTAGTCAGGCCATTGGGTGAGACGTAATAATAAATGTGACGTGACAGCCCAAATACATCCTATAAAAGAGCATAAGTAGGTCCATTGTCCCGATCATTTTGGTACAAATATATGAAAATCGGTCTCAGACTACCAGAGTTACAGTTTATGAAAAAATTAGTGCATTTGCAATTCAAAATAGCAATTTTGAGTAAATGCTTCTAATTAATGCAATACATATTAGCACATAAAATATCTCACATCTGTATCTTGTTGACATAATATTAGCATCCAGTAAAATTATTTTCAAGAAGACCATTTTGTTTACGCAAATTCATAAAAACTAAAACCCGTGGTCAAGTGTGGAATACATATGCACCCACATCGGTAATCTGAGTATTTTTCTGAGGTATTATCATATACATTTGCATGTGTGATAATAGTTTCCACGATTCACAGTGTGAGCTATAAAATAAGGATGCGATAACCCATTGTAGTTCGTTGTAGTTCATTTCAAAATTAAAAACAATCAAATGAGCTACCGATTGAAATACTATAGATCTGGTAATTTCCGCGTGTTTAGATTTTCGCAAATTTGTGCTTTTGGGACTTTTCGTGAAGTCAGAATTTGCGAATATCAATTTTGATGATAGTAGCGCTCTGTTATAAAAATAATTTTCGGGAGATTTTTAAATTCGCCAATTTGTCCCCCTCCCGAAAATTAAGCTCATGATTTCTATCACGCGGCTTTATGAGACAGTCTTTAGACGTCAGAATCTGCGTCTAACTGTAGACGTCAGATTCTGACGTCTAAAGACGGTGCATATTATGAGCAGTGGTCTATCTCTTTATAACAGTTATACAATTCGTCTTTTTTATACACAAATTAGAAATCATCATAGAAGTGTACTGAGTACACTTCTATGAAATCATGCACTGCGAAAAATTCAGCTAGTGGGGTAGCTAGTACAACCAGGGTCAACAAAAAAGAGTTTCGATTGTGCAATTGGATTAAAGTAAGAAATTAATATAGAAATGGTGCCGTTTCGACACCAAATTTTCCGTTTCTACTTTTAAGTTCTCAACCAATAGTACAGCGATTTCCATAAGGTGCATAATTTCCTTGGCAATATTACATTGTAGACTATATTTTTCGAAACTGCAGGTATCTACGGTGAAAGAACATTTATTTAAACCCAGATCACTGCATTTAAGTCCATTTTTATGTTAAACAATTCCCTGTAAATGTTTTGTCCTACTACTCTTCAATACTCCTATAAATTAAAAATAATACAGTGTACGCAAGTAATGTAAGGTGGTGTCACCAACAAGGCAATGTGGCGCCGCATGCTTTTGTTTGGGGTTATAAATATAATATGTATAGATTATATCATGGCTAAAGTTGCGGCCGGGGTAGGATACAGGCCCATGACCATCTGCAGAATAAAAAATAGGTCGGGCTGGTGTGAGGGGCGATACAACTTCACCAGGAAATCACTAATTTAAATAATTTAAGTTGGACAATTACTGTTTAATTTGAGACAACGCATTTTCACATCTTGATGTGAAACAAATTGACAGGGACCCACCCACACGGGACGTTTTCTCTCAGAGATTTTATAGCCAGATTCACATTAGCCTGTTAACCAGGGTGAATAAATGTCACTGATATTCCTGTCGATTCCTAATTTTCACGAAATATTCATTAGACACACTATTTTGTAGCCATGCCCATGCAGCAACTACTCTAGTTTACGCAGGTAGGCCTATTTCAGACGTTAGACTATTGGACAATGCCATTGCATTTAATGAAATTTTGGGATAAAGAAATCTTGAGAACAGTCGCCACATCACTAGAAAATAGTGTTTATACAATGTCATGACAATTGGTTGAGCATTGACTGAGAAATCATCGAATATCATTCACCACGGTGTGAATATTCTACTATAGAAATTTTGGCAAAATGATATTTCCGCATCTTTGAGTTTTATCCCCAAGTGCTATTCTCGCGATTTTTACGATGCGTAATTTACCTAGCTTCTAGGTCAAACCTCCTGAAAGGTGCCCTAAATTTTAGGGGAAAATGTTATCGGTTCTTTTTACATTTTCACTGAGGACGAACTTTCTGGCTGATTATGTCTGACAGATTAGACTAACGTTACAATATAATACTATTATTTAGGCTATAATCTCCTAGATACCGGCGTTTGGGCATTAGTCTGGTGGCAGAATACAAATTTATGGCCTAGGTGTGTTTCAGAGTACATACAACGTTTTTTTGTTGATTCTGGTAGAACAGAGCCTACTGAACCCAAAACCGCTTGATGCCACTTTGTCACCCTTGAGCATTTTTTGTTATGGGCAAAATTCAAAATGGCCGCCAACGTAAACCGTGAAAATCGATTTTTGACCATAACTTTATCAAAAATAGACATAGGAAACTGATTTTGGTGTCTAAACATATGTTTTAGGGGCCTATGAATACGATGGAAGACACAAATATGATATTCTTTCACTTTTTGTGTTGATTTAGTTAGATTTTCGATTTGAGACAGTGTTTTTTGCTGTGAACTTTCATTTATTGATATAAATTAAACTTTCGGCTGTGTGTTGTTTTTTGGCCTTGTAATGATGATTTGTATACGTTTGCAAGGGGTGAGAGATGCCTTCCTAACCTAACCTTAATCCCTCTTGCCTTCTGAGAAATACACAAACTGTAGTAATAGCACGAATAATCCACTAATAATTGCTAGTTGTGTCAGACTCAAATCCATTGTAGAATCTAGTAAGCTTAGAGGTGGTGGGTTGCACATTGATGTGGAGTCCATCTTGTGTTTATCAAAACCACTGCACGTACATAGAAATGGTACATCAACGTATACATCCAAAATCCACATTAAACGTTGTTTGCAAAAGCAGCCACAGTCAACAGAAAAAAACAGTTATCAAGATGTCATGTCGATCAGATTTTACACCTTTCAAGTTCAAGGACGAGTGTCTCATATGTGGAGACACATGTTTGACCGAGGCCGATCCCAAGAACAGAAAACGCTGGCGTCGTGTGGTACGATGTGCAGCTACTGATAGAGGACCAAACCTGGATGTATTTAAGAAAGTCATGCTGGATGCGTGTCATGTACGTGACGATGAGTGGGGACATCAAGTGCGTATCAGGGTGGAAGGTGCAGTCAGCGAGTTGCACGCAGCCGACGGGCAATATTACAAAGAGTGTATGTCATTATTCCGCGGCCCTCGAAATCTCAAATATTCTGGTTCAGTGAAAGTTGAACAAGCTGAAGATGAAGCTTTTACCCGTGTAGTGAACCATCTAACCGGAGTTCATGCATTTGGAACTCTGTGGAACTACACGAGCAGTATACACTATACCAAGGAGAGTATTTGACACGTCGCACTCTGCTGAACAAGTTAACAGAACACTTTGGACCAGCCCTCCTGGTCTTGTCAGGCACAGGTATTGTGACATTCAGAAGTAAGGCCTCTAAGGTTCTGAAGCTAGTTTCAAATGAAGAGGATGATCATGACACAGCTATATCGAAGGTGGCCAAACTCATTGTGGTAGAAAGCAATACATTAAAACAAGATAAGTGTAAATGCAAAACAAGAGCCACCATCAAAAACTCGATAGGCGACGTTATTCCGGCCTGACAGCACTTGATGTCTCTCATATTAAATAAATTAGAATACCCACAGCAATGATGGGAAATGTCATCACCTGTATGGTTACTAACACATTCACATCTCTGCAGATTGCCTTAGGTATCACAGTTAGACAAAAATCAGTGATTGAATGTTCACATACATTTGGAGTCACATCTTCATATGACGAAATATGAGGATTCAAGGTTTCTGCAGCCTATGGTGCAGCTTGAAATCAGGAACTCATGGGTATATGTCCCGGTAGTGAAGGCCTAGTGCGTTGCTGATAACTTGATGCAAACATATCGTCACAGACTGGGCTACAGTCCACTCATGCATTGGCAATCCTTCTGACACAGCCACATAAAGAGCAGAATGTCGAGACAGCCTACATATTAAGATGAATTGGGAAAGAAGAAATATCCCAAGAAGTATTGCCCGATATACCAGTGCAGCGATACAGAGGACCATCAAAACCAGAAATGCCATGCAGTGTTCCAATTAAATCTGTACTGCCTATAAGGGTACTGGCAAGACAAATTATGTCAGGATCTAGGGCCACAGAAATTGATAACCGAGGTAGGAACACCTGAGTATCATGGCCACAACACAAAAAACTCACGTGAGCAGGGTCACACAGTACGTCCTGCAACCAAGGCAATATATTTCTCCCTCTGGTAGATATGACTCCAGCGAGACCAGACACAATGTTGATTACCATGGTCGAATTACAGCGTCTCACTAACCTGACCGGACAAGTGTAGGCCTACACGATCTTTACCAACGACCAGCAGCTATATCGTATTGTTGTCAATGTCACATGGACATATCCAGCCCAGTTCCAGAATTTTATTCCCAGACTAGGCGACATGCATACCCTGATGAATTTTGCAGGAGCTGTAGGAGTGTTGATGGCAGACACAGGATTAGAGACTATTCTTCAGACGGCATTTGGTGATGTATCAACCATATTATCTGTTAAAAAGCTCCCTCAGAACATTAGAGCACTACGACATCTCACTGAAGAACTCCTGCGTAAAGTCATTTTTAAGATGGAGTCGTTTGATGGTTTAATGGCTGGAACACAAGACAAATACGAGTCACACAGCAATCTATGGGTAGAGAACCTCATCAAGTCGGTGATGACCATGATGATGTTCGTCAGGGCAGACAGGGAGGCTGACTGGCCACTCCACCTCTGGTCTGTAAAGGAGATGATGCCCTAATTTTTCGCAGCTGTTCATTTTAATTATGCCAGAACAACCACATGAATGTAGTCAATGACATTATATTATGTCGCAGCTAATGAATAATAATATATTGATGATGAGTAAAATACAAAAAAGCATGTTATCGTATACATTATGTCGTATCAATGTATATAACTTGTTCATGTTCATATCTGCATACATTTTTATAAATGTATGTTCAAGGTACTGCTTGTTCACCTGTGATCCATGGATAAATTGCCCAGTCCAGTACTCCCAAGACTTCCTACAAGGTCAGCACGTGATGCGACACCAGCCTGGCCAATGGAACGCAATATGGTCAGACATGTAGCCTACATTGAATCTACCTGTATGAGGTATGGCCATAGTCCAGGTGGTATCATTGGCATCACCTTAAAACCTTCAACACTAAGTCTTTACCTTTGCAGCCAAATTGTGAGGGGTGTTTCAGAGATGAAAGATGAGAGTCGTAAAGTTTCAGTGACTGTACACAAAGAGAAGATGTCAGAACGAAATCAATCAGATGCTGCTGATAGAGAAACACTGAGAGAGAGGCTTACAGCCTGCATCGAACCATTCAATCCAAATGACCACCCAAATCACCTGGTCAGTTGTGTAAGCGCTGGAAGTTTATCCACCAATAGGCCTATTTTAATTCACACATGGTTGGACAAAGGATGAAGTATCAAGGGCATTGATACCATGTCATCTACCCCAAGATGTCAAGCCAGCCTCAGATGATGTACTGATAATGATCAGGTGTGCAATTGCCAGATGCAGTTGTTCCACAGCAAGACTCATGTTCAGTGTTTTGTGGCTATCATGGTGCATAAGATTGTTGTAATGAGCAAAAAAGTCGTCGAACCTGCCCCATGAGGACGAAGACGAATGAGCTGATGTTTTGAGGGCACATTATTCTTTGTCTAGTTTGAGTGTGTCTGAATATATATCATATATATCAATACTTTTGCTTTATCAGATCACATTATATTCTTGTTGATGTATCTCCTACGAAACGCTTGTCGCATTAAAAGTACTGGAATATGTTATACCTCTTAAACGTATAAAAACGTATTACTTGACTCTTAAAGACGTATATGAACGCTAAAAATCAGCATTACAAGACAAAGACACAAAACACAGCTCAAAGCATAATTTATATCAAAACATGAAATTTCACAACGATAAAACACTGTTTATAAAATAAAAAGCTGACGCAATCAACACAAAAAAAATGAAAATAAACTGTATTTATGTCTTGCATCGTATTCACAGGTCCCTGAAACATACGTTTAAACACCAAAATCAGTTTCCTATGTCGATTTTTGATAAAGTTATAGCCGAAAAACGATTTTTACGCTTTCCATTGGCGGCCATTTTGAATTTTGCCAATTAAAAAAAATGCTCAAGGGTGACAAAGTGGCATCAAGCGGTTTTGGGTTCTGTAGGCTCTGTTCTACCAGAATCAGCAAAAAAACGTTGTATGTACTCTGAAACACACCTAGGCCAGCTTCCACCAGACTACATGGCATTGATAAAGCAACAGCTGGCTGGAGAAAAGATCCTAACTCAGTACTGTCCAAATCGACTTGATCATCAGCTTTTAAACTGAGAGCGTTAAAAGCAATATATAGCTCATCTTCTGAATCAAATGTACATCTAGAATGCCTTGTTTTGCCTTTATTCTAAAGGTCTATACTATATAAATGTATGTACGCCAGTGTGTATATGCAAGAACATACTATAAGGATAAAGCTCGCATTACTGTTCATCGCTATGGCAACGCGTTCTTTCCCTTGAACTGCTGAATCAATTAAAACTCACAAGCCACGCATATATAAACATGGGATTTAAAGTTCCATAAAAAACATGATCACACCAATAGAAATGATCCAGAAAACTCTGAAATTAACACAGTAGGCCTATCCTTGTTAATTTACGACTTTTTCTTTGCAAAACATTTTGTTTTAACCTATATTAAATGTCCAGAATAAATTAATAGGTCAAATCGATATATTAAATCTGAATATATTTAGGCCTATGTATAGTAGTCTATGAGTCCCTAATTGGTAATTATTTCCTGAAATTTTGGGCATGTTTACATTTTGTTCTTTTCTCGCCTTTTCTGACAATTTTTTAAAAAAAGAATCCTTGTGTAATTTTGATCTAGCGATGATAAACTTTAATTTGATATGAAAAACCTGTTTCCTGTAAAAAATACACAAAAAATATGTTTGGACACCAGCCCACTGGTTAGGCCTACATAAACATATATCCCTTCAGACAAGGTGAAAAAGGGTCATAACATAGTATTTATTATCTTAAATGTTTCATCTTAGTATATTTTATATCCTTGACCATAAAACACTTTACCTGACCATAAAACATGGACAATATAAATTTTGAATGTTAATAGTATGTTATTAATAATATGCTCAAAACTACCGATTGTTGGTAGTCTCCGCCCAGTAAAAATATTTTAGTAGGTTTCTGGGATAAAAGTGTGGACATTTTGTATGTAGTTTAGTAGCTGAAGTTAAGAAGAAGTACTAAAAAACGAATAATTATACTGCAGTTTGTTTGAGTTTTTTTGCTATATTGTACTCACAAAAAGCGTCGACCCACAACCTTCCCAATGTTACCCCTCAACTGGTCGACATATCACATTATCAATGGGCCACTGCTATTCCTATATATTCATGATCCCAAATAAAAGCATGCGGCCAGCACGTGTACCACATTACCTTGCTGCTGACACCACTTTACATTATTTGTGCGTACAGTACAGTATCGCTAATTTATAGATGTAGTGTAGTATGACACGCCAATTTAAAATAAATTGTTTAACATCAAAATGTATTCAACAGTAGTGATCTGGGTTTAAATAGAAGTTGGAACAGCGATTTTAAATATCGATACCGGCAGTTTCGACAGGATATCGTCCACCAGTCGAGCTGGTTGACTAGCTAACGGAAAACTCCTGGGGGGAAACTACAACATGTATTTACAAATCTGAAGCTACTCTGTGATATTCCCAAGAAAATTCCGCACCCTTATGCAAAAATATGTTCTACGCACCCAAGATAGGTAAACTTGTCACATCACCAATAGCATATGTCATCATATATATTCCCAATACGGCAGTAAAATTTGTGTCCCCGAACGCGTCCAGAATCATCACGGGTATCATGGAGCCGAAATAAGCTACAAGAAAAGAAAAGGAAAACAGTGATTAAGTAATATTAGTAACGTTTAACGATATCGCCAGCGCTACTGGCTGGTATTTGTACTATAATTATTTAAAAATTAGGTATTCAATCATTTAATCGGAATTGAACTAACTCAAATGCTCAACTGCTCAAATAATAATATTGCATCGTGAAGAGCTTAGGCATTGATCAGCATTAAAACACCATTGAGTGAACGACTGATATTTGCTGAGATCATAGATTGCAAACATTGTATTACCTAAGTATATTCCAGTGAGTAGACAGTATATGAGATCCATCGTGTAAGTTGTAGCATAAGTTATAAGTAATGATGCAACGCCTCCTATGACAAAGCTTGATATACACATGTTCCTCCTCCATACATAGCCATTTCCAGAGAACACCATAACTGGTATTCTTGCTACAGTGATGCAGACACCGAATAGTATGGCCAACTGTATGGCTTGATCTTCACTAACTCCTGTCACGCGGGTAGCTGTCAACGGAATGTATGTAACTGATCCCATGAAAACAAGAGGAAACCCAAAGAATACAAAGATTAGGAGATAAAAACCTGGATCTCTATACGGATACAGCGACAGCCTATGTACAAGTGTCTTTAATAATTTATCAAAAAAAGATATTTTCTGGCTGTCAGATGTTTTCTCCCCCGTTTGTTGTGTATGTGACTTCTTTTCCACTAAGCCGGTTGATTCGTTAACAATAAGCTGTGTCTCCTGTTTGTCAGATTTTGATTCACTAGGACTGGACATATCATAATGTGCTTCTTCAATGTAAATTATTACTATTCCGACAGCAACACAGAAGAGGGAGATTTCCCCATTCACTATCAACATGCCCCTGTATCCACTTTGTGTCAACAATAAAGTCTCCACATAATTAAAACCACTGTATGCAATACCTGTAGATACACTGTATAAACCACACGGGAAACACGCATTTTCACGGTATACTCGTTGAATTATAACATAGCCAGTCAGGAACATCAAGCCATTACCAACCCCTGAAAGATTGAATTCATGGCACAGTTTATCACCAATACATTGTACTAGCTTGTATACATTACGTTTCTGGTTATTATTGTTTAAATGTGTCATAAAATACACCTGTGATACAACAATTGTATTTATATGAACATTAGTACGGACAAATTGGACTAATCAGGTTGGGCACTGACATTGCACTGTATTCTACACGTGCGGGCCCAATCTGTTGAGAGCGTTTCGAAAATTGTATTAATGGACAAACTTTATTAGATATAAGCCTACATTCGAATTTGTTGAATGTCAAATGACATTCGAAATGTATTCCGAATATATTTAAAGCATTCGAACAACATATAAACAACATTCTAAGCATTTTCATCGCCTTCAAAGTGGAAACGCGATAGGCAGCTATTTCTTAGTCTGCAAGTATTGTCCAGATTCCCGTCTATAATCTAACAAGATTAAATATAACATAGGCTTGTCATGTTCAGGAAAAGGGGTGGCTTTCCATCTAGAGCTCCGATACCATGAATAATATTTCACTATGCATTTCTGAAGATCGCTTCAAAGGCTATTAATTCTAACGCCTAATAATTTAAACATCCCAACACATTAATGTATAACAATATGTACTGTCAAATGTACTTTGAATGTGTGTAACACGAATGTTTCGCGTGCACCAAGCCTGTCGTAAAAGCTCCTTTTTTGCACATTCTGGGTGAGAATATATTTTGAATGTCGTTCTCTACTTTAATTTAATGCACCCCGAACATTTTGAAAGTGACGAATACTTTCGAAAATTTAATAGTTCCAAATGGGCCCAAATGTTTAGGATGCCGCCAGAAAGCATCTGAAAGAAAGTAGCAAATAGTACAACGTCTGCGACGCTGGCCCAACCGCAAAGTTATTCAGGGTCAACGTTTTGTGTTTGCTTAGTTGCTGACCTGCCACAAAACTGTATGTGATGACTAGTATGAACGGATTCGTTACGAATCCACTGCTTATGAATCCTGTTCCCGCCAAGATTGATCCAACAATAATAGTTTTACCACAACCAATCGTATACAATGTCTTGTCCAGGAGCACACCTGCAAAATTTTAAACTTTAGTTTTTTGATTTTACAGTCTGCGTTTTATTAACTATACTTTGTGATTAGTGTTTCGTATTTTATCGTCAAGACAATTTCTTGACAAATTGTCAATATGTCATTATTTGTGTATAGGCTTGATTATATTTTACAAATCTCATGTATTTTATTATTAATAATCTCGGTGGATGTAATATGAAACAATGTACTTTAAAAGCATACGAAAAATGTGTTATTCTATGGTTTAGATGTCCGTTTATGTAAAACAGCTGTGCTTAGCTTTACCTGTCCCATACATAAAGAACACATGAAGAGTTCCAATCCAGGGTAATATTAGTTGATACTCAGGATATATCCTCTGAAGGGTCATATAAATGACGTCAAACGTGTAAGCAGTGCCCATAGCGGATATGTTCATAAAGAAACATACCGACATTAAAATCACCGACCAGCAGCTCAAAGGATCCATTCTGGGAGCCTGCTGAAACGACAACATCCCTGTATTATTATAGAGGAACTTATCATAGCGGGAGAGATTTTCTTGTCCACCTCTGACAACAGCTCTGGTATATCGCAGAAAAGTACGATACCTGTCACGCGAAATGCATTAATCAAATGCGTGAAAACGAATGAATTTTACGTGACAGTGTTTCAGTGAAAGACATCTATCCCACACAATGATCTGGATAGATTTTTTTCAGACAGACATGTACCATATTCAACTAATGCACAAAATTTAAATATTTTTTAAATTTCAGTAACTCATGAATATTTGCTTATTTATAAGTGAAGTTTACATGTATTCATTGAAAATATATAAACGACACTACGACAGGGAATATTCAAAATAATATTTAATTATAAAACACGTCGGTCGCCATGACCAACATCTTCATCAATGTGTGAATATAGAGACCATCTAATAGTGTGTTATTACATGTACATAATATACGTATGTCGTATCTTATACAGGATGCACATTATATCCATGTTATAATAATACAATTTATTGGCAAATAAATAACATTAGTACATAGCATGCAAAAGTAAAAGTAGGTAACATTAAAATGATTGACGTATTACTAAAAACTAAGCAGTGTAAAGGTGTAATAAATTAGACAAGTGTACAATATAAATAGTTCCAAAAAATAATTTATTTTCATGCAGTTATTGTCAGTGGACCAGGCCATATGGCATCAGCGTACGTTGGTATCTCGTAGTTCTGGTTCTGGATGCAGGGAATTGTGTCTTTTTCCTGAAATTATGAGATACCAAATGTGGAGGAGGCAGTTGATGGTGAAGTCTATGTGTGCGGGACGACATACCTCTAAAGAAACGGCGAGCCAGGTTTTTACCTCGGGAATGTAGGTTGTTGATATTGGCACGGATGAGGGCGCAGTCGTATGGCAGCCTTGAGAAAGCGATCTTCATTGCCCTCTTTTGTATCCCTTCTAGTCTGTCCGAATCTGATACAGTGAGACCCGTGTGCCACACTTGGCAGGCATATTTCAACAGCGAGCGGACGAGTGAGACGTATATCCTTACAATAAAACTGATCCTCTAAGAGGAGAAAGTATCTTATAACCTGCTAAATGTCCTTCATCTGCAGATGAAGGTGGAATTTTGAAATGCATAATTATGAGTGGTTTCATTGTATCCGATCCCATTCATCATACGCACTTACAGTGTGTGGGCATTATTTATTACTGAACAACAGTAGTCTAATGGCATTATTATCGATTATCATTTGTAATAACATGTCATTGTGACAATACTGGAAACTTATTACTGATATTGTATAGACATTAATCAATTACATTCAAATTTATGGCACACAAAACTTGCACGGTGTTGAACTGCTTTATAATAAACACGTATATATATGATATGATATTATTCTGTCAGCTCTGATATTATGTAAGTTTTACAAATCCGCATCTCGTGTAGAGTGATTTAAGTATATTTAACCCTTAGAACACTGATGTCTACGAGGCGTTGGCCCAATGTTGGGCTGAGGTTGGCCCATCGTCTACGACGCTGGGCCAACCTCAGCCCAACATTGGGCCGACGAGTAGACATCAGTTTTTTTATTGGCACCCGTGTAACAAGTTGATAAAAGTAAAATATACTATCAATCTTGAAACACTGATATGTTAGGACTTAAATTTCACAAATAACACAAAATTACAGTCACTTAAAATTGTGGATCGCAGTAGCGAGACACGACATCAAGACAATTTAAATTGAATAGGTCAATGTTCTAAGGGTTAAGCTTTTCTTTTTCCCAGGTATTTATTCGCATTTTCATTCAATGTGAATAAAAAAGCCTAATTTATACAATTTTCAAGTACAATTATATATCCTAAGCTAAAGCCCAGAACGTCCATATTGTGATGGTTTATAACATTTCCGTTCTGAATTTTATTTAAAATATTTCGTATATTGCATACAATGCGACGACGGTGTTTAAAAGGTTAAATACTAACAATACCCATAAAATATGTCTACCAATGTACGGTCATATGCCTACTTACCTCTGTTGGCTTCTGGTTTGGATCACTGCATGTTAACCCCTCAGAAGGCGTACGTCCTTCTAAATATAAAAAAGAACAAGCGTAATAAATTATTAAATATAGCTTTACAATATAACATTACAAAAACTGTTAGCGCTATTGGAATAACCATATTAATTTATCACACAGCTCGTGCGTAGCAGTCAATCAATCAATCAATCAATCAATCAATCAATCAATCAATCAATCAATCAATCAATCAATCAATCAATCAATCAATCAATCAATCAATCAATCAATCAATCAATCGATAGATCGATCAATCCATCAATCAATCAATCAATCAATCAATCAATCAATCAATCAATCAATCAATCAATCAATCAATCAATCAATCAATCAATCAATTAATCAATGCATTATGGTACTTCTAACACTCCCATTTTCTCTCGAGCCATGACTTTGGAGAAGGCTCACCTGTTTTTTTACTTTTGACATAAAACCAGGATTTTGTATGATCAAACTCAAAATCAAATATGGTTAATAACGGACTTTATCATATGCTCTGAGGTGTTGGGTGCAAAATTTGAAGACATTTGGACAAGTAGTTCCTGAGATATCCTCCGGGAATGAAAAGTGTGTACGCCACCACTAAGGCAGACAGGAGTTTTATTTCTATTTCTAAACCACTGGTAGCGATTTTTCCCTAATGCAAAAGTAGGGGGCGGAGATAATTCGTGACGTTTAGCTCCAAGATGTAGTCATGCCTGGCTGGTTATAATACATGTGTACACATGTACATATAGCTAATGCTGTACTGTATGATTATATAATACAGACCAAAGTCAACACGGAACGCAGGTGCAGCGCTGCCTTACCTTACCTTAACTCTGTTATTTTTTATTTTTCGTACATTATATAATTTTTAGGTTTCTACGCTTTCCAGGGTTTAATTTGCCATATGGAGTAGCTATTTTATCTCTGGTTTTGGTGCGGGAAACATTAACATATTACGACATTGCTTTTTAATTGTATTTTAAGTAGATCTAGTTATGATACATATTTTAATTACCCAGGGCTTGTTTTAGTATATAATGTCGTTTAGTTTAAGTTTACAGTAAATATTTTATGTTTGTATACATGTCATGAATTTTTTATATTTAATGTTTTCAGGGCCACAATGAAGATGAATGAATGCTCATTCTCATTGGGTTTATCCTCTTTAAATGAAGATATTGTTATCATTATTATTAACAAGTGCGTCGCAGTGCAGTGGCAGTCCAGTTGCAAAAAAATTGCAATGAGCTTTAGGTGGCTCCTACGAGCAGTCCACGATTTTTATCGCAAGAGAGCCACGCAGTGAATGCGATTATGCTGCAAATTTGCTTGAAAGTCATTGCTAAAGGCCCCCGCACACTACAAAGACTTCTCGCGATTGCTTGAAACACGACTTTCGTGACAAGTTTTAGAAAATCGCAGACAAGTATGTCACACCAGAAAGACTGTTGTGAAATGAGCTTTAGGTGGCTCCTACGAGCAGTCTACAATTTTTATCGCAAGAGAGCCACGCAGTGAATGCGATAATGCTGCAAATTTGCATAAAAGTCATTGCTAAAGGCTCCCGCACACTACAAAGACTCCTCGCAATTGCTTGAAACGCGACCTTCGTGGCAAGTTTTAGAAAATCGCAGACAAGCATGTCACACCAGAAAGACTGTTACCGATTTGGCGTCGTGAGCTATAGCAGCGACCCTATAGGTGACCGGGTAGGCCCCCAGTGGGTGTTCCGAAAGCAATATTGAGACATCTCGATTCCGTCGCAGGACATGCCACACCACAACGACCGTCTATAACTGCTAAGACCGCCCACGACTAAGACTGAACATGTTCAGTCTTGACGACAGCTTCCGACGCGACGAAAATGTACGGAATCGTAGTCGTGGGAGTGGCCACACCGCACCGATTGTTCAAGATTATTGTCCCGCCTTAAGCAGTCTTAGCAGTGTGTGGGAGCCTCATCCTAAACTAATCGCAAAGCGCAGTATGGTATAGCATCATATCTCTGAGACCATGTGTCATTTTTTATATTGAACATTATTCTAGCCCTGGGTCGGCCTCCTATGTATGCTGTAAAATATATTTTTTCTATTCACACATTAACACGACGATACAATATCAGGTGCGGAGGTTGGGCTTGATCCTGGGGTAATGTTTGGCCAGCGTCGTTGGCACTGGAACAACATTACGCCAGCGCTGGTCCAACCTTTCGTGTTTGCTGGATATACGATACACTGGGTTGGTGTGGTTCTTTGTTCTCCTACACTGGACGGACACCGGCTCAGTGCTTCCTATGTCTTTAATGAACATAATATAAATATGCTTATTTCTATATATGTATGTTTTTTTACTTGCATTAAAGTCATGTTTTGTAATAAGTATTGTATTGAATATAATATCAATAAAATATAAAATAAAAATAAAAATATCTTAATATGTCTATTTGTAACTGTTGGGTTCATGTATTTAAGTATAAAAAACAGATGCACATCCTGAAAACCCCCTTTGAAATACGAAGTTTGCCAATCTGACGTTGATTTTCTAATTATATGTGAGTCATCAGGCTATTTTTCAGTTGTCATTTACCAACACACACAGACATCAGACCCAAATTAAGAGCAGAAGTTCACAAAAAATACCCCGTTATCGACATTGCCATTTTGGCAATACCGTTTCTTACCTTCTAATCTACTCTCTGTGTTCACTGTCATCTTGTGGCCAGTGTAGAGACCATCTCTACAGAAAACACAGATCAAACCTCGTTATCATGTTACCCGCATAGATATCAGTTAGTATGTATTCAATGCTGTAACACCTACTCGTTTTTATTTTAATGATTGTGGTATATGCCTACTGCCAATTATTATAATAAGCTATGTACATTTAATGCACTTGCATAGCTCCGACTAATAAAGTTTCAGGTAAGTACGTTATAAATGCTGTACTTATACTAGAAAGCATTTGCAAATAATGAGTATTAATGCTACTCGTATAACAATGATATCAAAATCAATAGTATTTGCTTACCATGTTTACATAAATGTCAATTTGCTACGTACCTCATTATGGTACGGTACAGTACGTTACAGTACAGTACGTTACAGTACAGTACATTACAGTACAGTATAGTACAGTACAGTACAGTACAGTACAGTACAGTACAGTACAGTACAGTACAGTACAGTACAGTACTATAAAGTACTATACAGTACAGTACTATACAGTACAGTACAGTACAGTACAGTACAGTACAGTACAGTACAGTACAGTACAGTACAGTACAGTACAGTACAGTACAGTACAGTACAGTACAGTACAGTACAGTACAGTACAGTACAGTACAGTACAGTGCAGTGCAGTGCAGTGCAGTGCAGTGCAGTGCAGTGCAGTGCAGTGCAGTGCAGTGCAGTGCAGTGCAGTGCAGTGCAGTGCAGTGCAGTGCAGTGCAGTGCAGTGCAGTGCAGTGCAGTGCAGTACAGTACAGTACAGTACAGTGCTGTACAGTACAGTACAGTATAGTACAGTATAGTACAGTACAGTATAGTACAGTACAGTACAGTACAGTACAGTACATTACAGTACAGTTAATTACAGTACAGTACAGTACAGTACAGTACAGTACAGTACAGTACAGTACAGTACAGTACAGTACAGTACAGTACAGTACAGTACAGTACAGTACAGTCAGTGCAATGCCGTGTAGTGTAGTGCAGTGCAGTGCTGTGCAGTACAGTACAGTACAGTGCATTGCAGTAGAGCGCATTGCAGTAGAGTGCAGTACATTACAGTTTAGCGAGTACAGTACAGTACAGTATAGCAGCGAAGGGAGGTAAGTGCAGTGCAGTGCAGTGCAGTACGTTTAGTGAAGTACCGTTAGTGAAGGGGTTAGGTAAGTACAGTACAGTACAGTACAGTGCAGTGCAGTGCAGTGCAGTGCAGTGCAGTACAGTGTCGTGCAGTGCAGTGCCGTACAGAGCCGTGCATTACGGTTTAGTGTAGTACAGTACAGTAGAGAAGTGAGGTAGGTGCAGCGCAGTGCACGCAGCGCAACGCAGTGCAGCGCAGCACATCACATTACAGCACAGTACGGATGTTTTAGGCAGTCAAAATAGTATATAGAGGCAATCATATCGTCTAATAATTGTATTTATAGCGCTACATTGTTTGCCCTGATACCCGTGGAAATATCAGGGCAAACTTGTTATCACTCTCAACATTATGTCATCAAATTGCTTGTGTAAATTGAATATAAATGTCTCATTACAATTATAGTCATGTCTCATTACAATAATAAATAATGATACATAATTTATTGTGGGCAATACTTTTTAATTAGTTGCTTGAAACGTACCGGCTACTTGATCCACTTATCGCTAAGTTATACTATTGAACTTTTCAGCATGTTGTGTCTCGCTATGACGATCTAAACACAACTGAACTTGGTAAAATATTGATGTTTAGATATTCATTTAATTCACAATAGCAGTGATTTGATTGGCTAATAAGCGGATTAATTCTAAACAATTATAATAATAATGGTTAGTCGTGGTCAGCGGTGAAAGGGGTGGAAGTTCAATATGGAGATTTTGGTTGAATTGTAGCATTGTGTATTTCCACACAGATATTTCCCCAGCGGACACGACACATCCACCCAATGTTGGACCAATGTTGGGCCGACGTCGTAGACGGTGGACCAGCATTGGTCCAACATTTTGGTGGATATGTCGTGTTTGCTGGGTATTTACATCCACTGATGCATAAATCAAAATCAAGTAGATGCATGATCTACTTATGAAGTAGGGCTCTGTAGTTACAATTTAAATGTGTACCACCAGCATGGCAATTTAATTGCCCATTCTCCTTGTTTTGTTGTACTGTATGGCACACATTGCTAAATAGCACCGAAAATGCCGTAGAGCTAGTATCTGACTATATAATAGAACAACTGTTTGGCCACTGCTAGACGAATTTGCCCAATATTTAACGAATAACGAGTGACTCATAAACAACAGTTTTAAACAACATATTTGCCACCTTTCAACATATCTATACAACAAATCAGAGACTATGCGATTGTTTTAATAGTCTGTTCGTGTTCTTGTTCGTATTCTTGTTCTTGTTCTTGTTATTGTTATTGTTATTGTCATTGTTACGAATTGTAATTCGTCTCAGTCGCTATAATATATATTAGGTTGCAGGCCCGGTGAGATACTAGGCTAAAAATGGACGAGTAGTTGAAATAACAGACGAATAAGAAGTCCCGTGAACAGGGGCTAGATGTCGCAGAGCAAGTCGACTGCAGAGCCATTATTTATCATCTCTCCCTTTACCTTCTTTTAACACTAATTGAATAAATTAATGATTTTATGGTGACAGGCATGCTGTAATTGCGTGTGTGTATGGTTTATTTTATAATAAAAAGTTAGTTCTTCTGGGGGTTTTAGGTCACGCTTTGAGTGACCCCATTCTACTTGATTTCTCATTTTGTTGATCAGATATCTATTTTTATTATTATAATAACAATTTCAAAGCAAATTTCCGAATATACCTATATACCTTAAAACATACCCACGTGCAATATTTTGCAGCATAAATATTGAACAAAAATAAATGAAAGTAAAAAAAATGATTTTTAAATACTGATAAATTTTGCGTGTTTAGATTTTTGCAAATTTGCGATTTTGGGACTTTTTGTGAGGTCCAGAATTCGCGAATTATAAATTTCGATGATAGTAGCGTTATTATAATGATAATTTTCGCGATATTCTTTGATTCACGAATTTGTCCTCCTCGTGAAATTCGCGAAAATTTAAACCTCGTGAATATTACCACATCTACAGTATGTTATCAATAGGCCTACAACCTTTTTGTATTGGAAATTATATAAATGACTATTTTGCATTGAATTGAAGTAGGCCTAACAGTGTCGGACTTTTTGCCCTTAGAAGTTGATGTGATCCGCTGTGAAGTTGATGTGTAGATCTATGTCCCTTTCTTTTATATTTTCAAGTACACATATTGTTATAGTGACCTCCATTAGCTATATCATACTATTTTAATTTGGAAATATCCACTATCAACTCTGTCATCTGACTCTTGACCCTGTTACCAAAAATATCAACACTTTTAATGTTGTCCTACATATAATAAAATTGTTAATAGTAGACCAACCATTGTGCATATTTTGTTGTAATATTAGTACACTGAATTGTATATTAGAAAATTTAAATCTATGCAGATCCAGGAGTGGAAATATTACTACCAGTATAAAGCACTATTATGTTATCGCGATATTACATTCAATTTTAGTATCAGGTCTGAAAAAGATATACTTTTCAATGGAATAATCATCAAATTTAAACACTACCTTATATATTTTTCCTGTTATATCGTGGATTTAACGCTCTCTTTATGTTTCTATCACAAATGTATTTAGTTGTTTTTTTATGCTACATCAAGTTTTTATAATAAATTTATTTAAAAAAAACATGTTTGAAAATAATTTAGAATGTTTTAAACCTATTAAGCGCAGAATTTAATAGTTTAAAATTGCAGCCACTTGAAGTGGTGTCTCGCTACCTTGACCAACCACCTCAAGTGGGTGCTAATTACTCATATTTGTTTATTTTAAAACCACCCATTTGCAAATAGTGAGGTATGAGCGCTCATTTCATACACAGTGACTATGATTTGATCGACTAAAAAACACGACTCTAGTCGTACTCAGCGCCTTCAGGGTTAAAGTAGGCCTAAGTTATAATATACCACAATCTGAGAATGATCCATAGTCCGAACATTTAGGACTACATGCATAATAAACTAAAATGTATAATGAGACCTTGATGTTTGCAGCAGGAATACATAAGCCTAGTTATAGTTCATTTGTACATGTGTATGGTGTTGTAGGATATGATACTATTTCGTATACTATTCAGGAGCTTAACACAAAACCTGTTTAACCCTTAAAGCGCTGACAATATTTGTATAAACCATGGAGACCAAAGGGGGTATCAATTTGAAATCATCATAAATGTCTTAGTTGGTTCTTTCTACTTCATTTGAATACCTATGTTATATGTCACCGAACATTATGAATATTGTTACTCCTCCAGTGTGGAGATCGACTTTAGACGTCTCAGAATCTGACGTCTATATACGTCAGATTCTGACGTCTAATGTCGATCCCTGCGCTGTAAGGTTTAATCAGAATGTTTGTCGCAGTTTGAATGAAGTCCAGGGATCCAAAATGAATGCCTGATCAAAAAACATGCTGGGTACATCTTAAGCTGTATAAATAATTTTTAGCGGGAATCCGGATTCTCAAAACG
This sequence comes from Flabesymbios commensalis, assembly GCA_964017125.1. NCBI lineage: Eukaryota > Metazoa > Annelida > Polychaeta > Terebellida > Flabelligeridae > Flabesymbios > Flabesymbios commensalis. The sequence goes on from OZ024908.1 coordinate 29,641,505, forward strand.
ATAGTGTAGAGACAGAGAAATTCGAGCCCTGGCGGTCTGAGGCCGAGCATGCCACCTCTCGGTCACGGAAGCTCCCCACAATATTGTATCTTAACGAGTGAGCGGAGAAGAAACATTTTGTTTCTTTGAAACTTGACGGTCAGAGTGGATTATGAGCCCGAGATCTCAGACTTTTCAAGCAGGCAGGTTTAATCACTGCATCAGGGTCCCCGCCATAAATCACTTTAACATCACGGTTTGTTTTTCTTACTATTGTTCTTACTAAATTTATTATTATTTCTCACCAGAACGTTGTAGGACATGTAGTCTACATTTGGGTACAAGATGATGAGCCCAGCTCGTTTTTTTAATTGAAATGGGTTGATGTGGCCATTTACAAACAACAGTGTTTATAATTAAGTTGAAAGAAACACCACTAATTGATTTGGCAGCTCCGAATTATCAACATTTCAACCATAAATTAGAAATCGCCGCGAGGCAATACATTGAAAGATACATTTTAGCATCTTTACTTGACAAGCCCTCGCCCCCCCCCCCCGTCAATTCCCCCCTCTCCCAAGCGGTGCTAGGCCCTCTCAAGAGGGGAGGGCTTGCCTAGTGAAAACCGCTCCGTTTACCAAAAAGACTTTTAAAAGCTATGTACATTCTAACAATGATGTATGGCCGCCTACCTAACACCTGGCAGTGATAAAAGTTTACCAGTTTTTTCATATACATCTTAGTTCCTCATCGGAATGATACTTAAGTATTGTAGCGGTAATCACGACTATAATCGTTTTTAATGGTTTCGTAACACTTTAAATGGCGTTTTTTTGTGAACGCATATTCACACATCTCTCGATCCTTACTTTTATTAATGTTATTAAAGCTGCTTCTTGGGATGAGACATTTTCAATTTTGTCAATTTTGAAAATTTAATTTATATGAAGCTATGTAGCCTACTGATCTTCACTAAAAATATAAAAAAGTCAAAAAACACCGAAAAAAAGTGAAACAGTTATATTTCAAGGTCGTATATTGCCATGTAAACAAAACAAGTCTGCAATATACAGCACTTTACACCACATTTTCCCACGCCTTGGACGGTGAGATCAGAGCAATCGCCGCCAGTTGGTGTCTTGTAGTCAGGTCATGGGGTGATACACCCGCAACACTGATTGCCTGCCCAACGCTGGGCCGACGACATCAACATGTGGCACAATGCTGTAGGAACATTCAACCGTCCTTTAGCAAGTGTTTAGGTGTACAAAAAGTTTGTTTGGGTTTTAAGCGGTTTCATAAAAATGTTGATATAAAATATTTTTAAAAATCTAAAAACTCTGAAAAAAATGAAATCATGATCTGGGGGGTACACTACTTCATTACGAAAATAGAAACGAAAATCGATGTCATCCCAAGGAGCTGCTTTAAGAATGGGAACGAACGAAAAAAATGTTTCAATTCTACTGAATGCCTTACTGGTAATGTATAACTTTTGTATGTATATATAAATATATATCTCACATGTCTTGTAACAAGATCAAGAGAATAAACTTGATTTGATTCTACATATCCTGGCACTATTTATGAATTGTGTGGGTAACTTGATAATAGATATGAGTTAACCCTTTAACCGCCGGTGTTGCATATATTCGGGTTATCATTTTTATTAGCACATTAAGTACCACCTTTTAAACATGTTAAAAAAATAAAATATGACATCAATCAACAATATTTGAAAAGAGTTGACCTCCATTTTGTCAAATCTGAATAATTTTCACTCACTTGAAGTTGTGGATCGCGTCAGCGAGACACAATTTCAAGTGGGTGAAAATTTAGATTGAATAATTTGGCGGTTAAAGGGTTAAGTAATAAGTCGAACGCTTTGAAACGCAGCTGCAAATTGAAACAAATATTTGTATTTTTGAAATAGTCTTTTATTTCTTTTGAAACCATATACCTATATACGGTCCTTTGTTTGAAACCGTATATATGCCTATATAACGTCCTTTGTTTGAAATCGTGCAGGCCTATAAAGACCTATACTGTCCTTTGTTTGAAACCGTATATATGCCTATATACCGTCCTTTGTTTGATACCGTATATATGCCTATATACCGTCTTTTGTTTGAAACCGTGCAGGCCTATATAGACCTATACCGTCCTTCGTTTGAAACCGTATATATGCCTATATACGGTCCCTTGTTTGAAACAGTATGTGCCTATATACCGTCCTTTGTTTGAAACCGTATATATGCCTATATACCGTCCTTTGTTTGAAACAGTATGTGCCTATATACCGTCCTTCGTTTGAAACCGTATATATGCCTATATACCGTCCTTTGTTCGAAACAGTATGTGTCCTTTGTTTGAAACCATATATATGCCTATATACGGTCCCTTGTTTGAAATCGTATATATGCCTATATACCGTCCTTTGTTTGAAACCGTGCAGGCCTATATAGACCTATACCGTCCTTTGTTTGAAACCGTATATATGCCTATATACGGTCCTTTGTTTGAAACCGTATATATGCCTATATACCGTCCTTTGCTTGAAACCGTATATATGCCTATATACGGTCCTTTGTTTGAAACCGTATATATGCCTATATACCGTCTTTTGTTTGAAACCGTATATAGACCTATACCGTCCTTTGTTTGAAACCGTATATATGCCTATATACCGTCCTTTGTTTGAAACCGTATATAGACCTATACCGTCCTTTGTTTGAAACCGTATATATGCCTATATACGGTCCTTTGTTTGAAACCGTGCAGGCCTATATAGACCTATACCGTCCTTTGTTTGAAACCGTATATATGCCTATATACCGTCCTTTGTTTGAAACCGTATATATGCCTATATACCGTCTTTTGTTTGAAACCGTATATAGACCTATACCGTCCTTTGTTTGAAACCGTATATATGCCTATATACCGTCCTTTGTTTGAAACCGTGCAGGCCTATATAGACCTATACCGTCCTTTGTTTGAAACCGTATATATGCCTATATACGGTCCTTTGTTTGAAACCGTATATATGCCTATATACCGTCCTTTGCTTGAAACCGTATATATGCCTATATACGGTCCTTTGTTTGAAACCGTATATATGCCTATATACCGTCCTTTGCTTGAAACCGTATATATGCCTATATACCGTCTTTTGTTTGAAACCGTATATAGACCTATACCGTCCTTTGTTTGAAACCGTATATATGCCTATATACCGTCCTTTGCTTGAAACCGTATATATGCCTATATACGGTCCTTTGTTTGAAACCGTATATATGCCTATATACCGTCTTTTGTTTGAACCCGTATATAGACCTATACCGTCCTTTGTTTGAAACCGTATATATGCCTATATACGGTCCTTTGTTTGAAACCGTATATATGCCTATATACCGTCCTTTGCTTGAAACCGTATATATGCCTATATACCGTCTTTTGTTTGAAACCGTATATAGACCTATACCGTCCTTTGTTTGAAACCGTATATATGCCTATATACCGTCCTTTGTTTGAAACCGTATATAGACCTATACCGTCCTTTGTTTGAAACCGTATATACATGTATGCCTATATACGGTCCTTTGTTTGAAACCGTATATATGCCTATATACGGTCCTTTGTTTGAAACCGTATATATGCCTATATACCGTCCTTTGTTTGAAACCGTATATAGACCTATACCGTCCTTTGTTTGAAACCGTATATATGCCTATATACGGTCCTTTGTTTGAAACCGTATATATGCCTATATACCGTCCTTTGTTTGAAACCGTATATATGCCTATATACCGTCCTTTGATTGAAACCGTGCAGGCCTATATAGACCTATACCGTCCTTTGTTTGAAACCGTATATATGCCTATATACTGTCCTTTGTTTGAAATCGTATATATGCCTATATACCGTCCTTTGTTTGAAACCGTATATATGCCTATATACCGTCCTTTGTTTGAAACCGTATATATGCCTATATACCGTCCTTTGTTTGAAACCGTATATAGACCTATACCGTCCTTTGTTTGAAACCGTATATATGCCTATATACGGTCCTTTGTTTGAAACCGTATATATGCCTATATACCGTCCTTTGTTTGAAACCGTATATATGCCTATATACCGTCCTTTGTTTGAAACCGTATATAGACATATACCGTCCTTTGTTTGAAACCGTATATATGCCTTTATACCGTCCTTTGTTTGAAACCGTATATATGCCTATATACCGTCCTTTGTTTGAAACCGTATATAGACCTATACCGTCCTATATATGTCCTATATATGCCTATATACAGTACGGTCCTTTGTTTGAAACCGTATATGCTTATATTATACTGTTGATTGGGGATAACATGCATATTATGTCAAGGTTGATTCCCGATTTCGTATTTTGGCCATCCATGTACAAAACGGAATTTTGCTACGAAACCTTTATATTCTCATACAGAATCCATTTCAATCACTGACGAAGGTACAGCTGTATTAGCTCTTTCAAGCCTGAATTTACTATTGTCATCTTCATCCACTACAAGCCGTGAATTGCTGTCGCAATTATCGGCTTGTAGTGAATGAAGATGACTTGAAGTGGGTGGCAAATGCAAAAAAAACATATCTTTATTATTAGAACAGTACCATGAAAATCTCCGTTCTAAACCCCCTAGGTTAATGGTTAAAAAGGTTAAATTGGATGGTAGGCTACTGTGAATACTTGCAATGTTATTAGCTATGTTTTTGTTTTGTAAAGCTTGACATGCTTAGACAAAACGAAATAATTCACTTACCCATTACACGTATTATAATTGTATCTCTGTGTAGCCTACATAACTCTCCTTGTGTCGACAATGCGGAATCCTTTTTCAATCTATATTGATCGTGAAAACTGTTGTATTTGCATTATCATGTTTATTTCTAGTTGGCATTTTGATATTGATCACTAAAAAAAATTGTAAAAAATGTTATGCCCGCATACGAAGAAGTATACATGTGCGATGACAGTTTATGATAGGTAGTGGAAACGCAATTTGTCATTTCCTACACGCACAGTCGTACGGTGAATAATGTTAGCGGATGCCCGTATATTATGTGGAAATGCAATAAAACAAATATCTAGACGAAAGAAGATGATAGCGAACACACTAACTTGTTATTTATCATTACATCAAATCAAGCATCATTCAAGTTCGAAAAAAAAAATATATTGTAAAGTCTGAAAATATACCCCTTCCTAGATTATACCTTGGTAGATCCGGGTGATTACTGTGGCTCCCAGAATCTACCGTTCCCTCCCAGGATCCACCTCTTTTTCGTAATTAGGAAAGGCGTTTTCGGCTCTCATAATCTCCCACCCCCCCCCCCCCCCTCCTTTATATATACTCCCTTTGCCAGAGCTATACGGAACGTTCTCAGAATCTATTGGCCCTCAGTCCCATAATGCACCTCCTTTTCCACATCTAAGCCCCCAGTACCTATACATCCCTCCCAAAATACGGTATCCTTTTTTCCATTACTATATGCAACACTCCCATAGTCAACCCCTCCCACCCAGAATATAGGCCAACCTAACCACAAGTAGTGTAGGCCATGTTAATTGTCGTCATCACATAATATGCCACCTCTTCCAGGAATATGCAAGTCGGGATGGTTCGTAGCACCACAGTCTGAGGGCGGTGGTCCTGGTGCAGTGGTTAAAGCTGCCTGCTTGGAAAGTCAAAGATCGCGGGTTTGAACCCCGCTCTGGCACTAAAGTCTCTGAGAAACAAAATGTTTCTTTCTCGCTCACTCGTAAAAAATTCAATATTGTGGGGAGCCTCCGTGACCGAGAAGTACGATCTCGGCCTCAGACCGCCAGGGTTCAAATTTCGAATCCTTTGTCTGGAGGGCAGTGTCATCTCATTCATCCCACCATTCTCAGGATGTTCTCCTGGCCCGGCTTAGCCTATTTGTACACGATGGTGGACTAAAGCCCTATTCATATTTTATCACCACAGTCTACTGGTCCAATATTATGCTCATGCATCCCACAGTATATATCCCCCATCTCCATGAATATGCTAAGTTTGATTGTTCTTAGCATCACAGTCTTCGGCTTCCATATCCCCCCCCCCTCTTAGTCGGGGATGAGGGAACCACATTTTGAGATCACCTCACGTGGCTTGCTCTTCTGTGAAACGCAGTGACGTCACCGGAAACTCTTTTGAATGGCTACTCGGTGAAAATGATGTTATATAAGTCCCCCTCCCCTATACATCACTGTATTAGATTGTTTGATGAAAACATTGCAGGTCAAGGTCATCGAGTTTCACAGAATATTTTTTTATTCGTTTTTTCTATATAAATCTGGCCATTTGGCTCACTTAAATGATATAAAGATGCGGTTTTTTTTTAATTCATTAATCATCCGTAATTAGAGGTCTGATATCGGACGATATATATGGGTCAGGCATATTTATTAACCAGGCCATAACAAATGTGAATTAATTAACAATGACACTATGAAACAACGAAAAATTGATTACCTTAACCCTTTAACCGCCAAATTATTTAATCTGAATTTTCACCCACCTGAAGTTGTGTCTCGCTGACGCGATCCACAACTTCAAGTGCGTGAAAATTATTCAGATTTGACAAAATGGAGGTTAACTGTTTTCAAATATTGCTGATTGATGTCACATTTTATTTTTAACATGTTTAAAAGGTGGTACTTAATGTAAATATATGCGACACCGGCGGTTAAAGGGTTAAAAATTGCCACAATCAACTGTAATATAAGGGCCAAGAGCGGCAGGCCTATTGCTAACTATAACTATAACTTACAATAATGTACTAACAATGATATAATGATATATAGTAAGTGCTGTATGTGGCTTTATCCGCAAGTGTATTTGAAACAGTCACTCTGTCATAACAAATTATTTGTAAAGTTTAGAATGCCTGCCACTGATTAGCATTGTATATCTATTGTGTCGTTGAGGGTGATGAATATTAAACGTTATAAGAAAGCAATGATGTAGGCTATACTAACTCAAACTGGGCATCCTCGATATTACAATACGTTTTCAAGTAGGTTCTGAGGTAAAGTATTACTATTAGGCATCTTCTTAATATTTATGTGCTGAGAAGAATGAATGCGATATCAGCAGGTTCAACATCATATTTCACTGCCAGGGCATTCGTATTCAGGTAATTACATGCATAGGTAAATAGTTATTTATTTTATTTACCCAGAGCTCATGTAGATTATCCAGCTATGTGATGCGAGTTAAGCATGACACATGATTCTGTCAGTGTCGTTAACGTTGGCCACAAATAAAGCTCGCTTATCGTGATGATGTTTTATGGAGTAGGCCCACATCAACCTGCGTGTAGAGTGAGAACGAATACAACTGAAGTCTCTACAGGGTAAAAAAATGAAATTATTCAGGCTTTAGGCCACCTTTGTGCACATATAGGCTAAACTGGGCCAGGAGAACCTCCTGAGGATGGTGAGATGATTGAGATGACACTGTCCTCCAGACACAGGATTCGAAATTCGAGCCCTGGCGGTCTGAGGCCGAGTACGCTACCTCTCGGTCACGGAGGCTCCCCACAATACTGACTTTCTTACATGGATGGGGAAGAAACACTTTTGTTTCTTTGAAACCGCCGAGACCGGGAACCGAACCCCGAACTCTGGCGTGAAAGGCAGCGGTGCTAACCAATACCCTAGGGTGGCCCACATGTACATGTAAGCCATATGAGTAAACATTCTGGTATCTGCCTCTTCGTGATTTAGGCAGCTGAAATACACGATCTACAGACATCAGCACTGTGTGACCACGATCACCGCAACGTATGTTTTGATGTCTAACTTTCTTCAATCATGTCGTTTAAAAGATTTGACTTATCCAAGGGATTGTGAACAAAGTTTTTTCTATCAGGAATGGCAAGCATGTCGTGTAGTATGTATTTTTCATCTTATGGCAGCTAATCTCATACTTCTTCTTTCGTGCACCCTTAGAGCACTGAGCTATTCAATTTAAATTTGCAGTCACCTGTTGTGTCTCGCTACCGCAATACACAACTTCAAGTGACTGAAAATTTATGTTATTTGCGAAATTTAAGTCCCATTATGTATCAGTGTTTCAGGATTGAAGGCAAATTTTACTGTGAACAGCTCGTTATCAGGGGGTATACAGGTGCTAATAAAAACACAAAATGTCTACTGCAGTCGACATCAGTGCTCTAAGGGTTAAGATTTATTTCAGGGGAGACATCATACCGATCACCAACAAAGTGAACATAGTTACAATTATGTGGCATAATGTTGAGAAACCGCTTCAAATATTTTGATACTGGATTGTTTCATATACATTTTACTACCAAGAGCTGTTTGTATTCCAGCATAGTAGCTGGTTTTATTTCCTTTGCTCCTTTGCTCATAGTGCCTATAGCGCATCTTGTTCCTAGAACGCACCTCTGTACGTTTTGAAGAATTGGTGTACACTTATGTCATAAATTTTCGCTAGAAAGGCTATTGACGTGGCTATTAAATGTGTGCAATATAAACGGCCACATGCGTCTGCTAGCAGAAGCACCGAGAACACCAAGGTAAAAATCTCAAATTAGTAAGGAACAGCTAATTTGTTTTATTTGTCGCGGAAAATAATTTTCCTGTAATTCCCAAGCTAATGTGGGTTGAGTCCGAACTTTAACAAAGCAAGCCTCAAGTTGGCTCTATAATTCCGTGAACACCATTACTTCCGCTAGCGTACCCGGCTCTGAGCATTAGTAAATCAGCCCGGGTTCGCCAGCCTTGTTTGAGAAACGCCAAGAGCAGCGCACAAGTAGTTTTTGGTGATTTAATCATGTAATAACTCAGGAAAAATGTTTTCAAATTTATATTAAGTCACCATTTCATCTTTATAAAGAGAAGTTGAGGCGTAACGTTACACTTGTCTTGTGTGAAAGCCTGCCTGGCGGATTGGTGTCCACTGACACCGTTGAGTGTTGTTGTTCTGTGGCTGGGCCTGCACAGTGTTTGTAAACAAGCGGCAACACGTGCACTGCATGCGACAGTTTAGACTCAAAAACAATGGCGTTTGCTACTTGTACAAGTTGTTGTGCATTACCTAGATAGAGTCACTATAAAGGAGACAAGAGCAAGACTCAAGATTTCCTGCCCTGTCACCCGCCTGTGTCTGTGAGGCTTGATCAAAAGACCGTCTGTGACGTGGGACTCGCTGCCAGCCATTGCCACATCGGTCACTGTGTGAGTCACAGTGAGTGTGTCTGTGGTACTGAACCAACTGGTTGTGAAACTTCACCTACTCATCTATTGACATTGCATCAGCTAATCAGGTGTGTTTTCCGGTTAATTCTCAATATTTATAATATTGATTGAAACAGACTTTTATCACTACTATAGTACTAGACTATATTCAGTGTTAGACTTTGGTATTATTATAATACTGGACAGTCACAGTGGTAGACTATTCGGCTCTACTTATACTACTGAATCACTTTGTTATTGTACTCTGGCTGCCAAATTAGGCAGTATATTATTGTTAGTAATAAGCCTAACAGTTACAGATTGACATTTGTCCTTGACCTTGTGACAAGGCCTAGTCTACACATTATATACAATCCAGTTGGCTGTTCTATAAATTTATACTTATTCCAAATTTGGGGTCTGAGCTGGAAAGACAGTGTACAAGCATTGACAATGTCTTCAGTCAAGGACAAGATTGATATCATAGTAGCAGGGTCATCTTTCGTCAGAAGATTACGGGATGATATTGAATGCAAGTCAGCAGCCTAATTTATGATGAAATTAAGGGAAATCCCCATTTGAGACTGGGTCGGTTGGTGGCACAGACACCAGCTCACGCTCCTACTACTGATGCCAGACAAGTATCCATCACGTGCACGGGGATGGATATTGAGATGGAGGACAGTGTGTTTGGATAATTGCTGGAACAGGAGGAGAGGTACAACCCCTTTCAGGGGATTGACGGCTTAGAGAGGTGCTCCTTAACTGGCCTAGGGTGCCTTCCAGCCAGTAGCTTGCATTGTGGCGAGGGGGCAGGAAGATGGATACTATCCGTACTGACATCGTGGAGCGGTTGAACTCAGGCCATCCAGACGCCAAGCCTTTCCTGTACCCAGAGCCTCCTGTGGAGGTCCAGATGCTGCTAAGGCAGAGCCAGGCTGGTGGTGTATTTTGGCGACAGCAGAGAGACATGGCCCTAGTGACTCATGCTATGTCGACAGGACTTAAATATTTAGAGAGAGCTTTGGTCCACATACAGCGAGCCTCGGAAGATCTGTAGGAAAGACCGGCTTGGGATAGGGTGCTGGAGGCCCACACGGAGATGTATCAAGCAGCCAGACACCCGTTGGGACATGCTCTACGCTTGCTAGGAGCCAGGTTCAACGACCTAGGATCCAGCATAGCCAATAGGACGTTGTCACACTTTGGCAGACTCTTACGGCCTTTGACTCAATATTGAATTTGTACATTGAATCTGCTGTGACGGCGAGCTCAGCTAGAAGGTCCAGTGAGAAGGCAGTCTCAGCACAAGCTGAGCCAGCAACATCAGAGACAGTAGTCCGTTCATTCTCCAAGAGATCATGACTTTCTGGCCAGCTGGAGGGAAGAAAGAGCTGGTGGGATGCCGTCGCGAAAAACGCCTTTGTCAGCGAGACAGGGACAGGGAGAGGACACAAGTTGGAGTTCTCGGCCTGACCACCAACCAGTATCCCTTCCAGTACGGCCACTTCATCAGAGACTGAGAAAGGAGAAGAGACAGACTCTTTACTCATTAAAGGGGCGATACAGCCAGTGAGGGACGAGCACAGAGGCTTCTACACAAATCTGTTCCTGGTTTAAAAAACAGGACGGGGGTTCGTCAACTTAAGGGGCCTGAACTCATATACAAAGAAACGAGCTTTCATGGTGGCAACGTTGACAGACGTTTCTCAGAGCATCAGGAAAGGAGACTGGGGGGCTACAATGTGAGGGACTCTTTACTCATGAAAGGGGTGATAGAACCAGTGAGGGACGAGCACAGAGGCTTCTACTCCAATCTGTTCCTGGTCATCAACTTAAGGGGCGTGAACTCATATACAAATAAACAAACTTTCATGATGGCAACGTTGAAAGACGTCTCTCAGAGCATCAGAAATGGAGACTGGGTGGCTACAATCGACCTCAAGGACGCTTACTTTCACTTGCCTATTGCGAGGGTTACAGAAGGTTCCTCAGTTCTGCTCCTCGGACCTTCACGACGATCAACCTGCCAGTTGTGGCTATGTGCAGGGAAAAGGGGATTCGATTTATGGCCTATTTGAACAATTTCCTGGGGTTGGCTCGGAACTGGAGGCAGTTTATTTCTCACACAATATGGTAGACATTTCAGACCAGGCTGGATTCTAGCAAAACTTGAAAAAATGCCATCTGCAACCCAGACAGAAGTTCGAATACTTGTGCCTGCGGTGGGAAGGAATTGCGAGTGATGCTTCCGGCGGACAAGATCACAAGATTTTCGTCGATTAGGATCTCTATCTAATCCCTTTCTGAGGACGGCTCAAACATTTCTAGGCAGCTTTGAGCTTGCGTCGAATACATCTTCGTGCTCTGCAGATACAGGTGAAATGGGGGATAGGATCCTCTGTTTTTGTATTGAGGCCAGAAAGTCGGTAAAATGGTGGACGGACCGGACCTTCCGAGGGGGGGGGGGGGAGTGGACCTAGAGAAATAGAATCTGTATTTAACTTACGACTTATGACAAGCACTTTAAATTGGGTATGTGTCGCTTCTTTGGGACACAGATATGCCAGTGGCAGGTGCTCACAGGTGGAATCGTAGCTCTACATCAACCACCTCGAGCTATTAGCAGTTCTGAAAAGCGGTTCACAAGGCTTCTGAGGAACAGGACAATAGCCATATATTTGGAGAACGTGACAGCCAGGTCTTACCTCAACAAGGAGGGGGGGGGGGACTCGATCAGTTCATCTGAACAGGCTGACATTGGACACTCTGATATTTTGTCAGGATCATGGAATTTTTCTGATACCAACTTATCTCCAGGGAGTGGTCAATCTGAGTATGGACGCTCTTTCCAGAGGTCAGGAGTCAGAGAAGTGGTTCCTGAATCGTTAGGTGGTCAACAGAATACACAGGTGGATCTCTTCGCATCACACGATCGGCTCACCTTCCAGTATATTTATCCATATACAGGAAGGACAGGAGAGCAAAGGGACCAATGCTCTGGTTCAGAGGTGGAAGTTCAAGAAGAAGTATGTGTTTCCACCTCCTCAACTGATTCTGTATATGCATGACAATCAAGGTCTGAGTGGTGTAACAGATATTATATGTATCTAAGACACGACCCTCTGTAAAGAGTTTTACTGAATACCTGTGGTTCTCTTTTACGGAACGGAACTTGCCTCTGGCAGCCTTGAAGGTTCATGGATCTGCCATTGCTACGATTGTGGACCTATTGAGTCGGACTCTGTTAAGCCAACATCATATGGTCAGAAGATTTTTGGAGGCATTATTCTTATCAAGACCACCTCGAAGGATTGTGAAATTTATTTGGAGCGTTGCAGCAGTTTTAGATATGCTCAGAGAATGGGGTCCTGTTCGAGATTTACGCAGACCCAAGTTATCTTTCAAGGCTATGTTACTAGCTTGACGAGCGATCGTTCTCTATGCATATTGATGAAAATCATATGTTTCTGTGAAGATATTCTTGGCGCTAAATTCTTGCTTTCGGAATGAAACAGGATCGACCTGAACATATTTCACCTGCTGTGGTGATATTCAGACAATGTTCACCTGAATTATGTCCAATTACTAGCATGGGGGAATATTTTAGACCTTAGCTGGTCGTGACTCATTGTATTTGTCTTTAAGAGCGCACATTTCAGCATGAAATGTTTGTAGGGTATCATCAGAAGCTACATTATCTGGATCCCAGTCACGAGACACATACAGTGATGTGTAAAGCTCCTGCAACTGTGATTTTGTGGAGCTGATGGTGAATGAGATGGTAAATGGACATTTAACTTCTTGTTGTGCTTTCCATCATCTTTGATGCTGAAGGACATCAGCAGGTGAAAACCACCAACACGTGGTAGTAGTAGTAGTAGTAGTAGTAGTAGTAGAAAATCATCACTTTTCGGCACAAATGGTATTTTAAGTGGCATTGTAATAAGATAAAAACGTTGTAGTCAATTGCTGAGATGAATGATGTACAGATGATGATGTGAGGGTGGGGTTGATAGGGCATGATGGTTTATTGAGAGCGTTTTCCTTCGCTCGCCCGATAAGGGGTTCTGGGCATGTCTAGGAGATCTACCCCCAGACATGCCCAGACGGCCGGAGACTTGGGTTTCGCTGTGCAATTTAATGCTGAAACTCCGTGGCATTTCGCGCAGCTCGGCTATCCTCGGCTCGGATAGTCCCCGGAGTAACAATAGCAAAGGTAACTCCCACTTGAGAGACCAAATGTCAAACACTCTATTGCCGGTTACCACGGCCTACACCAGCGCCTGCACTGATGCGAGAGCTGCATTGGCACCGCAGTTGAGCGGAGGAACCAGGGTATGCCACTGGCAATCTGCCCGAAGATTATGGCCAAATACGAGGAGATACGATTGCTGTGGACTAGTGCTCCCGTACCATGCCGTACAGCATGTAACTGGCAGAACAGATCCCTAATATACTCTCCACAATTGTGGACATAAACACTTGCCAGTTAGACGTTTTTGGGGAATATCAGGCTAGAATACAACCACAACGTGTCAACACGTACACTCATTTGGCGTCATAAGAATTTCAATGAAAATCGGTTAAGAATTGACAAAGTAATCAATGAAAAACTACCTTCATGTTGGACCGTCGTCTACCGTTGGACAGGGTTAAAAACGGTTTAAATATATGTTGGCCCATTAATTAGCTAGATCGTGGCATGTAGTTGTATTCTTTGACCCAATAAACATGGGTCTAGAAAACATTTTTTGTTCCAAAAATCCGGTTTCCCCAGGGTTGAATTTGGTTGAATTTTTTTTGCAGCATCCTGATACCCTTATGAACCAAATAAACCACTACAACATGGCCTACATTTAGAGGAATGTCAAAATCATTTCTAAGGAAACATGGCAAATTTTTGCGGGAAACAACAACGGGTGTCCTCTGGTGAGTATTGATAATACTGGATAATAATTAAAACGATGCTGTATATTTCTGATTCGATATGTATATATGTCCTTATCTGTGTATAGACACTACTTAAACTGATGACTAATCGTCATCTCCCATATTTTTTTTTAAATATATCAAAATATACAAAATTAGCAAATTGTCTCTGTAGACATTGCAAGCTGGATCACAGACTATGCAAGGATCATGCGATATGATGTAATTTTATCTCGTATTATCTCAATAGCATGCAAAACGTTGTTGGTTGGTATGTACAAATTGGTGTCCACTTGCCTGAACAATATGGATGAACATCTCAGATTGCAATTCATTCAATTATTAGAGGTGACCACTACCTTGACCAGAGTGATGTACGAGCAAGAAGCCAATTAGAGTTAAATAGACCAAGATTGCATGTCATGGCCTCAGCGAAAATTCGCCGAAACTGATATGATCGTTATAATCGACTAAAATAGTCTAGTTTGATAGTTAGGCGACGATAATTTTTTGTCATTTTCTACGAATTAATGTTAATATATATTCGGATTTTAATACCGACAGCGTGCAATGTTGATACAAAATTGGGAAATTGTGCCAAAGAGATGAGTTTAATAGCGTGGATGAAAATTATATACAATAATTGTGTTTTAATTTGTTGAAAATATCTGAGGAATTTTTAACTTTTGAAATATGAAATATGATGTACTTGAAACTTCTAGTGTGCCTTATCGTGTTAATTAACAAATGCAACGGTTTTTTTATGGCCGTGTCTACACCTGACATGCACCACAGAACAGAGTAAGGTCTTTGAGACTAAGAAGTGACTGCACTCTGATGACTGGTGCGGAGCTCTACCAGGAGAGTAAAGTAGTATTATACTGGGGGTGATATTACTATTGTAGTATTATGTTGTTTTTGTAGGATACTATTTTTGTAGTATGTCATCAATTATATTTGGCTCGAGACTTCCTCAAAATCACATATATATGTGTCCGAATGTTTTTTTAAATATATTATATTGCAATCCTCAATCATGACGACCATAGTTGATTGCTTACTGAGAATTTGAACCATTTTTATAATGATCTTTAATTTACTTACACTTTCAAACAAATCGCGTTTCTATCGCATGGGACCCAAAAGTCATCAAAAAACAATATAATTTGTTTGAACCCTTCGTTTTTTCTAAACTTATTTTCTGCACATATCTTAGAAATACCACCAACTTAAAGAGACTTTTATTTTATCAGATCTTGTTTAAATGTAGCTGACGTGGGACTTGCTGAATTCGGGAGTTGAAGGGTTATTACATATAATTAAAAAAAACTAGATCTGTTATTCAGAGTTACGTTTATTTACATAACATATTGGACAAACATAACTATTGTTTATTTATTTTGTTATCCTTAGGATATTAACTGGAGTTTAACAAATATATACAACTCGCCTTTTCCGATAATACATTTATTACGTAGAAACAGGAAAAATTATATGTTTGATGCCCCAGCATTTTTCCTGTCAGAATACCTTGACGTATATTGAATAGACATATAGCAAATTGGTGTGGAAACATTCCCTGTATAAAAAAACCCCGGGAGTGTCGGGGCCTAGAGATTACATATCTGGTTTTCAAATACATGGAGCAAGCAAAATGTTAACTTCGGAATTTAAAAGGTTGATACAAATAATAACAAACCTCATATTTGTTAATTTTGCTACCATTATTCATTATAGTGTGATTTCAGTTCTTAGTCATTGGGATAAATACAAATAATGCATCTCGCCTTTTAGTCCAGGCCCTGCCATAAAGTCCCGTATACATCTCTTTAGGCATAGATGTTGAAGGTTGATTTGAATATAGGATACCTCTAGCATCAATATTCTACTAGGTGTTTTTATTTAATTTACAGCGAAACTCAGAAATCGGCCATTTACCAAGATGGCCGTCATTTGACCAAGGTCAAACTTTAAATTGACATAATTTTCGACACAATAGGAGCAGCTTCATGATTTTTGTGTTACTATAGGGTTTTCAGGTATGGCCGATCTAGTGGTGTGGCCAGAAATAACTTTGGATATTGCATTGTGGGAATAATCAAAGATGGCCGCCATATGGCCAAGGTCAAACATTAAATTGATATCATTTTCAACTGAATAGGAGCAGGTGCATGATTTCGGTGTCTACTATACGGTTTTTATGCATGCCCGACCTAGTAGTGTGGTCAGAAATTACTTTGGATGTTGCATTGTGGGTAAAAATTCCAAGATGGCCGCCATTCGTCCAAGGTCAAACAATAAATTGCTATCGTTTTCGACATAATAGAGGCATATTCGTGTTTTTGCTGTCTATCCTGGGATTTCCTTGTATGCCGGACATAGTGGTATTGTCAGAAAATATTTTCGACATTGTATTGTGGGTAAAAAATCCAAGATGGCCGCCATTTCTTCAAGGTCAAACAATAAATTGATATCATTTTCGACATAATAAACGCGGATTGGTGTTTTTTTGTGTCTATCATGGGGTTTTTAGGTATGCCGGACATAGTGGTGTTGTCAGAAAAGATTTTAGACATTACATTGTGGGTAAAAAATCCAAGATGACCGCCATTTGTTCAAGGTCAAACACAGAATAGATACAGATTCGTGATTTTAGTGTTCACCACGGTGTTTTAAGGTATTCCTGGCTTCATGTTGTGGTCAGGAAGTGCTTTAAACATTGCATTGTGGGTAAAAAGTCCAATAAGCCCGCCATGTGTTCAAGGTCAAACGTTAACCTAATATAATTTTCGATAGAATAGAAACATGTTCATGATTTGTATGCCTAGCATAGGGTTGTTATATACGCTCGATCTAGTATCATTTTAAAAATAATTTCCGACAATATTTACATACCTAAAAAACAGATGTCGGTCATCATGGAAACAAAATGGCTGCTTGATGGCCATGGAAGAGCAATGATTGTACAAAACATTGCGTTGAACTACATCGATGATTGTGGTGTCTACCATAGAGTTTTTAGTTCATTCCAACATTGTGGCGTTGTTATGCATAAACATTTTAGACGATATAACTGATAGCTATTATATAGAGAGAGACAACTATGGCTATAAATGGGTCATTGTGTCCACGATTATGGCTATAAAAATCGCGAGTTCGTCCACCTTCGGGCATTCAAGTTTCAAAGAAACAAAGTGTTAGTTCCTCGCCTTCCCCTTGTAAATATTTAATATTGTGGGAAACCTCTGTGACCAAGAGACCGTGGTCGGCCTCAGACCACCGGCGCTCGAATTTCGAGTCATGTGTCTGGAGGACAGTGTCATCTCATTCATCTCACCATCCTCAAGAGGTTCTCCTGGCCCAGTTTAGCATATAAATTATGTGCACAAAGATGGCCTACAACCCCATTCATCCATGCTTTTTGGGTCATTAACAAGCAAGAAAATGTGAATGAGAGTTTTTTATGAAATGTTGAGTTACTTAAAGTTGATTTCAAACTTGATGATATATTTTGTGATAGTAGTGAGCTGAAGGAGTCGTGGGATCCCGGAGAAGACCATGCCAAATCATGGAACTACAGTTTCCTATAGTTTTATGGCCAAATGAAGTTCTCGCCTACTCGATCACTACTTTATTTGATACTGAAATTGAAATGTTGCAGATATTTGCACAGAGAATGATATGAATGTAAACAGTGAAATTGCTAATTTTACAGATGAACGCACAGTGGACTTTTAATGGGCTATCCAGAATCAGCACAACCAACTGCATTGCCGCTTCCAGATGACATACAATCAACTTTTTCACGGGATTAGAAACCCCTTTGACTGCTTCATTTGGACAAGATCATTGTGGGAAGAGCAGTGAATTCGTGAACATATTAACAGAAAAACATATGAGTTTCAGTTACAGTAACAATAATGTAAGAAGGTCTAGAAAAAACTTCTTGAAACTAAGCCTCCCACCAAATTTGAAAGTCATAGAAGAAAGATCTTCACAGTCCGACCTTCATTGTGTATTTGCTCTCCCAGAAGCTGATAACGCGAATTTTTTATATCCCTCGTAAGGTGTGGTCTGCCATATAATGACAATTTTACTTCAGATAACATCCCCACATAGGGTGGATCACATTCACTAATAGTGCATCTCTGATGATGTGTTTACATTATTTGAGGCAGACATCCCTTGCAAACCCAACAAAAGTTCACTTTGAGGGACAATTGACCGAGTGCGATGACATGCATTTTACAGGCCAGCATTTAGCGGACTTCATGGCAAAATTGGGTCATTTAAAAAAATTAAACATTCGAAAAGTGATTATAAGCGTCTTTTTCCGCAGGTTCTAGAGTTGGTTCTAGAACCAGCCGGCATGTTAAATTCGACAAGTACCTGGAGTTATCCATTAAAAGTGGGGAAAGGATAAAAACGTGCAGAAGGAGTTGAATGTGTCAGCATAAATGAAATATCAGCTGAAATTTAAATACCAAAGAAATTCGAAAAATCTTGGACATCGCCATGCAGCTAACAGAACCAATTTGCAGCAACGTGGCCTCAGTCTGGCTTCTTCAACACCAGTGTTCCCCCAGCAGGATGTTCTTCTGTGTGGATCCGTCACAGACGAAGGGATTGTGCCGGCACAATTTCTGCGTGCAGACGGGTTGTCTGTACTGCCATCCATAAAGATTTCATAACTAAATAAATTGGTTTGTAATGTTAAGGAAGCAGATGTAATGTAAGGAAGCGTCGTAAGTGCAGAAAACACGGAAAACAATGTGTTCTTGAAAGTCTCATCACATATTATAACAGTACTTATACATAATGTTATTTTTCTATCCCTGTCCGTGTAATTACCACAGCACTAAATATATAATTTTCTCTTTTTTAATTGCGGTGTATGAAGTGACATGCTGCCATAGCTCGTGAAATAGTTATTGAGGCAAGTTGTGTGCTGTATAATTATAAAGCCATCAGACATAATTATGAGTACTCACATGAATATAGCTTTTTTTCTATCCTTCATATTTTTCCACTATATCATAGCACAAAATGTAAATGATTTTTCTCTATTTATTGCGGTGTGTGACGTAAAAGTCGTTAGCGAACTGTCATATCTCGTGAAATAGTTTTTGAGTGCTACATAATTATACTGACAACCTTAAGTATCAGTAGGCCTATTGTCGCTGTGATTAGCGTCATGCAGCAATCGAACTCTTTATTCAATCTCAACTGAATGTTTGTATTTTCTAATTTACTTGTGACGGTGGGTGACATGAAAGTCGCTGCTGGAAACGGAAACTTCTGCACCTAAACATTTCGTCGTGTTACTCTTGTTTGTTAGTTTATATTTACTTTATTACTGTAATTATTACTTATTATTTACCTCGGCTGAATGTAAAGCTTCATTGATACTGATGAGATCAGTTGCGGGCAGTTCGAACGCGGATAGGGAAATAAAGCTGTAACTGTTACTTACATTATTCTTATACACAAAACAACATTAAACAAGTGCTGTAGGTCAATAATTTCCACCGGTACGTACATTTTTATCTCATCTCATGAGCCTATCAAGTTTATTTTCCTGAGTTTGTGTCCTATTTAGGGGAAAGAGGAGTGTTGTGTGTGGGAAACGGTTGACATTTCTGTACACCAGTCCTTATCAACATGTCGAATATAACGTTTGAGGTCGCTAGGTCAGACAGTTGCGTTTTTTAAAAAGTGCTAAGAAAAAATAATAATCACGATTATATTTATGATTAGAGCTTAAAGAGTTTTGATTGGGATAATGTTGGCCCAGCGTCGCAGACGGTGGCCCATCATTACATCAGCATTGGGCCATTCGGTATCGTGTTATCTGGGAAGTGGGGTGATGGCGCCGGGGTAATAAAGTGTCACCCGCATTGCTATGCGGCAGTACGTACCCCAGCAAACACAGGACAATCACCCAATGCTATTTTAATGCTGGGCCAGCGTCGAAGGCTGTTGGCTAGCTCAACATTGAAGCAGCAGTGGGTGAATGGCATGTGTTTGCTGATGTGATTGCGTAAAGTATAGGCCTACAGTAGACGCAGTGTCGTATTAGTGGCGGGCCAGCATCGTGGACGATTGACCGTCATTGAACCAGCGATGGGCTGCGACGCTGGCCCAACATTGTACGGGAATTGGGTTGGTAGGCCTACATCGTGTGTACGTGTGTAGATACATACGGCAGCCCGATTCACTGGCAATACAAGTATTGAATAGGTGTTGGCCAGCACCGGCGATGGTGGTGGAAGGAACACACGTTGAAGATATATTTGAACTTGTCTCCTTGGTTCTTTCCTTAATTATATCCTAGACATTTAGGATTCTGACCCATGAGTTAGACCAATACAGTTATATACAATACAAAATAGTAACCGAATTTTGTTCTATAGCACTAAAACAGACTAAAGCCGGGCCTCGGAGTTCGGGAACTCCTGTTCTAGCTTTGAACATGTAATTGTTTCACTGTTACGCTTGTTACAACAGATTTACACCATGCATCATGTGCATACGACGTAGCCTACAGACTTAATTTGAGAAATGAATCGATACCTGGAACCCTGTATGTTTTGGGTGGTTTTGTCACTGGAACCCTGAATGTTTTGTTTGTCTCGTTGTCACTAGCTCATCGATCTACTTGAATTCTGGCAAAGCACATTATTGTATGACCATGACCGTCTAGCTTATATTATGGCGACCACCCAGGATTTTACTCACAATGCGATAATTGCAATACTTTCTGATCACACCACTTGGCCGGGAATATATGCAAATCTTATGGTAGAGAGATAATCGCATACCTGCAAACCCGATGTGTGAGAAAAATATCTTGAATCGCTTTTTATTATGTCCAATATATTGTTTGACCTTGGACAAATGTCGGCCATTTTGGATTTTACCAACAATGCAATGTCTAAGGTGATTTCTAGCCTAACCACTAGATCGGGCAGACCTGAATACCCTATAGTAGACACCAAAATCGTGAGCCTGCTCCTCTTCTGTCGAAAAATATACCAATTTATTGTTTGACCTTGGTCAAATGGCGGCCATCTTCGATTTTCCGCTGACAATGCAATGTATAAAATATTTTCTGACAACACCACTATATCGGGTATACTTGAAAACCCCACGATAGACACCTAAAACATGAATCTACCTCTATTGTGTCGAAAATGATATTGATTTACTATTTAACCTTGGGCCAAATTAATTTCTGACCACACTACTAGGTCGGGCATACCTGAAAACCGTACAGTAGACACCGAAATCATGCACCTGCCCCTATTCAGTGGAAAATGATATCAATTTAATGTTTGACCTTGGCCATATAGCGGCCATCTTGGATTTTACCCACAATGCAATGCCCAGAGTTATTTCTGACCACACCACCAGATCGGGCATACCTGAAAAACCTATAGTAGACACAAAAATCATGAAGCTGCTCCTATTCTGTCGAACATTATGCCAATTTAAAGTTTGACCTTGGCCAAATGGCGGCCATCTTGGCAAATTGCCGATTTCTGAGTTTCGCTGTAAATTGAATAAAAACACCTAGTAGAATATTGATGCTAGAGGTATCCTATATTCAAATCCACCGTCATAATCTATGCCTAAAGAGTTGTATATGGGACTTTATGGCAGGGCCAGGACTATTTTACATTAACGGCGTAACATTCAGTGCGTGGGGGGGCATATGTTTGATGTCTCATTATTTTTTCCTGTCCAAATTAATTACCGTTAGTACAAACAAACAACAAACAGATAATAAATAGATATATGATAAAGTGTCTAAAAATCTATCGTTTTTGCCAATCCCCCGCGAACGATTTATATAGATTGGTTGACATTATCATTCAGACGCAATATAGGCATTGTGTACGCCAGTTATGGGTTTGTCATATATGATTGGTAAACATAATAAAAGTGACTGGTTTTTATTACAAACATAATTGCAGACTCTGATCGGCATCCAACATAATGTGTGTTAATTATATAAATATTTTCACAATAAAGTGTCATCAAGATACTGTGGTGTAAGTATATCGGGAATTGTCTGATACGGTACATGAGTCAATGAGATATGGTACCTTGAGTCAAATATTGTCATCATATTTTTGCCATTTTCATCTAAGACTATCATGTATATAATTATGTAATAACAAAAACACATATTATATATTTCCTCTGAAATAAAGATGCTTTTGATTTCACTATTCAACTATCATCTTGGATTTAATGCTGCACAATAAAGTACAACATCACGACAGAAGGCATAAATGTATTCATTTTATTTGTGTCACCGCTTTTTTATCATCATGACCACGTTGTTGTGATTCGTGTAGCCACACAGAGGACACAACGTATCATGTCTAAGGTAGGCCAAATACAACTATTAAACGATTTTTCTCCCGTTTTCTTTAATTTGCCATATCTTCAGGACAAAAAGAGATGGTATTATGTCACACGACATGTTATAATTCGTGAGCTTTGTTGAAAACTACATTGTCTTCCCAGATGGTATTGAAAAATGGGCGGTAAAAGTGTGATGGGTTCGTCACAACGTGTCCTGAAACAACACAAAACAATGCATAATTAGGCCTATGATGTGTTTCGCCTTCCCAGCGGTTGTCTTATTTTGTAAGATAGGCTTAAATATAGTCTGAGCATCAAGATTTGCAAATATTTGTGCTCAAATTAAACAAATATGAGTAATTTTCGCCCACTTCAAGCTGTGGGTCGCGATAGCGAGACACAACTACAAGTGGGTGAAAATTTAAATAAATTGGTGGCCACTTTGTCTATCTGGCTTAGTTTTTGAGTTCGCTTACACTATCTTGTTCATGGAAACAACCGATTGTAGTATGTCCTGCGTATTTCTGGGCGCATTTTAGGATCGGTTGTAAAGGTAGAGGCGAAGGTAAAGGTGCAGGTTTTTTATAGTCTGATATCAAGTCTGAAGACCTATCATCGGACATTACATTTTACCCCCTGGTCACTGGACCTGTTCATTCATGTGCCATTTCAACTCCCCGGGGAGCAGACAGTCCTGCAGCTGTTTCGGCGCATTGAACTTATCGTACACATTGCCATCTCTGTCCTACCAGGTACTCATTTTCACCTGAGTCAAGTGAAGCATTTGAGGATGAAGTGTCCTGCCTAAGGACACACCATCTCAACAATGTCCCAAGATTGAGAAGGGAGAAACATGATATTTCTCTGAAGATCCTGCACCAAGCGGGATTTGAAACCGCACAGCAGGCAGCGACATCGGAAGAGCGCCACGCTCTAACCATTGCGCCATGTCCCTCTCTAATCGTGTAATCGTGTAGGTGTATGCTTGGAGAAATTATGACGTTTTAAGGCAAAAAGGGAAAAAAACATACAAATGAAAAAAACATAAACAAATAATCTATCATGGAAAACAAAATTACATAAAAATGTCTTGTTTTGAGGATGGACAATTGGAAAAATAGGCCATAAATTTGACATTTGTTATTTTGCAAAATAGTTTTTGGATGAAAATACCAACGAATTATCTGGTCACATATTTCAAGCAGCAGTCCATGGATAAAATGGTATACATGTGGGGACCGCTTCGGTTTCGCTCGCCAGGGGTCAGCACCTGACGAGGAGCGGCACCCCCTGGCGGGCGCTACCGACGACGCTGAGCCACGAGGCTAATCCCACTCACACTTTCACTTGCAAACCAGCGGGCTAGGCGGACGTCCCGTCCTAGCCCCGCTCAGCTCAAAGCCACGAGGCTGCCGCCGCGTTCGACATTCCATCACCATCCTGGGACCCATCTGAGTGCACAGCGAAGTTGAAGTTATAATCAATAAAGTATCAAGAACCATCATCTAGTCAATCTCAAGTTGTTTATGAAATTATGGACCGTCGCCCCGTCGGGAGTTAGAATAGGCTAGGAACTTACTTCGTCCTATCATACGCGAACTTTATAAATACGTTGGGTGGCCACCAGACTATTATGCAAATACGAATTATTATTCTATGATTTTAAACTCGATTTGGTTTGTTAGGATTTGAAGTTAGTCAGCCATGGGTTGAATTGTGATGGGACGGTTTGTTTTTTGTCCGAGAATGACTAGTGGAGTTGATATCCATGCATCTGCGATGCTGGACCAACGATAAAGCAACATTTAGTCCTGGTTCTGCCATAAAGTCCTGTATACAACTCTTGAGGCATAGATTATGACAGTGGATTTGAATATAGGATACCTCTAGCATCAATATTCTACTAGGTGTTTTTATTCAATTTACAGCGAAACCCAGAAATCGGCCATTTTCCAAGATGGCCGCCATTTAACCAAGGTCAAACTTTAAATTGACATAATGTTCGACAGAATAGGAGCAGCTTCATGATTTTTGTGTCTACTATAGGGTTTTAAAGTATGCCCGACCTAGTAGTGTGGTCAGAAATTAATTTGGACGTTGCATTGTGGGTAAAATCCAAGATGGCCGCCTTTTGCCCAAGGTCAAATAGTAAATAAATATCATTTTCGACACAATAGAGGTATATTCATGTTTTAGGTGTCTATCGTGGGGTTTTCAAGTATGCCCGATATAGTGGTGTTGTCAGAAAATATTTTATACATTGCATTGTAAGTGGAAAATCAAAGATGGCCGCCATTTGACCAAGGTCAAACAATAAATTGGTATATTTTTCGACAGAATGGGAGCAGGCTCACGATTTTGGTGTCTACTATAGGGGTTTCAGGTATGCCCGATCTAGTGGTGGGGATAGAAATAACCTTAGACATTGCATTGTTGGTAAAATCCAAGATGGCCGACATTTGTCCAATCACAAACAATATATTGGACATAATAAAAATCGATTCATGATATTTTTCTCACACATCGGGTTTGCAAGTATGCAATTATCTCTCTACCATGAGATTTTCCTATATTCCCGGCCAAGTGGTGTGATCAGAAAGTATTGCAATTATCGCATTGCGAGTAAAATCCTAGATGGTCGCCATAATATTAGCTAGATGATCATGGTCATACAATAATGTGCTGGGCGGGGGCCCTAGGGTAGTGGTTAGCACCGCTGCCTTTCACGCCAGAGTCCGGGGTTCGGTTCCCGGGCTCGGCGGTTTGAAAGAAACAAAATTGTTTACTTTCTGATCACACCACTTGGCCGGGAATATAGGAAAATCTCATGGTAGAGAGATAATTGCATACTTGCAAACCCGAATAGGAGCAGCTTCATGATTTTTGTGTCTACTATAGGGTTTTAAAGTATGCCCGACCTAGTAGTGTGGTCAGAAATTAATTTGGACGTTGCATTGTGGGTAAAATCCAAGATGGCCGCCTTTTGCCCAAGGTCAAATAGTAAATAAATATCATTTTCGACACAATAGAGGTATATTCATGTTTTAGGTGTCTATCGTGGGGTTTTCAAGTATGCCCGATATAGTGGTGTTGTCAGAAAATATTTTATACATTGCATTGTAAGTGGAAAATCAAAGATGGCCGCCATTTGACCAAGGTCAAACAATAAATTGGTATATTTTTCGACAGAATGGGAGCAGGCTCACGATTTTGGTGTCTACTATAGGGGTTTCAGGTATGCCCGATCTAGTGGTGGGGATAGAAATAACCTTAGACATTGCATTGTTGGTAAAATCCAAGATGGCCGACATTTGTCCAATCACAAACAATATATTGGACATAATAAAAATCGATTCATGATATTTTTCTCACACATCGGGTTTGCAAGTATGCAATTATCTCTCTACCATGAGATTTTCCTATATTCCCGGCCAAGTGGTGTGATCAGAAAGTATTGCAATTATCGCATTGCGAGTAAAATCCTAGATGGTCGCCATAATATTAGCTAGATGATCATGGTCATACAATAATGTGCTGGGCGGGGGCCCTAGGGTAGTGGTTAGCACCGCTGCCTTTCACGCCAGAGTCCGGGGTTCGGTTCCCGGGCTCGGCGGTTTGAAAGAAACAAAATTGTTTCTTCCCCATCCACGTGTGAAAGTTAGTATTGTGGGGAGCCTCCGTGACCGAGAGGTAGCGTGCTCGGCCTCAGACCGCCAGGGCTCGAATTTCGAATCCTGTGTCTGGAGGACAGTGTCATCTCAATCATCTCACCATCCTCAGGAGGTTCTCCTGGCCCAGTTTAGCCTATATGTGCACAAAGGTGGCCTAAAGCCCGATTCATTTCATTTTTTTATTTACAATAATGTGCTTTGCCAGAATTCAAGTAGATCGATGAGCTAGTGACAACGAGACAAACAAAACATTCAGGGTTCCAGTGTCAAAACCACCCAAAACATAGAGGGTTCCAGGTATCGATTCATTTCTCAACTTAAGTCTGTACGTCGTATGCACATGATGCATGGTGTAAATATTTTGTAACAAGCGTAACAGTGAAACAATTACATGTTCAAAGCTAGAAGAGGAGTTCCCGAACTCTGAGGCCCTGCTTTAGTCTGTTTGACTGCTATAGAACGAAATTCGGCTTACTATTTTGTATTGTATATAACTGTATTGGTCTAACTCATGGGTCAGAATCATAATTAAGGAAAGAACCAATGAGACAAGTTCAAATATATCTTCAACGTGTATTCCTCCCCCCCCCCCCCCCCCACCATTGCCGGTGCTGGCCAACACCTATTTAATACTTGTATTGCCAGTGAATCGGGCTGCCGCATGTATCTACACACGTACACACGATGTAGGCCTACCAACCCAATTCCGGTTCAATGTTGGGCCAGCGTCGCAGCCCATCGCTGGTTCAATGACGGTCAATCGTCCACGATGCTGGCTCGCCACTAATACAACGCTGGGTCTGCTGTAGGCCTATACTTTGCGCAAGCACATCAGCAAACACATGCCATTCACCCACTGCTGTTTCAATGTTGAACTAGCCTACAGCCTTCGACGCTGGCCCAGCATTGAAATAGCATTGGGTGATTGTCCCGTGTTTGCTGGTGTACGTACTGCCGCATAGCAATGCGGGTGACACTTTTTTACCCCGGCGCCAAAAAGGCCACTTCCCAGATAACACGATACCGAATGGCACAATGCTGATGTAATGATGGGCCACCGTCTGCGACGCTGGGCCAACATTATCCCAACCAAAACTCTTTAAGCTCTAATCATAAATATAATCGTGATTTTTATTTTTTCTTAGCACTTTTTAAAAAACGCAACTGTCTGACCTAGGGACCTCAAACGTTATATTCGACATGTTGATAAAGACTGGTGTACAGAAATGTCAACCGTTTCCCACACACAACACTCCTCTTTCCCCTAAATAGGACACAAACTCAGGAAAATAAACTTAATAGGCTCATGAGATGAGATAAAAATGTACGTACCGGTGAAAATTATTGACCTACAGCACTTGTTTAATGTTGTTTTGTGTATAAGAATAATGTAAGTACCATTTACAACTTTATTTTCCTACCCGCGTTTGAACTGCCCGCAACTGATCTCATCAGTATCAATGAAGCTTACATTCAGCCGAGGTAATAACAAGTAATAATTACAGTAATAAAGTAAATATAAACTAACAAACATAAGTAACACGAAGAAATGTTTAGGTGCAGAAGTTTCCGTTTCCGGCAGCGACTTTCATGTCACCCACCGTCACAAGTAAATTAGAAAATACAAATATTCACTTGAGATTGAATAAAAAGCTCGATTGTTGCATGACGCTAATCACAGCGACAATAGGCCTACTGATACTTAAGGTTGTCAACACATTGATCTTTGTGTAAACCTTTTTTGGTAATTTTCTTCCAATCATGTTACTTTAATGTGGTAGTCTGTATAATTATGTAGCACTCAAAAACTATTTCACGAGACAGCTCCCTAACGACTTTTACGTCACACACCGCAATAAATAGAGAAAAATCATACATTTTGTGCTATGATATAGTGGAAAAATATGAAGGATAGAAAAAAAGCTATATTCATGTGAGTACTCATAATTATGTCTGATGGCTTTATAATTATACAGCACACAACTTGCCTCAATAACTATTTCACGAGCTATGGCAGCATGTCACTTCACACACCGCTATTAAAAGAGAAAATTTTATATTTAGTCCTGTGGTTACACGAACAGGGATAGAAAAATAACATTATGTATAAGTACTGTTATAATATGTGATGAGACTTTCAAGAACACATTGTTTCCCGTGTTTTTTGCACTTACGACGCTTCCCGTCACACATCATCACATCTGCTTCCTTAACATTACAAACCAATTTATTTAGTTATAAAGTCTTTATTGAAGGCGGTACAGACAACCCGTCTGCACGCAGAAATTGTGCCGGCACAATCCCTTCGTCTGTGACGGATCCACACAGAAGAACATCCTGCTGGGCAAACACTGTTGAAGAAGCCAGACTGAGGCCACGTTGCTGCAAATTGGTTTTGTTAGCTGCATGGCGATGTCCAACATTTTTCGAGTTTCTTTGGTATTTGAATTTCAGCTGATATTTCATTTAAGTCGACACATTCAACCCCTCCTGCACGTCTTATCCTTCCCCCACTTTTAATGGATAACTCAAGGTACTTGTCAAATTTAACATGCCGGCTGGTTCTAGAACCAATTCTAGAACCTGCGGAAAAAGACGCTTATAATCACTTTTCGAATGTTTAATTTTTTTTAAATGACCCAATTTTGCCATGAAGTCCGCTAAATGCTGGCCCGTAAAATGCATGTCATCGCACTCGGTCAATTGTCCCTCAAAGTGAACTTTTGTCGGGTTTGCAAGGGATGTCTGCCTCAAATAATGTAAACACATCATGGGAGATGCACTATTAGTGAATGTGATCCACCCTATGTGGGGATGTTATCTGAAGTAAAGTTGTCATTATATGGCAGACCACACCTTATGAGGGATATCAAAAAAATTCGCGTTATCAGCTTCTGTGAGAGCAAATACACAATGAAGGTCGGACTGTGAAGATCTTCTATAACTTTCAAAATTGGTGGGAGGCTTGGTTTCAAGAAGTTTTTTCTATACCTTCTTACATTATTGTAACTGTAACTGAAACCCATATGTTTTTCTGCTAACATGTTCACGAATTCACTGCTCTTCTCACAATGATCTTGTCCAAATGAAGCAGTCAGTCAAAGGGGTTTCTAATCCCGTGAAAAAGTTGATTGTATGTCATCTGGAAGCGGCAATGCAGTTGGTTGTGCTGATTCTGGATAGTCCATTCAAAGTCCACTGTGCGTTCATCTGTAGAATTAGCAATATCACTGTTTACATTCATATCATTCTCTGTGCAAATATCTGCAACATTTCAATTTAAATATCAAATAAAGTAGTGATCGAGTAGGCGAGAACTTCATTTGGCCATAAAACTATAGGAAACTGTAGTCCCATGATTTGTCATGGTCTTCTCCGGGGTCCCACGACTCCTTTAGCTCACTACTATCACAAAATATATCATCAAGTTTGAAATCAACTTTAAAAAACTCAACATTTCATGAAAAAACTCTCAAGTACCATGCACATTTTCTTGTTTGTTAATGGCCCAAAAAGCATGGATGGATGGGGTTGTAGGCCATCTTTGTGCACATAATTTACATGCTAAACTGGGCCAGGAGAACATCTTGAGGATGGTGAGATGAATGAGATGACACTGTCCTCCAGACACAGGACTCGAAATTGGAGCGCCGGTGGTCCGAGGCCGAGCACGGTCTCTTGGTCACAGAGGTTTCCCACAATATTAAATATTTACAAGTGAACGAGGAACTAACACTTTGTTTCTTTGAAACTTGAATGCCAGAAGGGGGACGAACTCGCGATTTTTATAGCCATAATCGTGGACACAATGACCCATTTATAGCCATAGTTGTCTCTCTCTATATGATAGCCATCAGTCATATCGTCTAAAATGTTTTAGGCATGACAACGCCACAATGTTGGAATGAACTAAAAACTAAGACACCACAATCATCGATGTATCTCAACTCAATGCTTTGTACAATCATTGCTCTTCCATGGCCATCAAGCAGCCATTTTGTTTCCATGATGACCGACATCTGTTTTTTAGGTATGTAAACATTGTCGAAAATTATTCAAAAAATGACACTAGATCAATCGTATATAACAACCCTATGCTAGGCATACAAATCATGAACTTGTTTCTATTCTATCGAAAATTATATTAGGTTAACGTTTGACCTTGAGCACATGGCGGGCTTATTGGACTTTTTACCCACAATGCAATGTTTAAAGTACTTCCTGACCACAACATGAAGCCAGGAATACCTTAAAACACAGTGGTGAACACTAAAATCACGAATCTGTATCTATTCTGTGTTTGACCTTGAACAATATGCGGTCATCTTGGATTTTTTACCCACAATGTAATGTCTAAAATCTTTTCTGACAACACCGCTATGTCCGGTATACCTAAAAACCCCATGATAGACACCAAAAAACACGAATCTGCGTCTATTATGTCGAAAATGATATCAATTTATTGTTTGACTTTGAAGAAATGGCGGCCATCTTGGATTTTTTTACCCACAATACAATGTCGAAAATATTTTCTGACAATACCACTATGTCCGGCATACATGAAAACCCCAGGATAGTCAGCAAAAACACGAATATGCCTCTATTATGTCGAAAACGATATAAATTTATTGTTTGACCTTGGACAAATGGCGGCCATCCTGGATTTTTTACCAAAAATGCAACGTCCAATGTAATTTCTGACCACACTACTAGGTCGGGCATGCCTAAAAACCGTATAGTGGACACCGAAATCATGCACCTGCTCCTATTCAGTGGAAAATGATATCAATTTAATGTTTGACCTTGGCCATCTTTGATTATACCCGCAATGCAATATCCAAAGTTATTTCTGGCCACGCCACTAGATTGGGCATACTTGAAAACCCTATAGTAGACACAAAAAGCATGAAACTGCTTCTATTCTGTCGAAAATTATGTCAATTTAAAGTTTGACCTTGGCCAAATGGCGGCCATCTTGGAAAATGACCGATTTCTGAGTTTCGCTGTAAATTGAATAAAAACACCTAGTAGAATATTGATGCTAGAGGCATCCTATATTCAAATAAACCTTCAACATCTATGCCTAAAGAGATGTATACGGGACTTTATGGCAGGGCCTGGTATAATTGGGCCAGTGCGCCGAGTCTGCTGGTTATACAGTCACCCTGCGGATATATTTGTGCGTGAACTAATAAAAACTTCCTTTGTCCCTGCCTCCTTCACCGTGGTCTATTTTTCTCCATGTGAGTAGGATACCTTATCTCATAATGGTTCAGAGATGCCGCTCTAATAGAGCAGCTAGGATGTCCTTTGTTGGCAAGTGGATGCAACATGATCATTTTGCTGACTGTGTTCAGACAGATTGCCGACGCTGCTGTGGGTTCTACCTGTGTGACATCGATTTCGAAAAAACTACATTTACGAGTTTAATATTACCCAAAGAAGAATGTTTCATGATATAATTAATATCATGATGACGCACACGTTACAGATTAGTTTGATCTTTTTACATCCAGCACGTTAATCAGATGCATCCCAGCAGACACAAAGCGTTGAATTAATGCTGGTTTAACGTTGGACCAACGTCGTAGACAGTGAACCAACGTTAAACCAACATTGATTCAACGTCTTGTGTCTGCTGAAATGTATTTGTTCTAGACGGGTTAACCCTCGCATCGCGGAAAGAAGACATGTGTAGCCAGGAACATACGTTTTATGGGTGTACGTATATTATAATGATATGAAAATAGTGACGGCTTATAGTTCTTATTATTATGTCTCCCCTCTCACAGAGAGATGGGGACATGTTGCTTCACCCCTGTCCGCTCTGTCTGTCCGACGCTGAGCCACCATTAGTCCAGTATTGGGTTAGCGTGTGGTGTCTAGTGCCACGTTGAATGTGGGCTAGCGTCACAGACGGCGGGCTAACATTAACCCAGCCTTGGTTCAAAGCATCGTGCTAGTACCGCCAGCATGCATGTACCAGCAGCATGAAGTACTGACTAGGACTGAATGGATACTGGCCAGCACCGGCGATGCTGGCCCAGCATTTAACAGGCATAGGGTCGGTGCCGGCTTGTAATCGCCGCCAGCAGTACGGAATACCAGACCAGCTGCCATTCCCAACAAACACAAAACATTTGTATAAAATTTGTACAACGTCGGACCAACGTCTTCCAACTTCGGAGTTAAACACGCTACATATTTGTGTGATATACCATTTTAAAGGTAATTTTGTGTAGGTGCGGGATATCTTAATAACTCAAATATTTAAATATGCGCCTTACGACTCATTTTGCCAGGTCGGGCGACATATAGAAATATATGAGTGGTGAAAATAATATTCTATGGGACAGGCCTATTATTGATATTGCATCTCTGATGCCATGTCCCAGCCAATAGTATAATATTGTATTTTCCTATCAGTGTACAAAGTATTGTATGCTACATATAGGCCAACTATTTGGCGAATCATAATAAATAAATAAATACATGTTCGTATACAAATTGTCTGTGTCTGTGCTTTACGTTGCAAAACACGCTAGCTTAAAAACTTGTACTAGTCCTAATGACGGTACAATTTTGGGCCAGTGCCGCCAACATTTGGCAGTCACTGTAATACACGTTTAAATGCGCCTGAACACACATTGTGTCATGGAAAAGATCAAGGCTATTAAAGGTATACGGATCACAATTGTCCTGAAAATCCAGTGTCTGTTCACTTGTAAAGCAAAACAGAACTGCCTTTTGGCTTTGCACGGCAGAATTGTTTTGCGATGACAGGCACACTCTAGTTGCTGGTGAATGTGAAAATGTCAAATCACGTGTATTACTATAATACATGTAGCCCATATCCGTACAAGATTCAGCCCGTGCATACGTTGATAAATTAGCCTATTAATGGTTTAAAAATATATTTGTATGCAATTTATAGGAGGAGCACATCACTGTTGTATCTATTTTTATACTCGGTCCGTCATCACATTTCGGGGACGGGAAGGGTTTAGCGCCGTAGGCCTACATTTGACTCATTATGTAACCTCACACCTTTAACCCTTACGCGACACAAACGTGTTCAATTATATTTTTTCTCTAATTTGCAGCTATAATTGCTGACTCAAATTCTAGCTTCAAAATGACATACTACATAATCACGATATTAAAAAAATCAAAAAATTAAAAAAACCTGTTTTTTGACTTACCTGCTGCTTACTGGTGACTTGACGCAATGTAGGCCTATATATATTGTACATTTTAAGGTGGTTCAGTTCGCTAGACACCTGACGTCTTGTAAACGTGTTGCATCATTTCTTCTACTTTTATTTTTTTCTTGTTTTTAGTATGTTTTTAGGGTGATGTTTGCCGTCTAATTACTTTGGTCATGTTTGTTTGAACAGTATTGTTATATCATGTGTTGATCCTACGTACTTGCTGGTTAATTCTTGGCCCAATGTCTTGGACATTGGCCCGGTATCGAGCCAAATTTAATGATCAGCTAAATCTAATAACACCAATATGGCTAGCTAGAGGAGCGCGCAGCGCGAGGGCTGACGCGAGATTATGCACTAGTTCTGGTATAAACCTTATAGTGCCTCTCTCTTTTCACCTGGTGAGGTAGGTGATTGTACAAGCATTGGCAAGAAGTCCAGGAGACAAGGAACCAGGGCAGGGCTGCTGAACCATAAAGAAACAGCCGTTTGAGCGACCAGCCACCAGAGTAAGGGCAAGGACTGACCCTTTTGAGATGTGCTCTGCTTTCTGAGCAGTAGGTTTGAAACCACCATCATGAACCGTCATCGTCAGCCAACCATCCGTGTCCGCCGTGCCATCACCCAAGCTAGCAATGTACTGATAAAGAGCTCATTGCTTAAGACCAGAATCCGCCTCCTTCAGTGCTATGATTGAAAGCCCACTGCCTTATGTGTCTCACAAAACGGCTCCTTTCAGAGCCCCTGTTCTCTGTGGGAACAGGAGTTCAGGAGTTCAACCGATATCCGTCAACCGTCAACCGTGTTCTTGTCTCATGCAGTGGAGTGATAGGGAACTCACTGCTTTGGTATGTCACACAGAACGGCGCCCCCAGAGCCCCTGTTCTATGTGGGAACAGGAGCTCAACCGTTATCCGTCAACCGTCAACCGTGTTTAAGCGTCAGCCTGGATTGCAGCCAGCAATTGATCTAGAATTGTATTAGAGCCTGATCGTTTTTGAACGATCTCATGATTCAACACCAGATCCTTGAAACACTGTGTGTTTTCAAGTGATCTAAATGTTTTAACCGCCAGTGCCGTCATCCTAGTTTTAATCATAGGGACATTAGTGAGGTCATGCAGATCTATTGTTCTCATTCTGTCCAGGTAGGTTACACCAAGTGCTAGTCTCTGGCACTTGTTTTGAAAGATCTGCATTTCCTTCACTTGTGACTCCCTTAAAGCTCCAGTTATCAGTGAACCATATTCAAGGACAGGGCGTATAAAGCACTTGTAGGCTTTTAAGATGGTACCAATATGGCTCAGGTATCGAGCCAAATTTAATGATCAGCTAAATCTAATGACACCAATATGAGGCCGGGGTGGGGACAGGCAGGGGGTGTACTGGGCATGCGTTGGAGCCATGACTACGCGTGGAGGGGTGATTAGAGGAAGTGTAAGGTGTCTCAACCTGTATGAATGACTGCAGATGTTTTTTGCATACAGATAATTACAAATGATTAAAGTTTAAGTGTTAAAGATAATATACATGATGTATGTTTCCAGTACCAAATCCAGAGACAAAATAATCCCATTTTGGTGTATAGCAGGGTTAATGGGCGCAAGTACATCTATATGGGACTTTCGTACAAGTACACTGACAATGATCAAGTACAAGTACAGGCTTTCTTCAAATATAGTGTTGTACAAAACAAGTACATTGACATGTCATTTGACATGTACTTGGATACAATTACCAAGTGCCAAGTACATTTTCGTAATTATCGATATGTAATAAATATATGCACAATAAAATAAATGAAACAAAATCAACTGAATTCAATAGTATTTTTTTTTGTCACACTATATCTGATATATTTTTGTTCACTGATTAATCTAATAAAACAACTCATTAAATTCTGGTATGCTTTTTTTAATTTTTATCTTCATGTGGATGATCAGCGCTCAGAAAAATGTTTGTGATAGTAACATGATTAGCTTTTGAAAGTTAACCAGTCTGTTGCTGAATTGTTTATGAGTATTTTTTTTCGTTTCAAGCTGGAATTACTGGCGCAATTTCCAGCTTCAAATGAATGAAAAAAATAAAATTATTTATAAAAAATAGACCTTCCCCAAATTAAATTATTGAATTAACTACCACAAGATGTGCTACACATTTTAGTGGTATTTTATTTATTTGCTTGAAAACGTATATTTACGGTCACAAGGGTTAATAGCTCATTAATCAACCGTTCTTTGTTCTAATAGTAAGTTAGACACTGAATACGACATACTAGGGATTTTTTGTTTGTATCCACATTATCCAGACGTAAAAAACGCACATTGAGCGTTGAAATATTCTTTCGTATTATCAAACTAGAATTAAACTTTCCGCATATAAATGCTAGACAATTGTTATCACCCGAATTAAATTCCTTATTTTTAACCGTTTATTTATCAATTCAAAATAAAATTTAATTCCCGTTGACGCTTCTATAATGGAGAATATATCAGCTCTTGTCAAAACTGAGTGAACCCTAGCACCCGAAGGGTGCTGAGAGTGGGATTAAGGCATTCGAAGCTTGTATGAAAAGCTTTCTCTTAGCCTATCCAAATATTTCATTAGTATATAATACTCATTAGAAAATGTCTGGTTGGCAAGGGAGGCAAGGAACCTGGAAACAGAAGCATTTTAGAATTTAATTAATTTTGATGCGCCCTCGGCGAACAGAGGGTCGCGGTGGTCTAAATGAGGTGTTGAATCAGCCGGTAGCTACCCTATATCTCGTGTCCTAACTCTTGAAATCTGGATGAAAAAGGCCGATAAAGTGTTAGTTTTGACAGATCCTTTAAATGAACATTTGAGACATTTCTTTTATTAAACCTATGCCTCTCGTGTACACTTAAGTTCACTTAGTATGTTTGACATACTTAAAATTGCGTTCTGAATTTTGGATCAAATGTGATCAATTTACCTCGTGTTGTTTGCCTGACTGTCTGTGTGCCATCGCCATACTCCCGCATACCCTGAGAAAGAACGTCAGAGTTATGGAATTTCATTGAATTTGGGTGGAATGGTCTAAAAGGTGTCTAAAGTTGATAATTTGAGAATTAGAAAATTCCTAGAAGCGTGTCATCTTAATTGTGAAATTAAGAAAGTTCGCTTGTTCTCTTTTCAGAGCCACCAGGGGATTTAAACCCTTGCTTTCACTCACCATGACAGTCCTCGCGGGGGGTGACAATTATGTTGATTATCACCCCCTGCGGTGACATGTGGTGAGTGACAACAGACTGTGACGTCTGTTGTTATCGTGACGCGGTGGCTGACCAACGCCGTAGGTGTTGGCCCGTCAACGCGTCAACGCTGTTATCACACTCACGAGTGCTTGTCAGCGCCGCTAGCGTCGCGCCAATGCCGGCTCAGCGTTGTTAGCGCTGGACCGACATTGGCACGGCGGTAGCCACACTGTGAAAGCACTTCGGTGTTCTGTCACTCACGCATGCTGCCAGCGCTGCCAGTGTTGCGTCAATGTCGGCCCAACGCTGTTGACGCCGGACCGGCATTGACACAACTCTGGCCGCATTCACACAGCAGTCTCAATTTTCATCATAAATTTCGGCATATTCTGATATTAATTTGTCCAAATGTGTTTTATGCCCTCTTTTAATTCTTGAAGCTCTTAATTCATTTTGAAGTTTGAAAAGATCTGAATGCTCTTTGAGCGAATCTATAAATTTGTACGTTAAAATTTGGAATCGATCTTTGATCAGATCGATCTTAGCAATTTTATGAATATCTTCAGTGTGCGAAAGTGGATCCAATTTGTAGGCTATTCTGATGGCCTTATTTTGAATGATTTGAAGTTTCTTGATATACGCTTCTGACGCTCCTAAAATTACTGGAGCGCCGTATTCTAGTACTGGACGTATATAACTTTTATATAGTCTCATTAGTGTTTTGGGTTTACAGCCCCACTTTGAGCCGCTCAGGAGTTTGAGCAGACCAAGGCGTTGCCTTCCTTTTTTAGCGTTCTCATCTATATGAGCATTAAAAGTTAGTTTCTTATCTAAAGTTACTCCTAGCAATTTTGCTTGCTGTACTGCAGTGAGTTTTTCGCCAAAAAGTTCAAGTTCTATATTTTTCTTAGTTTTAAGCATTATAAGCTGCGTTTTCTTAGCATTTAGTTTTATTCTCCACTTGGAGCACCATGCTTCTAGGTCTGATAAAACTTTGGCTAGCCTATATTTAATTGTTTTTTCACTTTTAGCAAAAGTCCAAAATCCCAGGTCGTCTGCGAACTGAGAGACCCCTACTGTATTACTGAAGGGATCTATTGGAATATCATTTACATAGATTAGGAATAGAAGTGGGCTGAGAACCGAGCCCTGAGGTGTACCGGCATTAAGTGAAATTTTGTCTGAAGTCTCATTATTTATTTTGACTGAAATTTTCCTGTCAGTTATAAATGAAGACATTAATCTTACTATTTTATCTGGTAAATTTGTATTCATTAATTTATATCTTAGTCCGTTGTGCCA
Organism: Flabesymbios commensalis; assembly: GCA_964017125.1. Taxonomy (NCBI): domain Eukaryota; kingdom Metazoa; phylum Annelida; class Polychaeta; order Terebellida; family Flabelligeridae; genus Flabesymbios; species Flabesymbios commensalis. Next base: position 29,679,449 of record OZ024908.1, read on the forward strand.
TACGGAATCAAAAGCTTTTTCTACATCTATAAAGATTGCAGCTCCTTTATGGTGACGGCTATGTGCTATGTGCGCATCATCAGCTAGTCTGAGAATGTGTTCCATAGCACATCTTTTATTTCTATAGCCTATTTGCCATTTATTAAAGAAATTTTCTTCTTCTAATTTACTGCGCATTCTATGAGCAATTATTTTTTCAAAAAGTTTGCCTATGCAACTTAATAAACTGATTGGTCTATAGTTAGTTGGAATTTTATTGTCTTTTTTAGGCTTTGGGAGCATAATTCCTTGAGCTTCCTTCCATTTACTTGGAAAATACCCTATTTTTAAGCACTGATTGTACATAGTTTTTAAATTCTCAAATACTATTTCTGGACATTTTTTAATTATAGTGTATTTAATTCCGTCTGCTCCTGGAGCAGACCTACCTTTGGTCCTATCTAATTGTAGTTTTATTTCTTGAATCGAGATATCCCTGAGTAGTATACTATCGTCGCCATCTTCTACTTTATTTTCTTTTAGAGTTGAAAAAAGCTGCGATTTTTCATTTATAGCTTTATCTATTAAATTTTTAAATTCATCATCAAAAATTTCACCTGTGTGAGTATTATGAATTTTGCCTAAAGATTCAGCGAACGTGGTTGCTTTTTCTAAGTCGTTTTGAGTTAAATTACCATTTTCTTTAATTATTGGCTTGGATGCGCCGCCTGATTTCTTACCATTAATACTATTGATAGTTTTCCAAAATTCTTTAGAGTCTTTAGTTTCGTCTAGTTTTTTAGTTTGCTGATTCCAAAATTCTTCTCTATCTTTGTTTACTTGTTTACTTACTAAGTTGTTTAATTGATTATATAGAGTTTTATCCTCTGCTTTTTGCGTATTTCTAGCTAAGCGTCTAATTTGTCTCTTTAATTTAATTAATTTCATTGTTTCATTTGAGATAAAAAGTGCTTTATCTTTACGTTTTGCTTTAGGACACGCTTTATTTAGCCCTTCTTTAATTATATTGCTTATTTTATCAGCTCTTGTCACTGAAAGGGTTAATAAGAGTGACCTCAGTATCTTATCACACCTGCTAATTAGTAATACGGCCCAGTGACATCGAATGCACTGAAGCGACACGCCAATTGGGCAATTAACCCTTTCACCACCAACATGTTTGAGTACTTTTTTGTCAGTTTTTTTGTTTATAATAACATATTAATTATTTTCACAAAATGAAACAACAGAATTATCTGAAATTTTTAAATATATTTGCATGTTAACGAATGAGCTCAGCCGATCCCTAGTTTAATGTTATAAACATACAAGAGATGTAGCAACCATAGGGTTGTATAATTACTGTCTACGGTCGACCATTGTTACATAATGATAATCTCCCCTTTATATTTCTTGTATAAACCTGTCTATGTGTTTGCTAATTCCTCATGACTTGATTTTATCCGCCCGCCACTGGCGCTAACAAGTATACAAATTAAGCTTGAGAGAGTGCCTAATCTAACTGATTGGAGATAAATATTTAATATATAGCTCATTAACTAGAAAGCAATATCACAACTTTGTGCATAGATTAATATATAATCCCATCAGTCCTTCTAACGCTGTCAAACAATGTTTTCTTAAGTTAGCATGTATTGGTTGCGATGGTAATTAATGGAAGTCAATGAAATATATATTTAACATACACTTGCTATCAGAAATGGAACTATATCTGTATAGATTGCGTACAATGTTTTTTGTTCATATTAGCTGCGTGCATAGAAGCGCTAATTGAAAATAACACATTCGTGAAATTCAAGCAGGATATGTTGCAGTATACATCACTGTATATGATAAATAATACCCTGTATGATATATACCTTGACATGAGAATAAGTGTGTAACGTATACTATTCATTTCAATAATTGCTATTTTTATTTGATTACTTCCCGATGGGTCATTGTTTTTTTATACGCCTGCTGAGATTGACTAAAGGGCAAGTCACCGATGTGTTTTGAAGTTCATTTACGGCTAGTAGTAATTATGCTCATTCTTTGATCTACCATTAACTGGAGCGACCCTTCTCTTGAGTGCAATAAACAAACCCTTTGCAATGGCATTTCACATCTGTAATTATCTAATCCTTAAAATGTCCGGCCTCGACAAAATACATAGTAAAAACAGTTCAAATAATTTCTACCAAATGGGTTGCATTTGCATGTCGCCCACCACGCATGGCATTTATATATGCGACATGCGGTGAATTTAATAGTGGAGATATGAAGATATTATGAATCTACACAATGTATTTAAATACAAGTTTACGTTCCCTCTTACGCTTATAGCTCAAACAGTAAGCATATACTATGTATTATGTAAAATGTTTTAACTTCATGATTATTATTATTATTTGTATGGAAATGTAGAATTTGGGTCTTTGGACACCGTAGTATATGACTAGTCGATACGAAGGATTAAACACTATTTATCTTACAAGAAGATGTTATGAGGAACGAGAATACATTTTTATTTAAATACGAGGTTCATTAATATATGTAATAACCCTTTGAATCCCAAGCTGTACATCTTGATTGTAATATGTTACTCATATTATTATTGCTTAAGATTAAATGTATATTTATGCATTGCAACATAGGCTAATTCCAAAGAACAGCACACAACTATATTTTATAATTCGTCAAATTTTGCCAATCAGGTAGCTATGTATAGCACTGGGCAGTGTTCATCTAATTTCGGCAGTCAGCTAACTATATGCATGGTGCTGGTCAGTGATTATCTAATTTTTCCAGTCAGTTAGATATGTATAGCGCTGGCCAGTGGTCATCTAATTTCGCCAGTCAGCTAACCATATCCATGACGCTGGTCAGTGGACATCTAATTTCGCCAGCCAGGTAACTATATGCATAGCGCTGGTCAGTGGTCATCTATTTTTGCCAGTCAGCTAGCTGTGCATAGCGCTGGCCAGTGGTCATCTAATTTCGCCAGTCAGCTAACTATATGCATAGCGCTGGTCAGTGGTCACCTAATTTCGCCAGTCAGCTAACTATGTGTATAAGGCTGGTCATTGGTCATCTAATTTAGCCAGTCAACCAACCATATGTACAGCGCTGATCAGTGATCATCTAATTTTGCCAGTCAGCTAACTATATGCATAGTGCTGGTCATTGGTCATCAAATTTCACCAGTCAGCTAACTATGTATAGCGCTGGTCAGCGTTCATCTAATTTCGCCAAAATACATATATAATTAGCTGGCTGTCTCCAGTCATTAAATGAATAATATTTAAAGCTTATGCATTCTATATGTGACACAGTCCTTATAACCTCTGACGAAATCCCGCGAGATTTGCTACGAGACCGGAAGATCATTAGATTTCGCGTGATCATTAGATTTGGCTTGACACCGGCATGGCATTGTAAGGTCACTGAGATAAGACGTCGCGTTGTCGCGATCGTGTTTTTTTGGTACTTACACAACATTGGTACAGAGTTGTATGAGCTATGATAGTTTTAATATATCTTACTCCACACCGAGTCTCAACTGCTTTATAAAGATAACAGTTATAAACTACTTGTTCAATTAAGTGACATTAAAACACACCACTACATTATTTTATTTGTCCCACCACTACATTCTTAGCCGGGAATGGAGAGTTATTGTTCATCAAGTATAAACAAATTATCATGGTAGGCCTATATAGTACTATAATCAGTCAGGCGCGACCGAACTGTTGATTATTGGGGATTTTCATTATTTGATTATGGTCGTATGTGTTTTAAGTCAGTTGAAACCCTCGGATCTCTATACATTCTCAGCTTTGAAAACGTCCTCGGCCTCAGGCCTCGGCCTTTTTCAAAGCTCCTCGGGCTTTATCCTATACTTATTTGTCGGGTGCTGGGAAATGTCGGCTAAGAGGGTACGCAATTGGGCCAATATAGTGCAAATATTATGCAAATACCGATCGATCGTCCGAACAAACATGACAAATTGAACCTATGGTAATCTTGGTACACAGTTTTCAACGTTGGCCCAACATTATATCACCATTGGTTCAATGCCTCGTGTTTACTGGGGCTTAGCTGCGGAGAACAAAGTGTTGTAAGACTTAAATAGCGCGACATTATTGTTGAAATCACGCCTCACACTTCAATGATTACTAGTCCTACCGTATAGTATAGTCACTTGTAAATGTTATATATCAACATATATTCCTATTTTCCAAAGAAACGTCTAGTGTCTTTTTTTTAAGAATAGCTATTTAATTATCTTGTGAACTACACGAGGATACTAGTATATACAAGACAAAACAAAGCAATTAGCAGCATGGTATTGTAAAAAAAGGTGCACTTTTGTTATAAGTTGATGTGAGTAATTGGACTAGTTTTGAAATAATTTCAAAAACATTTATTAAATCATTTTTCAATATAATAGAGAACGGATGATAAAAGAATCCTCAACTGAACGTTCCATATCCCGCTATTATGTTTTATGATTTGTCTGTGAGCTATTTTGAATCAATTTGAGATGAGTAGTACTCGTAAAGTACTCCTAAGTACTCGTTAAAAGTACTTTTATTTTTAAAAGTACTTGAGTACAAGTACTTTTTAAAAGTATGAGTACTGAGTACTGACGAGTACTGTAAAATCGGTACTCGAGTACCAAAGTACCGAAGTACCGAGTACTTCGGCCCCAAGCCTGCTTAATACATTGTCTTTAATATCCACAGTAGCTATTTAATAAAATTAATTACAAAAGCCATTGACACTACATCTATTAGCTATCAACCTTTATGGTTATGCGGCTGGAGGGGAGACATCTCCAGTTTTATGTTCACATAAAACTAGACCCTTCTAGTTATTTTTTTAATACGTTCTGGGGATTATAGTCTTATGAGATAATAATATTGTCTCATACTCTGAGCAGTTGTGTTCACTATGAGACGTTTATTGGTACAGGCATATATCACACTTTTGGTTCCATTGACGATTGGTGGGAGTTATAATCGCCCTTATCCCGATGAACACAACTAACCCAGTAAACACAAAATATGGGTATAACAGGTGTACAAGGACGTTGGGCCGACGTTGTATAAATGTGATACAAATGTTTTGTGTTTTAATCTTTTTAATTAGTTGACCAAATCACTGTTATTGGGAATGAAATGTGCGTCTAAGCACCAAGATTTGTAAATATTTGTACTCAAATTAAACAAACATGAGTAATTTTCGGCCACTTGAAGTTGTGGGTCGCGGTATCGAGACACAACTTCAAGTGGGTGAAAATTTAAATAAATCAACTTAGCAAGAAAAGGGTTAGCCTAGATCCAATTTGAGGAAATAGAAACGTTGCTCATTTTTGGTGTGTGGTATCATGTAAAATACAGTATATGTTAAATGAATGATGTGTTAGCCTAAAGGCTGGTACTTTATTCATTGGATGATCGCTGTATTTCCCCATACCGCTCTTGAATGATCAACATTTGCATAATTAGCATATCAGTCTTCAATAGAGGGATGTCGATTTCAGAAATCAACATGTGGCGGTTGGTGTACCCCATAAAATGTTGAGCATCGAATAAAATATTTGTTTTTATTGGAACAGGCTTATGATTTGTGCGATCCCTGTCTCCCAACCTGGGGTGCATATTACAAAGAATCCTAACTTTGATCCTATCTCAACTTTCTCTTATTTCCATTACAAAAAGTTAGGATCACCTAACTTTTTGTAATGGAAATAAGAGAAAGTTGAGATAGGATCAAAGTTAGGATTCTTTGTAATATGCACCCCTGGGTCTCACACTTGATTATTTCGTTGGGCATTCTTCTCTTTATCCACAATCTTCGTATGTTAATTACCCATCACTAGCTATTTCTTTTATTTTTTTTGTATTTTGAGATGAGAATTACTCCCGCAATTTTCGCCTCGACTCAAGATGACAAAAATGACTTAAGTATATCTAAAATCGTCACACCCTGTGCAGTGATTTTCACTATGCGACGTATTCTGTGAAACTCAATGACCTCGACCTCCTTTGTTTTCACCGAGCTGGCTAATACAATGAAGTATGGGGGAGGGTTCTTATATAACCTTGTTTTCACCGAGTGACGTCACTGCGTTTCACAGAATATCGGTATCAGCCCATATCGCACTCTTGCTGTAGTTTGAACTGCAATGTAGGGCAGTTATATCATGTGTGACTTGATCTTGTGAGAAAATACGAACGTCGTTCATTTTTCGTGCAATATGGGACAATACAGCACATGTGCAATGAATAAGGTGCTCGCCTAAAGGCTCACACCTTACTCATTGGACGAGTGCTGCATTTTCGCATATTGCACTTAAATTAACATCCAACCTGGTGTTACATCAAATTTATATATCAAATGTAAGCTCAGAATTCCCTTATTTTCGTATAATAATTATTTGATTAAGCAACCCGGGGCATATCACAAAGCATCCTAACTTGGCTCCTATCTTAACCCCTATTTCCACCATTAAAAAGTTAGAATCACTCCTAACTTCTCTAATACAAGTAAGAGAAAGTTAGTAGAGGATCAAAGTTAGTATGCTTTGCAATATGCGCCCCAGATCTGCTGATATTATGAATGCATTTTGTTGAAATATACTGTGTGGTGTCCATATTATCCTACAAGTTACGATATTTCTCAACCAGTCAGAAGCCTACGATATATATCCTATAACTTGTACAAGAACACGGGCCCGGGGGAGGGGGGGGGTGGCCGTTAAAGCCCTGTCACACTACAACGTTCTTGTCCAACGCCCTAACTGCGTGCGTGAAAATGTATTTTCCACATCACACTTTATAGGGTCCTATAAAGTGGTCTCTGAGCGATCACGTCACATTTCTTTTCTGTTGTACTTACGTGCAATTTAATATATAAGTAATGTTGATTTGAATAATATAACTGCTTTGGATTACTTTTTAATCTTGACTTTATTATCACCTCCAGTGCTAACCACCCCATATATTGTTCTAGTTTCACATTTACTATCAGTTAAAGCGTCGCATACACTGATGCCCACTAATCGTTAATTGACATTCTGTCTGAAAATAAAATTATTGAATAATTTCACTGCAGAATATAAGGAGCTTACTATTCATTTATAACATCATTATTTTAATCTATAACACTGACAATCGTGGTTTGAATGAGGACTGACTCAATACTGACTGACCAACTGATGAAAGACAAAACAACCCATCGGTCATTTAACAACTTAAGTCATGATCATATATACCATATAATAAAAAACTCCCGATTCATTGGGTCTTTCGTTTTTGAGCGGTACAGGAACGATAAGGTCGGCGTTAAGCCGGCAGAAGGGCGGAAAAGAATATGAGAGAACAGTGAGCGAACGCCGTCTGCTTACCTCTAACGATCGTCCACTGTCTAGAACGCTCACAGAACGCTCATCGGGCGTTATTGAGGGCACTCGATAAACGTTGTACATTTTTGACATATCAAAAACTCTCTGCGACCCTCTGCGTTCTCCGACGACCACTAATGACTACAACGATCTAGATTATTTCCCCCGACCTCCAACGTTCTTCTGCGTTCTGTCCCCTTTTCATGAACGTGAAAATTGTATCCAGAACGTTGTAGTGTGACTGGGCGTTGAGGGATAAACAATAATAATTGAACCCATAACTATAAATACAAAATATTAGTTTCATTTATTATTCAGTTTATTGTACAAGCCATTAATAAATATTATTTTCACGAGTGTTTCATTCGTTTGATATTATTATCAGTCATTGTTTGGTTATGGTAATGAAAACGTTTCGCTGTTGGCTGTGGAAAACAGTCTGTGGGAGGGCCATTGACATGCGGTGGCTGCCTGCTTAAAAGTCCGTCTCTATTTTGTGGTGTGATACCCACCTCACCAGAAGCAGAGGATAAGGATTGAATAATGGCTTTCATTTTACCAGTTACTCCTGACAAACTAACAGCCAGATGTATTCTTAATGTGGTGACTTTAAGTCCAAAATAACACACAAACGCTTCTTCTTCGCTCCTCGTTAGTGTTCTTAGAGATTGGTGTATTTTAGTTTGTAAAACTCTTATCAGCTTATCTTCTGGTACTTGACTGAAATAAGTCATATGAAAAGCTTCCAAGGGTGTGAGACAATCGGCTTGCTCGAGTAAGCATGATATGACTAAACCATAGAATCTGACTGGTTTGATCACCAGCCTTCCTGCTGGTACATGTTGTGTCCTCACAGAAAACTTTTCTTGCTGATCGTGGTGAAAAGTATCAAATCTCACAATTTCTTCCACGCTTAACCTTTGATGAGCTTTAGCAGACTTAGACTGCAATACAAATACAACATTTTAAGACATAGTGTAGTCATTCTGGCAAAAAAATGTGGACAAATTGCTAACAAAGGTTTTATGATGTCTTATGGTAGATATAGGTCCCAACTAACATTTCCGAAAAGTCCCAAGCAAAACTCCTGTTCAAATTCGAGAAATTGACTAAAACTATTTTTCATTACACGATCGCTTGTGAAAATGGAATTTTCAAGATTTTTTCTATTTTGCAAATGTTTGGTATCGTTACCTATGTATTTAGACACCAGGAATAGATTGCACCTATCAGTTTGACGTTAAATGCAAAGAATTGTTGATTTAAAGTTGATTTAGTTATTTTTCAGAACAAAATAATTATATTTTAAGTGATTTTAATTTTTTTAAAGGATATAAGTATATGATGTAGTTGTGTTTAAATTATTCTTGTTAGCCTAGATAATAATATGCTCTTGAATTTAATGGGTAGCTTGTGTGGCGGAGTGATCACCTACAATATTGGTATTTGGTTTGTCTGTCAAGTATTAGTATTGATCCCATGAGTCAATTAGGTGTATTTTTTAAGTCAAAGAAAAAAAACTCAATTGGGAGCGATCACTAAATGATCGTAGGCTAAAGTTATGTTAATTATTTTTCAAATTTAATGTCATCAATTGATCACGTTTTTCATTACAGTGCAAGATTGTTTTTAGATAATCACCTTTATTCGTCTGATAATATCAAGTTCAGAAGTCAACAAATTATAATAGCGAGGATAGGGAGAGGGGTTGACTCCGGGATTGAGCTCTCTTGATGATCTATGCCAATGGCTACAACACAATATCCAAGTATTTTACAGTTTAAGAACAGATATTTCATGTGGAAAATGTCTCTAAAATACTACTTTACGGAACCGCTGCTGTTTTAATAATTAATCAGGGCAAAATTCAGGAATTTGCCCACAACTAGAATTTAATAGTTAACTTTGTTATCAATCACATCCAATTTACATTGAATTTCTGTACCCCTAGATCGTTATTAAGAAAAACAAGATTCTCAACAAAGAGCATTTGCATAACTTGACACTGAATGACCAAGTACACAACGATAAAAACATAAAGAAACATATTAATAAGAATATGTAAACGTTGGTTTAAACATACGTTGACGTTTTTGTATTTAGCAAAGTAAATTAATCATACATTGTATAGCTGTGGTGATGAAATATAGGCCTACATTCTTTTGTATTGAGTATACAGATCATATATTATCAGGTACGTTGGAATGTACATGGGTTTTCATCGTCAAAACTTGAGACTCAAAGGGTTATAATTAATATGATTATAACATAGCTTATACACAAAGCAATTGTGGATATTATCCATGTAAATATTTCGAATTGACGTTACAAATACACTCAACTAAGATACTATATACATCACAACTGTTGATTTTAAATCGTCTTTTACAATTACAGTTGCAAAAAAACGTTTCACATGTTTCTTATTTTGTGATATTCAGATTATTTGACCCTCTAAACATACGAATCCATATATTAAATTAACAATTTGCATAGTTATTGGTGAAGATATGTGATTTTTAGCATAATAGCTAGTGCATATTGCGGCCATCTTGAATTTCGCTATTCTGCAAAAAAGGAGACATGTAAAACAATGTCAGCCACCCAGGTATTGTTCTTTGACAATTACTAAACATATTTCTGTAGTTAGTTTGCTTGTAACAAAAATATCCCAGCATTCCATATTTTTATCATATTATGTACCCCTGGCTGGCTGACTATTCGTCAATTTAACAAATTTGAACAGGAGTTTTGCTTGGGACTTTTCAGGATTGCTAGCTGGGACCTATATGTACCATAATAAATGATAAAACTTTTGTTAGCAATTTGTCCAGATTTCCGTAGATTTGTTTCCAGAATGACTACACTAACATGTATTTTTAAAATGATGAACCGTTTTGCCAGCTTTAAATGAATGGAAATGAGCATCAGCGAATTCAGGAGTTAAAATAGTTACATTTATGACCATAATTTATTAGGCGAATTATATAATATTATGTCATTGTATCAACCATGAATGTATCAATGTAAAAATTTAAATAATAATTATGACTTACTTCATATGTTGTTTCATTATGCGGGGGTGATCTGTGGGTTGGTACCTCGTTGGCAGTAGTCTTGGGATTGCAAGATGGTTTCACATTTTGAGTATCGGTACCTCGCAGTTTCGTTTCATCGTCCAAGTCAAAAGAGCATTGAAAAGGGTCGTCTTTCGGTAAATGTTTAATACCACATTTCTCCTGAGGACATATCAGCTTTAGTCCATCCAGTCCCAACAGTTGTGTAACGTCTCTGAAACTAAAATTAAGCCCTGCCTGTTCACACAAGCTATTCAGCTGCATCCTCTCAAGCTTGCTGGCTAGCATTGTATCGCTTGGTACTGATGTGATCAGCTGAGCTGCATACTTAAGTACTGACACGGGCATTAAAGGCTGGCCATTACGGTTTATATAAGGTACTGCAGTGTCTTTAACCTGCAACCAGCCGCCATCTTTACTATATTCATCGCTGATCACTTCCTTCTTTTCAGTCCCGACTTGTGATTTTGCCACTGTCATATCAAGAGGTTGATCAAGGTTGGTGCTGTTCACCAAAACTGTTGGCTCAGTGATGATTTGTTGATGCATTCTGAGGTTCTACATGGGGTTGTGTTGAGTTTCTCCGGGAAAATGTCCTGAAAATAAAAAAGTCACAAGTCATACTGGCATCAAAACTAGCCCACATGTTGAGATGAGTGTTAACCCATTGAGCGCGGGGATCGATTTAGACGTCGGAAGGTCGATCCCCGCACTGTAAGAGTAAAATATGTATAATGGCCGTAGACCCATAACATAGGTATTCAAAGGAAGCAGAAAGACCTAGCTTAGACATTCATGTTGATTTCCAATTGTAAAACCCCTTTGGACTCTTGGACTCTTGGTTTATATAAAAAATATGTCAGCTCTTTAAGGGCTAAAGAATGATTCAACTGCAAGACGCGCATGCCTGGGACGGTCAAGTGTAGGCCAACAGTAGCCTATTGAGTACAGATTGAAGGCATTAATATAGCCACTGAACTGATTACAAGCTACTACTTAAACGGGACATTGATCCAATGCTGTTTTAATGCTAGCCCAACGTCTGCGACGCTGGCCCAACATTGAACCAACATTGAATAAATGTAGACACTCTACAATGTTTGAGAGAAAGTCCGCCATGTCAATACAAGCTTGGGTCAAGCAGTTTCAACATCCCCGCAGTAATACAGTCAGTTTGTTTGTAAGCAAGCGACCAAGTAGGGGTAAGGGCCAAGATCTTTGAATTATAAACTCATAGATGTCGCTCAAGTATATATGAACTTGCTGTGATTTGAGAACTTGCTCTTAATGAGGCTTTGGGTATGAAACGCATATTTAGTATTATTATGGAATAGGGACTTGGCCTACCCACGGGCACTATTGCCTTCTGGGGGATCCTTGTCCCGTGAATTTTAACAGTTGACTACACCTTTAAACACCCTTGTCGCACTGTGCATCACCACACGTGGCATATTTTGAATAAATTTCAAGAAAAAAAATGGTCGCAATAAGGACGTACATGTATGCCTACTGAGCTTAACTAAGAGCTAATTGACGTGGTCATTTCATAAAATCATCATTTTGTACACCTTCAAATGGGAGTTGCTATCCCGCAATCGGCAGACATATCTGGGTGCTCAGAGGATTAATGATTGCGTTGTGCTGTGACGTAATCAAATAACTAATCAAATACATAGTAAAACCGTTACCAGCATGGAACGATTTAAGAGAGCATAATTATGCACTTAGAAACGGGCGGCGACCCACGAGCAGGGTTGGGGTCGATTATAATCATAATCGTGGATTACCATTTTTATTGGATTAAATTGTAATCATAATCATAATCGTAATCATATTTTTTGAAATCGTGTAATCATGATTATAATCGTAATCGAGAAAAAAATATGACCTGTAATCGTAATCATAATCGATATTCTAAAAGCACTGTAATCATGATTATATAAAATCGTAATCATGATTTTTTTGGGTATATATCACAATAAATAATATATCAGTTAAAGCGATTTTTATAATTAAGTAAACATAATTCAACTATTTTGAACAGTTTGGTAAATTTCGCTTTGTGCATACATATATAGGCATATATATGTGTGTGTTTTCGCTCAGGCCCATGCGTAAATGCATACATATTTATAAATGTGGATTATCAGCAAGCGCAAGACATACAGCTTGTGTTGGTTTGATGTGGGTACAACGTCGTAGACACTGGTCCGGCTTTGGGCCAGTTTTGGATCGAGTCCCACGTTTGATGCGTTTCCAGGGTTGCTGATGTGATTGTACATAAACACTACATAACAATTTTTAAGTGGCTCTTTTGACTCGTTTTTTTAAGTGGGGGTCGCCAAGCATGCTACACCCTCCCTCCCCCGCCTTCGCACCTATAGTTGACGGTATAGTGAGGGACGGTAGTGTCAAATGCTGCCATAAATTTGCACATCCGGTAAAAAGTACAATATTTGGCACATATAACCTTGAGGGCCTGCTCTTTCAGATTTTTGATGGAAGCAACTTGAGATGTTTGTGTTTCCACATTTTTCAGCAAATCCAAGATGGCCGCCATCCAAGATTGAAAATGGACTCGTCTTAGATCCTAATTCTTCTTAATTTAATGTTGCCACTGTTTTTTTTATTTTCTTCTGGTTCCAGAGTCACCTATAAATGAATTGGAAGTCAATGCGAGGTGATTCCTTGTGTTATTCACCAAATTCAAGGTCAAATGACTGAAAAACAGCTAAAACGCAACATACACATATTGCGAATATGTTGTGTTGCTATGAGCTTTGCTGTCATTTAATAGATGCACAATGGGTTGATTTGTTGTCTGGTCAGGAGGTATATATCACATGTTGGAAATTGCTAGAATGAAATGTAACCTAATGTGTGAAAATTTATTCATGTGTGTATCAATATAAGTATGTATATAGGCCTACACGTGTACATCAGTCATGGTTACAGATACTATGTATGCCTTTGCACGTCAAACCAGATCAGATAGTTTAGGTGTTGGAATACCTAAGTTTAGGTGTTGGAATACCTAAAACAAAATGTGTCTGAGCACAAGACATGGATCAGCCAATCTATGCCATAGCCAAGCAGATACAGCGGAAGGGGACTGACACACTTGTACATGACAAGCTTGTACTGATGCTTGGAGCCCTGCAAAGCAGATACAGTGGAAGCGAACTGACACACTTGTACATAACAAGTTTGTACTGACGCTTGGAGCCCTGCACATTAAGTTTGTAATAGAAGCAGTTAAGGGACAGTTGGTGAGATGGGTCTGGATTTTTATCTGTTATCAGCGAGGCTGGTGTTTTAACATCAGGCCGTGCTGAAGCTCTGTCTTCACCTACTCCGGATCACCATCTGAAACGAATGAGGTATGTTCACCAGGTGTTCTTGCTTGCTGGCAGCATACTAAAGAATGAAACAATTGAGGGCATATAAGCTTCGGATAGTGTTTGCCAAAAAGATGAGTGGGATGCTTCCATGAGAAATGAATCACGACAGTTTGCGTTCTGGTCTCTGGTATTAGATCTTGATATGCTCCATTGTCGCTTTGTTCGTTCAGTCAGAGAGGGACATTTATTTTTATTTTTGACCAAACCCATTACTCCCGTTGGCTTCCGGTTCATGTGAAGGACATGGTTCAACTGCAGCATAAGCATCCTGAGGTTTTGCAAGAATTCCGTAGGGACAGCTCTGTTGTTCAGAAAATTTGAGAAAAGGTTCTCGCTCATCCCCAAAGATCACAGTCATGAGCAAACGACTGGTCCTGCAAAAGTGCTTCAGGTGTTGCAAACCAGTTTCACATGCCACAGACAATGGATGAGCATGTCATGGCCGGCCCTAAGTTAGCAGCTGCAGACACTTAATGATTTTGAGGAGGTCAACGATATTTTCACTAGCTTCCATAATATGGAGCATCATGAAGAGGGTTCTAGTTATCAAGATAAATTTGCAAAGAATGTTCTCTCTGCTCCCGAAATACTACATCCAAACCCCTTCTCTCTCCAGAATGGATGCGACTTAGTTAGTCTCTATATACCCAAGAAGTGATGCCATCCGCTGTTGCAGAGACTCTCTGTAATGCTTATGCACTAGGGGAAAAAAGGCATTTAAAATTTGTTTGTGAGCACTTGGAAAAATGTGATGTTTTCCTTACAGATTCAATTTAGAGGGTAACTCTACAAACATTTACAAAAAGTAGTAGACAATTGATGACTAACGAGGTATAACTATAGGCGTGTTATAAATCTACCACCCATTGCATCCCAGCATCCAGATAAAATGTAAAAAATGGTACAAGTCATTATTATCTCTGGTTATTAACTTTGGTTGACAAAAACAGAGCGAGACAACATCTGCGAGGCCCGTCAATTATATTAGTGAATTAAAAATATTGTAGCATTGTAACATTGCTGTAGGCAGACATCTCCAGAGTGTAAACTAAGATAATTTTAATCTCCCGTAATCGTGACTGTAATCACGAAATATGATTAATGTAATCGTAATCATAATCGTAAGCGAAAAATAAGAGTGTAATCATAATCGTAATCGATAATTTTTGCTGACATGTGATCATAATCATAATCGATAATTCTAATGACGAATAATCGTAATCATAATCGTAATCGATAAATAAAAATGACATGTAATCATAACCGTAATCGTAATCATCAATTGTAATCGACCCCAACCCTGCCCACGAGTGCAATTAAATAACGTAACGGTAAATAGAAATAACATGGATGACATCACATCATATTACATGATATCACATTACAGGCGCATAATATGATATGACATTATTAATGTGTACCCAGTAAGCACACAGCATTTGTATAGAAGACGAAGACGTTGGTCCAACATTGTACACATGTTACACAAATATTTTTTTGTGTGCTGGGTAGCTATCCATTCTTCTGAGAGGACATTTTTAATTGATTGAGAACGTAGCAACATGACATGACCGTTTAGTGATATGACGTCATAATTATGACAAAGCATACAATGTCATGATATCGTTGACGCGACGTGTTGCGACATATGATTATGACATGGCACAACATGACGCGACATGACAAGCCATCACATTACATCGCATGACATGACATGACATGACATGACATGACATGACATGACATGACATGACATGACTATTATGGTATAATATGACGTGAAGTGACGATCATGACGATCATGATCAGCTGATTTCAAATTGTATCACAAACATTTATACTGACATAGGCATAGTTATTATTTGATGCCGCGCGAAGCGGTGCAAAAAAATGTTTGCATTTAAATCATCTTGATCAATCGCCATTTCAATTCTATAAATTTCAAGAAAAGGGGCCGATTATTGCTTCTCTCTGGAATTGTGGATACACACAAATATGCATGAACTAATTGTTTGCATTAAATTATTTATTTCAAAGAAATACTTAGTTTAAAAAACTACCCGCACCATGATCGAATAGTGATTCCTCAACGAACGTAGCAAGTCATCAGTGTTAGACAATTTTGCAACGTCACTATTCCATACTGCTAGAACCCAGCAAACACAAAACATTTATATAACATTTTCACAACGTCGGCCCAACGTCTTTGACGTTGACCCAACATTGCACAAATGTAATACAAATGTTGTGATTTTAAAGCAAACACCAGCAGCTTGAAAAAGCAAAGAAATATTGCTGTTTGCTTTGAATGGCTGTACTGCATCGTCCACTGGCTTTAATGATTTTTGCCAGGTTGCTGAAAGGTCAGTTAATAACACGGCACGTACAAGTGTTAACCATTTGCCTGCTGATCACGACTAAATTCGTTTTTAATCCCTTGTATTAACCGATTAAATCACAATTATTGGGAATGAAATAAGAGCTTAAAATCCAGATTTTCAAATGTTTGGTGTAAAACTAAACAAATATCAGTCATTTTCAGCCGCTTAAATGGGTAAAAATTAAAATGAATTGCCCTAGCAGGATAAGACTTAAAGGGTGAGATAAATAACTGCACATCGCAGCAGTGTACAATGAAAATTCAGCATAGATTTTTAGTCTCCTGTCTGTCGTTGGTTCTTGTAATGTAGGCTGAAAATCGTGTGAATCTATTGGTAGTCCATGCGAAAACGTTATTTTTTCAACCATTTAACCGCCAAATTATTCAATTTGAATTTTCACCCACTTGAAGTTGTGCCTCGCTGACGCGATCCACAACTTCAAGTGAGTGAAAATTATTTAGATTTGACAATAATATAACTGTTTTCAAATATTGCTGATTGATGTCATATTTCATCTTTAACATGTTTAAAAGGTGGTACCTATTCATGTTAATGTGCTAATGAAAAATGAAAACCCGAATATATGCGGCACCGGCGGTTAAAGGGTTAATTATCGGCTACGTGAAGTCACCATCTCCACAAATCACCGCCTCTATTCTGACATATAACAAACCTAAGTCTGAATCCTAAAGTTAAGTATATTTCTTATTTTATTTTCGTCATACAAGAGTGGGATTGGTATCGCGATAATAATCTTCTATAGAACTACTGAAGTGTTCAGAGAACACACGTAATCCATGGTTAGTTTCCACGCTCCTTTGCCACTGACAACAATCGCTATGCGGTTCGCATTGCAATCCTAGTGCAGCGAAACAACGCCGAACGTCGAGCTGATTTGTTATAAAAGTATCTAGAGTGTATCGTTGCTGATATTTCAGTGACATATGAACATATTTCCTACATATTGTTCCTGTAGTGGTTTCAGCATGTAAGAAATCGTAAGTGCCTTACGCACTCGTAGGCCTACGGATAAAGTGATCTTGCAGAAAAATATATAATTTATTTATCATGTTTATAGAGACCCCCAATTTGCAGTGCGACACCGTTAATACATATGCGCACTTAAAAAATGTGGATTTGTGTGTGTATATAGGTACCGATAATTAGGTTTGTGTTTATACAATCCTATACATGTACATAGGTATTAATGTGATTATATATAGCACTCGCGATAGCTCTTATTTTTAGTCTTAACGAAGGCCTCCCAGCCATGTTATTTAACAATTTGGTGTAATAAACGTTTCTGTTTGCAATAATAACAATATTTAACTTCCGGGAAAAATGTTCGTGTGTTACTTGATCATTACGCACACAAATAAAAACGTACCCCACAAGATTTATGTATATCATAGCGTGAAAAAGATCACAGTATTCTCCTATTAAAACCTGCCCTGTGCCAAGAGAGGCAGAAACTACTACTTTATAGGGTCTTTAACCCTCAAAGCACCAAAGCATATAATTAAATTTTCAACCACCTGAAGTTGTGGGTCGCGGTGGCGAGACGCAACTTCAAGTGGGTGAAAATTACTCTTATTTTTTTAATTTAAGAAACTTGATGCTTAAACAACTGCTTAAACACTCATTCTCAATGACAGTGATATTTATCGGCAAATAAAACGACTATTGGCGTGCTTAGGGCTTTAACCCTTACAGTGCGGGGAACGACTTTAGACGTCAGAATCTGACGTCTAAAGTCAATCCCCGCACTGTAATAGAACAAATACTTATAATGGCCAAAATTCAAACAAATCAGAAAGCGCTAACTAAGACATTTATGATGATTTCAAAATGAAAAACCCTTTGGTCTCCATAATTTATACGAAAGCATTCCATCTCTTTAACCCTTTAACCGCCAAATTAATTAATCTGAATTTTCACCCACTTGAAGTTGTGTTTCGCTGACGCGATCCACAGCTTCAAGTGAGTGAAAATTATTCAGATTTGACAAAATGGAGGTCAACTGTTTTCAAATATTGCTGATTGATGTCACATTTTATCTTTAACATGTTTAAAAGGTGGTACTTAATGTGCTAATAAAAAATGAAAACCCAAATATATGCGACACCGGCGGTTAAAGGGTTAAGGATAAAGAGTGAATTAGCCCTTAGGTCAACTTAGACTGCTACTTCACCACTTGTCACCTAGTATTTAAAAGTGAGATATCTCACAAATTTCTTGTTACTTAAATTCTAAAACTCTAATGAATTTTCACACATATAGTGGATCAGGGTAGCGAGACACACATTCACGAGGGTAAAACTTGTATTTTGTATAGCTTAGGGCTCCAAGTGCCAGAGAGCATTCCCTGCCAGAAAGCATTCTCATTATGATCGTTTAAAAAGATACATAAACTATTCCATTTCTGTACGTAGATCGTCTCCTCAAACAGCAAAGCCATCACATTTGTCGCTGTTTTTACAAATCTGAATATTTTCACTACCTATTTTAGCACTTGCCCATCAGTGTGTTCATTTACATCTTTATATAAACCCTTGGTGATTCATCAGTTTGGGTGACTAAAGGTAATAATTATAAACATGACATTTCTCATGAGATTTTGCGAGCAGTATGTTATGGGCATTTGCCAACAACCCTGAAAATTCCCTTAACAAATATTGTATGCTTGTTGCCAAAAAACTAGAAAATAGTACTTTATTTATACGAAAAAGTATTTAGTGAAAAGCTGGATTTATATTTGGACAATCCTCCACCATCACATGAACCTATATAGGTATTATTTTGAAAATCCAGTGATCGATCTCGGAGGAGAATCAAGGCGTACCCGTTTTATATGCATGATATTTTCACAATAAATTCTCGACAAAGCGACGCGTCATTAAATTTTTTCTTTTAACGACGCATATATCATTACAGAGTCACAAGTGAACGGCCAAGCGCGTCTTCTCAAAATATCCAGCAATCGCGAGAAGTTGACCGAATGTTGGTACAGCATTCGATCAACCGCCCGTGTGTCCTGGGTCGGCCGTGGATTCCGTGGATTCCGAGTATCTGGTATCGTCCACTTACTTTACATATTTCCTGATCCACTGTTTTTTACATTTATCGTTTACTACTCAATACTGTATATTAGATACACGTTAGCGTTGCCAGCAAACATGAATTGTCACAATGTTTAATCAATGTTGTCCCAACGTCTTCGACGTTGGCCCAACATTGATCAAACATTGGGTCGCATGTTTGCTGGGTATGCAGATAATTATTAAGTAGACCGATGTCCTTGTTTTCACAGCTATTTTGTTGTTTAAGAGATGAGATTGATGAGGCACTTCACGTGAACGATTAGGTAGAATAAGGGGTAGAATATATATCTATTTTTTTGTGGGTGACTCATTCATCAGCACTGTACATACCGTCACAGTCTGGTGGACGTAGACAATGTCGCGGCTATTACTTGGAGCACGCGAGTGTCACTGTCTAATTAGTCAGGAAACTTGTTTAAAAAATATACCATACTTGCAGATTAAATTAGTTATTTTCAGGCTTAAAATAAATTTAAAAATATTAAAGCAGCTCTTTGGGATTACATCAATTTTCGTTTTTAACTCCGTACTGAAGTAGTGTATCTCACGGATCATGTTTTTATTTTTTTTCAGAATTTTCATATTTTTACAAATATTTTTAATAAACATTTCTATGAGTCCAGAAGTAACCCAAACAAACTATTTGTATATCTGAAGGACGATTGAATGTTCTCACAGCATTGGGCCACATGCTGATGGCATCGACCCAGCGTTGGGTAGACAATCAGTGCTGCAGGTGTGTCCTCCCGTGTCCTGACTATGAGACACCAATTAGCGGCGACTGGTTTGATCTTACCGTATGATGCGTGGGAATATGTGATGTAAAGGGGTATCTCGAAAACCCCCTCGACCCCCTCAACCCCCTCGCCCCTCGACCCTCGACTTAATTTAAAAATTAAAAGTTTTTTGCTTTGTTTATATAATTATAACTTATGTATAATAATACCATTCGGGAAACTTATATAGGCCTACTGTGATGCTAACCTGGCTATCAAGTGATGTTGGCTGACCGTCTGCTACGCTGGTCCAGCATTCACCCGACGTTGGTTTAATGTCTCTTGTTTAGCCTACTGGGTGGCCATGGATTGGCGCGATAATACACAATAAAACTATAGTTTTATGAATACACATAGGCCTAGACCTACAGCTGGCCAAACACATTTTAATGGTGGGTCACTGTTTACGAAGCTTGCCTAACTTTAACCCAAGCATGGGATTGAATGCCTCTTGTTTTTTGGTGCGTAAAAAAACACTTGCCAGTCATATCACCCGCATATCATTCGCCAGCTTCATTCAGTCACACGCATTGGCACCTGCATCGCAAGTGGTGTGCCAGCGTTACTGAGGTTAGGCCAGTATGAATCCAACACTGGTTCAATGCTTCGTGCTTGCTGTGCTTAGCTATCATTGGACTGGAACAATGTTGGGCCAGCGTTGAT
This sequence comes from Flabesymbios commensalis, assembly GCA_964017125.1. Taxonomy (NCBI): domain Eukaryota; kingdom Metazoa; phylum Annelida; class Polychaeta; order Terebellida; family Flabelligeridae; genus Flabesymbios; species Flabesymbios commensalis. The sequence continues at coordinate 29,700,238 of OZ024908.1, forward strand.
GTAAGACAGTGGAGTGACTCAGATGGCAGTCTATACCCCTAATCAAATGCCAGCATAATTATATTGTGTATCGTGCCACTTCTCAAAATATACATGAGGCGTTCAGCTAATGTCGTCGCAGACGGTGAGCCAACATTGACCTGATATTGTTTCCCGAATTTTATAAATAGACTAGAAAAAAAAAAAAAAAAAGTCGAGGGTCGAGGGTTGTGAGTCAAGGGTCGTGGGTCGAGGGGGTCGAGGGGGTTTTCGAGATATCCGATGTAAAGTGCTGAATATCGCTGACTTGTTTTGTTTACATGGCAATATAAGACCTGGAAATACAACTATTTCACTCTTTTTCGGTGCTTTAAAATTGTTTCTTGACTTTTACGTATTTTTAGTTAAGATCAGTAGGCTATATAGCTTCATATAAATTAAATTTTCAAAATTGACAACATTAAAAATGTCTCATCCCAAGGGGTCCCTTTAAATTTACAAGATTTAATCAATATGATGCAAGATTAGGCCTCGTATAATCATAACGTTGTCATAGCCGTTTATTTATTCAAAACTCGTTTATTCCATGATCTATTAAAAAAATGATAAAAAATTATATTTTAAGTCTTTCAGAATATAACTGAATTTTATCCTCCACCAAAGCTTGACATACCTCAGTATTATTATTATTATTGTAATACCTCAGTATCTATCACAATAATTGGTGAATGATAAACTCAACAAATTGTGGTTTGTTCATTGACACAACAATTGAAGCTCGTGACTCCAACCAATAAGGTTATATCTACTTTCAATCAGATTTCAACGCGTCCTGACATCAAAATCCCTGCAAGTTGTAATCCAGACCTTGTAGCAGACACTAAAAAGGATTTCCTAACCCTTTAAACCTTCAAAACCTCACGTTGCAATAAAGCATCATTTTACATCCCTGAAAACATACTTAATTATTTTTCTAAAACTAAGGGTTTTAGAACGAAAATTTCCATGAAACTGGTGTACCAATACCTGATTTTTTTTTTAATTTTTAAACCACATCAAATCATCTTCATCCAAGTCGAGAATTGCGAAGACAATTCGCGGCTTGTAGTGGTTGAAGATGACTATGGTAAATTCAGGCTTGAAGGGGTTAAGTATTTTACAAAATTTGAAGCTTAGAGATACCGCATGATTTATTTCACTATTTTTTTCTCGTTATCATGCCACTTATATTGCTTCCCTAGCTGATGGATTAAGTGGTAGCCCTATGTTAGTTTATTGTTGGCCCACCGTCTTTGTCGCTGGCTCAACATTAAACCAGCATAGGTGATGAGTTATGTCGTCTAATCAAAGAGGTTGATTGTTCAAGGGTAAATTACTTTCCATGTGTAGGTAGAAATGGAGATAATGATCATTACATAATTACAGACCAGATTATACTGTATTACCAGCGGGAGTATGTGTATATACTGTATATAGTTAGACCTATCGATACATTTATCTTCTGTTTTCAACACGAGCTTCTTGAAATATGTCCACGACCACACAACTGGTTCAAATGTGTAATGAACTACTGTACAGTAATTATATTACTGATAACAAATAATCAAACTGACATCATTATACATCGATGTACAGGTTTTGATACTATCCCACATGGTGTATTGACATTAACCCTGAAAAACGCTACATTAAATGAATCATGGAGACTAAAGGGTTTTTTCAATTTGAAATCATTATAAATGTTTTAGCTTGCTCTTCTCGATCCATTTGAATACCTATGTTATGGGTCTACGGCCATTATAAATATTTTTACTCTTACAGTGCGGGGATCGACTTTGGACATCAGAATCTGACGTCTAAAGTTGATCCCAAGTCGATCCCCACGCTGTAAGGGATAAAGGCGGTGGACGGTCGACGGTAAACGGACGAACTGCTGTGACGAACAGTTGCTCTTAGAAGAGACGTTCTGCTGCTCCAGGCGGAGTCTGGTCTAAAGCAATGGGCTCCTTATCATTACATTGCAAGAATGGGCGGTAGCATGGCGGGCACGGCTGGTTGGCTAAACATGCTAAAGATGACGGTTCAAATGATGACGGTTCAAGTTATTGCATTTTTAATACTCAAAGACAACAGAACATATCTCATAGGGGTCAGTTATTGCCCTTTCCTCTGGCGGTTGGTAGCTCAATGGCTGTTTCTTAATGGTTCTTCAGCCCTGGTTACAATGACAACATACTTTATACACATCACCTTTCCTCACCAGGTAAAAGGGAGAGGCACTATAAGCACTGATAAGGTTGATACCAGAACTAGTGCGTTATCTCGCGTCAGCCCTCGCGGTGCAAGATCAGTAGAGGGTGACCAGCAGAGAAGGGCACGTCACACTTTTAAATAGGGCGCTTCACTGCCTCATCAGTCATACATGCGTCCCGGATTCGAACCCCGCTGATCTTGCGTGGGTTTTTCAGAGACATATCCTTGTTTCTGTGATTAGGCGATCACGTAAATGCCTCGTCGAATGAATGTTGAAAGCAGTGTATCGACGTGAAATTAGCGCAGGACCATGCTATGCACATCACGAGGGTGGCCACTCCAAGTTTGAATTGCGTAACCAGCTTTTAAAAAGTTTTTTGTATTTCATTTTTTTACACTATTTCCAACTTCAAATTTACTTTTTTCAACTGTAACAAACTTCAACTCTTAACCCTTTCACCACTGAAGCCCATTTTTATGTGCTGAATGCCATAGCATTCAGCACATAAAAACGGGCTTCAGTGGTGAAAGGGTTAAAGCGCTAAAATACTTTCGTATAAACAATTAAGACCAAAGCGGGTTTTGAAATTAGCTCAAATGCCTTAGTTAGCTCTTTCCGCTTCATTTGAATACCTATGTTTTGGATTTACGACCATTTTCTTTCACAGTGCGGGGATCAACTTTAGTCGTCAGATCAGACGTCTAAAGTCGATCCCCGAGCTGTACGGGATAAGACATCCTCCTGGTAGGAAGAGGTCATTACACTGGCTTTGGTACCATTTACATGGTCTGAACGGCGACTTCTCGTCCAAGAACAATCGCAGATCGGAGGCCAACTGATGTCAGACCACACTGAGACTATATCTATTTTAATCCACGACGGGTGTGAAACTTGCCGCATACAAAAACGACAACAAAAACTGTTCTTCACCAATTTCGATTATTTGATCTCCGACATGTCTGGACCTGTCGCCAACGACTCACCGACAGCAGTACGACGACTTAGCGAAAACAATGATACAATTCAAATGGCCGAACATTCACGCCTGATGGTAGTTCACCCACAATGTCAGTGTATCTGGGCTTTTAACTTGAATCATGATGATAGGTGGGCTCAAAGTAACATAATGGGTAGCCAACAAAGCGGGCGCCTATGCGGTTTTTACGGTTATCTACTCAAATTCACGGTCATATATTGTTATCAGGACGTCAACACGTGTTTTGATCTCTCTGATACCTTCAAGTTATAGTTACCAGGGGGGTTAGGCCTACCTCTGACGATATGAACCAGTAAATATCCGTGGTAAATGTCCGTAAATGTTTCAATCAGTGAAACCGCTCGAGTGTAAAATGTATGAAATTCATGTGAGATAACAAATAAGAATGAAATGTGTCCCGTCAGCCGGATCCAAGCAAACACGATACATTGAAACAATGTTGTTTTAATGTTGGGCCAGCGTCGTAGACGTTGGGCAGACAATACAACAACATTGTTTTAATGTATCGTGTTTGCTGGGATATAACAAATTGTGTCTATCACACAGAAGTAGATATTCAAATGGAAAAGTGCATGATTTTGTGAGAAAAACTATTTTCACTTTTTAAACCCTTGTTCAAAGCACTCATCAGTGCTCATGTATGGTGCAACGTACAGTTAATCACGTAGGCCTATACCATATAGGGCGTATGTACTGCCATGGTCTAAGGAAATATTAAAAGCTGGCAGATGTTCATCTGTCTCGCCGGGTCACTTAGTGCTCTGCAATATGCTATACACAGCAGTTTCATTTACTAGATAGATCTATGCAGACCCAACTGATTGGAAATCTCCCAACAGAGACGTTGAGCCAATATTGTTTTAATGATGGACCGATGTCGAAGACGGTGGCCCAACTTTAAAACAACATTGGCTCAACGTCTAATGTTGCTAGTAGAGTCAAAAAATTACTTCATGTTGTGGTGCAGTGCTCAAAGCTGCCTGCTTGTAAAGTAGGAGATCGCGGGGTCGAACTCCGCTCTGGCATTCACGTTTCAAAGGAATAAAATGTTTCTTCACCGCTCACTTGTAAAAATTCAATATTGTGGGGAGCATCCGCGGCCGAAAAATAGCGAGCTCGGCCTCAGACTTCCAGGGTTCGAATTTCGAATCCTCTGTCTGGAGGGCAGTGTCATCTCATTCATCTGACCATCCTCAGGAGGTTCTCCTGGCCCAGTTTAGCCTATATGTGGACAATGGTGGCCTAAAACCCAATTCATTTAATTTGTCATACAGTACCTGCGAACTACCGCGCGAAGCGAAAAGGCAGTATCTACTTACTTTACAAGTGAGCAGATACTGCATTTTGGCTTTGTAGATCAGTGGAGCTGTGTCGTCCATTTTGTCCCATGTTCATAACCTAAGTGAAGAGCTTACACAACATTTAGATTCACAATCTTAATAATCGTATTTGTTTTCAGGTTTTGATAAGATGTTGCTTTTGTGATTCAAATCAGTTTACTCGTAATAAAATGGGTTTCAGCATCAATTCTTAAATAAGAGGGTGGTGATAATAAAACTATAGAAGGTTGAAGCCCTGGATTAGTACGCGGTACATAACAACTGAAACATAAAACTTGGGAGAAATCTGATATTTAATTATCCTAGCTGTAACCGTCGCTGCAGCCGAAACAGAATGATGCGAATGGGAATGGGGATTTTCCAGGCACTTAAATAAAGCTTGGATTCTGGATCTAATGAAATGGAGAGTGTGATCACACTCGATCGCTAACTTCTCCGCACATCATGTCCGAAACATGTGGGCATTTATAAACATGATAAAATGTTATCACATGATAATCAAATGCCTTCCATGTTTTAGTAATTCATTACAAATTGACACACATGAAAATGGTGCGGAACAAATCTCACACAAAAAAATAATTTAGCAGCCCTCATCATATCAATTTATAAAAAACACGACGTTCTTTGCGCCCTCCATGCATCGGTAGATTTTTACATTCTTGCAGGCCAATATCTAGACAGTTGAACAAAATATGAGCCAATTAAAACCGACTGGCCGTCATTGATCCGACATATAATATGGATAACCATTGAGTGGTATCAACACAAAGGAAATGTGGGAGTAGCAGAGAGTGCAGCCCTTTGTCTTCTTACTCAATGACAATAACACTAATAATTTAGTAACAATAGTTGGTCATTTAGTGGATTGGGTACCACACCAGTCCTTCTCATTGACTGCGTATTTTGATAATACCCATGTATGGGGCACTGATACAATAGTTTGCCTGCTGTCCATTAGGCCCATATATTCATCACATACGACAGCGATATATTTCAATATCTTAGACCAAAGAATTGTCTGCTAAATATATGTCATCAGATTGTTCACTGGTCATAGGCCGATATGTGACATGACTTTATTATCAGATTACGATTACGCCCATTGGGAAAAGACAACGACCATTGATTTATCCGATACGTTATTAAACAAAAGTAGCGTTATTCAGAGTCGGTTCATTAATAAAAAGCAACAATGCCACCTACTTTGCCAGCGATGTGTGTGTGGTAGATGTTCCTGTTGTGTCGCTGTATCACGGAGAGGAGTGACTTGCTGGCAGGGTAGATAACTGGTAATAGCAGGCGGACTGGTGATGATTCGCTTATAAAGCACGGTGTCGTCACATGAGACGAAGAACAGGTGTGGTCCCTGTACACTAGTGTCACAGGCTATATATATGTGATGTCAGGCTCCACTTGGCAGGGGTTCGGGCCCAGCACAGCATACACCAATGCCAACCTAATGTTGGGCCAGCCGACATTGGGTGAAAGTCTCGTGTCTGCTGGGAGGGAATCGTGGCTGGCTGGGTCCTCAGTCCACAGCGCCTCTCCTGTAATTATGTACACAATAAAAATAAAACCTTGGTTCTGGGACAGTGCTCCCTTGCAATATTTGTCTTGAGAAAGAATTTGGTACATTCTGAGACCACGGCATTTTCTGTATATTTCAGTGGTATGCATGGGAAACTGTAGGTTCTTTTTGTGAGACAAAATTGCATTTTGCCTTGCAGATAATTTCTGTATATTCTGCAGTATCCATCAATAATTAGTTTCTTTATCATGTGAAATAAGATGATGTGAAATTGTATTAATTTTTATCATGGTTATTTTCGGATCTCTGTCATAAAAAGTGGTGTAAATACGATATTAGTGAGATTGGGTTAAATCATCAATTTCATGATCTTCGTGATGTGGGTATTAACATTGCCTGCGAGCTACATCTGAAGATGGGAATTTAGATGACCAACTCAATTCAGCAGAATTCACGACATCTGTTTTAGAAACAGAACCGCTTTGTTTTATAATAATATACTGCGTATTATATAATATATTATAATATATGCCTGTTATGCTAAGAATAACATACTGTGCTTGAATGATACATTGTAACTTATATTTTAGACACACAGGCGCCATTTGCATCGTGTACGAAAATACGTGACCAGTCACCCAATTTATATAACGACATAATTTACCTTCTTTTTTTTGTGACAAAGCAGTCAGAGCCCCTTATACCGCCGAATGTGTAATTCTAAAAGGGGACTGTTATCTATTTTTCACATTTTAAACGCTTCCCAATTTTAGAAGACACTGGACGGCCTCATCTTAATGATTGTTTTATCTACAAAACCCATTCTAAATATCGACCTCTTTATAGAAAACTAAATATTATTTTATGATGAGCTGTATCAGATTTTCACCTGACCTGTGTCAGTATATCACGACTGTAATGCTAAATTGTTTGTTTTATTCCTATTCTAACGCAATTTCGAACGAAATTTTTTTTTATTCACGAAAAAATAATATGTTGATATTTGACTTTCTAAGCATTCGTCACAATGACTGTTTTACAATTTCAGTCGTGTTTTTTAATATAATTTTCCAGTGATGCAAGGGTTGCATTATAGTGTAGATAGCTAGTCAAACAGTGGATATATCGTGGTGGCGATTATCACAAAACTATTGTGTTGAAGCGGATTGTCGTGTTGCATCACCCCCTTCAAGGTCTGTTTGGCAAACAACCCCTTTAAATGGTGCTAATTTTGATAAAGAGCCAGGAGATCGGCCAGGCGTTACACCAAGTAGATACGGTCACGATTGACTCCCAGCAAATAACAAATTATAACAGCAAACACGACATGTGCACACAATGTTGGATTAATGTTGACAGACCGTCGCAGACGTTGTGCCAACATTAATCCAGCATTGCTTTTATGTATCCTGTTTGTTGGAATAATTCACCTTTGGAAAAACACGCGATAATTTACCTCCATGCCCGGCGGTTAAATCTGATATAATATAAAAATTAACAGTATCAAAGAGCAATCATTCTAACAATTTAAGTGTAGGTCTACTTAAACATACTAGTCTGCGTGCGCATCAAGGCCGGTTGCTTGGGGACTTTTTTGCGATCAACGTATAATTACACTGTCCCCATTTGTAGGCACACACACTGCTACGGAGTGTACGTATAATTTGCCTCCACCAGGAAGGCATAGTCTGTGTTTTTGGTCTTATTGGTTTGTTTGTTTGTTTGTTTGTTTGTTTTTGTTTGTTTATTTGTTTTGTTTGTTTGTTTGTTTGTTTGTTTGTTTGTCTGTTTGTTTGTTTGTTTGTTTGTTTGTTTGTTTGTTTTTTGGTCGTGTTTTTATTTTATTTTTTGTTTGTTTGTTTGTTTGTTTGTTTGTTTGTTTGTTTGTTCGTTCGTTCGTTCGCACGCTCGCTCGCTCGCTCGCTCGCTCGTCCGTTCGTTCGTTCGTTCGTTCGTTCGTTCGTTCGTTCGTTCGTTCGTTCGTTCGTTCGTTCGTTCGTTTGTTCGTTCGTTTGTTCGTTCGTTCGTTCGTTCGTTCGTTCGTTCGTTCGTTCGTTCGTTCGTTCGTTCGTGCGTACGTGCGTACGTGCGTAAGTAATCATTTCATACAGGGGGAGGGTGGTGGAAGGGGTCGGGGAAGGCCACTTGCAGTCGGCATGAATCAGCACACGGCGTAGCAGTGTGTAGGCACACACACTGCTACGGAGTGTACGTATAATTTGCCTCCACCAGGAAGGCATAGTCTGTGTTTTTGGTCTCATTTGTTTGTTTGTTTGTTTGTTTGTTTGTTTGTTTGTTTGATTTTTTGTTTGTTTTTTTGTTTATTTGTTTTGTTTGTTTTTTTGTTTGTTTGTTTGTTTGTTTGTTTGTTTGTTTTTTGTTTGTTTTTTGGTCGTGTTTTTATTTATTTTTTGTTTGTTTGTTTGTTTGTTTGTTTGTTTGTTTGTTTGTTCGTTGGTTCGTTGGTTCGTTCGTTCGCACGTTCGCACGCTCGCTCGTTCGTTCGTTCGTTCGTTCGTTCGTTCGTTCGTTCGCTCGTTCGTTCGTTCGTTCGTTCGTTCGTTCGTTCGTTCGTTCGTGCGTGCGTGCGTGCGTGCGTGCGTGCGTGCGTGCGTTCGTTCGTTCGTTCGTTCGTTCGTGCGTGCGTAAGTAAGTAAGTAAGTAAGTAAGTAAGTAAGTAAGTAAGTAAGTAAGTAAGTAAGTAAGTAAGTAAGTAATCATTTCATACAGGGGGAGGGTGGTGGAAGGGGTCGGGGAAGGCCACTTGCAGTCGGCATGAATCAGCACACTCCGTAGCAGTGTGTAGGCACACACACTGCTACGGAGTGTACGTATAATTTGCCTCCACCAGGAAGGCATAGTCTGTGTTTTTGGTCTTGTTTGTTTGTTTGTTTGTTTGTTTGTTTTTGTTTGTTTATTTGTTTGTTTGTTTGTTTGTTTGTTTGTTTGTTTGTTTGTTTGTTTGTTTGTTTTTTGTTTGTTTTTTTTGTCGTGTTTTTTTTTTATTTTTTGTTTGTTTGTTTGTTTGTTCGTTTGTTCGTTCGTTCGCTCGCTCGCTCGTTCGTTCGTTCGTTCGTTCGTTCGTTCGTTCGTTCGTTCGTTCGTTCGTTCGTTCGTTCGTTCGTTCGTTCGTTCGTTCGTTCGTTCGTTCGCTCGTTCGTTCGTTTGTTTGTTTGTTTGTTTGTTTGTTTGTTTGTTTGTTTGTTTTGTTTGTTTGTTTGTTTGTTTGTTTGTTTGTTTGTTTGTTTGTTTGTTTGTTTGTTTGTTTGTTTGTTTGTTTGTTTGTCCCTCGTATTATTTTAAAAATACTGAACAGATTTGGCATGATACGTGTTTCGGACCAAGGAACAAACGATTAGTTTAGGATTCGGATTACGATCATTATTTCCAGTGGAGGTTTGCAGGCAAGATGCTGAAAATTCAAAAATGCTTTATTTGATGAAAAACATATACCTGGTGAGATGACATTTTTGTGCATGCTGCGTAACCCGTGAAATCTCACTGACGATCTTGGTCACTTTTTATGATTCAGAAATGACCACCGAGATTATACTTTGCGCTACGTCGGAATGTTTGATTCTTGGTTATTACTTGGTGCAAATTCGTGAATTCCGTGACCATTGAGTCGGAAGGTTGGTGTCTCGATTTAATTGTTTTGTGTAAAGACTAAGATATTGGTATAGCCCCTTTATTTGATAACCTACGATGACCGCTATTTTATAATTATTGCATGTTCTCTATGGTTTGCCGCACAGGTAAAAATGGTTGTTACTGGGGTTGTAATGCTCTCAAAACATTAATTTGGCCATGCCATATTAACGTAACTAGGGTAACACGAGTAGGGCTATCAAATGAAAAGCAGAGTTTTGTAATTACGTTTAATCAAGAATACATAATAGTCTGGAGGAAATGCATTCCAATTTGACTGAACCTTGTTTTGAGACATATGTAATGTTTTATTGGTCATTCTGGTGGAATATGATCTCGTGGTCACAAAACAGCCGCATGCGAAGCTGGCATGCTTGGGGAAACTTTGTTATTGGCACTAATCAAAGATGGCCGCCAAAATACATAATTTACCACATATTGACATTAAATTGGTCGATTTTAAAGATTTTGGTATTGAGTAATATCTTCTCGACAATTGGAAAGTCAAATATATTATACTTAAATATATATGTGTTAATTATGAACAAAACATCTTATCATGCTTGAGCAATTTGCTCGGAGGGGGGGCATAATTCAAGGTCAAAGGGTAATTTCAAATGTGATTTTTTTACAAATAAAGGTAGGAACAATAATTTTAATACCTCATTTTGACTGGGAAATCATGGGATTTTGACTGGACAATCCATGTATGGTATTGTATTAGTTATTCAAGGTCATCTTCTAGGTCAAAAGGTCAATTTAGAAGACAAGTAGTCAAGTGATGAGAACACGTTGATTAACGACGTAAAGGCGTTAAAGGGAGATAGGAAGGCATTAAAGGGTAATGGGGATACATTAAAGAGTGATGGATTAGCGCTAAAGGGTGACAATAAAACATTAAAATGGGTGGCGGTGATGCGTTATAGGGCATCAGACAGCTTTAAAGGTCGATGTAAAGGCGCTAGAAGTTTACGATGATGCGTTAGATGGCACTGGGGAGGCATTAAAGGGCGGTGAAAAGGCGCTAAAAGACCAAAGAGAGGCGTTAAAGGACTATAAAAGATGTTAAATGGCGACGTAGAGGGAGGCTGAGAGTCATTAAAGGGCGATAAGAAGGCCTTTAGTGGCAACAAAAAGGCATTAAAAGCCGACGGAGATTCATAAAAGGCAAGCAAATGAAATGAGTTTTTTTAACATTAAGGTACCCACATTGCAAACATCAATTTTCAACATGCAAGCTAGAATACAAGTGTCTTTCATTACTAATAGTTAGCAGCACCTGAAACGTGATTTTTGGTGCTTAATAAAGACTATAGAGCACTTAATTTATATATGTTGTAAACAAACTGTTAGCATAAAACATGACAGGTCCAGCCCATATATTCTACCCTGACATCCAATAGAACGAGCATGCATCATACTAATCAGAGCTGCATGATCGATTCGTTAAGTTTAATAAATAACATTAGCTTATACTGCTCTAATATATATAACTTTTACCTGTGTAAATAATAAATAACATGACCTTATTGATCTAAATGGAAAGGCGAGAATCACTTATAACAAAATCAAGTTTAGACTTTTTAAGATACAACTTATTGACATTTAGCATTATTACTATTTATTTAATTCCGTGTAAATTAAACAAATTACAGAATCTATATTTTTACCTATAACAAACATATTTGCATCGTCAGCATAAAGTAAAGAAAACAAAAGTGAGGATACATTAGATAAATCATTTATGGACATATAATAAGGAATAACATGCATGTGCTAATATTCCTGAACTATAATGTCGAGACTTAAATCATACTCTTGTATATATGTCTATTGTACCTCTGTAGCGGGCTCTGTAGTATCATAATTGTAGCTTATGTTGCCATATGTTAACATTATATAGCGTTATATCTAAGCTTTCCTACATATAATATGAAATTATGTAAAAAGCATTTTTTAATCCCGACATTATGGTGTCAAATTATTTTCCTTTCTTTGTTTTTCGTTTACAAATATACTTATTTACAAAAAATCAAATTATTTTCATATCATAATGTAATTCCTGATATTTATTTCGCTATTCTGACATCATAATGCCATAATCTGAAAATCCAATGATGTATATAATGATAATATCACAACAAAATAGCACCCTGATAGTGCTTCAGTGACCTTATAGTGTCAGACCGTAAAACAATAATTAAAAACATTAATAAACATAGTCATATTGTCCTGGTGCCCAAAAAACAGAAAATAAGAGACGTAACATTCACAAAATGGAGAAAAACAATCCAAAATCAAGTATCGCTAGCGGCCGCGATATTTGATAACAGTTTTCGTCAATTTCTCGAAATTGAACAGGAGGTTTGCTTTGGACTTTTCAGGAGTGCTAGCTGGGACCCACATATGTACCATAATAAATCATAAAACTTTTCTTATCAATTTGTCTAGATTTCCGTGGATTTCGTGCCAGAATGACTACACTATATCTACTGTTATATATGTTTCCTTTTTCGTCTAAACAAAAATTGCCCCCTACAGATTGTGGAGTCGGCCCTGAATTACCTAGTTTCTATGGTGGGTGGGTATTAATGTTACCATATCCCACAGCTGAGTGAACGCTATTGAGGAATACAATAGTCAATAGTAACCAGTAACTGTTTGCAAAAAAATCATATAAATATATATAACATATGATATATTGTGGCTTCACGCGCCTGTAAGTTTGTACTATGTCCTGTTTACGCCAGATAGGCCTACCTCATATGCCCCCTTACTGTGACAGTTGTACCCTCTAACTATGGGAGTGACCAGTCATAGGCCCTATGCCAAAACATACACACAATAAATTATTACATTTAATGGCCTACTATACCAGAACTTACGTATTACACGTTTACCCTTTATGCTATTAACCCTTACAGCGCGGGGATCGACTTTAGTCGTCAGAATCTGCCGTCTGTAGACGGCAGATTCTGACGACTAAAGTCATATTTCTAATGATCGTAAACCCATCACATTGGTATTCAAATGAATCAGAAAGAGCTAAGTAAGACATTTATGATGATTTCAGGAGGAAAAAACCCCTTTGGCTGCGATGGTTTTTTTTTACAAATTAATTCAGCGCTTCAATGGTTAAGTAACGTTAGTATTATTTATGTTGTAAGCTGTGTCGCCAGAATGAACCCAGCAAACACGAAACTTTAAGCCAATGTCGGTTTATGTTGGTGCACCGTTTGCGACGCTGCTCCAAAATTAAACCAACATCGATTCACCGCCTCGTGCTTGCTTCGAACTGGCAGTCTCTGGTGGTAGCCAGTCACGGGACCCTTGTGTAGTGGTTACGCAAATTTCTGTCACGCTGGAGTTTGATTTATCTAAACCATACATTCCATGGAACATAGCATTATGGTCATTATAATTTAACAGAATATATTTTAAAAAGCTGGGAGCCACCACGTTTCCCGGTGAGGTGTACTTATTTCCACAAAAAGCCAATGTAGGTTGAACCATCCGACATGACCCACCCAGAATGCCTCTGAAACCTGATACCTATAAAATATTGTGTGACTCAGGACACATACACAATCAAAGGCAGGTGATATATCAGTCGGGTGTTTCTTATGGTGTCCGCCTTTTCTTCAGAAGGCCCGTTAGTCAGATGGCCCGTTAGTCAGAAAACCAGTAAGGGTGATTAGTCAGAAGGCCCGATTATCAGAAGGCCCGTTAGTCAGAAAATAAGTAAGGATGATTAGTCAGAAGGCTCGTTTGTCAGAAGGCCCGTTAGTCAGAAAGTCAGATAATTACCGAAATCATATAATTTTTGAACAACCGTAGGATCAATCATTTGTCTTTATTTATTTACTTGTGCCAGTAACAACGTCGAGCACTTGCAAAAGGGTTGCGTTGATAATAGTATTATGTTGCTGAGCCTAATGTTGCTAAAGTAATTTCCAGCTTTAATGAATGAAAAATACCCATAATAAGTAGATCAAGTGGTTATTGCCTAGTTGCCTGTAAATAATAGTCAATTTTCTACATATAGGAACAAGATAGTATAATAATAATAATAATTGCATATCGTCGGCAGCAATGTACACTCCATGTCTTTGAACAGTTTGGACCAATGTAAATATGAACAAGCAATATGATCAACATAGGGCCTACTGCTTCAAACGCATGAAATTTGAAACTTGCTGAGAAAAAATGGTCGAGATAACAAGATACTACTAACAGATTATTATGAGATTCTAATTCTGCGCTCGTCGTAATTAGCACGGTAATAATATATACGGCAATCACATTATACAATAGTTCTCCCATGTTTAGGTAAACTTCGCTTTCTCGAATATGAACCAAGCCTTTCCACACGAAAGCGTTGACAAATAGCTAATGCTAGTTATCAGAATATTTGGACAAACAATTTATTATTTATTCTGAGCAAAGTGATACATTTATCAACGCTTGACATAAATTAAACAGATGACTACAAACTCAACACCATTTGAAAAATCTTGTGGGGTTTTTTCATGACACACTTTTCACTTCTATTTCAGTTAAGTTTATGTGCAAAAAAGGATAGTGCTTAAAAAGGTTAAAGCGCACTCATTGCTGAAAATAACCCAACCAAGCAACCAGCCAATCATCAATAATGCTAGTTTTTAATATAAATGTACAAACTACGAACCGGCAGTGAACTTTTTTTCAAGATCATACCAAGATCATATCGACTTATTAACAACTAATAGGCGAAATATATAATAAAATCCTAGAAAAGCAACATTTGATCTCTAAGGGGTTCTAGAGGTTTTACTCTCAGTTGTGCAATTTGTTTGTGTATACTTTTTTTGCATGGTTATTTTTCTCCCTCAAACTATTTATTAAAAATGCCGATTTTTTTTTCAAAACACGTGGACTCTATCAGCATTTTTTAAGTATCTTTGAATAATTATTTTATGCACAACTGTTTTTATCAATAGCTGGATAACAAACGTTTTAATCAAACTAATATACCCCCCCCCCCGTCTCTACATGCCCAGATATCAAATGGAGCGTCCCCTAGCATTGTTCACAGCCCAATGAACAAATTCTGACTAACGGGCCTTCTGACTAACGGGCCTTCTGACAAAAAAGCCTAGCTGATTTTCTGACTAGCGGGCCTTCTGACTAACGGGTCTTCTGACTAACGGGCCTTTCTGACTAATGGGCCTTCTGACTAACGGGCCTTCTGACTAAAGGGCCTTTTGACTAACAGGCCTTCTGATTAACGGGCCTTCTGACTAAAAGGATGTTCTCAAGCTAGCCATAAATAAATGAAGATGTCATTTTCCCTTCTGTGCATTGCCATGCTAATATGTTCCCTCAACTCACACGTAAAGGCTGTACCATTATCAGTTGATTTAAGGTTGGTTTGAAAAGCAATCCATAATTTACTGTCCGAAAAAAGATTTGGCCCAGATAATTTCACATGTGGCAAAACAAGGTACGGCACACTATGCCTGGTAGAGATTAAATGCAGCTCACTAACCATGGGAAATTCTTTCTTAAGATAATTAGGTGTTGAGCCATGTAGGCCTATATTTTTTTGACACGCACCGAAACCCTCTATGTCCTATCACCCCACCCTCATGTCATCATCTGTACATCATTCATCTCATCGTATAACAATCACGCTTGAATAACTATTCGTGAAGTAAAGCAATAATTTTACAGCGTAACTAATCCAAGTATTTAACGGCCCATTTTTATTCGATTATTGGAATGGTGAGACGTTTACTCCTAAAAAAATGTATATAATTTATGGTGTTTATAATGAGCCAAAGCTAAACAACTCCGCCTCAAAAAGTAAACATTATGAAACTTCAAACAGCTGTGTGAGACCTTAAGCTACCACATTGAGACTGCTATCATACCAAATAATGTTTATTACGACATGTATAATAAGATGATATGAATGGCAATTTATACCTTTTTGTGATACCGATGACCCTACCTGGCTCATGGACTAATTTGTCCACGATCGCCCTTCTAGATCGCACGTGTCGAATTTGATTCCTGTCTCGAGGGTAGCTTGGGCTCATCATAAACACCATAAATTATATACCATTTTTTAGGTAAACGTCTCACCATGCCAATAATCGAATAAAAATGGGACGTTAAAATGTCATAAAATTCAAAATAATGCGCAGGTAGGCCTAATTGTATTTGCTCCAGAACGACGATTTTGAGACAATGTTCCTATAGCTTGGTTTTTCCATGCTTTTCCAGACACAATGTTTTGTTGACATAAATAACTAGACGATATTCGGCTTGGCTGCGAACCTTAATAACCATAAAACATCCAATGAATGTGACGTTACAGACCAAATGCACTATGTTAAGAATATAAAATGTAATCAAATAGGGTAATTATAAATATTTTGTAAGGATAAAAAATATTTAAATGTGTTATGTTTGACCCCTTACGTTCAACAGTGATCTGGTATATTAAGGCTACGATGAGGTAACATATCAGTAAGTAAAAATAACTGTTTATTAATTCGATATATTTCAAATTGTAAACAATTTTAATTTGATTACCTCCTTTTGACCACTTGACAACTAAAGGTCACCCAAAGTCAAATGTAAATATGATATTGTATGCCGATATTTTTGCACCATAAAGTCACATTTCTACACATCTGTCTAAAAGTCCATCCACGTTGTATTTCGAAAAAGAGGAACGGATTCTTAACTGAATGTTTCATCTGATAATTAATGCAAAGTTGTTTTTTCCATAGTGCTTTCTTGGTGTTTTCCATTCAACATGTTCAATGGGCAGTTCTTTGAGTATTATAAGGGAACACTTTCGAATGAAATTAGTTTTTTGCAGGCATTATTGCAGAAGTTATTATAGCAGACATGTGATAGAACATTTAAGTGTTCACTTTGTATTTAGATACCGATGGCTGTGGCTCCTCTAATGGGATTTACAAGAATATATGAAGGCCAAGTGTATATTGGTAGTTGACGTCGAGAAGTATTGGATAAGCCTAAAATACAACACATGTTCAGTGATTACAACCACTAATTCATATCTCCTCTTTGAGATATTTGCACACAGTACATCTCAGCAACGATAATGGACCACTGTTGGCTTTCTGGATATCTCACTTTGGCATAGTTGTACTAGAGATGTATTGTGAGAGCCATCACAAACCTAGAAATACAATCATGTGACATCTACCATGGTAATTTTTGTCAATTATTCATATTATCTCTCAATTTATCCTGCTTACACGTCACATTTACCAGATACATATATATATATATTTATATATCCAAAAGTGTATAACTACTTTGTATCTGGATGCTTCTGTGTATACCCAATTATTGAATGTATAATTATTTAGGTTATTTAATTGGCCGGGTCTATTTCTATTTGCCCCGTCACGGGGCACACAAGACAAGAAAATTGCGTTCGATCACCCGTGACGGGGCAAATAACAGTTAAATCCTCTTCTATGTCCCGTGACGGGGCGTGGAACCGCTAATTTTGTGCCTTTGATACACCGTGGCGGACGAAATAAAGGAAAATTAAGAGTTATACAGCCCGCTGTAGTGTATGCAAGATAATTAAAGTGTCCTTGGGCACCCCGTGAATGATGTAACGAGGTGTCGTATTGGTTGTCAAAAGAAGCATTACACTGGGTCCATTCAACTAGCACAATAAATATGTTCGCATTTCTAATTTTCAAAAACAACTACATCGATGAGTGGAGTATGTTCCATCTGGCACTCCGGGGCCAGGTGACGTTGGGAGCATTTATTGTACCAGTATCACCTAATACATGACAGATGAAGTTTGCCCAGTGTGCAGCTAGCCCTTCATCCCTTCCAAGGATGAGGTTTAGCGATTGTGCAGTGGGCCCCTCATCCCTCCTGATAGATGAGGTTTACCCAGTGTGCAACCAGCCCCTCATCCATCCTAAGGATGAGGTTTAGCCAGTGTGCAGTGGGCCCCTCATTCCTCCTAAAAGAGGAAAGAGGATTCCTCCTATAGTGTGCAGTAGCCCCTCATCCCTGACTGAAGATGAAAGATGAAGTTTACCTAGTGTGCAACCAGCCCCTCATCCCTGAGAGATGAAGTTTACCAGTATGCAACCAGCCCCTCATCCCTCCTGAGAAATGAGGTTCATCCAGTGTACAACCACCCCTCATCCCTCCTGAGAGACGAAGTTTAGCCAGTGTGCAACCAGCCCCTCATCCCCGTGAGATGAGGTTTACAAGTATGCAGCCAGCCCCTCATCCCTCCTAAGGATGAGGTTTACCTACTGTGCAATGGGCTCCTCATCCCTTCTGAGAGATAAGGGTTTAGCCATTGCGCAGCGAGCCCCCCATCCCTCCTAAGGATTAGGTTTGGCCAGTGTGCAGTGGGCCCCTCATCCCTCCTGAGAAATGAGATTTACCTGGTGTGCAGTGGGCCCCTCATCCCTCCTAAGAGATGGGGTTTTTCAAGTGTGCAGTGAGCCCCTCATCCCTGACTCTGCTGATAGATGAGGTTTACCCAGTGTGCAGTGGGCCCCTCATCCCTGACTCTGCCTCAGAGATGAGGTGAACCAATAACCCAGTGTGCAGTGGGCCCCTCGTCGCTAACTTTGCCTGAAAGATGAAATTTACCCAGTGTGCAACCAGCCCATCATCTATCCTGAGAGATGATGGTTACCTAGTGTGCGGTGGGTCCCTCGTCCCTCCGCAGAGATTAGGTTTACCTAGTGTGCAGTGGGCCCCTAATCCCTCCTGAGAGATGAGTTTTATCGATTGTGCAATGAGCCCCTCATCCCTGACTCTGCCTGATAGATGAGGTTTACCTAGTTCCCAGTGGGCCCCTCATCCCTTCTGAGAGATGAGGTTTACCCCGTGTGCAGTGAGCCCCTCATCCCTAACACTGCCTGTGATATGAGGTTTACCCAGTGTGAAGTGGGCCCCTCATCCCTAACTGGCCCTGAAAGATAAGGTTTACCCACTGTGCTACCAGCCCCTCATCCATCCTAAGAATGAGGTTTAGTCAGTCTGCAGTGGGCCCCTCATCCCTCCTAACAGATGAGGTGTACCTAATGTGCAGTGGGCCCCTCATCCCTTCTGAGAGATAAGGGTTTAGTCAGTGTGCAGCGAGCCCTCATCCCTCCTGAAGATGAAATTAAGCCGGAAGTGTGCAGTGGGCCCCTCATCCATAACTGGGCCTGAAAGGTTCACCCAGTATGTAGCGAGCCTTTCACTCTCTCAGGGTGGAGTTTACACAGAGTGAGGAGGTTTACCTAGTGTGCAGTGGGCCCTTCATCCCTCGAGAAAGAGGAGGATTACCTAGTGTGCAGTGGACCCTTCATCCCTCCTAACAGATGAGGTGTACCTAGTGTGCAGTGGGCCCTTCATCCCACTTGAGAGAGGAGGTTTATCCAGTGTGCAATGGCCCCCTTATCCCTCCTGAGAGAGGAGATTTACCTAGTTTGCAGTGGGGTCCTTCATCCCTCTTGAGAGAAAAGGTTTACCCGGTGTGCAGTGGGCCCCTCATCTCTCCTGAGATCGGAGGTTTACCTAGTGTACAGTGGGCCCTTCATCCCTCTTGAGAGGCGAGGTTTACCCAGTGTGCAGTGGGCCCATCATCCCTACCTGGCCCTGTAAGATGAGGTTTACCCAGTGTGCAGCGAGCCCCTCATCCATCCTAAGGATGAGATTTGGTCAGTGTGCAGTGGGCCCCTCATCCATAACTAGGCTGAAAGATGAGGTTCACCCAGTGTGTGGCGAGCCCTTCACTCTCCCAGGGTGAAGTTTACACAATGTGCAGCTGAGCCCCTCATCACCAAGAGATGAGATTATCAGATTTTTCTTATATTAACATTCTGATGCCTATACTATCACATATCTTATGTATTAGAGTATCACATGTATTAACTCTCTGGGGTCTAGTGCAAGACATGTCTCATGTATTAACCCTCTGTGGACTAGACTACCATATTTTCTCAATGTTAACCTTCTGATGCCTAGAGTATCACATGTCTTATTTATTAAGCCTCTGTGGACTAAAGTATCACACGTATTAACCCTCTGTGGTCTAGAGTATCACGTTTCTAATGTGTTAGCCCTCTGTGGACTACACTATCATATTTAACTTATTTTAACCTACTGATGCCTAGAGCATCATAAATGTTAGTTATTAACCTTCTATAGGCTAGAGTTTGACATGTATTAACCCTCTGAAGTCCAGAGAGTAGATAGTATCACGTCTCTCTAATAGTAACCCTATGTTGACTAGACTATTATATTTCTTCTATATCAACCGTTTGATGTCTGGAGTATCACATTTCTTATTTATCAACCCTCTGTTGACTAGACTATCACAAGTCTTAACCCTCTGTGGTCTAGAGTACTACGTTTCTAATATAGTCACCCTATGTGGACTACACTATCATGTTTATCCTATTTTAACCTACTGATGCTTAAATCATCACATATGTTATTTATTAACCCTATATAGGCTGGAGTATTACGTGTATTAACCTTCTGAGGTCCGGAGAGTCGATAGTATCACGTGTCTCAAATATTAACCCTCTGTAGACTATACTATCATATTTCTTCTATATTCACCTTTTGATGTCTGGAGTATCACAAGTCTTATTTATTAACCCTCTCTTGACTAGACTATCGCAAGTATTAACCCTCTGTGGTCTAGAGAATCACGTTTCTTATGTCTTAACCCTCTGTAGACTACACTATCATAATTATCTTATTTTAACCTACTCATGCCTAGAGCTTCATAGATGTTATTTTCAACCCTCTATAGGCTACGGTAAGATGTGTATTAACCCCCTGAGGTTCAGAGGGTCAATAGCATCACGTGTGTCTCGTGTATTACGGCTCTGTGGACTAGATTACCATATTTCTTCTAAATTAACCTTCTCATACCTAGAGTATCATATGTTTTATTTATTAATCTTTTCCGGACTAGAGTAACACATGTATTAATCCTGTGGGGTCTCTGATAGGGATATCACGTGTCTCAAATATTAATCTTCTGCGACTAGACTATTATATTTATCTAATGTTAACCTTCTGTTGCCTAGAGTAGTACATGTCTTCTGTATTAAAGCCGACAAAATCATCAAAAAATCAATAATTTTATTTTGGCTTCTTATTATAGGCCTATTTCCTTAAAGGGACCCCTTGGGATGAGACATTTTCAATGTTGTCACTTTTGACAATTTAATTTATATGAAGCTATATAGCCTACTGATCTTAACTGATAATACGAAAAGTCAAAAAACAATTTTAAAGCACCGAAAAAGAGTGAAATAGTTGTATTTCCAGGTCGTATATTGCCATGTAAACAAAATATTCAGCACTTTCCATCACATATTCCCACGTATCAGACGGTAAGATCAGAGCAGTCGCCGCTAATTGGTCTCTTATAGTCAGGACACGGGAGGACACACCTGCAGCACTGATTGTCTACCCAACGCTGGGCCGATGCCATAAGCATGTGGCCCAATGCTGTGAAAACATTCAATCGTCCTTCAGGTATACAAATCGTTTGTTTGGGTTCCTTCTGGTTTCATAGAAATGTTGAATAAAAATATTTGTAAAAATCTAAAAACTCTGAAAAAAATAAATTCCTGATCTGGGTCATACACTACTTCATTACAAGAATAAAAACGAAAATTGATGTCATCCCAAGGGGCTGCTTTAATATGTGAACATGTCCATAGGCTAGAATTGCGGAAGTCTTTTAAATTTTGGGTTGCTGTGGCAACGTAGCAAGGGTGCGGAAAGCCCCGTTTATCAGTTATTCCTGTATTTCTTAATTTAGACATCCATGTCTGAAATTAAATTGCGTATTTATTTCTCGCTTAACTGATAAATGCGCAACACAAAATTTAAAAAACATACGGAATACTAGTCTATGGACAAGTTCACATATTATGGCCATATTAAGAAGCCAAAATAAAATTAAGGATTTTTTATGATTTTAGCCTGATTGTGTCGCTTTAACTGTCTGGAGGCTGGAGTATCAAGTGTTTTAACCATCTTGTGTCTATAGTATAACGTGTCTCAAACCTCTGTGAACTAGAGTATCATATTTCTCCTATATTAACCTTCTGATGCCTAGAGTCATATGTCTCATATAATAATCTTCTGGTGGCTAGAGTATGAAATTGCTCCCATATTAACCATGTTAACCATATGGTGCCACACATGTGTATGATATATTTTCTTCTGTAGCTAGACCCAGCAAATGCTACAAATTGAAATATATTTTAGACAGATGAATTTTTAAAGCAGATATTTACGAAACTTAGGCCTAACGTTATCTAGGCTAGAAAAGCTAGGTGGATAAATGGGAGTTAGAGAGAAAATTAGAAAAATACCTTGATAGTAATCTAAGTTTTAAAGATCATTGTTTTATTACGGTGTTAATATTGCACACTGAAAAAACCTTATCTCTCAGGAGGGATGAGAGACTGGTTGCACACTGGTGCGCTTCATCTCACGGAGAAGTGGGGGCTGTAGGTGGGGCTTGTTGCAGATAGGGGGAACTTCATCTCTCAGGCAGAGTCAGGGATGACGGGCCCACTGTACACTAGGTAAACCTCAACACTCTACGCTAGGAATGGTAAGCCTTGGTCGTAAGCCTTATATCTCGGGGGAGGGACTCATTGCACACTGGCTAGACCTAATCCTTGAAAGGGGCTGGTTGCACACTGGTAAACAACTTCATCTCTCAGGGATGAGGGGACGACTGCACATTATGTAAACCTCATATATTAGGAGGGGTGAGGGGCCCATTTCACACTGGCTAAACCTCATCATTATCCATCGTAATTAGGATGGATGAGGAGCTGGTTGCACACTGTGTAAACCGGGATACCCTTAAACAAGTTCCCAAGTTCCGGGAACTTCAAGTTCCCAATTTTGAAGTTCCGGGAACTTCAAGTTCAAAATAATTGAAAACACAAATCTTGTTTGATCGGAAAAACAGTTTGGTACCCATTAATAATTTTAAGTTCTGTACACTAAACTTAGTTTTTCACATTTTCAGTCCTATATTTTGTTTATAGGCGATCTTGGCAAACATTTCACGATGTGAAATTAAATATGGAGACTAGGGGCCTACAGGGTGACTGACCATTGGTCCGACACACCATTGGTCCGACACACCATTGGTCCGACACGCCAATGGTCCGACACACTATTGGTCCGACACACCATTGGTCCGACACACCATTGGTCCGACACACCATTGGTCCGACAAACCTTAGGAGACCATTAATATCAGAATTTAACAAGGATGACCTTGAACATTTTTTAAAAACATAGTTCAAATGGCGGGAGATTCTGGAACCATTTTTATTTATTTTTCTATTTGAATGTCAAGTGCCGAACACAATCTACAACCAGGTGACATATATGTCTACATATTTGAGATTAAATTAAATTTGTAATGTATTTTTCTGAACTTCAATGTATCAATTAAATAATGTACGGTAAATATGTCATTGTTAAAACTGTTATTAGTAAACAGATAGAAAAAACGTCAGGTTCTTAAAAGGTTCTTTGTTGAATAGTACAATAGAGAAAGGTTCCATATCTATACCGGTATAGATATAGAACCTTTCTCTTTATCACTTTAATACAGCAAAGAACCTTCAAGAACAGTTTTTTCTAAGAGTGCATAAGCACAAGAGAGTTTGACCATACTTCATATTTAAATTTGAATTTAAATTGAGAAAATGTGTAACAATAACTCATCATACTTGTTATATTGAATGACATAACAAATACTTATCAATTAATCTACTTCGTCTTGCTTGAAATATTCATGAAATCAACCTTTGAAGTTTTCCCACCAGAGCAAACTCGCTTTCGTTGCATAAACAAACAAAATTTTTTTTCCCGAGATTTGCCGAACAAACTTTTTATTAGAAAATAACTCATAGCACCCCCCCCCCCCCTCACGTATCATCTTCCGCCCCTAAAGTAAATTAAAAATACAATTTCAACACATTAAGTTCTATCACATTTCTGGCATGTCCTCTCGCAAATGTGTCGCAACTTGGAAGCATTGTCTCTATTACAAATGATTAAAGACAACATATTGAAGACACCATTAAATACCAGGCTATGGACGGGAGCGAATACTATATTAATTTACGTATTTTGTAAAGTTGTGATTTAGTAAAAAACGGGGTTTTGTCGAAATATAACGCATGTTACGTTGACAGTACACATGTAAATTGACTTAGCCCATGTTTTGATGGAAATAGCAATGGCACAATGCATGCCATGATGATGTATTGTGTTATAGGCTATGTCGTAACATAACGCATGCGTTTTGACGCAGCTACAAACAACTCTAAAATCACATGTAGGCCAATTAGAGTTATAAATGAATTAAAAAATTCCTATGGCATACTTACCAATAATATTTGTATGAGATCAACTCATAGGAGTTATCTCATTTGTAGACAACCCTATGACCAATTATTTGTCCTCATTTATTTACTTGTGCCGGTAACAGCGTCTAGCACTTTCATAAGGGCTTCTTTAATAATATGCTACTCATTATGTTTATTAACCTGATGTAATTGCTGACGTAATTTCCAGCTTTCAATGAATAAAAAATACCTATAATAATTGGATCAAGATTAGTGGTTATTGCCGAGCTGTCTGTAAATAACAGTCAATTTTCTGCTTAGAGCTAGTGCAGCAGTAGGCTACATATAAGAACACGATGATATAATAATAATAATAATTGCATATCCTTGGCAGCAATGTTCACTCCATGTCTTTGAATAGTTTGTAACAAAATACTGCTTCAAACGCAAGTAAAATAATTTTGCCACTTGCTGAGAACAATGCGTCGATATAACAAGATACTGATAGCAGAATTTAATGGGATTTTAATTCTGCACTGGTCTCTATTAGACGGTATTAATATATACTATAATAAAAAAACATATTTTGTCTTTAAGTAAGCTATCATTTTATTTAGGAATAATGGTACTTCGGACTAAAGGTACTAAGGACTAAAGAATCACCTTTAACTTGAAACGAAGGCGACTTTCATCTACTAGGTTCAGGTTTACGGGTAATTCGGACAAATAATGGGACTTCGTAAAAGAGGGCCGACCATGTTACATGAGTTGGAGTTAAAATAATAACCATGTAGCTTTATTTGATGATAAAACTACGGTGGCCCATTGGGGTCACTCAACTCCATTTAGTCCTGTTGCTACTCAACTCATGTTATACTGAACTCAAACTTCGTGTTACTCAACTCAATTTTCTTGTTACCCACCCCAATTTTCTTGTTATTCAACTCAAATTTCTTGTATTTCAACCCATTTTTTCAGTAACTCAACTTAAGTTTTCTTGTAACTCAACTCGAGTTTTCTTGTCACTCAAAGCAAATTTCTTATATTATATCTCAACTCAAATTTACTAACAACTCAAGTTCCCTTATAAGTTTTCTTGTAACTCGACTGAAGTTTTCTTGTAACTCAACTCAAGTTTCTTATAACTCAACACATATTTTTTTGTAACTCAACTAAAGTTCTTGTAACTCAACTCAAGTTTCTTGTAGCTCAACACATATTTTCATGTAACTCAACTGACGTTTTCTTGTAACTCAACTCAAGTTTTCTTGTGACTCAGCTCAAGTTTATAGGCATACCATGGATTGTCGGACCAATGGTGTGTCGGACCAATGGTGTGTCGGACCAATGGTGTGTCGGACCAATGGTGTGTCGGACCAATGGTGTGTCGGACCAATGGTGTGTCGGACCAATGGTGTGTCGGACCAATGACGAAATTTTACAATAGAAAAACAAATTTATTATACAAAATCGAAAATGAAGTGTATTACAATAGTATTACAATATGATATTTTCCCAGATATAATATAGGCCTTGTAGGCCTACGATTACTAGTATTGGGTCTTTGTCGTGTTTGTTGGGATATATTATTTAATACACTGTAGAGCTATTGAGGTCTTTCCTCCACGCGCGACGCTGTCTGCTCCGCCCCCCCCCCCCGGCAATCAACAAGCATCTCGACCCGTGAAAAAATTATGACATGTGAAAGTAGGCAGGTAGGCTACTTAATCATAACAGTGAAAACAGTATCGATGCTATTTTAAAGGTGATCTATCACCTCTTATATGGTATGAATAACTATGTCAATATATGGGGTGATTGGCTATCATGTGCCCCCTCTGAGAGGGTCACATGATAGCCACACATGATAGCCAATCACCCCATATATGGGGGTGATCGGCACTATGTGACCCTCTCAGATGGTCACATGATAGCCAATCACCCCATATAAGGAAAGACTTGTGCCCCATCTTGTGACAACTTTGATTTATTTGTCACAAACTTATTCATACTATATAAGAGGTGATAGATCACCTTTAAGGACCAGCTTTGAGACTACATGGATTCCCTCTCTACAAACACGACACATTCACCCAATGCTGGTTTTATGTTGGATCACCATCTGCGACGCTGGCCCAACGTAAGACCAGCATCGGGCCAATGCGTGTTGTTTGCTGGGAATTGTCATCTGCGAGGTATGATTTGTAGGCCTATATTATTATATATTTTCTCTGCCTATAGCGGCATGTTATAATAGTCTTCCAACTTGAAAAACAACTGGGCCTACTCAGATCAACACTTCTGTGGATGGCTGCTTAATACCAGCTGTAAATCTCCCATCAATCAGACATTGACTCGATCTTGGATTAATGGTGCTGTAAGGTCGCAGACGTTGGGCAAACCTTACTTCAACTTTCGGTCAACGTCGCGCCTACACATACAGGGCTAAATCGTCATTTGAACATAACAATGAGTATGCGCGGTCTGGAAAATCAAATTTAATTCCATTGATGCGCGCAGCTTGGCAATACTATAATGCGTGGAAAGGTAAAGGCAGTATCTAAAATGTTTTTTGTATAAACAGGAAAAAAAAATTGTTAACTTTTTATTTCGGAACTTGAAGTTCCCGGAACTTGAAAATTGGAAACTTGAAGTTCCCGGAACTTCGGAACTTGGGAACTTGTTTAAGGGTATCCCGGGTAAACCTCATATTTCAGGCTTAGTTTAGGACAAGGGGCCCACTGCACACTGGGTAAACCTCATCTCTCAGGGATGAAACGACGGGGCTTGTTACACACTGAATATGTTTATTTCGAATTAAATACTTCTACACTAAGGGCCGTATGCCCGAAGCTAGTTTAGCTAACACGAAGTTTAGGCTTTTAACACAGTGTTAAGTAAAACAGTGTTTTAAAAATAATTAGCCCGTATGCCAAAAGCAAGGTTAGCATCGTGTTAATAAACCATAAGGTTAAATCCTAAACCACTGTTGTAACGCCTTGAAGCATACAATTTGTGTGCATTTGCAGTGATTCCCCTCAGCGCCGACAATGGGCAGGCACGTCAACCCACGTCGGTTACAGCTCTATGTTCAGAAGGTCCTTTGTTCAGAAGGTCCTATGTTCCGAAGGTTCTATGTTCACAAGGTTCTATATTCAGAAGGTTCTATGTTCAGAAGGTCCTATGGTCAGAAATAATTGTTCAGAAGGTCCTATGTTTAGAAAGTACGGGTGACTATTAATTTTGTCACTTTCAATTGGGCACACAACGTTTTTGCGACGTTGAATCAACGTCAACAGTGGTCAATGAGGTTTATTCAATGTCAAAAAAAGGTTGCGTGCCCAGTTGATTCCCGAGCTTAAATGAGGTTTGATAAAATTTGATGGACTCATTAAATTGTAGATATGAAAGTTATAATTATATTTTATTGGACGTACGTCGTTCGAAATATCATATAAAACGAGTGTTATAGATGTAGAAATATCAGTTCTTTTGGTCTATGGGATTATTCTCTGTTGAATGTTAAGTCTAGGTGGTATGTGTCCAGGTGATAGGTAAATATGCATATGTCACAACATTCACAAGTAAATATACCGGTCTAGTAATGAAAAAAATATTATTTAATCAATTTGTCGGAACCCGTCTATATCTACAATACGAAATACGTATTTTAAATAGAAGAAATGGTCATCGTGACGAGTGAAATACACATATGGTATACATTTCAAAGCAATAAACACGTTGAGTGTATTGTGCAAAGGAAAAAATAATTGTAGTTAAAAATCAAGGTCATATAGATGTCTAGGTCATGTAATTGTAAATTGTTGCTTTACGTCGACTCCCTTTTCGACAGTAGACTAACAGTCGTTTAAGTGACATTGCAATACGATGAAAACAGTGCAGTTATTAGCCTAATTGATGAGATGAATGATGTAGGAGATGTGAGCGTCGTGTGATAGGGCATGGTGGGTTATTGAGAGTATTTCCTTCGCTCGCTTGATAAAGGGTTCTGGCTAACCTGTGCGACAGTCCTCTCATGGCTTTTCACTGACAGCCAGCGAGGCCTGTAACCTGCCCATGTATTTTATGTCGGACAAACAATGCGCGGGGTTTTTGAAATTTCTCATGTACATGAAACAATTTGCTACTACTTTTTAAATCCCCCGCATTGCTTAACCAATTTTGTTAGGTCCAATATTAATATATACTCCATAAAAGAAAAACGATGTGGTTTGTCCTCCTCGGAAATGGCCGCCCAGGACCTAGCTGGCATTTTAGCTTATAACTCCATAGATGGCGCGACATGTCATTACAGGGAGCATGGATTTTCTTGGCGAAAGACAACGAGCCAATGGGCCATTTAGATTCACATTAATATTACAATAAACATATTACATATAACCCTGGTGTAGGTTAATAATATTTAGGCATAATACTCACCAACACCGATTCCTTGAAAGTTTGCAAAGGATTTTTTTGTCAAATCCTAACAGAAGTACAAATTAAAATAGATGATTCAATACTTCAAAAGTTAAGACCATTTGACATGTAATGAAATTGAAGAAATAGTGGGTGGGTTTGAAGCGACGTAAAAATTTAAATTAACTACATATTAAATGGCCTCTAAGTTTTTTAAATACGCCACATAATGTTTATTTCCATGGCTTCTTATGCACCATCGGAAATATACTTCTAATTGGTGTAGGCCCATCTAGCTTGTAGAAACCATGTAGAAACGATTAGCTATGTTAACAAGCTGAGAAAATGTCCCACGTACCATGTGTATGCTAATTTGTGCCGACATTACTGAAAATAGTATATTTAGTTGTAGCTCGGTAAATACCACAGATAACGTCACAATAATAGTGTCTACACCCATGTTTCGAGGGTCAAAGAAGGCAATAAACCAATTTTTAGAGTGACCTGATGTGCTAAAAAATATAAGTAGGCTATTCTAATTAGAGCCGCCATTACCGAAAAATGTATAAGTAGTTGTATCTCTGTCAATATCACAGATAACGGCACAATAATGGTGTCTACATCGATGTTTTGAAGGTCAAAGAAGAAAATAAACCCATCTTTAGATTGATCTGATGTGTTTGAAAAATATTAGTTTGCAAGTTAGCGCCGCCATTACCGAAAAATGTATGTAGACCTATTTATAGCTCGTTCAATATCACAGATCACGGCACCCATGTTTTAGGGTCGATGAAGAGAGTATTTAAACCATTTTGTATGCAAATCAGTGCAACCATTACTAAAAAAAGAGATTTAACTTCATATGTCGCTCAATAAGCCTATCGTTGATAACTAAAACAGATAAAAGTTTCTACCCCTAGGTTCTGAGGGTTAGTAAGCACAATTAAAATATAGAGGATTAATTTAAGAAGCTTGAAAAACACTAACTGCGTTTCCAACATTTTAGAAAATGACCATGCAGAACAAATTACCATAAAGTTAAGTTACAACTGGAAGATAACACAGGGTAGGCCTATTATAGGTTTGTGGTTTAGGCTCGAACCAAACTTGGTAGGCTATTTGAACTGGCCTTAGCTACATGCATGACATAGATGGATATGCCTATGCTTATTTCCGAAAAGAAGATTAGATTAAGGCTAGTTAAGCTTATCACATTTAAAAAGTAAAGTCGAGGCTGTAACAGGCTATATGCCACGAAACACAATAATGTGCCACATTGACTTCCCGATCATAATTCTTGAGGTGAAAAAAATGTAAATGATTTATTAGAATTACTATAAAATCTGCTGAAAGAATTAGGAGCGATGAAGCAGCCATAAATAATATTTAAATTGAAATTAAAAGACTGTAGATTGTATTTGTGATCAGACAAGGAGGTTGCTAAATGCGAAGTGTCAATTTTTTTAATTTAAAGTATGCTAATGTGACATTTTCGTTGACACTTTGTTAATGTCACGCTAGCAACAGTGTTACTAGAAGCCACTTCGCTGGCTAGAATTTGTCTGCGCCCACTCAGAAATAAGTGTATGTATCGTTGGTTTTAGATTATTGCATTGCACAATGGCTAGAATAACTGTATTTTGATGGCTTGCAATAAACAGCAACATCTAATGTGACATAAGTCAAGACACTTGATATCTGATAAATGTCAATGATACAAAGTATTGTACTAGTAATGAAGTATAATTAAAATGACAAGATGTAGAGACAACGACCACCTCCAAGTGAAAACTAAAATACAGAAGAATCTATTTCTGCTTGAACAAGTATATATTTTAAAGCTAAGTGTGTTTTGCTAACGTGACGTTTTTTTACATGTTGCTAGTGTCACCTTAGCAACAGTGCTAATAAAATTTGCATCTTTGCCCATAATTTATATGCACACAGCTAGAAATATTTACTCGAAAGTCTGGTTTCAGATTGCTGCGTTGTAGAAGGACTACGGGATTTTTTTTTCCTGTTTTGGAATAAACATCAAGTGCTAACGTGACAGATGCCAATGACACTTCCCAAAGTAGTCTGTTGTAAAAGAGCATTTTCCAACAATTTATGTTATACTGGATATGTGAACACAATTGGACTAAACACAAATGTTTGGATTTCACATTTGGACACCTTAATTTTGAGGGATGAGAAGAAGGAACCAACTTACCCTATAAATGACACTGTCACGTTACCAATTCCAGTGTCACACAAAGTGTCACGTTAACATATGAAGGGTCAAAGAGCATGCCACGATACACTAATATGTGTCAACTATTTTGTCACATTAAAAACAAAGGTGTCCAAACTTCTCTCACGTTAGCACATTGTTAAGACTGCTGTGGCTCATATACAAATGCAGCCTATGTTCAGTGAATTGAGTGAATGGACCATGCATATTATTATGCAAAGCATCACAGTGTTTTAATATTTAATTGCACACCTAATATTATGTTTACAGTACTGTGCCATGCTAACGTTACAGCCTAAAATTAGAGCAAGTAATTTAAACTAACCTGCAACTTTCATTTTCTCATAAACTATTGGGGTACTGGAATGATTGCTAATAGTAGTACTTTTTGCCCCCATCTGGGGAGGGTCATTAGGGATCTGTTCCGCCAGTCGCATGTTGTATGGCATGGTACGGAAGCACTAGTCTACAACAATCATCCGAGGGAAGCTGCAGCCACCTCGTATCTGGCCATAGCAGATTGCTAGTAGTGTACCCTGGTTCCTCCGCTCAACTGCGGTGCTAATGCAGCTCTCGCATCAGTGCTGGCGCTGGTGTAGGCTGTGGTAGCCTTTGACAACAGGTCTCTCACGTGGGATGAATGGATTTACCCAGAGGGAGTTATCCTTCCTATTGTTACTCTGGGGACTATTTGACCCGTGGATAGCGGAGCTGTGCGAAATGCCATGGAGTTTTAGCATTGAATTGCACAGCGAAACCCAAATCTCCGGCCATCTAGGCATGTCTTGGGGTAGATCCCCTAGACATGCCCAGAACACCTGATCGAGCGAGCGAAGGAAAACGCTCTCAAAAACCCACCATGCCCTATCGCCCCAAGCCTCACATCATCTGTACATCATTTATTTCATCAATTGACTACAACGTTTTTATCGTATTACAATGTCACATAAAAGACCTGTAAAGCAATGATTTACTACTACTACTACATTTTTTCCGGCAACTTGCCATAATGGTAGGTAGTCAGAAAAAAATAATCTTGTTCATATTTCAATGCACTTATCAGACCTGAACGAATTGAGGGATTTTACACTGTCACGATAGAATTGTAAGTAATGCCATTAATTCCATTTATATGCATATTCCACAACTATATATAAAAATATGACATTTTAATATCAAAGCGAGATACACTTTCAGACACATTGGAAACATTTGTTATGCGTATTTCCTTCATGCTAACGTGACAAAATACATTGACACTCAAATGTCACTTTTTTGTTGTTTTTTGCACACTTGTGAAGTTCTTATTGTGATTCTGACATGCACATTTCTTTAAGAAACATCTCTACATGAAAATCGATATATAAAAATATAGATCTTACAATGCCTTGGTGCAGTAAAATTAAATTTTGAACCACATGTGGTAAATTTTGAAAGTTTCAGAACCACAATTAGACACTTTTTTGTTCCTTTTTTCTAAACCAAATCCGATTTGAATGTCGCATGTACACAACACTAGGCCTACTATGTCCCCCTCCATCACTAAATGGATGAAACGTAACACACATTAGAGGAGATATCCTCATATCAGGCTACAACATATTTGACATTTCTAACGTTACATTGGCACTATATCGTGTCACATAGTGTCACATAGTAGCTCAACTTAATGTTATACGTAGTCTAGTCTAAACTGAAGCTAGATAGCAAATTCCTTTCACATAGAGGGGAGCCAAGGCTGAAAGCGTGACCACAGCCTCTTTTTAGTTATATTAGTCACCACAAAAGTGATCATGACCGCTGAAGAAGTGATCACAGCCAGCCACTTCTACAGTTAACTAAGTCACAACAAACGTGATCATGGCCACTGAAAAAGTGACCACACCCTCTTTAAAAAATATGTCAGTCACTACAAAGGTGATCTTGACCACTAACCAACTGATGCGAGCCACTGCAAAAATGATATCGGTCACTACAAAAGTGATCTTGACCACTGAAGAAGTTATAATATCATTACCATTACTGATGTTAGCCACTAAAAACATGATCTCGGTCACTACAAAAGTGATTTTCGTCACTTTTGTAGTGGCTGACATCAGTTTATTTGTAGTGGCTGAGATAATTTTTAAGGAGGATGTGATCACTTTCTCATAGCTCAGGACTGGGATGCCGTATCACAAATTTTTAGCAGCCATATTTTAGCAGCCATGATTATTTCATATCACATGCTTTTAACACATGCAGGTGTCCGTCTCTAAATTTACGTCTAGGTTCTGGCATGTCCATAGTTGGATTCACATTAACCGTGGCTAATGATTTTGCTGATTTCTCCGTCAACTCTCTGCCAATTCTCATGCACTATTCCAAGCATTATTTTCTAGTCATGGGGCGACTAGATCTACCCTGAAAATTTTATTGAAAAATATTGTATAGATCTAGACTACATTAAAGTTAGTCAATTTGACATGTAGTAAATAAAAAATGTCGCCCTCTATGAACCCATTAGCTTCGTCTCATAAGTTCATTACATGTCAAATGGTATAACTTCTTCTAACTACCTTGTAAAACTTATCGAAATTAGTCGCCCCATGGTTAGATAATTGTCTGTACAGTAACATTTTAGCTACGCGGTCGCATGCTCAGCTCATTTTTTTTCAGCACAGTCATTAAAAAGCTATGAACATTTTTCAAACCTTGGGGTCGAGATCGGGTATCTCGAAAACCCCCTCGACCCCCCCGACCCACGACCCTCGACCCTCGACTTAATTTTAAAAACAGGTTTTGTTTGTTTATACAATTCTAACTTTTGTATAATAATAACATTCGGGAAATTTATATAGGCCTAATGTGATGCTAACCTGGCTAT
Source organism: Flabesymbios commensalis (assembly GCA_964017125.1). NCBI lineage: Eukaryota > Metazoa > Annelida > Polychaeta > Terebellida > Flabelligeridae > Flabesymbios > Flabesymbios commensalis. Next base: position 29,733,913 of record OZ024908.1, read on the forward strand.
CAAGTGATGTTGGCTGAACGTCTGCTACGCTGGTTCAGCATTCACCCGACGTTGGTTTAGTGTCTCTTGATTAATGGGTGGCCATCGATAATAGTTTTATCAATATACGTAGGCCTACAGCTGGCCAAACACATTTTAATGTTGGGTCACTGTTTAGGACGCTTGTCTAACTTTAACTGTTATGTATAATTACCCAAGCATGGGATTGAATGCCTCTTGTTTTTCTGGTGCGCAAAAAAAAACACTTGCTAGTCATATCACCTGCATATCACTCCCCAGCTTCATCCAGTCACACGCTTTGGCACCGGCATCGCAAGCGGTGGGCCAGCGTTACAGACGTTGGGCCGGCAATAATCTAACATTGTTTCAATGCTTACTGCTTGCTGTGCTTAGCTATCATTGGACTGGAACATTGTTGGGCCAGTGTTAATGTAAGACAGTGGCGGGACTCAGATGACAGTCTATACGCCTAATCAAGTGCCCGCATATATTGCGTATCGTGCCTCTCCCCAAAATATAGATTAAGCTTTCAGCCAATGTTAGGCCAGCGTCGCAGAAGGTGAGGCAACATTGACCTGATATTGTTTCCCGAATTTTATAAATAAACTATCTAAAAAAAACAAAAAAAAATTAGGGGCGAGGGGGTCGAGGGGGTTTTCGAGATATCCGTCGAGATCGCTCTCAGTCACGGGTATCTCGAAAACCCCCTCGACCCCCCCGACCCACGACCCTCGACCCTCGACTTAATTTTAAAAACAGGTTTTGTTTGTTTATACAATTCTAACTTTTGTATAATAATAACATTCGGTAAATTTATATAGGCCTACTGTGATGCTAACCTGGCTATCAAGTGATGTTGGCTGAACGTCTGCTACGCTGGTTCAGCATTCACCCGACGTTGGTTTAGTGTCTCTTGATTAATGGGTGGCCATCCATAATAGTTTTATCAATATACGTAGGCCTACAGCTGGCCAAACACATTTTAATGTTGGGTCACTGTTCAGGACGCTTGTCTAACTTTAACTGTTATGTATAATTACCCAAGCATGGGATTGAATGCCTCTTGTTTTTCTGGTGCGCAAAAAAAAACACTTGCTAGTCATATCACCTGCATATCACTCCCCAGCTTCATTCAGTCACACGCTTTGGCACCGGCATCGCAAGCGGTGGGCCAGCGTTACAGACGTTGGGCCGGCAATAATCCAACATTGTTTCAATGCTTACTGCTTGCTGTGCTTAGCTATCATTGGACTGGAACATTGTTGGGCCAGTGTTAATGTAAGACAGTGGCGGGACTCAGATGACAGTCTATACGCCTAATCAAGTGCCCGCATATATTGCGTATCGTGCCTCTCCCCAAAATATAGATTAAGCTTTCAGCCAATGTTAGGCCAGCGTCGCAGAAGGTGAGGCAACACTGACCTGATATTGTTTCCCGAATTTTATAAATAAACTATCTAAAAAAAACTTTAAAAATTAGGGGCGAGGGGGTCGAGGGGGTTTTCGAGATATCCGTCGAGATCGCTCTCGGTCACGGGTATCTCGAAAACCCCCTTCGACCCACGACCCTCGACCCTCTACTTAATTTTAAAAACAGGTTTCGTTTGTTTATATAATTCTAACTTTTGTATAATAATAACATTCGGGAAATTTATATAGGCCTACTGTGATGCTAACCTGGCTATCAAGTGATGCTGGCTAACCGTCTGCTACGCTGGTTCAGCATTCACCCGATGTTGGTTTAGTGTCTCTTGATTAATGGGTGGCCATCGATTAAAGTTTTATCAATATACGTAGGCCTACAGCTGGCCAACACACATTTTAATGTTGGGTCACTGTTTAGGACGCTTGTCTAACCTTAACTGTAAAGTATAATTACCCAAGCATGGGATTGAATGTCTTTTGTTTTTCCGGTGGGCATAAAAAACACTTGCCAGTCATATCACCCGGCATATCACTCCCCAGCTTCATTCAGTCACACGCTTTTATACCGGCATCGCAAGCGGTGGGCCAGCGTTACAGACGTTGGGCCAGCAATAATCCAACATTGTTTTAATGCTTACTGCTTGCTGTACTCAGCTATCATTGGACTGGACCATTGTTGGGCCAGTGTTAATGTAAGACAGTGGTGGGACTCAGATGGCAGTCTATAAGCCTAATCAAGTGCCCGCATATATTGCGTATCGTGCCTCTCCCCAAAATATACATTAGGCTTTCAGCCAATGTTAGGCCAGCGTCGCAGACGGTGAGCCAACATTGACTTGATATTGTTTCCCGATTTTTATAAATAAACTATCTAAAAAAAACAAAAATAATTAAAGTCGAGGGTCGTGGGTCGAGGGTCATGGGGCGAGGGGGTCGAGGGGGTTTTCGAGATATCCCTCAGTCACCGCCATGTTGAAAAATGTTTATTTTTTGGGAGTAAAACTACGCTAAACTTCGCTAAAACATCCTATGCTATATTAGGACAGAACTGAACAGTAGCGCATGTTTTTCGTTAATTAGGCTACTCCGTCATTTATCAACCGATTTTCATGAAATTTTGTAAACGTAAAATTATTTGCATTATTTCAAAAGTTAGACGATTTGACATGTAGGTAAATTGAAATAATGACGTCCCGCTATCAAGACATTAAGCTAATTCTGGAATTTTATTACATGTCAAATGGTCTAACTAACTTAGGAATTGACTTGAAAATGGCCTGTGCGAAATTTCAAAAAAATCGGGTCAAAATGGTTGAGAAATCGACGTAAAACATGTGCTACAGATTTACCAAAATAATTGTGGCCCCTGGTAGGCCTATAGTTAAAACAAGGCTCTAAACATGCTAAATGGTGCCTTATAGTGCAATCTATTGCCTTTATTTTAAAGGCGATTTCCACTCATGTTCTGGTCAACCCAACAATACATTAAGATCATACTTTTAGGGATCATTTCTATAGTATGTATCTGCGGACTTACAAGCTATCTTGAAGTCGCAAGTCCCCCCCCCCCCTGGAATAGACTAAGGCCACTGTGTTCTCTGTTTCAGATCAGAAAAAATCCCAAATCTAATGAAAGAGGGCAGAAAAAAATATTCAAGAGAAAAAAAACATTGAACCTATTTTTGGAACAATTAATGAGGGCGACCAAATAAAAAAAACATTGGATACATTTCTAGAAAAGTTATTGAGGGCGACGAAAAAAATAAGCTTTTGACCTATTTAAAAAAAGTTAAAGCAGCCCCTTGGAATGACATCAATTTTCGTTCTTAGTTTAGTATTGAAGTAGTGTATCCCCAAGATCATGATTTTATTTTTTTCAGGATTTTTAGATTTAAAAATTTTTTTTTTATCAACATTTCTATGAAACCGCTTAAAACCCAAACAAACTTTTTGTACACCTAAACACTTGCTAAAGGACGGTTAAATGTTTCTACAGCATTGGGCCACATGGTGATGCCGTCGGCCCAGCGTTGGACAGACAATCAGTGTTGCAGGTGTATCACTTCATGTCCTGGCTATAAGACACCAATCAGACACCAATTAGCGGCGATTGCTTTGATCTCCTCGTCCAAGACGTGGGAATATGTGGTGTAAAGTTCTGTATATTGCCGACTTGTTTTGTTTACATGGCAATATACGACCTGGAAATTTAACTATTTCACTCTTTTTCGGTGCTTTTAAATTGTTTTTTGACTTTTTTGTATTTTTAGTTCAGATCAGTAGGCTATATAGCTTCATATAAGTTAAATTTTCAAAATTGACAACATTAAAAATGTCTCATCCCAAGGGGTCCCTCTAATGTAGGCGACAAAAAAAAGCGAAATAAAAAATTGCTGGAAAAATAGTTTTTTATGCCCTGAAATAAACTTGTTTTTTTCGGAATGTTTTTTTTTATCTCCCGAAATTGACTGTTTTTTTCGGAAATCTGCAACAATCCAATGCGCGCTGGGCAGAAAATGTTTTTTTTTTGTGATGCGCGGCCTAAATCTAATGCGCGCGCTCATCTAAAACAGAGAAAAAAAAACATAGTGGCCTAAAATGAAGAAACAGAAAAAAAGTGTCAATGATGGCACCGTATATGTAGCTCATCTTTGTAATTGCAGGTGTTTTGGTGTGAACTTTCCACATGTGTAGGCTATACACTGTAGGACAAGTTCACACTAACACCGGATTTAGGTGGAATTGAATAATATCAGATATAGTGTCATATTCCTGAATTTCGGGGACTATCCTTCTGTGATCACTCCTGGTTTGTGGCTGTTTATATAGTGTTGATTGAAGTCCCAATATAGTATATGCCCGTATATATTTTCGTGCAAAATGTTTGGTAAAAGTGATTTTTTTGTTTATTCCTATTTGGAACATAGTAGTGATGAGAAAAAAAAGGGATTGCATTGCAACTCTTCAAATCTATGAAAATGGACTAAATCCAAAATGGCCGCCATGTTTCCAAGATATTATCTATTTCACCATAACTTTTGAAATAATGAACACAAAACATGTATAATATATCGATTTGAATAGTTTTTTAAGACGAGAAAACTGATAACACCATTATATTTTAAAAATAAACAGTTTAAGCTTGCTTTTTTTCAATTTTAACCAACAAAATATAAAAACATAGCATCTGCTACGTACCGAGAGGTTGTGTGCTAGGCTTTCAACGCAATTTAGGATACTGTGTGGAGGGCAGTGCCAATTAAGATACATCTCACCATGCTCAGGAGGTTATCCCTCTATAGGGGGTGGTGCACTCGGGAAAATTTGGGTCCGGTGTGCAGACAGGATAGTCAAACCCTTAGTCTTGAATTTACATTTGTGGCCAAAAATATACCTTTGAATCTACACATTTCGCCGAAAATAACTAGGCCCTATACAGTTTCTGGCGTAAGCATACCATTTATTAGGCCTATACATATTTGGACAATAACACACCCTTTCTGAATAGACACAATACTCGGGATAGCCTAAAAGTTTTAACAAACTATCTGTCACTGTCTAAAAACATGAAAACCCTCTTTTTTGCGCAGCACACTCATCTAGGCCTAATGTTCGAGACACAAAGCAGCCTTTGAATAAACACATGATACAGCTGGGTTATTCTATTGACCCTTGAATATGCAGTACGTGTGATTTTAATACCCTTAGATATACCACAATTGTCACCTCTTAAAAATACAGAAAGCGGTACAACTCTAATGCACCATGTACACGTAAAGTTATCCTGGTCCAGTTTAGTCATAATTTATATGTGAAAAAAAGTATTCGAATACTCCAGTCATTTGTTCACTTATTCACCCATTTATTTTCACCTCCCCCCCCCCCCTATTAGCCCTTGAATATGCAGTACGTGTGATTTTAATACCCTTAGATATACCACAATTGTCACCTCTTAAAAATACAGAAAGCGGTGCAACCCTAATGCACCATGTACACGTAAAGTTATCCTGGTCCAGTTTAGTCATAATTTATATGTGCAAAAAAGTATCCGAATACCCCAGTCATTTGTTCACTTATTCACCCATTTATTTTCATCCCCCCCCCCCCCCCCCGATGATATATATTATCAACGAGTTTCTAAAATATGATTCAATTAATTACCATTTTTGAAATATTACATAAACATTATCTACAATGCAAGGAAATACCAAAGGCAGTTACTAATATTACATTCTGGCACAAAGTAAACTTTTGCAAAATAAATGTGTTTTTTTAATGACAATATATAACGATGGTGTGGAAGTTTACTAAATTTGTGATTCAAACGTCAATATCACATTTTTGAACCTCCACTCGATTCGTGACCTCAAACATGTCGAACATGAAGTTATATAAATATATTTTTAAGAATGCTACCACAAAAAAACACGTGAAGGTTACAATTTTTTTTTAATTCTAGCAGTCAAAGAATGCTTACCACTCCGAAAACAAGTAACTTGATTTACTTCATGTTACTAGCATCATTATATGTTCATAGATTCATACAATGATTGAATAATCAGTGATTTATAATTATAATCACATCTGCCTGATTCACATACTTCATTTATCTGATATTACAATACCAGGCAGAATTTTTAATATATTGCTGCTTATATTTTCGGAACTATCCTTTCTCTAAATATATATCGAAAAAGAAGATAATTAAAAACAGAATATGTTTAGAATGTTTCTGAGAGTGGTTCTTTGGCTCAGCTTTTAAAAAAAGGCTTCGACTCTGTTCGTATTTTGGATTCACGTTTCACACAAGTTTCGTTATTACATATTATAACTGCACCTCTATATCTATCTTGTATTATTTGTTAGTGTGATATTGAGGTTTCATTGAATTAAATGTATCGATAACAGTTTTCATAAGGTTATTGACATAATTACGTATATCACACAATGATAAGATAAAGTATAAATTTAAGGATATTGACTTTACACAATCATGGTCATAGTTATAATAGCTCTTTAGATAATAATTTTCTTTCATTTCAGATTAATTTTCTTTCATTTTAGATTAGGTCATTTGATTATCATTCAAATTATATAATGTACCGTACATTTATTTATTATAAATAATATTCTGCAATAAATTAATATGATTTATCGTAGTAGGGCATTTACTCTAACGCTAAGTAACTCAAGGCCAGACCCATACACGGTTAAGGTCATCTTAACTTCAAACACACTAAATGTTGAGTAAATTTTTCAGATATACGTGCCACAAAGATACATTAGGCCTGCTCTTAACTTACATTCCAGGAATTTCACAACAGCAATGCAAGATCAAGATGGTGCTGCCGCCTTTTGCCATCACCATAATGTTATGACCAATGTTAGTTTCAACTCTCCCAATTTGGAAGAAAAATATAGGCCTAGCTGCAAGAATGAATTGGATGCTACAAATGAAGAAAATATCTTTTGCGGAGGATAGTTTAGATTGTATGACAACTAAATGCCAGAAATGCGTAATAATTGTTTTATGTACGAAGAGCTATTATCGAACTTTGCGATGACTTAGGTTGTCCTTGGTATGCTATTTGTTTGTTACTGTAAAGGCCAACCCTGCAATCTTTATTTTCTTTAGCATACCCGTTTCCATTAATGAGTAAAACATTACTTTTTTGCGTCAAATTGTGCAAGTGAACTGCTTGAGGACGGGTGTGAAAAAAAACAGTATGGTATGACTTTGTTCTGTCAGACCTTTTGCAAATAATCTATATATATAGCATAGAGTTATTAATACAAATAGGCATATGTTCACCTGTACTGTGTAAATATCCAAATATGACAAAAAGTTCAGTTATTCTTCCCCTTTTCTAATTTAGTATGTAACATGACATCATTTAGCATTTTTGGCCGCCAGAAGTGTTAGTTGCGCATTTGACGTCTTGCAATTCAGAATTATGCGCAGAATAGGCCTATACCAGATTGGAATCAATTTCTTAAGATTTTCTATGATTTGACATTGAAATTACATTATAGAGCATCCATCGGGAAAGGTGTATCTGAACAATTACGCTTGGTTCATATTCTCACCTATCATGCAGTTAGTTATGTTTACGGGTGATGTATAGGCTTACTACTAACTACTACTAAAGCATTGCTTCACGTGGTGAGGTAATAGGGCCCCAGACGGTAATGTGTACGCTTACTACACGCATATAATGAATATATGTGCCGGTATGTAATTTACTTGGGAATATCTATAATTTTAGGCAATATAATGATGTCGAATGATGGTAGGATTTGTTTTATTGTATTTCCTGATAACGATATTATGGAAAAAATAACTTCAGTGATTTCATGGCAGCCATTTTGAATTTCATGTCTTACAAAACATCCACAAGGATGAGAGCTCCACATCCGCCCAGATATCACCATAGGGGAACCAGCCAAGCATAATCAAAACAATGTTAGCCGCAGTTTCACTGAGATATCCGGTTGTTTTTGCTCATATTTGCATAAATATAGACTTTATAATAGTTTTTTTCTAAAAATAAATGAAAGAATTGGCTTTCTCATACCTGAAAACATAAGAATAGACATATTATTTATTTCTCTAGCGTACGTAGTTACAAAATTATTCGTAAATATGTTTATTTTTATATACTTTGGCGGCCATCTTGGATTTCGCCATTTTAGACCTTTTCCCGACATATAAAAAAATGCAATGCCTTTTTTCTTGATCTTCATGCTATTTTGAATCAGAATCAGATGAAAAATCTATTTTAAAAGACAAATTGCACGACAGTGTTAGATGTGACAGATGAGTCTACACTAATAGCGATTTTGGCAAACTAGATGGACAGACGACGCGCAACGCGCTATGACAAAAGCTCATCTGACCTTTGACCGAATGAGCTAAAATGAGAGGCTGTGATCTGTATTTTGCATTGTAGTTTACCTGAAACTGGAAGATTTAAGTTTTTTTCTACATAAAACAATTAATTTTCTGAATATAGGACCTTCTGAATATATCTGAATATAGGACCTCCTGAACATAAAACCTTCTGAATATAGGACCTTTTGAACAAATATTTTCTGAACATAGGACCTTCTGAACATAGGACCTTCTGAACAAAGGACCTTCTGAACAAAGGACCTTCTGAATATAGAACCTTCTGAACATAGAACCTTCTGAACATATAGGCCTAACCTTTTGAACAAATATTTTCTGAACATAGAACCTTCTGAACATAGAACCTTCTGAACATAGGGCAGTCACCGGGCAGGTCCAACAAACACAATGCATTCCACCAATGCTGCTTTATTGTTCCTGCCAGCGTCGAAGACCACGGCACAACATTAATTCATCAACGGCGCAAAGTGTCGTGTTTCCCGGGAGCAATTTATGAGGATGGGCGTACAAGAGGACTGTTGCTTGGGGATTCCGGGTGCCCATGCTTGCTGTACCTCACGACAATCGCTAGGCCAACAACAGATAATGAACGGCATTACAATCGGTCTCATATAATGCTCCGAAACATTATAGAGATTGTTTGGCGTTTTAAAACAATTTTTAAGACGATTTGCATGTTTGCACTTTGGCCTCCGCACCAAATTAAGCACCAGATTGATTATAATAATTGTGGCTTGCTGTGTTTTGCACAACATAGCAAGAAGACACAGGGAAATTCATATTCGTTGTTGAGTTGGATGATGACCATTACATTGATGATGACATCATTGATCCTAATATGCTGTCATCCGTCACTTCACGAGGCAATTTTGTGAGGCAAACAGATTATTGGTCCAACAGATTTTGTGAGTAGGCTCTAACTTTACATAAGATACATTCATAATAATAATAGTGAAATCAATACTGTGCAATAAAATTTGAGAGAATAAATGATGAATTAATATTTACTTTTGATGACGCACATCTGAGATAATAAATGATGTATTAACCCTTTCAGCACGGGTACCGTCTGTAGACGTCTGAATCTAACCAGAAATGCATAATGCATTTCCGATCTAACGTATATAAACTTCAGACGTCTAAAGGCGGTCCCTGTGCGGGAAGAATTAAAAATGAAGCAAATAAAGCAGAAAAAGCTAATGAAAATATTTATGATTATTTCAAATTGAAAAAATGATTAATGTCTTGGTTACATCGTTCTGTTTCATTTGGGTAGGCTACCTATGTTATGGGTGTAGGGCAATTATAATTTGTTTAAGTTCTTTTAGCGCGTCAACCGTCTATAGACGTCTGAATTTGACGTCTACAGACGTTAGAATCAGGCGTCTTAGCGTCAACAGACGATCCCCGTGCTGAAAGGGTTAATACAATTTGTATTATCTCAGATGGTATTGTGCGTCATAAAAAGTATATATTAAGTCATCATTTATTATCTCATATTCTATACGAAATTTATTTTAGCGTTGTAAAGGCTAATATTTCATTGTCATATGTATGTTCAATAAAATCTGATAAAAACTAATAACATATTTCATTAATTCGATTGTTATATTAGTATTTAATTGCAATAGGCATGCATAGATGTGTGTATAATTTTGTTTGGTACATCACTGATTTGAAAATAAAGAAGTTGATACCTGCAATGTCTTAAAAAGTATTTTGATTTGCATTTCCATCAATTATAACAAAAATATGTTATAATGTTGATTTTTTTCTAATGACTCCACACAATTATGAGTGTCGTCTATTAGTATTCCATGGATAATTATGACAATTTAGCTATTGTCATGATTTGATTTCAAGTTGCTATTGCCATCAACTTCCTTAAACTAATGCTAAATGGTTAACTTCTGGCAACAGAACACACCGGTTTATCATCGTGTTAAAGCAGCTCCTTGGGATGACATCAATTTTAGTTTTGTAATGAAGTAGTAGACGGCCGGCCAATACCAATTAAATCACTCTAAAAAAAGTTGATGGCGTTTTTTGTTACAAGCAGGTAACCGCCCTATAATGAAAGTTTATATAATACTTTTTGACGTGCGGGGGTTACCATTAAAATTTTGATCTTTTTAGACCTTTTTAAGGGATGTTTGTGACTCCCTTTTGAGGTAAATTTTAAAGATGTTTCTTGTGTCGTTGCAGCGCTTGCCTCGTACATGCACGCAGTTTTCCGCACTTTTCAGTGGTGGCTAAGATCAACAATAATGTTCCCGTTATAGTCAGGCAGATTAGCTGGAACAATCACTGCACTTGTGCAAATAAGGGGGGGAGTTCCAAATTTGGCACAGAGCTAGTTTTTAGTGCATGGAAACATATCCTGGGTGGACCCAAGTGAATGCTCCACTCTGGTGGTCATTTTGAGCAAATCCAAAATGGCCGCTGAATGGCTGTGCGAAGAAGCCAATTTTCGAACTATTTGACAAATAATGTGTGAAACCACTTTTAACATTGATTTGTGACATAGATTTGGTTTCTGTGGTTGTTGTAGATAAGGGATGTACATGTAAAATTCGCTTTAAACGTTAAATTATTATACTTTATGAATCATTTGACCATCAGATACATCATGTCCTAATACTTAAATTATGAGTCTCACTTTGATATTTATTGTCAGTGATCACGTGACACGGAATGAACAATGTTACATACATTGTTAATTTAAATAGATTTGTTTATGCCATGGTGGATATGCTGTTCTGTGTTTAATACTTGGGATCACCATGTCATGCAGTCTGTGAGTAGTCTAACCTGCATACGCTAGCCTGTACAGTTGATAACATTAGCCCTACATCTTTGTGTCCCATTTTAGGGACATTCTATCCATGCCATACACATCAATGTGACCTGGATTCATATAATTAATTAAGCCACTGTTTAATCGTGTGGAAGCAGAATGTTTGTTGTGTCCGAGTTGCCGTGCATATTCTGAGAATTCTGGTAATGATTGGGCAAATAAAAAAAGAATGAAAAACTAATAAAAGCCAGCACAGACGATATTGATGTAACATTTAGAAGTTATGTTATACAATAAAAATGATACAGCATTAACAGCTAAGCTTGCTACGGCATCTGATGTACATGCTATGGATGCTTTCTATCACAAGTCATGTCTCGGAATTTTTATGATAGATTGCGTTCCCTTTCTCCACATGATTTATCCCCAAAGCTGAAAAAACATTCAACATATTTAGAGACCATGGCCTTTGCACAGTTATAGTGGCATATGTGAGAGGGGGGCCTGAAGAAATTTATAAGCTTCGAGTATTGGTTGAGTTCTATGAACAAAAGTTAACAGAGTTGGGTTGCACAGATACATCATCTGTGACATGCACAGATACATCATCTGTGACAATTGACAACTGAGACCCATGGAAGAGATGTTTTTCTGACCAGCAAATCAACTATTGGATCTGTTCCTTCTGATGCTCATGATACAACTTTATTATTTGATGGTGATGCGATGCATATACCAGCAACGATGGATATCATGAGACTCTCATGTCCTGACTGGATGATGTTATTCAAAGATATCGATCTCACCTAAAGTATGTTTTCTTCAGAATGGTAATGGAAGGTACTAGGTGTCAGAAGATACTCGATGGTAGACATGAGCAAGGTGCCCGTGCCAAGGTTGCTTGCACCCTAACAAACAAGTAGGCTACAAGTAAAGGGATGCGTCATCAGCAACAATATGAAACTCCTGCTCCTGTGTATGTGGGAATGAAGCTGCAAAATGCTGGTTTTGCCTCCATTGGTCTGTCACTGAGCTATGAACTATGACCGCAGATCACAGATCTAGCAATGAGGGTTTCTGAACAATTTGTCCGTGATTGCGTTGTAGTTCCACCTGACATGCGGAAATCTGTTTTTACAACTGCTGATGTTGACCATCTCAAACACAAGTCAGACAATAAAAGCTGAGGTGTGAACACTGTCAAATAGATCCCGAATCTCAGTCTGAACAAAAAAAATAGCCCTCGCGGATTCGTATACCATTGTGCCACCCATAGAATTACGAAATGCTGATATTTATCTCGCATTATCAGGCACAATCATTATCTATAATGAAGCACGCCATGATTCTTGCCAAAGATGGAATAGCCTTTTTAAAACCTGGTCGAACACCAGTTATTGGAGCAATGCAACCACTCTACAGCATACTCAAGCAACTGCAATGGCAGTTTCCATAGAGTGAACTGGGAGAGGACTCATTTTATGTGATAATGGGGGGACTCCACATTGAAATGACATTTCAGGAGATGTTTGACAAATAGATTGGTGGTTCTGGATGGGACGTTAAATTGGCTGAGGTAGGAGTATTGCCCGAGAGTGTTGACCCCAGGACGCGGAGATAGCGTACACGCTATGCTCACGTGTTGCTCTCTTCATACTGAGAGAAGAGGCTTACCTAGATAATACTGTTCGACGTTATTACTCCAGCAGGGATGCATGGTGTGAGCTAATGAAAGATTACCCACAATTCCAGTATTTGAATGACACCCTCGATTTAGAGATGACCTATAATCGATTCATTCGTGAAGGTTGATTTGGATCTATACATTGAAGTTTTTGGAGAGATGATTCTATATTTCTCTACCTCTAATCACTCAAACTATGCCAGGTGGCTTCCATTTTATGTGCGGTATTTGATGAAGCTGAAAACCCAACATCCAGATCTGCATGCAGAGTTTACAAAGGAACATTTTGTGGTCCAGAGATCACATGCTCGCTACTCACTGATGGCGAAGGACGAATCACATGAACACTCAAAGAAGGAAATAAAACCCGATGGTGGTTACACAAACTTTAATGTCAATGACCCCATTACCTTGCTCATGCAGCCTCCATAGCATCACCACAGAAAGCTGAGCTCATTAGTATGTTTGTAGAAGAAATGTTGATGCATCCCATCCTGGATGAATAGGCATACTCTCCCTATCAGCACCACGAGGAGTCATATAGATGCATTCCAAGCTTGCCTTCCAAGTGTGCAATCCCTACAAGGACCGCAGTACACATGGCACAGTAAACTTGATCATGACTGATGTGGTAGTGAACTGCATTCGCGAGCTGCGCTCCATGGGAAATGAACTGCACAAGGACTATGCAGAGACACGTTTTATGGATGGGACTAAGGCCATCACTGACACAATCCATAATAACAAACTATTGACCTTTCAAAAGCCACCTGAGAAACTAACACGAGATTATGAATCACTGAGACAAAATACAGCGCTGGTCTCACAGCTGTTTCTCTCTATCCAATCCAGGCGTGATGCAGACATGAACTAGTTTTTTCCAATACGACATCCAAAAGATACTACCTCTCTGGCCAGTAAAGCTGGACATTTACGCATTGGAACCAAATCGAACCTGCTGAAGTGCCTTCCACAAACAGTGCGTGAAAAGTCCTCAATCAGGGTTTATGATGGTCCAGCCATGGCTCATATTTTCCAACCAGGGCAATCTGTGCGAACCATTGGGGATTATATAGGCCCTATAGAAAATGTGACAGCGATATCATGGGAGCATTGATGCCTTGCAATCACCGAGAAGCTGATACCTGGTACCATGATGCTTCTTCATCTCAAACATGCATCTGAAAATATACATCAAAAAGCAATGATCAGGACTGTAGATACTGATGTTGCAATTTGGGCATTTCTACTTTTAATGACCCACCCCTGTCAGAACTGTGTTTTGCGCATTTACAGGGTGTGTGATTCTACCAGACAATTATTTGGCATCGGAAAGAAAACTGCCTGGAAAATCTGGAAGGGTTGCCCAGACCTAACTGAAATACTGCTGCTATCAACAAGGACCCTAATTCCTTTTCTATAGAGAGCGAGCACATGGCTATCTATCTACGGTTTGTAGTTTTACTATATAGTGAATCATGTCCAGCAACCAATCAGGCTCGTAAAGCGTTGTTCAGCAAAACCAAAAAAGCGCTAGATATATTCCTCCAACACAAGCTGCCCTATTTGAGCACTCCCAAAAATCTGTACTACAGGCATTTCAATATTCATATTCATATGGGGGGATGTGCTTCAACGACAACAAACAATTCCATCATGCACAGACAGGGGCTGGGTGATGACTAAAAAAAACGAGCTAGTCCCTTTCTGGACATCCCTCTCTAGTGGGGGCTCTTAGGTAATTGGGTGTGCACTTCTGGATAAAAATGTGAATTTTGGCACACAAATAGTTAAGATATCGCTGTACAGGAATTTCGATGGAAGCAAGTTGGTACGTCCACATTTTGGCCGCTAGCGTATAGTCATATTTGATAAATAGCGTAAAATGATCTATTTTAGCTCGATTTTCTATTATAAAATTTCAAATAGTTTTGTGGTCAGTAAAGCTATATAGACTATCCCCAGCAATTTCGAAAACATATTTAACCCTTTTATCCCTAGAGGCTTTTTAGCGAATGCTCCTGCGATCTTTATTGGGAAAATATTTTTATTTATAATCAATTAATTAAGTATTAATGGTGATGTATATTGGTTTCAGTAACATAGATATATTAAAAGCACGCTTATTGGTCAATTATTTTTAGTTATACAAGATGGCGTCCAAGATGGCAACCAGCGTATAGTCATATTTGATAAATAGCGTAAAATGATCGATTTTAGCTCGATTTTCTTTTGTAATAGGCCCTACACCATTTCAAATAGTTTCGTGGTCAGTAAAGCTATACAGACTATCCCCAGCAATTTAAAAACATATTTAACCCTTTTATCCCAAGAGGCTTTTCAGCGAAAGCCCCTGCGATCTTTATTGGTGATGCATAGTGGTTTCAGTAATATAGCTATATTAAAATCACGCTTATTGGTCAATTAATTAGTATTTTTAGTTATTCAAGATGGCGTCCAAGATTGCTGCCAGTGGGGCAGATTTAAGAAATTGAGTAAATTCTTCAATTCGTTATCAATTTCTTTTGTAATACATCATTTTAACTAGTTTCGTGGCCTGTGAGTCCATCTAAAATACTCCCAGACAACGTTAAGCATATTTAGCACCTTAACATGAGGGGTTTTAATTGGCCTACTAACCAAAAACTTACTCTGTTTATCACATTCTGATCACATCGCTGGCTTAGGGAAGGTTGGGAAGATCATTTGAAGATATACTGCATATGAGCAGAAATGCATAACAATGTTATGTATTTCTGATGAAAGTGACATGGGATTGCATGTAGGTGATATGTCACTGCTTGCCTACAGTCCTCATTTGGGGGACAGCGAGTATAATTTTTGTCTGAATGAAAAATATTATTCGAATGCATTCCCCTGGTAATAATGTCACCATACACATTCTTGATCACAAACATTATCAGCAATGCATGTAACTTACGAATATACATGTGCTTTAATGCATGCACTGGTATGTCAATCAATTGCTGCTGGAAAGGTGGTGTATTTAGATATAATGACTATAGGGTGTCTATAGGGATATTGTGTGATATTGGTCCTAGATACGGGTCTATTGGTAGAGAATACTTGATAGATCATTACCCAATTTAGTGCATATGGTCCTCAGGGGCTCTAGATGTACCTTTTTGAGCTACTGTACTTAAAAATGTTGTGCTCTTTTCCTTGGCATAACTTTGAAACTATTGGTTTAATGGACTATCACGAAATGTTGTAAAATGATTCTCAGGAGCTCTAGATGTGCTGTTCATGGTTTCTATACTTTGGTGCACTTTCTATACTACTTTGACCTAGTTTAGTGTGTTTGATCTTGATGGATCGTTACAAAATTTGGTACAATCCAGTAACTCTAGGTGTATCTGCACCTTCCTTTACTTTACTTTTAGTATTGTACCTACGACTCAGTTAAGTGTCTTTGACTTGACTGTTCTTTTCTGGGACATATATGGTAAAATACGTGATCATGCTGATGGATTGCTACCATCCTGTTAATCCTTGAGTAAATCGGGATGTAAAAATGTGATTTACTTTTGCACTTTCGTGTGCTAGGTGGTATCGACGATGTCGTAATAGTCAGCGCTCTGGTGGTAATTCTTAAATAATGTGAATTCGTTTGACACATATACAGTAAATCAAATAGTAATAACAAGAAATTCAAAGAGTAAAAGTGAAGAAAATTAACATTGATGAGCTCTCTTCCAAAGCCATCTTTCTCCATTTGAAAAGCCCTATATATACTGTCATTATAAATACACCACCTTTCCAGCGCAATTGTTTGACGTCGACATACCAGTGCATGCATTAAAGCACCTGTATATTCGTTTAGGTAACATGTATCACTGATAATGTTTGTGATCCAGTATGTGTATGGTGACATTATTACCAGGCGGATACACTGACAATAAGTGGTTCACTCAGGAAACATCACACTTACATGCAATATATCATCAAATGATCTGTCCAACACAAATCAATGTCACACCTGGAAAACAGCTGTAAAATTTTATGGGCTAAGTGGTTCACCAATTACATATTTGTCGCCAAATGAAAACTCTCATGTTAAGGTGTTAAATATTGCTCAACATTGCCTGGGAGTAATTTAGATGAGCTCACAAACCATAAAACTAGTTGAAATGATGTATTACAAAAAAAAGAAAATTGAGCTAAAATTGACGGATTTGCACAAATTCTTAAATCTGTCCGTACACTGGCAGCCATCTTTCAAAATAGATGGGGGTAGGCTATATAGATGTACTGATCCTATTTCAAATTGTCCATCACAAAAGAAAATTGAGCTAAAATCTATCAAATTACGCAAAAAACATACATCGATATCACATCCGAAAAACGGCTCAAAAAGTTTTAGGCCTAAGTGGTTAACCAATCACTTTTTTGATGTTTTATGTCGCTAATTTAAACTCTCATGTTAAGGTGTGTAAATATTGCTTAACGTTTTCTGGGAGTAGTTTAGATGGACTCACAAACCATAAAACTAGTTGAAATGATGTATTACAGAAGAAAATTGATATAAAATTGAAGAATTTACTTAATTTCCTAAATCTGCCCATACACTGGCAGCCATCTTGGACGCCATCTTGAATAACTAAAAATACAAATTAAGTGACCAATATAAGCGTGCCTTTAATATGCCTTTAATATAGTATTACTGACACCAACATATATTACCATTAACACTTAATTAATTGATTATACATAATAAAGTTGTCCCAATAGAAATTACAGAGGCGTTCGCTAAAACGCCTCTTGGGATAAAAGGGTTAAATATGGTTTCAAAATTGCTGGTAGTAGTCTATATAGCTTTACTGACCACGAAACTATTTGAAATAGTGTATTACAAAAGAAAATCGAGCTAAAATCGATCATTTACGCTATTTAACAAATATGACTATACGCTGGCGGCCATCTTGGACGCCATCTTGAATATGTCAGAGTGCTTGAGAATGATTTTCTAGAACGTTTACTATGTTAATCTAGATACCGATAGGGTTCTTTCCTGAAAAAATCAGCTTGTTATGAGCTCTCTAGGTGTCTTCCTTTTCGAAATATTGCTGAATATAGGTCCCAAGTGGCGGCCATTTTGAAAACCAAGATGGCGGCCAAAAACTGGACGTACCAACTTGCTTCCATCCAAATTCCTGTACAGGAAGATCTTAACTATCTGTGTGCCAAAATTCACAATTTTATCCAGAAGTGCACACTTCATCTCATATATTGACTTAAGAGCCCCCACTACTCCGATGTTAGCCAAGCCTGCTCCATTCTCATTCGCTGTGGATGTAAAAAGCCTATTCACTCGAGCTAAGAAAATGAATGTATGTTATTAAACATTGTTAAACCTTTGATGAGTCGTTTTACTTAATTTTTACCTTTTATTTGTTGATCACATTAGAACATTATTAGTAGGAAAGAATGTAAAAATTATCACACAGTTACACATATGAACATTTGTATCTTCGCTAACTGAAACTGATAGACGACCTTGCAAACCTTGTGACCTCGACCAGTTATCATTGAAATAACCCCATAAATGGAATCCTCATATTCAAAAACCTACCAAAATTGGTATTACACAACATTCTAGGGCACTTGGTTCAAAAGTTGCATTTTCCACGCAGCCGGATGGCGGCAATTTTGAATTTGTTTAAAATGGCCGCCATGTTGGTGGAACCACTTAGGTCCACCCTGGATGCTCTTCTATGTACATAACCCTAGCTCTCTGTCAAATGTGGCACTTTCCCCCGGATTTGCACGATTGTTATACTAATCTGCCTGACTATTATCAAATGTAGCCATTCTAATTATTTTAGCGGATAAATATTTACAAATATCATTAGAAAATAACAAAAACTCGCACATTATGTGTATTAGTTGTCTAATTAGGGCTTCAAATGGTCTTATATGTCGTTTAGACAAGCATGAGCGATAGGCCTAATATGTGAGATAGGCCTATTCGCCGATTTCGCAGTATGATCAGTTCTCCTCCTTTTTCTTTATTCTCAGTCAATGATCAATCGGCGGCTGCTTTATTAACAGCCTTTTCATTATTAATCCACACATGTCAACTGTAGCCTCTGCCGATATTATGTATTTTCCCAGGTTTATGATTCGAAATACTTAATTTTACTGTAATAGTCAGCCGTGGTGAAGGATCATTGGCCAATTTCTCAGAAAAATCTTAGCTATGTTTTATGAAATTTTGCTTGCAAGACCCTTTAAGCATTATATCTAGACCATTTGTCATAATGTTCGTCTCTTTGTATATGAAAAGGTGTATATATGCCACTTCACAAAGTGGCAAATACACTCTTTTATGTCAAAAGAGACATTATGATTAGGCTATGCAATTCGGAAACAGTTGATGGGTTATATAGAGCCGTCATATAGGAATTAGGGTAGATCATGGTTAGTTCGAAAAATTACAAAAAATGCTGTTAATATACGTATAGGGGACCTAATCAAATTAGCTACAATTTACTGCTGTATAATACCACCGCCCAGAAATATCCTGTCATAGATGCTATTTCTAGCATAGATCTAGAGAAAATCTATGATTTCTAGCATACCCGGTATGCCCTAGATAATTTTTCACAAATTTAAAACAAAGTAGAGACAGAAAGAAGAGAGACAGAAGTCGTCTTTTAGGGGTCAGCCCGCTGGTCCGACAGTCCATTGGTCCGACAGTCCATTGATCCGACAGTCCATCGGTCCGAAAGTCCACTGAATAGCAGCAGGATGAATGGCAACAGTGATAAACTTCCAAGGGCCATACAGTCCATTGGTCCGACAGTCCATTGGTCCGACAGTCCATTGGTCCGACAGTCCATTGCTCCGACATAATAGATCTACCGAACAGCAGCAGGATGAATTTCAGCAGCGACAAACTTCAAAGAGCCAATTGTAGGCCTACTCAGGGTCCGACAGTGTATTGGTCAGACAGTCCATTGGTCTTTTGCCCTGTTTTGTCCAAAATACCACAACAATTTGCAAAAATTGATCGATGTAGTATTTATGATTAGGACAAATACTATTAGGTGATGTTTTCCTTGGGCAGTATGGTAAAGCACATGAGCTTGGTAAAGCACATGGGTACATAAATTAAGTTACTTAGTAGTACAATAACTGACCCTGATGACGGTAACTCGTAGTCTTGGAAGACGGTAACTCTCACTTCTTGATTTTTTCATCTATTATATCAATGCAACTATAAGGATTGCTATAATAATAGACCCAATATGACAGGGAGGCTGTTGACAACAGGACAAGCAGTGCTGGGTGGCCAGGTAGGTTGTTATCTACAGAACCAACACTGCTAGAGGGGATGCAATGTTGTTAATATCAAGAGCAGCAATGCTGGAGAGGGCAGAGAGGCTTTTAACAACAAGAGCAGCAGTGCTGGAGGGGACAGGGATGCTGCTAGCAACAAGAGCAGCGGTGGTAGATGGGACATAGAAGCTATCAACAAAAGCAGCAGCATTGCTGGATGGGCAAGGGAGGCAACAGGAGAAACAGTATTGTAGGGCCAATGAGGCTGTTATCAAGAGAGAGAAGCAACAGTATTGCGAGGGCAAATGCAGCTAATAACAACAGCAGCAGCAGTGTTGGAGTGGCCAGGGAGGTTATTTACTACAGAAGCAGCAATGCTGAAGGGGACAAAAAGGTTGTTAACATCAGGAGCAGCAATGCTTGATGGTACAGAGAAGCTGTTAACAACAAGAGTAGTTGTGCTTGAGGGGCCAGGGAGGCTGTTAATAACAAAAACAGCCTTGGTAGAAAGAACAGGGATACGATGATGGTAACAGAGAGGGAGTTTTGTAGCAAAAGGATAAACAGTGCCAACTGGTCCAGTGCTGAATGGGTCAGGGTGACCGTTTAGAACAGTTGTAAGCTTTAGTGTTGGAGGGGTCAGGGCTGCTAATAAGAGCGCTAAAGGATCATTGCAACTGTAAAAACAAGAGCAGCAGTGGAATAGAAGATAGGGTGGTTGTTGATAACAGAAGCAGCAGTGCTGGTGGGATCCAAGGGATGCTATTTGAGCCGGAGCAACAGTTGGCCTACTCGGGGATCAGTGCAGCTGTTGAATAAAAAGGAGCAGCACTGACAAAGGGGCGATTGTTAACAACATAGCACACGTTCTGCAGCGGTTGTTTACAGTGCTGAAGGGGCCAATGTAGCTATAAACAACAAAGAGGAGCATTCAACATGATTCGTAAATAGTACTAAAGTGGACAATGCAGATTTAAACAACAGGAGCATTCGACATAATGTTAAAGGGACTGGCCCAGGCTAAAATCATCAAAAAATCGGTGATTTTATTTCGAGTTCCTTATATGACCATATGATGTAAGCATGTACATAGACTAGAACTGCAAATTTTTATAATTTTTGTGCTGCGCATTCACCAGTTAGGCTAGATATAAAGACGAAATTCCTGATTTGTAATTATTGACAACCATGTCAAAAATAAGAAATGCGGGAATTTCGTCTCTATATCTAGTCTAACTGGTAAGTGCGCAGCACAAAAATTTTAAAAATTTGCAGTTCTAGTCTATGTACATGTTTACATCATATGGTCATATTAAGAACCCGAAATAAAATCACCGATTTTTTTATGATTTTAGCCTGGGCCAGTCCCTTTAACCGATATAAAAAGGAAGAAATAGAAGAGCCTATAGTAGAAATCAAATCTTGGATGGTGTTGCCTAGGCCCTTTTTCATCCACTGATGTTTTAACTTGAAAATGCCTTTGTGGGACGCTAAGATGCCCTTGAGAATTTTACATTTTGGTTAATCTTCTTACGAGAAACGCTCTTTTACTGTATTTAATAATCATATATATATTATTCTCTGTATGCCACGGAGTGCAAAAATTAGGAGGAAAACATCTTATTTGGTTTAAAAGTGCAATAATGAAATTTCTATATTGTAACTTGAAAATGACCTTGTGTGACCCTGAAATAACCTTGAGAATTTAACATTTTTGTTATTCTCCTTAACAAAACATATTTATTAATAATTATTTGAATGTATCGTATTGTTTGTCTGCCGTAGAGTGCAAAAATGACGATAAAGCCTTATTCTGTTGCCAAGAGTGAAAAATCTATATCTTAACCTAAAAATGACCTTGTGTGATACTAAAATGACCTTGAGACGTTAACATTTTTGTCAATCCCCTTAGTCATTGATAATTATTTTTATTTACCTGATTGTATGGCTGGTGTGTGGTGAAAAAAAAGAAAAAACACAATTTTACCCCTTAAATGACCTTGTGAACGTTTAAAATGACCTTGTAAGGTCACTAAAAGTTGCCAATCACCTTACCCGAATTGCTATACTAATTGAATTATTATTGTTGTGTTTTTGTGTTCTGTAGGAAAATGAAAATATCGACATTTTAACCCATAAATGACTTTATTTGACCTTGAAATGACCTTGAGAGGTCAAAAACAAATTGGTAACCCCACTCACATTGAACGTGAAGGTATATAGAGTTAATAAAACGTGGTTATCTGCTTGTAACAAAAAACGCCATCAGAAGTTTTTTAATCCACTTGGCCGGCCGTCTATAGTGTATCCCCCAGATCATTATTTTATTTTTTTCAGGGTTTTTAGATTTAATTTTTTTTTTATCAACATTTCTATGAATCCGCTTAAAACCCAAACTAACTTTTTGTATACCTAAACACTTGCTAAAGGAGGTTAAATGTTCCTACAGCATTGTACCACATAGTGATGCTGTCGGCCCAGCGTTGGGCAGACAATCAGTGCTGCAGGTGTATTCCCCTATGTCCTGACTATAAGACACAAATTAGCGGCGATTGCTCTGATCCTACCGTCCAAGACGTAGGAATATGTGTTGTAAAATGCGGTATATTGCTGACTTGATTTGTTTACATGGCAATATAAGACCTGGAAATAATATAACTACACTGTATTTCACTCTTTTTCGGTGCTTTAAAATAGTTTTTTGACTTTTTTGTATTTTTAGTTATGATCAGTAGGCTATATAGCTTCAAATAAATACAATTTTCAAAATTGACAACATTGAAAATGTCTCATCCCAAGGTCCCTTTAAGCCAAAACCAGCTTCTGGCATACCGGTTAGCGTTAAACTGAAGGTTACAATACTGTTATAGCTAAACTCACACTAACCTAGCTTCGGGCCTACGGAGAGCAGAATGACCTCATGTTACATTAATATTTATATTTGGGCTATGCCCAAATATATTGAGTTTCTCAACGGAACTTTAAACTTATTATTCTTGGCACGTTTTTGTATGACGCTATTTCTCTTTGAGTTTTAATCTAATCAACTTGAAATTTTGACACAACATTCCCAGACATTCCGAGAGTAGACTTTTCTAAGTCATCCAACATGTTCTTCTGGATTTATCCATGCTTTCATGGAGCACTATACTCTTGAATGGCAAAAGGCAGTTTCTGCTTACTTGTAAAGTGAGCAGATACTGCACTATGCTGCTCTTCAAATTCAAAAGGCAGTATCTGCTTACTTGTAAAGTGAGCAGATACTGCCTTTTGGATTGCACGGCAGTAGGCCTATAATAGGGTCCAATGTTGGTTCAATAGTATACACGTCGGGTGATTCTCCATTCATTGCCAGGAGGGTGAACAGGGTGCCCCTATGGCCAGACTGACTCCATCCTTTAGTCTCTAGATTTGATAATAAAAATACATTTATCCAATGTTTTAATTCCGGGCCATCGTCGCAGACAGTGGCCCAGTATTAAACCAATATTGTTACTAGGTATGGACAGTTGAAACATTTAAATAACAGTCACAATTTTATTCAAGCACAAAAGGTTGAAACAATGTTGTTTTAATTTTGGGCTAGCGTCTGGGATAGTGATACAACATTAAGTCAACAAAGAGACAAGTCAATGTGTATACTGGGCACTCTGAATGCGATTCCATTTGACAAACAAATATATATGTATTTACAAGTGCAAAAGCTCAGTGGGGACTTCTGAAATTTGAAGTCTGAAGTCTAAAATTCCGGTTCAGAATGGCTGCCAAAAAACTCATACGCGAAATTCCAATCAATCTGTCATAGTAAAAATAACCCAACAAAATTTAAAATGGCCGCCACATAAACCTAGCCCAAATATTATTGTTACTTGAAAAGTCACAATTTTAATCTAGTATAATTTACTACTTTTCAAAAATTTTAAAGGGTGCGTCAACACTGGTCAAGGGTCTATGTGCGAGCCCAATGGGGAATGTAGGTTATAAGACATAAATTTAAGTTAATTGTTTGAGTGTCAATTAACCCAGGCCTGGTCATATACGTTGTTACTACTCATCATTTTAGAATGCAAACATTGATAATTTCACCATCGTTATGTGTCAATGACATTTATCCCCATAGTATCTCGTATGTACAGTCATCATTGAAACAGTCACCACCAACCCAAACGGCCCACACCCCTCCACCTCCTCCATACCGCACAGCACCTCTAGGAACAGAAAAGCGGTCCGCAGTTCTCATCTAGTTTATAGGTTTTGTGCAGTTTTGTAAATGATGGGCTACCTACGTTTGCCAAGTGCCAATAAAATATCAAACGCTATATTATAATTATACACATCTGAATTACCTCACAGTTATCGTCCTAAGGGCATTTAGCAATTATTCATTTACTGTTATTCATTTACCTTTTAATCGCTAACCATGACCATGAATTGTTTTTAGATTGAGGTTATAATTAGCTTATCTTTGTGGCAAGTGATATTAAGGTTGTAGTCCCAACAAACAGAATAGGTTCGGCTCATGTTTTTTAATGCTGGCTTACAATCTGCGACGCTGGCCCAGCATCAAACCAACATGGGATCAGCGCCCCATGTTTGTGCAACGACTTGCCTGTAGGAAAGGTCAGGCTGCCTCTTCGATGACAACTATATTATTTTTAACATTTTATTTATATTTTAATAGTAGGCATACGTTTTCAAGGTGAATTTTGTCTTTAATCCACAGGAAGATTTAAACATGACTGTTTGACAAATCTGTAAAAAAAAACAGAAATACAAATGTTCTCTCATGTGTATCGCTGTGTATCGCGTTAGGAAGACACAGCTTCAAGTGAGAGAAACTTTCTCAATTAAATCACTTAATGGGTTAAATCAGACGACGTGTTAGGTAATTATAATGTACGGAACACTGACTTTCTGATGCACTATGGCCCCGTTGATCATCTCCCATCACATATTTGTAAATGTCTGACGTCAAAGAAGACGACAATGCCATAATAGGCCTAATATAAATCATTGACACATCAGACATGCCGCTATGTGTTTGACTATACAGCACAAACAAGACCTCCGAGATGATTGTTTCCTAGTTATTGGGAAGTTGCTGTAGGCCTTATGTAGGATATACACATTTTTTACAAGCTATTCATCCCTGAGTTTCCTTGCTATTCTGTAAATATCAAATTATTTCTGAGCTCATACGACGGACAAGCCCCAAAAGCAAAATAAAAATTACCCTCATTTACAGTCTAGTGGGAGAGAAAGCTGCGTCCTAACATATATTTAGGTTTCTACCACATAATTATGTATATTTAATAGCCATGTGTAGCATTCCAAATGATAGAAACGTTTCAGGAGTAATTATTTATTGAAGAGTCGAGTATCATTTTCTGAGAGAGGAGAATAAGGTCAAGTGTTCACATTCTTGTGGTATAATTATTCTCACAGAACTCATTCCATATAATCTTCTGGATTTATCAAAATAACATATATTGAGTCACTTTGTACTTTTGATATAATTCTAAAATATATTTCAAATATAAGATATTATAATTTTACGTTGATACATTATGCTGTTGCTACTGTGGTATTCTTAGTTTATTCAACCCTCTGAGGTGTTCATATCACTAGAAAGCACAATCAACGGTGGCCCAACACAAATATTCAGAAACAAACTGAGCAATTATTGAACAGTTACTTAGTCTATTGTGATTATTGTGTAAGTCATACATTTTTTATATTGGTAATGTGTACCTTGGCTTAACTTTTTTCTGTTTTATAAGAGAGCAAACTAGAAAACTAAATCAGTCACAAACACATTCGACTTGCGAGCACGGAACATACTTTATGAGCTGGAGAACAAAAGGAGCTGGTGATGATGACGTTTGTTTAATTGCATCAGGTGTAGCTAATATAACACACGTCTCTCTACCTTCCAATAGTCATTATTTACACACCTGGCCTGCCTACCCCATCATTAGTAAACTTCCACCACACCATAAAACGTGATGTATGATTATCTTAGAGATGCTTCATCTTTCAAATCGTTTGATTCAATTCTCAACACAGACTGTAACACCAAGTCAAATATATTAAATACTAATATTATCAATATTTGAATAATTTTTGATAAGTGTTTAAAATAAAATATAATGTTATGTGCATTAAATAAATCTACCTGTCAGTATTCTTCTCTCCATCCAGTCATTTGTAAGTGAGTCTGAATGGAGTTGTTTCCAACATGCCTGTGTTTCCAACATGTTTGCTTTTCCATGCGGAAAACTGTTTGATAATATACTTCAAAAACACATTCATGGACAACTTAAATTTTATTTTGTCAGATCAAAGCTTGAATTTCTACTTTATATTTCAACAGTATAAAAACTGGCTGAATCTGACAAACGAATTTCTACCATTGACTAATAACGTTTCCGTTCCATTGATAATAAAGGGTGGAATCTGCTACTTTCCAGGTGCGTTTGTTCAAAGTTAGTTTAATTCTAATCCAACATTAGCTTAACATCTTCTGTCCACTGGGTTTGCATGAATGGACTTTAGAACCACAAAGTCAATATAAAGTGCGTAAATAAACGAAAGAATCAATGAAAAATAGTAAATAAATGACTATTTGAATGAATAGATAAGCAAGAGAAAGCATGAATAATTGCATGAAAAAATAAATGAATGATTATATGATTGAAAGAATGAATAAATGAATGAATGAATGAATGAATGAATAAATGAAAGAATGAATGAATGAAAGAATGAATATATAAAGCAATGAATGAAGAAGTGAATGAGTAGGACTATGAATGAGTGAATGAATGAGTCAATGAATGAATAAATAAAAAAACTAATTAGTAAATAATGAAATGATCGAGGTCCGAAATCACCGTGATTCATTTTAATTTCGGACGGTGTGCGGTGAATTCAGACGCCGCGGTGATTACGGTCGGTGATTACGGACGATGTGCGTTGAATTCGGACGCCCAACATAATAGTATTCTTATATGCGCACACTTATATTATGCGTTTTGTGGCTTCAATGTAGCACTCTGCCCTAGTTCGTCTGCGAAGCTGGACCTCAAAGGTGTGTGATATCTTGTCAGTGCCACAATTCTGTGAAACTCAATGACCTCGACCTCCTGTGTTTTCACCGATCTGGCTAATACAATGAAGTATGGGGAGGGTTCTTATATAACCTTGTTTTCACCGAGTGATGTCACTGCGTTTCACAGAATGAAGTATGAGGAAGGAGGTGCTATACAACCTTGTTTTCACCGAGTGACGTCACTGCGTTCCACAGAATACTATATCGTTCCCCAGGTATTTATAGATTATTCGCAAAATAACTTTCAATTGAGCTGGGATATGATGAAGAGAAACATCTTAATCTAGTTTTTCAACTTTACTGGTAAATAATAACATACAGTCATATCAAAACGCACCATAACTATTCTACTCCCGACCAATGAAATACTGGCTCAGCCTGTCACATGACGGGATTATTAAATTAGGGGTAGAATATCATACTTGGGCCATTATCCCCCCCCCCCCTCCCATTTAATGGCCAGT
Source organism: Flabesymbios commensalis (assembly GCA_964017125.1). Classification (NCBI taxonomy): domain Eukaryota; kingdom Metazoa; phylum Annelida; class Polychaeta; order Terebellida; family Flabelligeridae; genus Flabesymbios; species Flabesymbios commensalis. The sequence continues at coordinate 29,761,603 of OZ024908.1, forward strand.
GATGTGGCATAGTTGTAAGATGACACGAAGGTGATTTCATGGCCATTTCAAGATAAAATAAGCAGATATTTTAGTCTAAGAAAATTGCATTATTGCAAACTTGGGCTGCTATAGTGAAGATACGTATTATTGCAAACTTGGTTGGCCACCGAGGATATGTATTATTGTAAACTTGGTTGGCCACCGAGGATATGTATTATTGTAAACTTGGTTGGCCACCGAGAATACGTATTATTGTAAACTTGGTTGGCCACCGAGGATACGTATTATTGTAAACTTGGTTGGCTACCGAGGATACGTAAATTATTGTAAACTTGGTTGGCCACCGAGGATACGTATTATTGTAAACTTGGGCAGAGAAGGGTTAACGACGTGACCATATATGTGTTGGCGTCTTATTTTAGAATGATTCATATTATTGAATAATTATAGCAACATTTCGTATGAACTTACGTGATGGATTCGTGTTAGAAACACGAGTTGAGTATGCTTCTTAGAAAAATGTTTTTAATTTGTCATTTTAATTACCAAATATTTCAAGTCTTGTTAACGTACGCATGGGTAGCCCGGCAATTGATAAGTGGTTGCCCTCATATCGTTGAATCATTTGCATTTGATATCTACATGTCGTCGTCTCGGATTTAAAGGGTCTTCTGAGCCACTCAAATGAGCGGCAGATAGGACCCCTTAATCTCGATATGACGATAGGATTCATAGATGCAGAAAAGAATCTTACAAGACAATATTGTGAATTGTGACGAAATATTATAGGTAAAAGATATTTTAAATTAAGGAGTATTTCATCAATAGGTATGCAAACAAGTGTACAAAAAGATTTGTCAATTTTTTTTTATGGTAATGTGTAATTATTGTTGTGCAAAAAGTTTTACTGGGAATCACATAATTAATGACTGTATTGACAGCTTTTTTCTATTACCGAGTTGGGAAAAAGAACGATGTTATGTGATGAGTAAAATATATTGTCACTTTAAAACCACTAAATAGTTATTTTTGCCAGTATTCTTCATTCGACCATGTAAATAAATCTACAAATTAATATAAAACAGGACGGCGTTGTGTTCTTGACGTTATCTCGCAAATTATATTTAGCGGCGCAGATTCTGTCCAGGTCGGTGTCATTAATGTACACGACTTTAAATACTATAAAAGTATTTCGCTGGGACAAAATGTTATCAATGTTATGTCAAGTAAATAAAATACAGAAAATGATACTGATGTGACGATAGCACTTTAATATTATGATCTGTCAAGCGGGAATGCAGCCCCTTATTTTATTTCATTTGGCTTGATGCATACAATACATCACTTACAAAATAAAATTAACAGGACATATATACTGTAAAAATATATGCAAGGGATGTCACTGCAGGTGACCATACAACCTGGTTTTACATCGAAAACTAATTTTTTACTAAATACCATTTTGGTATTTTATGTTGTGTGCAATGTGAACTTTTGCAAGAGTAAAATTCTGAGATTTCCGTCACCAGGAAAAATATTTTATTTTTGCACTTGTATGTTGAGATATTTTTAATATAGTTTGCAGTTTTCAGAATCTGTTTCAGAAGCAGTGGAGTGTGTGGCAAAACATGTAAACCACACCACAGTCTTCTACCGTGCTGTAGGCCTATACATGTACGCGAGGTCAACATTGTGAAAGCACTGCACAATAATTAATTGTGCAATGACAGCCTAAGGCTAGACTGTTTCTACCAACAATAACCAGCATTAACAAATGGAATGATTTTTGTAGTTGAATAGAATTTTGGAAATGGATGGATGAAACCGATGGAACATACAAGTTCAGAACAATAGGTTAATGTATACCGATCATCGACGACTATGATCTATTGTTCAAGCGATTATTTCTGCCAACGCAAATTCCAGCTCCAAGTCAGGAAAATTATATTTATTTATAAAAAATAGACATTTCCCAAAGTGAATTATCTGAATAATTTAGCATAAAGATCTACTAAATAATATTTTATCAATTTCAATGTTTGGCACATGCTTGAAAGCGTATGTATCACAAGAGTTAGCACGAGGTCAGAGCAGCACAAGGGTTAACACGAGGTCTTAGCAGCACAAGGGTTCACACGAGGTCCCAGCAGCACAAGAGTTAACATGAGGCCAAGAATTTATAAATAATTTCCATCGCTCCCATAAAAAAAGTGTTTTGTATTTTTCAATCCGTTTATTTTATGTTCTTCGCCTCAGCAAACTCTGCAAAAATGTCTTAATTTTCTCGATTCCCCATGGTTTGTCCGCAATTCGTCTCTTTTCCTGCAGAGTGTATAGAAAAAATGGTCGACTTGCGAATTCTGTGAAACTCAATGACCTCGACCTCCTTTGTTTTCACCGAGCTTGCTAATACAATGAAGTATGGAGGAGGGTTCTAATAAAACCTTGTTTTCATCGAGTGACGTCACTGCGTTTCACAGAATGAAGTATGGGGGAGGGGGTATTATATAAATTTCTTTTCACCGAGTGACGTCACTGCGTTTCACATAATTCTGTGAAACGCAGTGACGTCATCGGAAACCCTTTTGAACAGATACTCGGTGAAAAACAATGTTATATAATACCCCCTCTCCCATACTTTATTGTATCAGATTGCTCGGTGAAAACATTGCAGGTCAAAGCTATTGAGTTTCACAGAAGTTCACCATGCAAATGCCCTTTAAAGGGACATGCCCAGGCTAAAATCATAAAATAATCGGTGATTTTATTTTGGCTTTTTAATATGACCATATGATGTAAACAAGTTCATAGACTAGAACTGCAAAAGTTCTTTAATTTTTGTGCTGCGCATTCACCAGTTAGGCTAGATATAGAGACGAATTCCTGATTTCTAATTATTGACAACCATGTCAAAAATAAGAATTACGGGAATTTCGTCTCTATATCTAGCCTGACTGTTAAGTGGTCATATTAATCAGCTAAAATAAAATCACCGATTTTTTTTATGATTTTAGACCTGGGCATGTCCCTTTAACCGCCAAATATACAATAATATTTTCTAGGTTATTAGCTTGAGAGCAATGCCTACAACATACACAGATATCTGGGCACAGAGCGGGACGGATACCCAGCACACCCGGCCGAGACGTTGAACCAATGTTAGCTTCATGTTGGAGCAGCGTCTTAACATGGAATGTCGGGAACCAATGTTTGTGTAATGCTGTGCCAGCGTCGCAGACAGAGGACCATTAATACCCTAGCATTGGGTCAACGTCTCGCGTTAGCTGGATGTGACCTAATGTCAGTCAGTTGTACGGCGTAAGATGACGATTAAGAATTAATAATAACTAAACAACATCAATCTGGTAAAATCATAACAAAGCATTAGTTGATTGATATCACGTTTTGAGTCCACTGTCATATTGTACACTATCGATCGTATTCATAAAAGAGGTTTTACCAAACCCGAGCTTAGCGCTTACACGAGTGTAACTAAACATACAACTGCTAAATGGGCATGCGCTGGACGATCAGGTGAAGGCCTACATTAGCCTATAGAGTACACTTTGACTATAATAATATCAGCAACTGAATTAATTACAAGATACTACTCCAGCGAGAAATTGGCCCGAGGTTGTTATAATTCTAGACCAACGTCTGCGACGTTGACCGACATTAAACCAACATTTGGTGAGTGTGCCGTGTTGGCTGGGAAAGCTCTCACTGTTAATATGCGGTGAGTCAACTGTTTCCAGACCCCCATGGCAACACAACTGTTTGTGTCTCAACACTAAGCCCACATAAGAGAATTAGTGAATTATTTCCTCATAGATGTCGCTCAAGTATATAGAGTTTATATGATTTGGGAACTTGCTCATAATGCGGCGATGTGTATGAAACGCATTATAGTATTATTATCTTGGCTGAAAACTGTGGATGTGGGGTGATATGTCATTGTGAAATGTCCAGTGGCCACTGTTGCATTCTGGGGACACCCTTGTCCAGTGTATTTTGACAGTTGACTATACCTTTAACAAAACTTCAAAATGCCGTTAAAACCGGCTGGTTTTACAGTTTGATCGACGTTCATGCACACAAATGATGGTTACCCACATCCAAAATGCATACAATTTGTGTACACAGCATACACAATTTAATACTCTGGTTAAAAGCGCGTTCCTGATAACACGGTACGTCAATACAATGTTGGTTTAACGTTGGGCCCGTGTTGCAGACAGCGGTACATCATTAATCCAACAGTGGGCTAAGGTCTATTGTTTACTGGGTCAAAGAAATAGATCATTTGCCCCTTTATAGAGCCTGTAATCAATATCATATAGAAGATAATTATTCTGTTATCGTTTTAATGCATTATTACTGACATATGTCTGTGCCATATTATAATTATACATGTTGCTCAGAATTCAAATATCCGTTGTATAAAATAATAAGCACAACTTTCCGATAATAATCATTGTTAATCCGATAGGGCGGGTGCCTTGGTGCAGTGGTTAAAGCTACCTGGCCTCTCTGGCCAGGTAGCTTTACCCACTCTGGCCTTCAAGTTAGAAAAAAGCAAAATGTTTCTTCCCCGCTCACTCGTAAAAATTCAATATGTGTCTCAGTCTCTGTCTGTCTATGGCTCTGACTCTGGTTCTGTCTCTGCCTCTGGCTGTCTCTGTCTCCGGCTTTGGCTCTGTCTCTGGCTCTGTCTGTCTCTGGCTCTGTCTGTCTCTGGCTCTGTCTCAGTCTGTCTCTGGCTCTGTCTCTTGCTCTGTCTCTGTGTCTTGCTCTGACTCTGACTGTCTTTGGCTCTGGCTCTGTCTCTGACTCTGGCTCTTGCTCTGTCTCTGGCTCGCTCTCGCGCTCTTTCAGAAACAATGGCCCCGTCCAAACTCACTAGCACGTTAGTGGTAGTTCGTTCTAGTTTTGGCCATTATACCGCTATGGTGGGGACGCTCGGAGCTTATATTTTACCGTGATACTTTCCCTAAGTTATTCTGAACCTTTCAGCGCAGGGACCGTCATTAAACGTAAACAACTCCCGCACTAAAAGAAATTAGCAAATTTTTATGACCGTAGACCCATAACATAGATATTCAAATGAAGCAGAAAGAGCTAACTAAATTATTTGTGATGATTTCAAATTGGAACAACTCTTTGGTCTCCATGGTTGATACGCAAATATTTCAGCATTGTGTGTTAAACCATCTAGACATTAATGAATTATTATTTCTTTGGCCATTGTTCTAAGGTATGTTGTCCATCAAAAGTAAATATTTTTAATCAGTTAGGTGAAACGTCTGACCTGTTTTTAACTGGGCAATGTTGATGGGTTGAATCAGATTTAAGTTCTAAAGTATATTTTTTATACCACTCCCTGACGGAAACTTATTCCTGAGGTCACATGGTGAGCGCTCGATATTACTGCAATACATGTTTCAAATTACTGTTATCATTATTACATTTAGCTATAAACAATAAAAATACATATTTGTGAATTATTTATACTATTCGCCTTCTATTTTGTGAGTAGGCCCATGGTTTATCGTCTTACAGTTTGTGACGACTATGCGTTTCTGAGGGTAGTAACAATCTGTTCAATTTGTCCTTGTAGTAAGATTGATTAAGGCAAAGTGAACACTATTATCATCGGTTGTTTAAATTAAGTTATTGTCGCCTTTATCCAAGGTACCATTTATGGTTTACCAAAAAGTTTTGAAATAGCATTGTGTTATGTTTATAATAATATAGAAAGTATGGTGAAATTGTTTTTTTTTTAAAGTCAAAGATACATTGTGAACGCGTAATCCCAAGTCCCACTAGTCCGTAGTAGGGCCTACTCATACTTTTATATGTAGGCACTTACCTGCATGAGTACGCAATGAAAAGGTTCGTTTTCGCCTCATAGGGAAAACACATCATTTCAACAAGTGCTCAGGGGCACATATTTTCTGTATTTTACTTCTGTGTACATATAATAGTATTCTATCGGGTGGTGAAAAGTGTAGGGGAGTAGGTCTACTATCCTGTTTATTAATAAAATGTAAGTATTATAATTTAGTTCTTTGTTTACAATTGTGCCGGAACTATATAATGGTGGTTGTTATAGCTACTAGAGAATTTAATAATGTACAGACAAGAAGTAGGTAATCCTTTTGTGGATAACTTTTGTGTTACTCTGCGACCATGTGAACACATTCAATTATAAAGTTAATGATGAGATAATAATAATTACGAATGTTGCACTTGAATTTATTAGAAGAAAATCATATCACACATAAAATAATGTCGATCTTGTTTATGTTTCTTATACAGATAAAACAAAAATAGCCCGTGACTTTGAGTGTTCATATAGAGTGTCCATATATATTCTTCTAAAACCACTGGCGTCTCGCTGAAAATAAAATAATGAATGGATCAATGAAACATAATTATTTTTTTAATATGTTCTATTCGTGGTGATCAAATTCGAAATTTGCATTCAATATTTTGATTAAAAAAATTACAATATGATAACTACAAGAACTTAAATATTTGTTGGGTAACACATAAATTAGGTAGATAGGCATACTTACAATTTTATCTCTCATACACTACTGTATCATGTGTATACGGGGCAGTCGTGTCTCCAGGAGAATGATCTAAAAATTGTATCGCTGTACCTTTATCCTGTACAAAGGAAACAAAAACAAATATCACTATAGCACAATTTAATCATTAAGAGAACGCAATTCTGCTACGTAAGTGTACTGTGTAGCAACAACGATTTATGTTCTAGCGCTCATAGCCCATATTTTGCACAAGATATACTCTAGATTACCTTGCTCAGACATGTTGAAATAACCCTGCTGCTTTTATGTGGTTTAAATAAGAAAGGTTGGAATAGTTATTTAATCTAGTGGATTTGTTGTGGATTAAATACGAAAATATTTCTATAACCAGCTGTTTTTCTGTAGGTTAAAGAAGGTTTAAATAGTTTAATATTTAATTTTCTGCGGGTTAAATAAGAAGGCTGGGAAAGTTATCCAACCCGGTGTATTTGTTGTGGATTAAATATGAAGATTGGAAAATCGCTCTGTAACCCAGCTGTTTTTCTGTGTGTTAAATAAGAAGGTTGTAAAATTATATAACCCAGGTGCATTGTAGTGGGCTAAATAAGAAGGTTGAAATATGTCTGGGTGCTTTATTACGTGTAGGCATAAAGAAGGGTGGAATTGCTGTTCACCCCTGGTTGTTTTCTGTCGGCTAAATAAATATGTCGGTTGAAAAATTATAAAACCTACTTGCTTTTATTTGGGTCAAATAGATTTTCTGTGGGCTGCAAGCTACGAAGGTAGAAATAGGAGGTATACAGTCTTTTCTGCGGGTTAAATGGGAATTTTGTACACCTTTATACCCCTGATGCGTTTTTGTGGGCTAAATACATAGGTTGAAATAGGTATATGGTCTGGGTTATTAATTGCGGGTTAAATAAGAAGGTTGGAATTGTTATTTAGCCCGGGTTGTTTGATGTGGAAATAGTTATTTAGCCTGGATGCTTTGTTGTGGGCTAAATAAGTACATAGGTTGACATAGTTATTTATCCCCGGTGATTTGATGTGGATTGAAGACGAAGATTGAAATAGCTCTATAACCCATTTGTTTTATGTGGGTTATATAAGAAGGTTTGTATTGTTATTTAGCCGGGATGTTTTCTGTGTGTTAAATATGTCGGTTGAAAAGTTATAAAACCTACTTTCTTTTATTTGGGGTGAATAGAAGGTTCAAATAGTAAAATAGCCCAGTATGTGATTTTCTGTGGGCTAAATCAGAAGGTTAGGATAGTTATCTAGCCTGGTGGATCTGGTGTGGATGAAATATAAAGGTTGAGATAGGCCTAGTTCTACTTCTATATTACCCAGCTTCTCTTCTGTGGGTTAAATAAGAAGGCTGTAAACGTTTATAACCCAGATGCTTTGTTGTAGGCTAAATACGAAGGTTGAAATAGGTATATAGTTTAGGTTCTTAAATGCGGTTAAATTAGAAGGTTGGGATTGTTATTTAGCCCGGGTTGTTTGATGTGGAAATAGTTATTTAGCCTGGATGCTTTGTTATGGGTTAAATAAGTAGGCCACATATATAGATTGGTATAGTTATTTATTCCGGGTGATTTTATGTGCGTTGAAGACGAATATTGAAAATAGCTCTATGACCCACTTGTTTTTATGTGGGTTATATTATAAGAAGGCTTTTATTGTTATTTAGCCCAGGTTTTTTTTAGGATTTGAAAAAAATAAACGTGGGGGGGGGGGCGGCCGGCCCTTAGGTTTTTTGTTGGTATATTTAGGTCAATTTAGGTGGCTTTTTAAAATAATGTGGCGAAAAAGCGGGGCCGTCCCCCCTCCCCTGCCCTGGATCTGCGGCCGGCACTTCCCGTCATTAAGTTGACTATAGGCCTTTATTTACCCATTGTTGGTTTAATGTTGGCCCGGTGGACCAACAATAAAGTAACCTTGGGTGAATGTCTCAGATACTAAGCAATGTAAAATGCACATTGGGCGTCGTAATCAATGCGGCAACGGACGATAATACGCGTAGTTGTCAATTCACATATATTTGGTAGTAGGCCTATATTTACATTGTACAAGTTTATTTTCACGCGGCATAACTTACCTGTTCATTTTCATAAGGTCCTGGTGTAGGCTATTCAGTCCCGTGAATGAGCGCCAAAAAACAAACATTGACAGCAGGGCATTGAAAGAACGATTTTGATTGGTTGTCATTGTCGGGTTAAATAAGGGTTTTAGTCTTCTTGCACACCCCGTGACGGGGTAAATAGACACTTCCTATTTAATTTGCACGTGGTACGACAAAATTCAGCTTGAAGGCATAGGAATTAACGTACTACTATATTTTATCTAAAATAATATACCTGTGTTGCACTATGTATTATGTCATTGGCGTGCTAAGTAAAGATGAAGATTTGAATATAATTATATACACAAAAAATCGATAATACGCTGCCAAATTAACATTTATATATTTATTATATAAATGACTGCCAAATTTGCATACGCATGTGTTGTTGCTGATGATGGGAGAAGTTTATAGACATTATGTGATGCACCATACTAATTTGTTTTTGCAATTGATGATTACAAGTTTTTGTCATTTTTGAAAACTAAGTATTATCCTGGAGATTGTGATACATTTCACAATTTTGGTCATGGTGATTTCTGCATATAGTTTAGTGCTGCAGTCAGCTATTCGTTGCAACAGTACTATAAAACAGAAATCAGGTTAACCATCCTACTAACCTCATAATTGTCATGGCAATACATGTCATAAATATAGAAAAGAAGGCCTATATATCCAGTGATGCAGCAACTGATTTCCACCATAGGAAATGTGTTCACATGATCGATTTCCATGCAGCACATATAATACGTTCTTGTTCCAGATTAATTTATAACGCGATAACATACATTAAGCTACTACATAGGAACTGTACTCATGGAACAATATTTAGTACTTATCATATACCTTGTCAAAAGCACAATAATAATAATTTGTGTTTCTTGCGTGCTTCAGTGACAACGCAAAACAATCACTGTTTTAATGTAGCAAATGAATGAAAATGTGTACATATACACATATTTAGTTCTATATTTGTTATGTTTTGACCATCTTATTTGCATAAAACGTAAGTTTGCAATATGTGACATATATATCCGCCCATAATAAAAAATAGAACTATAATGCCTAGTAGTTTTGACATTGTGGTCAATAACGTATGTTGAATAGGAAAATAAAATGGTTAAATCATTCACACGTTTGGTTTGATTGTTACGTGATAACACATATTAATCTACTACATAGCAACTGCTATCATATCAATATATTTAGTACATACATTTACCTTCCCAAAAACACAATAATAAGTGTGTGCGTCTTGCGTGATTAGGCTACCACTCAAAACAATATCTTTAACTATGTAGCAAAAGCGTGAACAATTGTACATATGCACATGTTTAGTTACATGATTTTTTATATTGTGACCATTTTAATTGCATCAAACGTAACAATAAAATGGTACAGATATATATCAGCCTACATACAAAACATTCAACTATAATGTCTAGTAGTTTTTAAATTAACGTGTATAAAATAGTCAAGTAATTCATATGGTGGATTTATTTGTGAGGTGATACCATTCATTAAGCTAATACATACAAACTGCTATCATGCAAATGTATTTACCACAGACATACCCCTTGTCAATAATCGAAATGATTAATTTGTGTTTCTTACACGACTGAGGCACGCAAAACAATCACTGTTACTACATTGTCAATATATTGATAAATATAATTTAAAAAATTATTACTAGCATAATTTTTATATTTTATCACCTGTTTATTGGCATCAAATTTACCATAGGAATGTGTTAGATATATATATGGGTCTACAAGCAAAAAATAGAGCTATAATATTGAGTGGTTTTAAAATTATCGTCAATAATGTATGCATGATTGCTAAAATGAAATAATAAATCAGTGAGGGGGTGGATTGCTTTGTGACGTGATACCACACGTTAAGCTACTACATACAAACTGCTATCATACAAAAATATGTAGTGCAGACATACACCTTGTCGAAAATCACAATATTAATTTGTACCTTTTTATGGTAACAATGACCACCTTTTTGGGGTCCTGGCTCATAGACTAAATCTTGCGCGTAAAGTTTCTGAAGATCTCCATACCATGCAGAGCAGGCATAGTAAAAATGACATTGAATAAGGGATGAAGCTTTCTCGAATATTGACTTAGAAATTTAGTTAAAGAAATTGTAGGCCCGAATTTTCTTTTTAAGGAATGGCTTCAGCAATAATCTTACCGCCTAGCGATTGATCCAGCTAGATCGATCCCTAAATATCGCACAGATACTTTGACAGCCACCTGTGTCTCACCACATTTGACTGCAGCTCTGAATTGATGCCAAGTTTAGTTTTTGTTCAGAAAAGAATACATGCTGTTTTCCTTAAATGGATGGAGAACCTATTATCAACCATCCATCTATTGAGGGAAGATCATTACCTACTATTTCCCAAATACGTCCTATGTCATTGCCTGAAACCAAAAGGGTGGAGTCATCTGCATACGAAATGAGTTGACGAACAACCGCAGCTTTCCTAGCGTTGACATACATGAGAAACAGTAATGGTCCCAGAATGTATCCCTGTGGTATTCCGCAAAGAACCACTCTGGGATCAGAAAACGTACCGTTGATTTCAGTCTTCTGATTTCTATTCGTCAGGTTAAAAACTAGCCATGACACTGATAGATCATGAAATCCGAGTGTTGTTAGTTTACGAAGCAGGATTTTATTATCTACAATATCGAAAGTTTTTTGTAAATCTATTATTACCATTACCCTTGTCCTTTTGAAAACGAATACAGTCATGTATTTCAGACATGAATAGGTTGAATAGGAACGTAAATCGTTATGCCCGGATGCGCAGTGGTCATCTTATACGACGTCCAAATAATATTATTTTTTGTGCAAAAATGATGTTGACCAATATATAAAAAATATAAAGTTTGACTGCCAGTCGAAACCCCGGGAATGGATTCTGGGTCTAATTAATGGTGCAGTGCCATATTCTTGAATTTAATGATTCAGCTAAACACTTACCGTTCGATGTAGGCTACAGTATGAGCCAGAATAAAATCATATCATTCAATATACAGCTATGTTATCATAGGCCTGTAACAGCTCACGTTGAGAAAGATGTACTATATCAGGAACAGGATCCTTCCTTATCAACGTTTAGTTTGTCCGGGTGCGGATAATAAATGGACTGATAACATTAATATGGCATTGGCTGCTGTTTGTAATTAGATTGCCGACAGTTTCGCGCCAACGGGTTATCAGGCCCACTACTTACTGCTTGCAGTTTACATATTTTCTTTAATTGTTCATCTTACATGCATTTTAAAATATAGTCCAGTAAAATTAGGACAACATTTGACAAAGATCGGGGAAAAATATAGAACAGGTAAAATTAAAGAGATTAGTTCCTGAGCCTTATGTGGAACGCATAATCACCCTTGTGCGTTTCCCGCTAGAGGGCAAAAGGGGGAATCAAAGATGGCCACCAATTATACAGAAAGTAGTCTACCATAACTGTTTTTTTCTAAATGTTTTTGGTGCATGAATGTAGTTTTTTAATACAAAAAACTGTATTAACCCTCCATATTACAAGTAGTTGAGTTACAGGAATAAAAAAATATGTCTACCTAAAAATAGCACATTAATTATGGGAGAAAGTTACCCAATTCGCATTTGTTGCTTTCATCGCTGTAGCTATATCTTTGAATTGCATGCATGCCATCATATTGCATAATGCTAAAATAGTCACCCTTGTCAATCTATTGATCGATCTTTGTTCAACTCGTGGTCCTAATTCACAAATAAATATTAAACGGAATGTGATAGTTCTTCTGGTGCAACAGGAAACATTTACAAGTGCGCTGGTTGCAGCTGTCCATCCATCAAGCTCCAACCACAATCTCATATATGTTAATTGGACAGAGCTTTATTTATTGCTAAACATGCTTAAAAACAACCGAAAACAACATCCAGCTGAGTCTGTTGACGAAGAGGACACATCGACATATTTCAGTAGGCTTATGTTCTAGTTCGGGATGTTTAGGAAATAATTTCTTTGTCTAATTGATGTGATATCACATGCTGGCGTTTTGGAATCCTTTGAGGCGGTTCTCAACACACTGAATGTTACAATAAATTTTACCAGCGCTAGGTTTACATAACTAAGAATTGGCAATGGGTGAGAAAGTTTATAAAGCAGAATGAGCAAGTTTACATCAGTTCATACGACTACCACATTTTAAAACACACCACTACATTATTTTCTTTGTCCGACCACTACATTACAAGCAGGGAATGGAGAGTTATTGTTGTTCATGTACATCACAATTATCATGGTAGGCATATGGTGCTATAATCAGTCAGGTGTGACTGGGCTATTGATTATGACGGATCCTCATTTTAGGTCAGTTAAAACCCTCGGAGCTCTCCATTCTTAGCTGTGAAAAAGGCCACGGCCTTCGGCCGCGGCCTTTTCCACAGCTAAGAATGTAGAGCTCCGATGGCTTTATCCTTTACTTCGGTATCTGGCAGCTCGATTGCCGTTCTTACATTTAACATCTCCGCATCTCACTCAGCATTTTTCACACGTATAACAGTTTTCCGTGAATGACTGAATAAACTTGACATTGTTCTTTACCAAAAGTGGCGAGTGGTGATATACATTTGAACATTGAATTTAATATATTTCTGCTAACTGAAACTGTATTGCCCTCTTCTCCGGTTCTGTACTTTATCTGTAATATAGTTATCTGAGATGACATCATTGTCTGCATGGAACTGTTTTTTATGTAGGATACATGTGTCTTCTATATATTACTAGAAGATAAATGTTGATTACACAAGAACCAAAGTAATAGCTACTCTATATTAATGAAAATTAATTCGCTAAGTCTGTAGGAGACATATAGTTATTAGTGGCTTAAAAATCTTCACCTCCATCATATGATTTCATAACTTTACATATGTTAATACTTATTTGTGCTTCACATGGATAGCTCTTCCTGAACGATAGAGTTCATACACATCCTACCATATCTAGAAAGGTCCTGTACTTTATGTTAATCTGCATTAAAAAATCTTGATCAATATAAAACCTACCTGCTACCACATAGTCTGCATGTACGAATTGCAATGGGTACATTATATCTTGTTGCAATAGTGTACCCGATAATCTTTGGCGACTGTTCATGACACCATTATAGCTTTTAGTTGCCAAAACTAGGACAGTTACTGACATCGATCAATATTTTCAACATTACCTTTGTAAATGAGTGCTACATGAAGCTGTGTCGGGAAATGAGAGTATAGTTCTCGAAAAAATGCATGTCCTATCATCATCTTTTTATCTCTGACAAAAATGAAAATTGTAAATATGCATCGAGAGTCATATGTTTCAAGCTTACAAATGGTAAGATAATGATTCCTTAGGCATGGTAGTCCTTCGGATATTTGTGGATAGCTCAGTTTGGATTTCGGGTGTCCTCAACCATTAATCGTATAATTTATGCTCAAAACATATGTAAGTCAACTTCTGCACTGAATTACATATTGCCGATATCGTGTAACTGTATGATATCATAATTCTTAACGGTGACAACATATATCTCATCCTTTTTGAAGCTAGAAGAGTAAATTTGTGTACATTACGGTCACAGCCGATGGTTGTGACTTTATAATCGTTCCGTGATGTCTGAAAACTGTTATCGGCGCATTACCTGGCTATTTTATGGCATTCTAGTCGAAAATATAAAACTGAAGATGATAATATATAAGCTGTCAATCCCATTGTGAAACATATTTGTTAATGTTATGTGCAGTTTATGATCAGCTCAATATACACAGTTACATAAATTGTTCAATTTTAAAGTACTATTTTTCTTTTTCAATAGGGTTGAAAATGTTAACTAATTTTCCAAGTTATAAACCAGTGGGTTATGATAACAGAACGGAACATGTTTCTGTGTCATCATTGGCATGGTTATGCAGACGACCTTGATGGATGGTTTACTCAAACCTGGGGGTTGGCCCGAAGGAGGCAACCCGTGGCCAATAGACATTTCAATTTAAATTAATCTAATTAATTTTCCCAGATAAGAGCCAATACATCTTCTCTATTGTAAAAGCATGATACATGTGGACGTCACATAGGCCAGATACCAACAGTCCTAGAGCGGATATATAGTGAGCGACAGGTTATCATAAATACATGGAATAAACCCTGGCAAGAATCTAAGGGAAGCTGAGGGAAGAATGATAGAAACTCATTGTGAGCTAGACTGCACCATACAAATGAATGTGATCTGAATGAAATGGTACTGCTCTCGAAAAATCAAGCCCAGACTGTCGAGTCTTTAAGAGTGAAATCTGGGTGTCAAAAAACTTCACCAGGGCCCCCGCCCTACGCCACACATAAAGGCCTATATATGTCTATGGATTATGACAGAATGCGTTTACTCTTTGATAAAGCTGACCACCACCCTGGTCACAGAGCTAAATCTACCTTAAATAATTTAGTCCAGTAATAGTCCAGAAATTACAACATAATTCATTTCGCCTGGAGGCATGCACTTACGATGTGTCTGCTAAACAACATATTAAAAATCTAATTTAATACATTTTGCGGAAATGTAATACTTTTAGTCATTTTTTTACAAAACATGTCAAAATTTAAAAAACTCGTAATTTTATGATGTTTTTTGGATCAGCTATGATAACAAACATGTTTAATAGAGCTTATAATGTTTGTTTCAATACATATTATTCCCTTGTATCACGTCAAAAAAAAAAAAAAACGTTATCATGATTTATATAATGAATATAACATACATTCCCATAAAAAATTGTTGCTGACAACACTCATCACGCATACTCATCACGCCAACGAAATGTCTCCCTTTCTTAGAATTATTTTTGAACGATCTCTACAGACGGGCAAATTACCAGATGACTGGGTAGAGGCTAATGTTGCCCCAGTCTTCAAAAAAGGGGATCGGCACTCTCCGGCAAACTACAGGCCGATATCCCTCACATGTGTTTGTGCCAAATTACTCGAACACATCATTTGTAAACAAATTATGTATCTTCTTTCGAAAAACACAATTTTAACACCTGTACAACATGGCTTTCGATCAAAACACTCATGCGAAAGCCAGCTTTTGATTACAGCTGATAAATTTATTCAAAATTTTGAAGGCAAGACACAAACAGATGTTGTTGTCTTAGATTTTAGTAAGGCCTTTGACGTTGTTCCCCACCAACGCCTCTTACACAAACGCGACCACTACGGAATTCGGGGAACAACTCGTAATTGGATTCAAAATATCCTGACCAATAGAGCCCAAAAAGTAGTAGTTGATGGCAGTTCTTCAGAATCAGCCCGTGTGCTGCCCAAGTCCGGTGTGCAGAGAGACCTATCTGCGTTACAGAACTGGGCAGATCGATGGGGGATGTGCTTCAACCCCTCGAAATGCTCGGTCCTGAGAGTATCCAGGCCGAGATAAAAAAAACGGAATTCCAGTACACCCTGGAAGGTAAAACATTAGAAAATGTTTCATCAACACCATATCTTAGTGTTTGCCTCAGCGAGACTCTGGAATGGGAGGCCCACATTAACAAACATACTAGTAAAGCGACTTCCACCCTGGGCTTCCTTCGGAGGAACCTGAAGGCATGTCCCCTTAAATTAAGGGAGACTGCCTATTTCTCCCTGGTCAGGTCATCCTTAGAATATTCATCAGCAGTTTGGGACCCCTTTAGACAAAAAGACATTGATAAATTAGAACAAAATTAAAGAGCAGCATCAAAATTTGTCATCCAAAATTATAGACAAACCAGGGGCGTAGCCAGGATTTCTCGAAGGGGGTTCGAATTTGTGCTGTACTTCTCCAGCCTCGACGACGAGGCTGCCCGGCCCGAAGGGGCGGCCATTTAGTGGGTCTGGGGGCATGCTCCCCCAGGAAATTTTGGGATATTATGTCTCTATTGCTGCATTCTGAGGTCATTTGACACTCAATTTATTAGTTAGCTACAACTGAAAAATGTAAGTTTTATCTGATTTCTTTTTATCGATTGGATGGTTGCCAATTTCCGAAATAAAAAATGCCAATTAAAAAAAGAAATACATAGATCCAGGCCTCCAGCTATGTTATTTTCTCGCCCTCATTAACTTTTCCGGAAATTAATCCAACTAAAAAAAAATACTTGCCCTCCCTTATTAGAATTTTTTCATCTAAAACAGATTGATCTGGAGAACATTTTACTTGCAACATAATTGATTTCGATTGGAATCGATTCTCTAGGCATAGGCCTATCTATATAACATGAAAAGTATACAAAAGTGTGCGTGGGGAACACAGGCCAATTTAAAAAAAATAATAATGAAATTGCATAATTTCTAATGCAATAAAATGTACTAAAATATAATGAAGTGTATTATTATTTACTATCAACGGCAAGCAACTATTATATAAAAAAAAGTTTGTAGTTTACAGATCATCGATACACATGATACTTCGATTGTACGGAAGTAACTAGTCCTATATAGGAGGGTTTGTGGTGCAGCTCAAATAACTGCGACGGTGGCTGGTTGTGTGAAATATAGTAAGCATCCTGCCTCTGTGGGTCACTGTTATTGAGAATGAATTGAGCGTTTGAATGAATGGGGTTTTAGGCCACCTTTGTGCACATATAGGCTAAACTGTGCCAGGAAACCTCCTGAGGATGGTGAGATAACACTGCCCTTCAGACACATGTTTCGAAATTCGAGCCATAGTGGTCTGAGGCCGAGCACGCTACCTCTCGGTCACGGAGGTTTTTCACAGTATTGTATCATTACGAGTGAGCGGGGAAAAACCTTTTGTTCTTTTAAACTTGAAGGTCAGAGTTGGGTTCGAGCCCGCGATCTCCGACTTCCCAAGCAGGCAGCTTCAACCACTGCACCAGGGCTCCCGCCCAATATTGAGCGTTTGAACAGAAAAATTATGAAATTTGAACAGCAGAAACATTTGTTATGATAAGCAATATCCTGAAGGGGCTACGTCGTCACATGCTTCTGATAATAATAAGTACAACCTATATGTTTCTCCTTTCAGGTGGGCTAACAATTAAGCATACATGCATGTACGCACGGAATATTCCTGTGAGCACAGTTGTGTTAAAAAGTAAAACAACAATAATATTACTAGCTCAAACACAGTTACCTCTCTTTGAAATAACCATTTTAAATGTGACATTTTGAGCCAAATCGTATTTTTATTAAACTGCATCCCTCGCGGCTCGTGGTTGCAAATATGGTGATAAACCTAAATATTGTGATTCTAACAATAGTAAATTCGATATCATGGTGATAATGGTGATTTTGTGAAGTTTTGGCGCACACTTGTGATTTAAAAAAATGTCACTGGATAAAATTTTACACACCCTCTGGAAATTACTACATCGGACCCATATGAATCGAAATGAGTAATAAAAAACTTCATAGGGTCTACCCAGGGTCCCTCTCCCCCCCCCCCCCGCTACGCCCTTGCAAACAGCCAGTGTGACATCTCTCATTCAGAACCTGGGCTGGACTGACTTGAAAACAAGACGAAAAAATTCTAGACTTTTATGTATGTTCAAAATTTTAAATGAGAAATTCCTATCAAAAACCGTTTAATCCCAGCAGATAGAAGAACACGTGGTGTGGCACAATCAGGCCTATAAACACATCAGAGCTAACACCACACTGGGACAAAGTTATTTTCTGGCATCGAACTGTCCCTGATTGGAATTCTCTTCCGGCAGCTGTCATAGAATCGAAAACTGTGGCATCATTCAAGAGTCAGCTGGTCGACTAGGTCTGCCAGCCTCTTCCCCCCATCTCCAGCCTGATACTCCACAATGGAGGTCTGCTGGAGTATAAAGCTCAAAGTCAAAGTCATTGCGCCACTCATCATGCCACGCACACATGGAGACATAGTTTGACCCTTACAACGCGAAAATATTTTTGTATAAACCATGGAGAACAAAGGGTTAATTTTGAATCCAACGAGTTAAAAACGACATTTTTTGTCAGCAATAGCTGTTTTGACGTCAGCTCAGTTGAGCAGGTATCAAAATAACTATCATTGCGACTTTATGGGTGAATGCAGGGTTAAGACAAAACGTGTTAACCCTTTAACCGCAAATTTATTTAATTTGCATTTTCACCCTCTTGAACTGGTGTCGCGCTAACGCGATCCACAACTTCAAGTGAGTGAAAATTATTCAAATGTCACAAAATGGAGGTCCACTTTTTTCAAATCTTGCTGATTGGTGTCACGTTTATTTTCGACATGTCTGAAAGCTGATAGGCAATGCGCTTACAAAAAAAAATGTTAAAAAACGCATATAATCTGCACCGGCAGCTTAAAGGTTAACATGCTGAAGATGGTCAATTTGTTGACTTCACATCGAGGTTGCAATATGTTGTTAAATTGTCGCATGTGAAGAGTTGTAGGTCGTCATAAACGTATATTCACTGTCAAGGTGTTTATACTGGACGTACTTGCAATAAAACACAGGTGACGTGTTTTGAAGAGAGTTCTGTGGAATAGTAGGTATAGTTTTGCAATTCCACTGATTCTGCTTCAGTGCACACATAATGATGGTGCCCAATTACATACATAATATATTAAATTTAGTAGTTTATGTAAATATGATACAATAGACCAGCGGCGTATTGAGGTATTTTAAAGATTATCTGTCCATTTTTATTGTGACACTGCTCACTGAGATATCGTAAATAATTATATTAGAAAATCCAGACACTAGCAGCCCAATATTTTCCTCCCTTCCCCTTATGCCCCAGTCACACTGTCGCAAATCCACTGGCGATCCAGTACGAATGCTGGCGATATGTGCAATACGGATGTGAGTGCGAATCATGGAGAAGAAAAATGCTGCTGAGGTGGATAATTTATTGAACAACGAACCAACTAGAATCAATACGGTTCAAATTGCGAATGACGGAGACCCGAGTAGAACTAAGAATAATTAACTAGAACCAATACAAATCAGAACGGGTTGACACGAACTAATACGAAAGGTTGTACGAATCAATACGATCTAATGCGAATAAGCCTGCGAACTGATACGAGCCAATATGACAAACCGAATGCAACTCGGGCCGATGCGAACTGATACGACCTGGAACGGACCAGTACGAACTGATACGACCTGGAACGGGCCAGCGCGATTCAATAGGGATGAGCTGTTGGCTACAAAATGTCGCGCTCATCCGTGTCTTATCGCCAGTCTTCTTTGCCCATCAAATTAACATCATCTCCGCCCAATTTTGGTGCTGTGCTATATTATATTAAAAATTATATTACATTCGAAGTTAATCTTATCAAATTTATTCAATTAGAATTTTGTTATAACATTTTTAAAAGACCGAATTTATATTAGAATCGGTGCTCAAATATAGATCATTAACGGTATCCAATTAAAAAGAAAAAATGGTGTCACAGAAGAAGCTATATAAAGATATATGACTTTTAACCATAGAGTAAAGGTATCAAAGAGGGGTACATAGTAGAAGACAAAAATGAGCTGTGGTGGAAACAGTAATGATTGCAACCATAGTATGGGAAATCAAAGGAAAATAGTACCGGGAAATAAATTGTAACAACACTAACAAAAGAAAATTATTAGAACAATAAAGCACATTGCTTGACAGACAGAGGGAGATAGGAGTGTATCATCATATAGTGATAAAGACTAAGAATTCATCAGCGGAAAATATTGCGAGGTAAGAAGAACATGCAGATTAATAGTAAAAATATTGCCGCCAATGAAAACAATTAAAAAAACATACAAAGAAAAACAGCAGAGAATAAAAGCGGAGTGATAGAAACACGTCACATATAAAGTTGCTGAACAAATGTAAATTCGCAGAAGAAGACGACGACAACTGTCAACTAGAAGTTGAAAAATAAAGTGGGTCAAGACAAAATACATTTAGAGAGATACATTTTGGAGTTTCAGTATTAACATAGTGCTTAAAGTCGCATTTGGAAGCAACAGTCACTATCTTTAGCACCCAGTTATTTTTCTGATTTTTGATCCTTTCGATTTTTAAATTGCTCCCAAAAAATCCCACTTCATAGCGTAATAAAAATATATTTTGAAACATATCAGTGCTGAAAATCAGTATGCATAATATCCAACGACTCAGTTATTATAGGCTTTCATTTAGTCATAAGACTAAATGCACGCCTATAATAACTGTTTTAAGTGTTGTAACTATATACATCTATAGGCCTATTTATGTATCATTTATGTATATGTTTTTTCTACTTGGATTTGTACAAACTGGGTTATTGTTGGTATAATTATTCGTATAATGAGAATAAATAATATAGTCTTTTAAGAAGGCACTGGTAATCTCAATAATAACATCGCACCAAGTTTTCTACTAAAACACGTACATAACACTTGTTAGAATGTGGCTCGTCATCCCACCATAAAAATAGTCGAATATGTTGAGAGGGTATAGTTAATAAATAGTGTTTGAAAATACTTTCCGCCACTCGAATTTCTTGAGACTTTTTGAGATTATAGGATACATATTTATGAGTAGGAAACAACAGTCAGAAATTATGTTGCAATTTGTGTGAGGTTTGGCCATTATTTGAAACACAATGATCATCATAGTCTGCCCTGGCAACACTGAAATGATATAAGAGTCGAATGCTCTATTTATATTATTACCGCTGTATGAATCTACCTCATTCGTTCTGCATTGTGTTGGTAACGTCCTGGTTCGCATTAATTCATTGTGAATCGCCGTCATTCGCATTGGGATCTACCTTATTCGTATATCGTCTCACTCCATCGTTGCGCAACGTTGCAATCCGTAGCTATCCCTTCTAGTTCGTGATGTAAATTGTACTGCATCGTATTTCCAGGCCGTAAATAGCAACGATTCAGTACGACAAGCAACGACAACCGTATCTGTACCGTGTTGCGTCGAGTCAGTTTTAGTCAGTTCTTTCTGATTCCTTGCTCATCGCCAGATTCTTCCAATGCGAACCAACCCGTTACGCTGCGAAGCGATACGAAGAGCAATACGAAGTGCAAAGAACTGATTAGAACCGATTCGAACTGCTACGAGCTGTAAAGAACTACAACGAATGGGTTTCATTCGTATTGGCAGTACGGATGTTTTAAACAGTTTGAAACATCCGTATCGGCTTGGCGAGCCGTTGAGAACCGTGAGAGATTTTTGGCGAATTGACACGCTCTAGCACGGAACAATACGACAGTGGCGAATCAGCTGGCGATCTAATACGGATTCACATCCGTATCAGTTCGCCATCATGATTCGCGACAGTGTGACTGGAGCATTAGTTACGTGCAGCAGCCCGGGACATTTGGCATGACAAACGATCGATATGAGTTGGAAAAACCCAGCTCTGATATTTACAAGATACACGTCAACCACTCGGGCTCCAGCAAACAGGGGTGTAGCCAGGGGGGACGGGAGGATGTTCGGACGACCCCTCCCCCCCCCCTGTTTTGTCCCACTGACATCGCTGACGGGAATGTAGGCCTAACTATAATTATGATAATAGAAGTCACATTATTCTATCACGTCTACTTATATCACGTCTGTAATATTAATCATTCGACATTTCACATTAGTCAGGGAGCTTAATCCATATTTATCCTTGCCTTTTTCAAATTTGGACGACTTATGAGCAAGGCTACACCATCTCGCCGTGGCCGCCATATTGTGCAAATTCAAGATGGCAGCCATTCTTAACAGGTCCATGTCATAACTGGTAGACTAATAGTCATAGAAACACATTTAATACCACTTTTCTATGGTTTTCGACCATGTAGAAAATACATAATAATACAAGGTTAAAAAAGAACATTTTATTGTGGGACAGATCAATATGTGTGAAAAATTGGTTGTCTGACATGAAAAATATCCTTCTGTCTATAAATAAATAACGTTACAATGTATTTGAAACTCTTGAGGCAATAAATAATAATGAAGCACGTAAACCTTTGGATCCGGAAATTTTTTACAGACAGCAGAATACCTGAAAAACATTATTATCAGACATAAACGATCATTATTAGCTCAATTACGATTAGGCATATAGTACTTGAGGTTGAAGTAGGAAGATTTAGAAGTATACCCGTTGAAAATAGACTGTAAATGTTGCGATAAGAATGTTGAAGAAAAAATAATTTTATTTTGTATGTGAATGTGTCAGTTATGCTGATTTACGAACTGTTTTATACTCCCAACATAACGTCACACTTGATCTTGATGTACAAATTAAATTTGTAAATATTATGAGCACATAATTTAAATTTATTGCTGCTTACTTAGAAAAGGCGTAATCGCTCATATTAGACAGGGATATATCCTAACCAATCTAATAAACGTGTCTGTCAAACTTTTCTCAACGGTTTCTATTGTGTTTTTTTCCGTATATTTTAAATCTGCCAGATACCATTCGGGATTTTGCATATTTAATTAGCTAATTTGCATAGTTCCAAAATGGCCGCCCAAAAAGTACTCGTCTATCAATACAGTCCCTGCAATCCTAGAAATGTGTGTTTAGCTGTACATTTGGATTTTAAGATCCCATAATGCAATTTTGCCGACAATAATAATTGGGGTCATTGGAAGGTCATAGGTCATGTGACCATCGAAATACAATATCCTACATTTACGTTTTAGCAAAAAGTGCACAACTTGCCCTTTTTTGGATAAAATTATGATTTGAATGTCTGAAAATATATATTTAATTTCAGAGAGTCACATCTCATACACAAGACTATATTTATTAATACAATATGGCCGCCATAATTAAAAAATGGCCGCCAGCCGATTCCAAAATAAAGATAACTTAGCTTCTAGATATCATATTTAGCGATCTTAGTGGCTAGATTAAGTTCTTTTGAATCAAGGAATACAATGCCAAACATCATTATACTGTCAAATGATTTTTTTAGAGGTTTTTGATGTCTTTTTGATCTTTATAGTTTGATATTTTGGCAAAATTGTGTGATCCATCTACGCCATCAAAGTTATATTTGAATGACTTCGTCCCGAATCATCCGCACACTGTTCTGAATTCACATGCTAACATAATATAAAATTGAACCATATACATTACATGTACATGTGTATGACAGCAATAAAAGAGGTAAATAAACATATTATTTAGCCTACATTATAATACGAGAGGGTTGATGTTGTAGAGTATGTAAAACTACTACCCAGGGGGTTAACATCATATTTCTGGAAAACTGATAGTTTAAAACATATTTTATTGACCAATTGAAACAATACAGGATTGTAATACAAAGGCTTCGCTCGGAAAAAAAGAAAATGAGTGATGCTTGCGGAGTCATGGTGTGAGTACTATGAGTAGCCAGTGGGTGCAAATCTCGTTGGCTGAGCTAGAAAGTGTCGTAAAGCGAATGCTTGGAATCATAACATTGGCATTATGACCTCATGCCGTCAACATGATCTCATATTGCCAACATGACCTCACATTCTAGCAAACACAAGACAACGACCGACAGCCAGCCGGGTGCTAGACCGACGTTGAAGATGGTGGGTCAACTCTATGGCAGCATTGGGCCGATGTCCAGCGGGATGAGTGATGTCAATGTGACAGCGCTATATCAATGTGATAACATATAATAAGCCCTAAATATATATAACATAAAATTAAGATGGAATAGCGCCATGTCTGACACATCAGCGCCGTGGATGAAGTATCGAACGCCAATGTGTCAGACATGACAGTAACTTCCAAAAAATGGTGATTATGAGTCTTACTATTTCTTTGTTAGCAAAGCAAATCGTTTAGTGGCGGTGATAAAAGTATCTAGCAGGGATATCAATCGAAGGTCAAGAAGGCTGTCACGTGTACCATGGAGAAGCGTCTCTAAGTTGAAGTTAATATTTATTTGGGTTAAATTTTCTATTAAAACGACTCTGGGTAGATGGTATTGTGGACATTCGATAAAAAAATGGTTGGTTGTTTCGTTACGTCCACATGTACATAGGGGATTATCAATAATCCCCTATGTACATTGTAAAAATATGGTGGTTAAGTTCACTGCATTCCACTCTGATTCTGGCCAAGATAATATTAAGTTTCCTTTTGCCAATGTTATAGTATGATTTTTTTATTGGGCTTGTTTCTTTTTAGTATTTGTTTTAGTGACTCTTTTGATGTCAAGTCTTTAATAGAATCGTCTAGATTGTTCCAGAATTGGGTGGTGGCAGGAATATAAGATTTTCGAAAGATTTCTGTACGAGTGTTGGTTTGGTTTATATTTGAGTTGTTTCGTAGGTTGTATCTGCCTTGACTAGTCTCTTTAACTGTTTGGGGAATAATGGGTTTTAAATAAGAAGGAGTCCTATCGTGAAGTATATCAGAATAAAGTATGATCATTTTGTTTTCGCGTCGGGACTGTAGACTTTCCCATGACAGTTCGGTGTAAATTTTAATAGATGATGTGCCACGTATAGCCCCTGATACTATTTTTCCTGCTCTCTTCTGAATTTTGTCAAAAAGTTCCAGATTTTCTTTAGTTGCATTTGAAAAAAGCTCGTGTGAGTATTCCAGGACGCTTCTGACAAAGGTAAAATAAAGAATTTCAAGACTGTTTCTACTGAGTTTGAAACTAAGTAGATTTAGGATATCCAAACGTTTATTGGCTTTAACTGATATTTCCTCAAAGTGTTTGTCCCATTTTAAATTTTGTTGAAGGCTAACACCTAAATGTTTGGAGTAGGGTATATTTTGTAATTCTTGGTTATACTTCTTAAGGTTATTTGGGGGAGTAATATTTATATAATTAACCACCATACTGTTTGTTTTTAAAACGCTGAAGCTGACAATCCATTGTTGCGCCCACGCTTCGAGTTTTTCGAGGTCGCTGTTTAGAATTTGCGAATTTATTATATGACAATTTAAAATAGATAAAAGTAAATTGTCATCTGCAAATAGAGTCAGTTTTGATGTTAGGCCTTCTTCCATATCATTAATGTAAACCAGAAGCAAAAGTGGTCCAATGACGGAGCCTTGAGGAACTCCAGCGTTTATATCAGCCCAGCAAGACGACTCACCCTGCAACACCACCCGCTGCTTTCTGTCACACAAGTAGTTACTGATCCATGCAAGTAATTCCTCCGTGATTCCCATATTTTTGAGCTTGAATAATAGCCCGGCGTGCCATACTTTGTCAAAAACTTTGGAGATGTCACCAAACACCATCTGAACTTTTAATCCCTTATCGAAAGCTTCGGAGATGCTGTGGTACAAATGTACCAGATGGTGTGTGGTGCTACATCCCGGAAGAAATCCAGATTGAAATTTATATATTAGGTCGTTATCTCTGAAATAGTTATACATATGCTTAAAAATACACTTTTCCATTACTTTGCATACAGAACTTAATAAGGAAACGGGGCGGTAATTATTAGGGGAGCTCTTATCGCCTTTTTTAAATATTGGGATTACATTTGCCTGTTTCCATGTATCGGGAAAGATTCCGTGTTGGAGGGATAAATTAAAAAGATTAGTTAACGGTTTTGATATTGTTTTGGCAGTTTTAAGACATGTGGACTAATACCGTCAGGGCCAGGTGCTTTTGCTGGTTTAAGTGTAACTAGAATATCTTGCACTTCCGTCTCGCTGAGGCGTATTGATCTTAATCGACCTTCTGTGATGAATTCAGCAGCAGGCAGTGTTGTGTGCGAGTCGTCCACTGTGGAATGCGAAACGAAGAAATTGTTAGGCGCACTTGCTTTGCTGATATTGTCATGAACAGCTTCACCTGATGGCAATAGTAGAGCTGGCATGTTGTCGGATTTTGAGTTCCCAATATGTTGTTTAATTGTTTGCCACCACCCGCGACCACCGATATCTTCTAACTCTAAATTACTGATTTGCTTGTTTTCGTATGCTTCTTTGGATAAAGCCAAACAATGAACATATTCATTTCGAATTCTGCGATATTTTGACCATGCTTCGTTGGTGTTTTTTAATTTAGCGTGTCTAAATAGTCTGTCCCGCTGACGCCTTTTGGAGCGTAGAAGGTTGGTGTACCACGGTTGGTCGCCCTTTCAAATTGTTACAATTTTGTTAGGAATGAATTGCCTGGCCAGATTAATAAAAGATTGCGTAATAAGAGAGGTAATTTCGTTAACATTCTGCCGGTCTAGATGTGCTTGCCAATCGTGCTTGCCAATCGTTCAGCCCTTCCCAATCTGCTTCTGAGTACAGCCAGATGTGTCGCGATAAAGTGGTTTTGGGAGGGAGATCTATTGAGATATTGCAGGAAATTTGACAATGGTCGGTGGTCGCGAGGGGTGGGGTAATACTCACGCTGCCGGCTCGAAGCGTAGGCGTGACAATCAATTGGTCTAGTATGGTGGCGGTATTAATTGTATATCTTGTTGGTTGGTCAATTAACATAAGTAAAGAATTAGAATTGACAAAAAAGTGCAATTTATTACCACTAGCAGTGTTCGGGTCGGCGTTAAAATCACCAGTTAAAATAATATTAATATATCCAGCTTGACGTATGAAATCCTAGACATGTTGTAATTGGTCCCAAAAAATAATACCAGAATTAGGGGGACGTTAACACACACAAATAACAGTTTTTTTACGTTTATTTACCAACTCTATACAGAGTATTTCCAATGAGTTAATTTCAAATTCAGTTTTCCGCTTGGCAATAATACTTGGAAAACTGATCAGTCTGACACGGCGTGAAAAGGTGAAAAAAGTTGGGCACCGGAAATGATATCTACATATATTTAGGAGCATAACCTAGGTGCAAAACCTTGCAAATTGACTATAGTCAGGCAGATATGTGAAATATAGCAAACAATTGTGGGTTTATACATAGAAGCATGAAATTTGGCACATGTCTAGACTATGGTCCTGGCAAACTTTTCAGCTATGGGGCCACCGGAAGTAAGACGCTTGTAAGTGTTGGCAGCCATTTTTCAAAATAGCGTCCAATACGCACTTGTGACACGGACAACTTCAACTACTAAGGCAATGTAAGACAGTTATTGGCCTTGCATTGCCTTTCTATTAAACCTTAAACTACCACAGCACTTTACAAACAGTATATGTGGGTGTTTGTGCCCATGGAGACATTCAAAATTATGCTGACTCAGCAAAATAGCTCAGCTATCGTTATCATCATGACCAACTTTGTGCTAATGGTTCCAGGGGTCACTTACATTCGGGCAATAAATTAACAAAAATGCCTTTTTTATCTTTCCATGACTCCTTTATTCATTTAATATGTGGTGAACGTGTTTAAATGGTGGTGGTAGACGTATAGCCATATACAAAAAGTAAAATTTTGGCGATTCACAGCAGGCTGGTGGCTCGGCTGGTCCCTCTCACTCCCGAGTAACACAGCTCATTTATAACTGACTGGACAATATGCTGCCTTTGCCAGACAATAACTCCCGAATCAATGCAGTTCCCTACTGAAAGCAAGCGGATTGATGTCAATGTTGGTCAAGGGTAGGCTACTCAACTGTTTCGACACACCTCATACGCTTCAATGAGTTCAAAAAAACATTCTGTGACAGACTGTGACCGCAGTTCAGGTGTTTCCAAGAATTATACTCGACAAAGTGCTACACAGGAAGCATCGACAAAACATGTCTTCTTTTTCTGTGGGGATGAGGACACAGTAGACACACTCCACGAAGCAGCCACTTTTCGTTTTAACAAGAAAGTTTCAAAATGTGCAACAGATCTTCAAGATCAGCAACTTCTGGCTAAACTCAGTGCTGGTGACTTGATAGCACAAGACGCGGGTTGCTTAGTATCACTTTGTTTAGTAACACTTTACTACTCTTTGTTTAGTATCACTTTACAACAGAGCTGTAGCCGAGCAAGCCCAAAAAGGCAAACAGAACACAACTGACAACCTCAGCAGAAAAATTGCTCTCGCTGAATTGCTAACATAGGCTACATTGATGAGTCGAGGATGAATGAAGCTCCAGTCTTCATGCTAGCAGACCTGATCAAACTGTATTCTGCGCGGCTCCAGCAATTTGGCATTGCGCAAGACACTCGTCCACACAGCACTGAACCTTAAAATTGCATCCTTGCCCACTTCCCATACCTGAAAGCTTAGAGAGAAGGGCGGGGTGTAGCCTACTCCTTACATTTGACATAGACATGGGAGCTGCCCTACGTAAACTCTGCAAGGACGATTTTGATGACGAAGCCATTGTGCAAATTGTGCAGAAAGACATGTTCTAACTGCAAGGTACAATCACAGGCTCCTTTGATGAGCCATGCCAGTTCAACTCTGTACCCCTGTCACTTCTAACAATCTAAGCCATGATTCTTGATGGTCCCAACATCCAGTTCCTATCACAGTCAAGCAGTACAGCAGACTCCTTTTTGAAGGCCTCTCATATCACAAGAACTAGGCATGCTCACCAAGTTACAGCAAGCAGCATGTACATCCTACTCAAAATTACGTATGCCCACTTCCTGGAGTCCCTGGAGCCAGAATGCCAAGCAGAAACGTTTGATGACTGGTTTGCCTGAAAAAATCAGGTGATTCCACAGTTCACACAGCTCTCCAACTCAAACATGGTGAGCTCCTCGTCCTTATCTACACGAGGCAAACTTTGCTCTGTATGCGGACTGCCTGACCAAGGTAACCCCATGATTCTTCAGTTTGAACCACACCAACACGCAAGATGGGTACCAGTCTAAATTCGAGACATGTTCGGTCTAATCATAATCCACCCAGAAACTGCTATGGAGTTCATAAATGGCAACTTTACTGTTCGCAAAAACCAACAGGGTGTTTTTATCCATGGCTTTGGACCAGGCACATGAGCAGAACAGTGCTGACATAAATAGTGATGGTGGTGCTGTTGGACTTACTCAATCCCCCGAGGCCCTCAGACACTGGGTGGTCGCTGGTCCTGAGCCGGTGATGATGACTAGTGAGTTTAAGGCATCCCTGGAGAGAAAACACCACAAGCTTCTGGATACCAGTCACAATGAGCAGACCAAAAGTTTCCAGGTGACTTTTGGAAAGCAGGACAAGGAACTAGTTGATGTCATAGAATATATGGGCAACCCAACCCAACACCAGGGACATCGTTGACCCAACTGTGGCATCTTCTTTACGTCAGGCTGAGAACACCAGTATCAGAAGTTCATGACTGATCGATTGGTGGAGCAAACAACTCCCATCGCTGAACCCATAAAGAAAAACAAGTTGTCAGTCGACCTTCTGAAAAAGAAAAATCCAAAACAAGCCTTTAAGTTTTATTTTTGAAGAGTGACTGCTCCCCATTTTCGCGGCTATACATCGCCTGTCAGTCAAGAGATGACAGCCTAAATGACTTTTTCCAACATGAAATCAGGCGTGCCCCCCCCATCTTTAGCTCAGCTTGGCAACCTCAGATCGGGAACCAGGGCAGACCTCTTGGGCTGCCTAGAGAGCAACTGTGCTGCAGCCAGAGGTGAAGCCCCAAGAGCTGATGTCATAATCTTCGCTGGAGCTCTGGCTGTCAACTTTCTCAAACCACATGCCACCAAGACTTTTGATGATTATGCAATGAAGATAGTCCTACCCTACGTCCAGGCCCAACTGCAACATGTCAGCATGGTTGACGTGGTCTGGGACCAATACAGAAGTCTTAAACCAGAGAGAAGTGCGGGAATGGTGTCTGTAGAAGGGTAGAAGGCTCCACCAATCTCCGAGAAAACTGGCATCAGTTTCGGCAACAGTTTTGGCGGATTGGAACGATCGAGTAGTTTATCCACATGGGAACAGGGAAGCAAGTATTTACTACAAGTTGTGGGGATGCTCTGTGCAGTCTCCCCAGAGACTTTTGCTCCCTCGCCCTGTGCAACCATGCAGAGGCCGACAGCCGAATGATTCTGCACTTGGAAGATGCTTTCAATGTGGGAGCTCTGGGTGTCTTTTAGGACAAGTTGACACTTTAGGTACATTCCGCATACGAGATTGCTACATCCCTCGGCCCTGACAAGGCTCGATCTCTTATATCCCTATATTCCATGCATATATACGGGGTGTGATACGTATGGTATCATCCTTTGGTGCAAAGGGGAAGAAGTCAGCATGGGAAACCTTGAAGTATTTGAATATGATACATTAACTTTCCTGGCTTTGTCCTCAGGCCAAGCAGAAATAACTGATAACGATGTTGCCGTGCTGGAGCGTTTCACCATTGCTATATTGACCGTACGAGGGACCCTACCAAAATAGATGAAGCTCGAAAGGAGCTGTTCACCAAGAAGAATCATCATGGATGCCTGCCATCCCACCAACAAAAGGTGCGTTGGTGAAGCACATCAAGAGAACAGTCTACCAGGGGGCACTGCTTGGGCCAGGCAACTGCAGTTGCTCAAAAGCTGTCACCCCCTAATGACTGGGCCTGGGCTGAACCACCCAACTGGAAACAGCTGTGGACCACTTTGTCAGAATGAAGCACATCCACGAGGGAACTAATTTCTTGTGGCTGCGAACAAGGCTGCAGGGGACAATGCAAGTGCAATAAAGCAACACTGAAGTGTACTGCCTTGTTCCAGTGTTGTTGACAAGACTGTGATGCGTAAAGCCTGAAGACCAGTGACTTTGCAACACATTTAAGTACAGTATAGATACCAATCACCCTTACTTGAGGTTCCGCTCCCTTAAGTGTATGTTATATCATCAAAGGTTGTCAACTGGATGAGTTGAATCATTCAAACATCATAGATTGTGTTTTATTACACAAAATACTATGCGACCGCAGTGTTCTTTTGGCAGCCATTTTGAAAAATGGCTGCCAAGGCTCATATAGACATTATTTCGAGTGGCCCCATAGTTATAAATTGCCCTAGGCATATTGTGTACTATTTCGATGGGTTTACTCAATTAATAATAATTGATTGTGTCTCATTATGCAAAATACTATACGACCGCAGTGTTCTTTTTGGCAGCCATTTTTAAAAATGGATGCCAAGGCTCACATTGACATTATTTTGAGTGGCCCCATAGCTAGAAATTATTCCAGGCACATTGTCTACTATTTGGATAGGTTGAATCATTCAATAATAATTGATTTTGTCTCGATATGGAAAATACTATGCGACCGCAGTGTTCTTTTGGCAGCCATTTTGTAAAATGGCTGCCAAGGCTCACATAGACATTATTTCGATTGGCCCCATAGCTATAAATTTGCCTAGGCACATTGTCCAAACATGCTGAAAATTTCATGGTTCTATGTATAAACCCACAATTGTTACACCAATCTGCCTGACTACTACTGGAAATTGGCAGGATGCCAATAATGGCGGTCATAACAAAAAAACCTAATTTTTCAATATAGCGGTCAATATTTAAGATAACTTGCTTTTAACGTTGTCTAAATGTATGTTTTTAGGGTCACTGATCAATATAAAGCCAACCCTGAAGTGATTTTATCTCTTCTTAACAAGATAGTACACAAAGCTATGCATTGATAGTGTGAAATTAATATTTGGTGCTAGATATTATTAATCGTGTTTGATAAGAAAACATTTGATGTGATAACTTTATTGATTATAAACTAACATAAGTATTTATCCTTGTAGTGTTACATCACTTGTTACAATAATCACTTCAAAACATAATTAGCCTAAAGTACAAGCTGCCAAACTCATTGGGAATTACTAAAGTGCAACAGAAAAGTGTTAAACGTCGATGGGAATGTGTGACATGGCGACAGAGAAATATTGAAATGCGACAAAAAGTGTTAAATTAAGAGAGAGAGAGGCAGTAAAGGGTGACAGAAATACAATAAAGGGTGGAGGACAAACGTTATAAAGCGACGTAAATGACGACGAAGAATCGTTAAAGGGCGATGGGGAAATCTTAAACAGAACGGGGAACTGTTGAAGAGCAACGGGGAGGCATTAAAGGGAGACAAACATGCATTAATGGGCATAAGGGAGGCGCTAGTGAGTGAGTGAATAATACTTTACGTCGCTTTCTGCACAATCATGGCAGTATCGTGACAGACGGACTATGCCCTACTCTTATCGAATGACTTAAAGGGTTCTTTATGGTGCACAGTACCGTAGACAGCACCGCACACTCCAGGCCATTAAACAGTTTTCCGCACTGTAGAGGGAGGCGTAAAGCTATAGACAACTGTATGTTTCTGGTTTACTTGTATCCCAGTTGCCTCTATCTCTGTAATCACGGTGATGCTTTCTGGGTACAGATGTGTCCCGCTGTTGACTACTCCATTAAAAGGCGACGGAGCGTCGTTAAAGGACACGAGACATTTTTTATCTCCACTTAATTAATGATCGTGTCTTAGATTTAGAGGCTAGGATAGTCTGTAATCTAAAATTATCTATTCCACTGACTTTTTATGCTTATCGGTTTGAATGCAACATATAGCTTTTAGTTTCTTAAGTTCATGAGTATTTTATGTTTTTGAAAATGATCATGATAGCCGTCTTATATTTAGATTATATATTGTCAAATCTAACACATAACTATTTCATGTTTTTTCACGCTAAACATAACAGTAGCATTAGAATATTGCCCAAAGATATAGACCATTCTATGTAGGTTTCTGATCTCAGTTGTGCCCCAGTTGTCTCTGTCATTAGCCTGGTGCTTTCTGGGTACAGATATGTCCCACAGTTCGTACACAGTGGACTACTCCTTTTGGCAGAAATGATAATTTAAGTGACATTGTAATATGATAAAACAGTGCAGTCCATTATTGAGATGAATGATGTAAAGATGATGACGTGGGGGTGGGGAGAAAGAGCATGATGTATTATTGAGAATGATTTCCTTCTTCACTCACCAATAACCTTGATAAAGGGTTCTGGGAATTTACCCCTGGACATGCCCAGACGGTCGGAGACTTGTATTTCGCCATACAAAACACAGGTATCCTATCTTCGGGTCGGATAGTCCCCAGAGAACACTATTACTGGTAGTTTAAGACATTACCACGACCAATACCTATGCCTGTACTAATACTTAGCATTCTTAAGCTGTTGAGTGGAGGAATCAGGTTAGGCCGCTGGCAATCCGCCCGAAGATTATAACCAGACACGTGGTGGCTGCAGCTTCCCTTGGATGCCAAAAATATTGAAATATAATATATTACGTTATCGTATTTCAGTCTTTTCAAAATGTTTGGCGACCATCTTGGCCCAGTTCTGAAAAATAGCCATTTTATTAGATTTGTCATCACCAAAATATTTTTTGTATATTTTGTATATTATGCAACTGTCGAACATGCATGGAGATCAAATGTCAGTTCACTATCAAAGATTGCTCCTATGTTTCGAGCTGAAACCTCTGGTAATGTTTCATGACCCAAAGTAGAAATAGGAAAGAGCGATAAGAACTTAATGCGTTGTTGTTTTAATTGCCAAACAGTAACAATTCGATTTTTGATGAATTACATTTTATTTTTAAATTTGTCATAAAAGCCTGAACATTCTTCAAACTTAACTTCAGTTGTTTTATTGAAGCAGCTGCATCTTGCATTAATATACCTAAAATATCTGGATGTCATCGTCTTACAGTTGGTGGCTCTCTAATGAGTGGTTTTGAATCAATGATGATACTAGTGTGGTATACAGCGTGAAAAGGATAGGTTCAAGTACGGATCCCTGGGGGACACCACATTTTATGGTGTAATTATCAGACGGACTCAAGCCTATTTTCACCTTCTGTCCCTTGTCAGCAAAATAGAAACCAATCCAATTCAACGCTATACCCAATATGCCGAACCATGATGAAAAAATATTGACAAGTATTTCGAGACCAATAGTAATATACCAATAAAAATATTTGCTAAATTATTCATTTATAAATGAGTGAGGAAGCGGGATTTAAGCATTCTCTCTTACCTTTGCAATAAAACTAATGCTCGAAAGCGGTCCAAATGTTTCAAATCATATTTATATCCAAGGAGAGTGTTTTTCAACAGTGGTATTACATGTGCACTTTTGAACATTGACTAATGAGTTATCATCATATATGATAGGCATTCGTAGAGGTATCTGGATACATGATATTGTCTTCCAATAGTTTTACTTCAACACATTGTAAACTGCTTGTATTTATTGTGTTTGTAAACGCGGTCTTTTTGTTTATGTTGTACAACACCATTGTTAGGACAAATCAAAATAAATTAATACACGTGTACACTTCTAGGTAGACGAGTGTTGTAGCAGCTGCGATCCCACTTCTGGCTGAACTATATATCAGACAGTCACACTTTCACTAAGGGTTTTAAAATAAAATAAAAATGATTTGTTGTGAAAGTTTAGGACACTCTGTTTGCATTGGATCCGTCTGATTTTATCTTTCGAAATTATTTGTATTTCAGAACAGAACAAATTTATTCACCTTTGAGAAAAATGAACGTATAAACGCAATGCCATCTTGGAAATGAAGAGGCGATCAGCTAACATGACATCCAAGAATTCATGTTTAAAACAAAATTGTTCAAATGATAAATGGGCCAACTTGTGCCAAATGGCACTGCGCCACCAATGATGGGCCAACGACTGCTACTTTTTTTATGATTCGCTCTTGCAACCTGCCACCATTAACCATTTACCCGCTAAAAAATATTTTTAGAGTTTCACCCACTTGAAGTTGTGTCTTGCTAACACAACTGCAAGTGGGTGAAAATTATTCATCTTCTTAATATGGGACCAAACATTGCAAATATTGACATTTAAACACATAATTTTTCGTTCGCAATAACAGTGATGTAATCGGCTAATAAAAGTAAATAAAAGCGGATATAGTCGTGCTTAGCTTAGCGTTTAAAGGGTTGAACACTAGTAGTAGTAGTCGTTCATTCACTTAGAAAAGTGGGAGATTGTCAACAGACTCTCAGGAGTCGCTCTCATGACAACCACCCATAAAATAAATTATTTAAAAAACAGTGTTACAATACGAGACGACATACAAAGATATATTGTTTCACAAAATAAGGATGATAGATGCGGAGCAGTGCTAGGCAGATGATGGCCTCATACATGATAATGTGAGCAAATGAGAGGACAACAGCGAAGAGGACTACATGTATAACGTGTCTTTTAGAAAATAATATTTGTGGACAAACATAGCAATTATGAATAGTGCATTGATAGGAGTATTTATCCAAAAGGTATATTTTAACATAATTAATAAAACCAGCAAGGCTGTGAGTATATAATTATTTTATCAATGATGTGTTTATTTGTGTTATTTAAAATATGTGGCACAGAAAAACGATTGCATTTTTCTGCAAATACATGGGATACTTTCCAAGTGTGGAATTTATCTTTATTTCTTGTGTGATGTCTGTGTGTGTCTCTACATTTTATTAAGTTCATGTTTTTTAAGCTAGTCTAGTAACTTGTTGTTGATTAGTTTAAAGCAGAATTTTTAGTTGATTTAAGGTAAATAGATCTTCAATTGTTAATTTATTTAAAGCAGCCCCTTGGGATGACATCAATTTTGGTTTTACTTCCGCACTGAAGTAGTGTATCCCACGGATCATGTTTTTATTTTTTTCAGAATTTTCTTATTTTTACAAATATTTTTAATCAACATTTCTATGAAACCAGAAGAAACCCAAACAAACTATTTGTATACCTGAAGGACGATTGAATGTTTTCACAGCATTGGGCCACATGCTGATGGCATCGGCCCAGCGTTGGGTAGACAATCAGTGCTGCAGGTGTGTTCTCCCGTGTCCTGACTATGAGACGCCAATTATCCCCCAATTAGCGGCGACTGCTCTGATCTTACCATCTGATACGTGGGAATATGTGATGGAAAGTGCTTAATATTGCTGACTTGTTTTGTTCACATGGCAATATACGACCTGGAAATACAACTATTTCCTCTTTTTTGGTGCTCTAAAATAGTTTTTTGACTTTTTCGTATTTTTAGCTAAGATCAGTAGGCTATATAGCTTCAAATAAATTAAATTCTTCAAAATTGACAACATTAAAAATGTCTCATCCCAAGGGGTCCCTTTAAACGTTTGAAAAGCGATTCACTGTGTGCTAAATATTTGCTAAGCGTAATTATTCTAATGGTTTTTTTGTAGAATACCAAATCGTTTGTGATTGTAGCCCCACAATGGAATACGGCGATGTAAGCTCGACAGGATTAGTGAGTTATACATCATACATATTAACATTATCAATAAAAAGAGTAGGGAAATGATTTTTTTTTGTGGCATGTGGAACACCATGAATTTTGATTTGTTAATGTTAGGTGATAGTTTGTTCAATTTAAGCCATTTACTGATATTTTCTAGTTCGTTGTTTCTGCTAGAGGAAGTACTGTTTGAGATATCAAAGGTTGTTATTAATGTGGTATAATCTGCATAAATAACTATTTTGAACAGATTGCTGGCGTGAGGCAGATCATTTATATATATAATGAACAAAAGTGGACCTAGGATCGAACATTGTGATACACCTGTGGATATGTGTGCCTTTGTTGAAACAGTGTCATTGAAACTGGTAGTGCCCTAATTTAGTTAGTAGTATTTCGTGATTTAATGTATCGAACGCCTTGCATAGATCCAGAAATAAAACTAATGGTAATTCTCCTTTGTCAAGTTTATGTGTGATTTTATCGACCAGCTCTATTGTTGCTAATTCTGTAGAGTGGTCAGCTCGAAATCCATATTGCCTGAGAAAAAGTAATTTATTGGAAGAAAAATAAGCACTGAGCTGATTAAAAACATTTTTTTTCTATTTTTTTTTTAATTGATGGTAGTAATGATATAGGCCGGTAATTATCGACACAAGCTTGATCTTTCTTTTTGTGCAGAGGTATGACCTCCGCTAATTTTAGTTTATTTGGAAATATGCCTTGGTGTAAGGATTGCTTGATTACTATGGTTAGAGCATCTAATATTTCATATTTAATACTTTTTAGTAGTTCATACAAATCCCATCAAAACCACGACTGCTGTTAGCTTGAAAATCATTAATAATCTTTAAAACTGTCGGTTTAAAATCTACCTTTGAAAACGAAAATACTTCACTGGTTTTATTCTTTAAAACTGATTTGTAACTGCAATTTGAATCGCTACTAATCTTTGAAGCAAGTTTAGGTCTTATATTAGTAAAAAAATGATTAAATCGATTAGCAATTGCTAGTTTATCATTTTTCTCTCGTCCTTCGATTTGCAAGAGATCTGGGATTTTTTTTTTTTTTTTTTTTTAATGCTTCTTTTATTGTAGCCCACGTTTCTTTCATACTTAATCTATTTCTATCGAAACATATTTGGTAATACTTTTTTTGTTATAATAAAGGCTAGTTTTATAGATTTTATTGTATGTATCCAAATTGACTTCTGTCATCGAATGGGCTTGTGTGTTGATAGGTAGTGTTTTTAGTTTTTTGTATAGTTTGTCTCTAAGTTTGATAGATTTTATAATGTCTGTAGTTATCCACCTTGATTTGTTATGTTTATTATTTTTTACTTTTTTATTTGGTAAGTGTTTTTCTTTTAATTTTTCAATTCTATTATAAATTATGTTGTAATTTGCGTCGGGGTCAGCGCTGGGATGCTGATGAAGCAATAGCTGATCTATAATTTATTTTCGAAAATTATCTATGGATTCGACACTCGGCCTAATTTCAATTAAAACACCTGTGTTTTTTCCCCAAAACTCCAGAGTTCAAACAGATAAAATATGGTAAGTGATCAGGTATATCATTCAAAAGAATGCCAGAACTGTGGTCATAAAGTCCGCTAGATAAATTATATCTATATATAAATCGTCGCGCTGTTTTTAGAAAGTCAGCTTGGTAGAGTTATATCAGGCTAAAATCCGTGGTTTAAAATATTATCAAAATACTAGCACTAAATAGCTCCCTCGTGTACCTTGAGGAGGTCTATGTTTATATCACAGCCTATTACAGCTTCGCAAATAATCTTTAGTAGATAGTCAAATATGAGTGTAATTTGCTATGTAAATCGTTTGTAATTGTCGACGAGATTTTTTGGTGTACGGTAAATATTGCCAATAATTTTTGTTTTCTCTAACTGTTTTCCACCCATTTCAATAAATTTTCCCTCCCAGATATCAGGAGTGTCTTCTATAAGTACATTTTGATAAGTGAATTGTTTATGTAAATAGATGCCGAGACCAGACCGCTATGAGAAGATATCCGTTTACCTTTGGAGATAAAATTATAAATATCTAATAGGATATGGGAGATATCAGAAATATCGCTCAACCAGGTTTCTTGAAGACAGATGGCGCTAAATTCCCAGTTTACCTCTTTCACATTAAAAATAGTTACTAGTGTGTTATGTTCAGAACAAGCATGTCATAGCAATACCAGACTTTCAGCCAATGTTGATGTCATGTTGGGTCACCATTACACCGTCATTGGTTGAATATCTCGTGTTTGCTGGGTGAACCAAGGGTTACCGGCTGCGGTACATCTACCGTGTTATTAGCAGTCACCTAGAGCCGTAAATAAAACGGACTGCTAAGATATCATATCAGAGAAAGATATGGCCTGTGAGTCAATGAATGCCATTTCAGAGATAATTATAGGAATTATTTTGCTAATTGTCACCGGAATTTACGTTAGTGATTCCAGCTTCAAGTCAATGGAAAAAATACCAAGTACGATTTGGACGCCAGGGTGTCAAATGCGGACAACACAGTTTAGAGGCAGCAAAATTAATGGAACATCAGCGTGTTGTTCGACAATATTCCCAAACTGTATAGATGTTTCACTAACGTTAATCTTGACGCGAAACAAAAATTGCAACAATTTCATTTTATAATTGCACTGCATTGATCGATAAATCATGCGGGCAATATTTGCAATTACATATTTATGTAAAACTTTTGTTCTATTGTTAATAATAACAGTTCACTTGTTAACTTTCTTCGAGTGGTGTAGTATTCCTAACTTAATATTCTATTAATGTCAAAATACACAGTATTATATATAGGTGTGTTGCGATTGGTATGCAAAAGTACTTGCGTTGCGTCATGCGATATGCATACATACCGACTGATTAA
The DNA here is from genome assembly GCA_964017125.1 of Flabesymbios commensalis. Taxonomy (NCBI): domain Eukaryota; kingdom Metazoa; phylum Annelida; class Polychaeta; order Terebellida; family Flabelligeridae; genus Flabesymbios; species Flabesymbios commensalis. The sequence continues at coordinate 29,801,343 of OZ024908.1, forward strand.
TGGCTTTCTCATCTTCAAATGCCACGCCCCAAAGGGCACTGTCGCTATTGACGGCAATCAATTAACCCTTTCAAACCTGACTTGATGTGGGGTGGCAAATGAAAAAAAAAAGTGTTATTATTAAAACAGTTCCATGAAAACTTTCGTTCTAAAACCCCTAGGTGTAGGGAAATTAAATAATCCTTCAGAAATACCCTCGATGAATCATGAGGGTTTAAAGGGTTATCCTTTATGCTACTAGTGTCGTATATATAAACTCGTTTTCAGGCTGGTTTCAAACCTAATAAAAACGTTACTGAACTTCATGCAATATAATATTTAGTAGATTCTTAATTAATCAAATAATTAAATCTGGGAGATGTTTGTTTTTCAAAAAAAAAAAATATATGTCAGCGTAATATGAAGCTGGAAATCACGTTAGCAATTGCGGCTTGATATACACAAGAACTTTATGTAGATTTTAATATAAATAAAAAAACGGCAGACAATTAAAGGATGACAAGGCAGAACAAGGGATAAACATGGACGTTACAACATGTACCAGGACTGGTCAATATACATCTGGTTGGTCTGGTTCAAAATACATGCAATCAAAGGAATCACACTGGCACCGCCGGGGTACCATTTTATCAGATCGTTTTGAGGTGCTCATTTTGTGCCCAATATTGCCATACCAGACCCGGACAGAGCGCGTATCATACCGGATACACATTGACAACCATGGAGGGAATGCTGATTAGATATGAATGTGCACGGTGTCAAGAACAAGCTGACACGGATACAACTATGACAACGTACTCCAGGACGGATGATCCTGACATAATGCGAAGATCTCGCTATAAATACCGGCGCAGACAACTCATATTATTATGTATACTATTTTTTTTAACTTTTATGCTTATACTTTTTGTACATAAGCCTGTTCTAGAGCAGCACGACCAATGTTGTATATAATATTTTAATGATATAATGTGTATATATTTTTTTGTATCTGTTTTTAAATCTATATATATATTGGTCAAAAGCTAAATAAAATAAAAATAAAATAGACAACAATCTATATATTAACAGCGAGAGTACGGGTCTTTTGTTGCACGATATCTGACCTTCTGCGTCGTAATCGACCTTTTTCACACTTGGCCAAATGGTAAATGATGTCATAATCTGCTGACAAATTCATTTTTCAACAAGGCTACATTTCAACTCTGTCGTCTACAACATAAATTGGGAGGCTACAAAATTTGTCAGCCATTTTATCAAGTGGGGGTCGACCTCGCCTTCATCTTGGTGGCGTAGTGTGTAAATTGCATCTTCCTCTGCAAGGCTGGCTATTCCTGAGGCCTTGGCCTGACGGCCTCGCTGTGTCAAGACTTGCTGCCAGGAGGATGGTAAATTGCAGATAGTGGCCTATATATACACCACCAGCCAGCGTGTTCCAGTTACCCCTCACTGCTTATACACAGGGAGGCGCAGGGGTAGCCTACGCGCATTGCTATATAATTATTGGACAGTGCTAGCTATCATTACTTCAAATAAACTCACTATAATAACCATATGCTGGACCATTATCTCTAGCGCTGGCCAAACATCCAGTCAACACTAGTTAATACACCATGCTGGCTAGATAGACCTACCACGTGCTTGCGATATACAGCAAAGGCTTACAATTGATATGCTACACCCACCCAATGTTGGTCCACCATCTTTGCAATGGCAACTGACCCCAGCAGCGCAGACTCAACCTTAACTCAGCATTGGCTCATCGTGTGTTTTGGGGCATTCATGAGGGCAGGTGTGGTAGCAGATATATTAAAAAGTGTCGTAAACAGTGGCCTTACATAAGGCTAGTGTTAACTTGCAATAATTGTAATAATATGCCTAATGAAAACCTTTTAAGACCGATGTCATACATCCGCAAACTGTTCTTATTATTAGGCTTGCCATAAAGGCAGTTCTACAGTGTTCTATAGGGCTACGTATGAGGATAGGCCTATTCATGCTTTTTTTCTAGCGTCTGTCTCAATAATGCCAGTGATGCGTAATTACCTAGCTTTACCTACACACCTCCATCCAAACTAGCTTTTACCCGTGCGTACACGCACGGTTGAAAGCTAGTACAGTATTAATGTGGAATGGGCCGCTGGTATCTCGGAACGACTATGCATCTACGACTGAGGCTCTCCCGTTTTCGGCCAAAAAGGTAAAAAAAAAATTCCAGAATGGCTGTGTCAACCATTCCATTCCACACTAATTAATTTATTAAATAGAAGGCTTTTTTAACAGTAGTTGAAATACCATGAATTTTAGTCTACTAGGCAGATTAATTTTATTATCACAGAAGGGTTATGCATATTTAAAGAGCCTAGAACCGCCTTTGGAATAAGTGACGTTTACTACCTCTTGTTATGTTAATAGTTATTGTTAAAATTAAATAACTAATTAAAATATCACATCAACTTAAGTTTGTGTGTCGATATTGCTACGTGAATCTCCACATACTCCTACTCCATTTCAGCTTTAGGTTATTTAAATAATTTTTACTTCAAATCGACACACCTGCTCGCAAAAATTTTGCATGTTCTTGTGGTTTTTGTCGTTCATAGTATTCTAGTAGTAGTCTATGTCCTTATGTATTTTCGAGCAAAACGTTTGTTAAAAGTGATTTTTTTGTTTATTCCAATTTTGAACATAGTAGTGATGAGAAAAAAAGGGATTGCATTTTTTTCTAACTCTTTAAATCTATGAAAATTGACTAATTCCAAAATGGCCGCCATGTTTCCAAGATATTATCTATTTCAACATAACTTTTGAAATAATGACCACAAAAACCTGCATAATATATCGATTTGTATAGTTTTTAAGACGAGGAAACTGATAACATCATTATATTTTAAAAATAAACAGTTTAAACTTGATTTTTTTTCAATTTCAACCAACAAAAAGTAAAAACATAGCACAAGTTATCTGCTACGTGTCCGAGAGGTTGCGTGCTACGCCTTGAACGGAATCTAGGATACTGTGTGGAGGGCAGGATACTGTGTGAACAGACACAATGCTCGGGATAGCCTTTAACAAACTGTCACTGTCTAAAAACATGAAAACCTTCTTTTTTGCGCAGCGCACTCATCTAGGCCTAATGTTCGAGACACAAAGCAGCCTTTGAATAAACGCATGATACAGCTGGCTTATTCTATTGACCCTTGAATATGCAGTACGTGTGATTTCCATACCCTTAGATATACCACAATTGTCACCTCTTGAAAATACAGAAATCGGTACAGCTCTAATATACCATGTACACGGAACGTTATCCTGGTTCAGTTTAGTCATAATTTATATGTGCAAAAAAATGTGTCCGAATACTCCAGTCATTTGTTCGCTTATTCACCCATTTATTTTCACCTTCCCCCTCCCCGATGATATATATTATCAACGAATTTCTGAAATATGATTCAATTAATTACCATTTTTTAAAATATTACATAAGCATTATCTTCAATGCAAGGAAATACCAAAGGGAGTTACTAAAATTACATTCTGGCACAAAGTAAGCTTCAGTTTGCAAAATAAATGTGTTTTTTTAATGACAATATATAACGATAGTGTGGAAGTTTAAAAAATCAGTGATTCAAACGTCAATATCACATTTTTGAACCTTCACTCTAGTCGGGACCTCAAACGTGTCGAACATGAAGTTATATAATTATATTATTAAGAATGCTGCCAGAAAAAAACACGTGAAGGTTACAATTTTTTTTTAATTTCTAGCAGTCAAAGAATGTAAAAATTATGACAAAACTCACTTTATGTTACTATGTGCATAGATTCATGAAATGATCGAATAATCAGTGATTTATAATTATAATCACATCTGCCTGATTCACATACTTCATTTAACTGATATTACAATACCAGTCAGAATTTTTAATATATTGTTGATTATATTTTCGGAACTATCCTTTTTCTAAATATATACCGAAAAAGAAGATAATTAAAAACAAAGTATGTTTAGAGTGTTTCTGAGAGTGGTTCTCTGGCTCAACTCTTAAAACAAAAAGGCTTCTACTCTGTACGTACTTTGTATTCACGTTTCACACACGTTTCGCCATTACATATTATACCTGCATCTCTAAATCTTGTATTATTTGTCAGTGTAATATTGGGGTCACATTGAATTAAATGTACCGATAACAGTTTTCATAAGGTTATTGACATAATTACGTATATCGCATAATTATAAGATAAAATATAAATTTAAGGATTATGACTTTACACAATCATGATCATAGCTATAATAGCTCTTTAGATAATAATTTTCTTTCTTTTCAGATTAATTTTCTTTCATTTCAGATCAAATCATTTAATTCTCATTCAAATTGTATAATGTACCGTACATTTATTTATTATGAATAATATTTTGCAATAAATTAATATGATTTATCGTAGTAGGGCGATAACGTTAAGTAACTCAAGGCCAGACCCTTACATGGTTAAGCTCATCTTAACTTCAAACTAAATGTTGAATACATTTTTCAGACATACGTGCCACAAGAATACATTAGGCCTGCTCTTAACTTATATTCCAGGAATTTCACAACAGCAATGCAAGATCCAGATGGTGCTGCCGCCTTTTGCCATCACCATAATATCATGACCAATGCTAGTTTCAACTCTCCCAATTTGGAAGAAAAATATAGGCTAAGCTGCAAAAATGAATTGGATGCTACAAATGAATAAAATATCTTTTGCGGAGGATAGTTTAGATTGTATGACAACTAAAGAAATGCGTAGTAATTATTTTATGTACAAAGAGCTATTATCGAACTTTGCAATGACCTTGGGTTGTCCTTGGTATTATATTTGTTTGTTATTGTAAAGGCCAATCCTGCAATCTTTATTTTCTTTAGCATACCCTTATCCATTGTGCAAGTGAACTGCCTGTGGAAGGGTTTGAAAAAAAACAGTATGGTATTACCTTGTTCTGTCAGACCTTTTGCAAATAATCTATATAGCACAGAGTTATTAAAGGGACCCCTTGGGATGAGACATTTTCAATGTTGTCAATTTTAAAAAATTAATTTATATGAAGCTATATAGCCTACTGGTCTTAACTAAACATACGAAAAAGTCAAAAAAAACAATTTTAAAGCACCGAAAAAAGAGTGAAATAGTTGTATTTCCAGGTCGTATATTATCATGTAAACACAACAAGTCAGCAATATTAAGCACTTTACATCACATATTCCTACGTATCAGACGGTAAGATCAGAGCAGTCGTCGCTAATTGGTGTCTTATAGTCAGGACACGGGAGGACACACCTGCAGCACTGATTGTCTACCCAACGCTGGGCCGATGCCATCAGCATGTTGCCCAATGCTGTGAAAACATTCAATCGTCCTTCAGGTATACAAATAGTTTGTTTGGGTTACTTCTGGTTTCATAGAAATGTTGATTTAAAAATATCACAAATAGTTCAGTTATTCTTCCACTTTTCTAATTAGTATGTAACATGACATCATTTAGCATTTTTGGCCTCCAGAAGTGTTAGTTGCGCATTTGACATCTTGCAATTCAGAATTATGCGCAGAATATACCAGATTGGAATTAATTTCTTAAGATTTTCTATGATTTAACATTGAAATTACATTAAAAAGCATCCATCGGGAAAGGGACCGTTAGTGTATCTGAACAATTACGCTTGGTTCATATTCTAACCTATTATGCAGCTAGTTATGTTTATGGGTGATGTATCGGCTTACTACTAGCTACTTTCTTTACGTCACTTTTCGGCACAAATGTTATTTTAAGTGACATTGTAATACGATAAAAACGTTGTAGTCAATTGATGGGATGAATGATGTACAGATTATGATGTGAGGGTAACCCGGTGGGGGTGATAGGGCATGGTGGGTTATTGAGAGTGTCTTCCTTCGCTCGCACAATAAGGGGTTCTGGGCATGTCTAGGGGATTTACCCCCAGACGGTAATGTGTAAGCTTACTACACGCATATAATGAATATATATGCCGGTATGTAATTTACTTGGGAATATATATAACATAGCTTATCGTAGCATTTTAGGCAATATAATGATGTAGAATGATAGTATGATTTGTTTTAGTGTATTTCCTGATAAAAATATTATGGAAAATATAACTTCAGTGATTTCATGGCAGCCATTTTAAATTTCATAATTTACAAAACATCCACAAGAATGAGAGGCCCACATCCGCCCAGATATCACCATAGGGGAACCAGAGAAGCGTAATCAAAACAGAAATAAAACTATCAGCAAAAACAATGTTAGCCACAGTTTCACTGCAATATCCAGTTGTTTTTGCTCATATTTGCATAAATATAGACTTTACAATATTTGTTCTAAAAACAAACCTGAAAACACGAGAATAGACATATTATTTATGTCTCTAGCGTATTTAGTTGCAAAATTATTCGTAAATATGTTTATTTTATATACTTTGGCGGCCATCTTGAATTTCGCCATTTTAGACCTTCTCTCGACCTATAGAAAAATGCAATCCCTTTTTTTCTTGATATTCATGATGTTTTGAGTCAGAATCAAGTGAAAAATCAATTTTAACAGACAAATTGCACGAAAATAATATATGTGACATATGAGCCTACACTATAGTTTCACATTCATAAAATTTTATTTTTTTTCATACATTTATATATAATGTAATATATGTTTTTTCTGTATTATATACATGATATATTGTTATATGTTATGCTATTTATTATTTCTGTCTATTATATCCAAGTAGTTTTAACTTTCACTTACAATCCCTTTTATACTATCTATATGTTATATATTTTATACTTTGTCGTGTGTAATATATCTTATATTTTATTTTGTATCTTATTACAATTGAGAACATTTTAGCAAAAAAATGTTTTTTAGATATTAGCTCTCAAGCCAAGTAGAGGTCGCATGCGACTTTTTCTTGGCAGCTAAGTACAGTGGTAATGTGATGATATAACAATTCATATTTAGTTTGTATATATTTGTGTATATATATATATATATGTATATATGTTTCCACTGTACAGAAAGCTAAATAAATAAAAAAATATTACTGCCCGGCCGCCTGTTATAAACCACTGTGATCAATTTTTCTAAATGCAAAAAAGGGGGAGCTTATTCTTGACGTCATGAGATGTTATCATGTCTGGTTGCCTAATAATACATGCACATGTAGGCTACACGTAACTGTTGCTACACTACAAGATTTTATAAAAGTCAACATAAAACCCAAATACATGTGCAGCACTAGAAATGCTGATCATCACTGTGACCGCTCTTCACCTTGTCGATGCGGGCTTATAAAAGTCGAATTCAGCTCATATAAACGCATTGCAGACATAAAACATTGATCCAATGCTGCTTAAATGTTAGTCCAGGTTCAATAAAGGGCGGTGCTCGTGTGTGAATCATAAGTTGTGAGAGCCCCCCCGCCCAGAGGAAGTGTATGTTTTCAGTTTTTATTTTTGACAATAACTGATAACATTAGACTTCTAGAGCGCGAATCACAACGTTTTCTGTGATACAAACATTCATTTTCCATCGTACGAAGATTAGTTTTCTAGAGCGCGAACCACAGCGTATTCTAGAGCGCAAACATTGGTTTTCTAGAGCGCAAATCCTCGCCTTTGCTAGAGCGCGAACCATAGCGTTTTCTAGAGCACGAACATTGGTATTCTAGAGCGTGAACCTCAATGTTTTTGGTGAAATTAGAGTGCGAATATTAAAATTACATACAAGCGGGATGACATCCCTATGAGCTTTCACAGTAGTGCGACAGTCGTTTTTCTTTTTACATACAACTAAAAAGTGGCAAAGAAAAATATAATCAGCGTAATTGAGATTAAAGCGTTCATATATCAACCGGATTTGCCAAGAATGTGATACACACTTGGGCGGAGTACACACAGTCGTTTATGGACAACTCCGGCAGTCCCATGATCAAGTGCAAATGTGCCACGGGTGTAGCAGTATCAAACACGGATGGCACACAGCTGTTACAACCAATAATGTAATAAACTCCCGATAATGTAATACTTCACGATAATGTAATAAAATCAACCAATAATGTAATAATTCCCGATAATGTAATAAATTTTACCAATAATGTAATAATCTTTTTTTTTAAGTCAATCTATCTTGCTAAAATACACTTAATATGCCCAGCGGGATTCGGATACCTATTTTCAAAATGGCCGCCATAAAAATTAGAAAAATACTTTGATATATGTCAATTATAATATTTTTCTCCAATAATGTAATAAACTCCCGATAATGTAATACTTCCCGATAATGTAATAAAAATCAACCAATAATGTAATACTTCCCGATAATGTAATACATTTAACCAATAATGTAGTAAAGATTTTTTTTTAAAGTCATTTTATCTTGCCAAAATCCATTTAATATGCCCAGTGAGATTCGGATACCTGTTTTCAAAATGGCCGCCATACAAGCCAGAGGAATATCTTGAAATATATCAATTATAACATTTTGCTCCAATAATGTAATAAACTCCCGATAATATAATACTTCCCGATAATGTAATAAAATCAACATATAATGTAATACTTCCCGATAATGTAATAAATTTAACCAATAATGTAATAATATTTTTCAAAAGTGAATCTATCTCGCTAAAATCCAATTAATATGCCCAGTGGGATTCGGATAACTATTTTCAAAATGGCCGCCATAAAAATTAGGGGAATACCTTGAAATATATCAATAATAATATTTTGCTCCGATAATGTAATAAACTCCCGATAATGTAATACTTCCCGATAATGTAATAAAAATCAACCAATAATGTAATACTTCCCGATAATGTAATAAATTTAACCAATAATGTAATAAACTTTAAGTCATTCTATCTTGCTAAAATCCTTTTAATATGCCCAGTGGGATTTGGATACCGGTTTTCAAAATGGCCGCCATACAAACTAGTGGAATATCTTGAAATATATCAATTATAACATTTTGCTCCAATAATGAAATAAACTCCCGATAATGTAATACTTCCCGATAATGTAATAAAAATCAACCAATTACCAGTCAAGCTAGATATAGAGACGAAATGCCTGTGGAAGGGTTTGAAAAAAAACAGTATGGTATGACCTTGTTCTGTCAGACCTTTTGCAAATAATCTATATAGCACAGAGTTATTAAAGGGACCCCTTGGGATGAGACATTTTCAATGTTGTCAATTTTAAAAAAATAATTTATATGAAGCTATATAGCCTACTGGTCTTAACTAAACATACGAAAAAGTCAAAAAAAACAATTTTAAAGCACCGAAAAAAGAGTGAAATAGTTGTATTTCCAGGTCGTATATTATCATGTAAACACAACAAGTCAGCAATATTAAGCACTTTACATCACATATTCCTACGTATCAGACGGTAAGATCAGAGCAGTCGTCGCTAATTGGTGTCTTATAGTCAGGACACGGGAGGACACACCTGCAGCACTGATTGTCTACCCAACGCTGGGCCGATGCCATCAGCATGTTGCCCAATGCTGTGAAAACATTCAATCGTCCTTCAGGTATACAAATAGTTTGTTTGGGTTACTTCTGGTTTCATAGAAATGTTGATTTAAAAATATCACAAATAGTTCAGTTATTCTTCCACTTTTCTAATTAGTATGTAACATGACATCATTTAGCATTTTTGGCCTCCAGAAGTGTTAGTTGCGCATTTGACATCTTGCAATTCAGAATTATGCGCAGAATATACCAGATTGGAATTAATTTCTTAAGATTTTCTATGATTTAACATTGAAATTACATTAAAAAGCATCCATCGGGAAAGGGACCGTTAGTGTATCTGAACAATTACGCTTGGTTCATATTCTAACCTATTATGCAGCTAGTTATGTTTATGGGTGATGTATCGGCTTACTACTAGCTACTTTCTTTACGTCACTTTTCGGCACAAATGTTATTTTAAGTGACATTGTAATACGATAAAAACGTTGTAGTCAATTGATGGGATGAATGATGTACAGATTATGATGTGAGGGTAACCCGGTGGGGGTGATAGGGCATGGTGGGTTATTGAGAGTGTCTTCCTTCGCTCGCACAATAAGGGGTTCTGGGCATGTCTAGGGGATTTACCCCCAGACGGTAATGTGTAAGCTTACTACACGCATATAATGAATATATATGCCGGTATGTAATTTACTTGGGAATATATATAATATAGCTTATCGTAGCATTTTAGGCAATATAATGATGTAGAATGATAGTATGATTTGTTTTAGTGTATTTCCTGATAAAAATATTATGGAAAATATAACTTCAGTGATTTCATGGCAGCCATTTTAAATTTCATAATTTACAAAACATCCACAAGAATGAGAGGCCCACATCCGCCCAGATATCACCATAGGGGAACCAGAGAAGCGTAATCAAAACAGAAATAAAACTATCAGCAAAAACAATGTTAGCCACAGTTTCACTGCAATATCCAGTTGTTTTTGCTCATATTTGCATAAATATAGACTTTACAATATTTGTTCTAAAAACAAACCTGAAAACACGAGAATAGACATATTATTTATGTCTCTAGCGTATTTAGTTGCAAAATTATTCGTAAATATGTTTATTTTATATACTTTGGCGGCCATCTTGAATTTCGCCATTTTAGACCTTCTCTCGACCTATAGAAAAATGCAATCCCTTTTTTTCTTGATATTCATGATGTTTTGAGTCAGAATCAAGTGAAAAATCAATTTTAACAGACAAATTGCACGAAAGTAATATATGTGACATATGAGCCTACACTATAGTTTCACATTCATAAAATTTTATTTTTTTTCATACATTTATATATAATGTAATATATGTTTTTTCTGTATTATATACATGATATATTGTTATATGTTATGCTATTTATTATTTCTGTCTATTATATCCAAGTAGTTTTAACTTTCACTTACAATCCCTTTTATACTATCTATATGTTATATATTTTATACTTTGTCGTGTGTAATATATCTTATATTTTATTTTGTATCTTATTACAATTGAGAACATTTTAGCAAAAAAATGTTTTTTAGATATTAGCTCTCAAGCCAAGTAGAGGTCGCATGCGACTTTTTCTTGGCAGCTAAGTACAGTGGTAATGTGATGATATAACAATTCATATTTAGTTTGTATATATTTGTGTATATATATATATATATATGTATATATGTTTCCACTGTACAGAAAGCTAAATAAATAAAAAAATATTACTGCCCGGCCGCCTGTTATAAACCACTGTGATCAATTTTTCTAAATGCAAAAAAGGGGGAGCTTATTCTTGACGTCATGAGATGTTATCATGTCTGGTTGCCTAATAATACATGCACATGTAGGCTACACGTAACTGTTGCTACACTACAAGATTTTATAAAAGTCAACATAAAACCCAAATACATGTGCAGCACTAGAAATGCTGATCATCACTGTGACCGCTCTTCACCTTGTCGATGCGGGCTTATAAAAGTCGAATTCAGCTCATATAAACGCATTGCAGACATAAAACATTGATCCAATGCTGCTTAAATGTTAGTCCAGGTTCAATAAAGGGCGGTGCTCGTGTGTGAATCATAAGTTGTGAGAGCCCCCCCCGCCCTGAGGAAGTGTATGTTTTCAGTTTTTATTTTTGACAATAACTGATAACATTAGACTTCTAGAGCGCGAATCACAACGTTTTCTGTGATACAAACATTCATTTTCCATCGTACGAAGATTAGTTTTCTAGAGCGCGAACCACAGCGTATTCTAGAGCGCAAACATTGGTTTTCTAGAGCGCAAATCCTCGCCTTTGCTAGAGCGCGAACCATAGCGTTTTCTAGAGCACGAACATTGGTATTCTAGAGCGTGAACCTCAATGTTTTTGGTGAAATTAGAGTGCGAATATTAAAATTACATACAAGCGGGATGACATCCCTATGAGCTTTCACAGTAGTGCGACAGTCGTTTTTCTTTTTACATACAACTAAAAAGTGGCAAAGAAAAATATAATCAGCGTAATTGAGATTAAAGCGTTCATATATCAACCGGATTTGCCAAGAATGTGATACACACTTGGGCGGAGTACACACAGTCGTTTATGGACAACTCCGGCAGTCCCATGATCAAGTGCAAATGTGACACGGGTGTAGCAGTATCAAACACGGATGGCACACAGCTGTTACAACCAATAATGTAATAAACTCCCGATAATGTAATACTTCACGATAATGTAATAAAATCAACCAATAATGTAATAATTCCCGATAATGTAATAAATTTTACCAATAATGTAATAATCTTTTTTTTTAAGTCAATCTATCTTGCTAAAATACACTTAATATGCCCAGCGGGATTCGGATACCTATTTTCAAAATGGCCGCCATAAAAATTAGAAAAATACTTTGATATATGTCAATTATAATATTTTTCTCCAATAATGTAATAAACTCCCGATAATGTAATACTTCCCGATAATGTAATAAAAATCAACCAATAATGTAATACTTCCCGATAATGTAATACATTTAACCAATAATGTAATAAAGATTTTTTTTTAAAGTCATTTTATCTTGCCAAAATCCATTTAATATGCCCAGTGGGATTCGGATACCTGTTTTCAAAATGGCCGCCATACAAGCCAGAGGAATATCTTGAAATATATCAATTATAACATTTTGCTCCAATAATGTAATAAACTCCCGATAATATAATACTTCCCGATAATGTAATAAAATCAACATATAATGTAATACTTCCCGATAATGTAATAAATTTAACCAATAATGTAATAATATTTTTCAAAAGTGAATCTATCTCGCTAAAATCCAATTAATATGCCCAGTGGGATTCGGATAACTATTTTCAAAATGGCCGCCATAAAAATTAGGGGAATACCTTGAAATATATCAATAATAATATTTTGCTCCGATAATGTAATAAACTCCCGATAATGTAATACTTCCCGATAATGTAATAAAAATCAACCAATAATGTAATACTTCCCGATAATGTAATAAATTTAACCAATAATGTAATAAACTTTAAGTCATTCTATCTTGCTAAAATCCTTTTAATATGCCCAGTGGGATTTGGATACCGGTTTTCAAAATGGCCGCCATACAAACTAGTGGAATATCTTGAAATATATCAATTATAACATTTTGCTCCAATAATGAAATAAACTCCCGATAATGTAATACTTCCCGATAATGTAATAAAAATCAACCAATTACCAGTCAAGCTAGATATAGAGACGAAATTCCCGATTTCTTATTTTTGACATGCATGTCCAAAATAAGAAATACGGGAATTAATCTCTATATCTAGCCAAACTGTTAAATCATAGGGGGGGGGGTAGAGTTTTAATTAAGGTGAAGCATATTTTATAACATGATATATTTTCTGAGAATAACGGTAGGCCCCTACTGAATTTTCTGCATGCAAAATACTGACATTACAACTAGTCCTATTAAACTACATAGGTGTGATTAGAACAAAATATTCTCGGAAGAACATTCCCCATATATTTCAAAATATTCCTCTATTTTTATAGCGGTCATTTTGAAAATAGGTATCCGAATCCTACTGGGCATATTAAATGGATTTTTAGCAAGATCAAATAACTTGAGAAAAAATGTTTAATACATTATTGGTTAACTTTATTACATTATCGGGACTCATTACAATATTGGTAGATTTTATTACTTTATCGAGGAGTATTACACTGTCGGGAGTTTATTACAGTATTAAAGCAAAATATTATAATTATTATATTTCAAGATATTCCTCTAGTTTTTATGGCGGCCATTTTAAAGATAGGTTGTGTACATGTGGTATACATGTACATTAATAATTGCTATTTTATTTTGCAAATACAACTTAAATAATTATGCATTCAACAAATATTTTTTAGGATCTTGTTTGACTGAAATGTGTATGCATTTGAATCTCACATAGTTTACATTGGGTACTATTTTTAAATCGATACTACTTTACAGCACATCTATTTCCATTTAGACCGTGTTAAAATAGGCCTACATTAATTAGAAAAATCATCATGTAACGTATGGAAACTGTGTTTCAATTGGAATATATTTCATAGAAATATCATTAGTTTGTATGTGGAAGTTGATTAAGAAAAGCTTTATATTGTATATACTGTAATCGTCCACAAAAAAGCTATGTTACAGTTTATTCTTGGAAAACCCTATCTACTGATGTATTTTATATTCCACTTTTGTAGAGAATTGTAGTGTAATTTGATTTTTCTATACAATAGGGGAAGTTGGGTCTTTTATACAGTGTGCTTCAAGTTATAGCTTTGTTGATAACATGTTTACCATGTCTACAGATCCAAGCCAAATACTAGTATGTACAAAGTGGCGTTAACATTTGTATAACTTGTTGAGTCTCAAATGGTCTGCAATGTCACTGCTGGTATTTTTTATACCTCATAAACTACATGAGTATTATATTTAACATTGTCTGTCAAGTATGTAATAATTTTCCACAATGATATATAATTATATTTTTTTCAGATATATGCATATATATATTGATCATTAGAAATATTCCCACATTTTACCGTTTTCGTTTTTGCTATTATTGTGTTTTACGTTTCATACAAAGATTTTGTTTTCTGGACTATTTTGTAAATGGTCAGTTCTCAGTGAAAGGTTCGTTAATTTTATCGTATTGCACTATACTTCTTCAATGTTGATCATGACTTCAAAAAGCAGTATTTTTTTTATATATTTTACATCTCATATGATATTATCATCACTGCGTACTCTGGTGCCCAATATGCAGGATCGATATTTAAAGTTTGTATAGTTATCTTACAATAAGGTTGTTTGTAACTGAATATACGTTAGTAGTTGTGATTTTAATGTATTTAGCAAAATGAGTGCCTAGATAAATCTATGTGGTGTGCAGATGAAACATACTAAATTTGTGTTTTACTAGAAGGTTGTGTACATGAAGTATGCATGTGCATTAATAATTGTTGTTTTATTTTATTTTGCAAAATACAGCTTGAATAATTATCCATTCAACCAGTAATTTTTGGTAACTTGCGTGATTGAAATGTATATGCATTTGAATTTCATATAGTTTACATTGGTTACTATTTTAAGTCGATACCACTTTACAGCACATCTATCGCCACTTAAAATAGGCCTACATTAATTAGAAAAATCATCATGTAACGTATGCTTATGGAAACTGTGTTTGCACAAAAAAGCCATGTTACAGTTTATTATTGGATAGCCCTATATACTATTTTTGTCAGCTAATTTAAGCATAGTTTGAACAAAGATGTGTTCACGGGTCATTTTATGTATTATGTTATTGTTTGCATTAATAAAAAGCATTTTAACTCTAGTTGTTATTGTTTGTATATTCATTTATTGTTCAGTTTTTTTGCTGACCACAATCCAAATTGATGGGGCAATATAAAGAACACAACAAATATTGATCTTCCGAGTTTAAATCATATATCGCTCCACAAGAATTTAAAAGTATTTCTTAGCACAATTTCATAGCTAGGGATGATATATCTCAACATTTGATATATATAAAAAATGCGATTCCGGCGAATGTATGTCGAAAGTGTGCAGAATGTGTTTCAACATATTTTGTTCTCAATAACTGGAAAACAAAACAAAACTCACTCGGATTTCAAATGGTGCTTGCATTAGCCTATTAGAGTAAAGATGTAGACTTATAAATCTAACCGAGATAAAATAGTGCGATATTGAATAATTAAATACTGCATGGTGAAATAATTACCATCATCATGACAATAAGTTATAGTATATTGCTGGCACACAAGTTGAAAGTTAGCTTTATCTTAATAATTAATTTTCTTTAACAAAGTCTATAGACCTGATTACCTATGATATATCCAGGAAAGTAGAAACGGACTATTTTGGAAGGCTAGGAAGCCTAAAAGTCATGTCATGTTCATTGCCCGACACCAGATCAAAATAAAAATC
Source organism: Flabesymbios commensalis (assembly GCA_964017125.1). NCBI lineage: Eukaryota > Metazoa > Annelida > Polychaeta > Terebellida > Flabelligeridae > Flabesymbios > Flabesymbios commensalis. The sequence goes on from OZ024908.1 coordinate 29,817,382, forward strand.
ACCAGAGTCATAGGCCTAGGCCCTATGAGATATAATTTTATCATGCTAAAAGGAGTAATGTTATGCTAGATCTAAGATTAACAGTATTATCACCGCTAGTGTTTAGTGTTGTGTAACCTACTACTATGACAGTGTGAACATTTCTTTTGGTTTAGCTGAAATAAACAGCTTTAGAGAAGGCTTATTGGTAGGCTATATACGCTGGGGTGTGGTTATACCAACTACCAAAGCCATAATTTGACATTATTATGCAAACAAACGTAAACTATATTGTTGGTTTCGATGGGAGGTATTACATTATCGGGAGTTTATTACATTATTGGAGCAAAATATTATAAATGATATATTTCAAGATATTCCTCTAGTTTTATGGCGGTTGTTTTGAAAATAGGTATCCGAACCCCATTGGGCATATTAAATGGATTTTTAGCAAGATCAAATGACTTGAAAAAAAAAAGTTTGTTACATTATTGGTAACATTTATTACATTATCGGGAAGTATTACATTATCGGGAGTTTATTACATTATTGGAGCAAAATATTATAATTGACATATTTCAAAGTATTCCTCTAATTTTTATGGCGGCCATTTTGAAAATAGGTATCCGAATCCCGCTGGGCATATTAGGTGGATTTTAGTAAGATAGATTGACTTAAAAAAAAAAGATTATTACATTATTGGTTAAATTTATTACATTATCGGGAAGTATTACATTATTGGTTGATTTTATAACATTATCGGGAAGTATTACATTATCGGGAGTTTATTACATTATTGGAGCAAAATGTTATATTTGATATATTTCAAGATATTCCTCTAGTTTTTATGGCGGCCATTTTGAAAACAGGTATTTGAATACGAATGGGCATATTAAAAGGATTTTAGCAAGATAGAATACATTGACTTTAAAAAAGAAAGTTTATTACATTATTGGTTAAATTTATTACATTATCGGGAAGTATTACATTATTGGTTGATTTTTATTACATTATCGGGAAGTATTACATTATCGGGAGTTTATTACATTATTGGAGCAAAATATTATAATTGACATATTTCAAAGTATTCCTTTAATTTTTATGGCGGCCATTTTGAAAATAGGTATCCGAATCCCGCTGGGCATATTAAGTGGATTTTAGCAAGATAGATTGACTTAAAAAAAAAGATTGTTACATTATTGGTTAAATTTATTACATTATCGGGAAGTATTACATTATTGGTCGATTTTATTACATTATCGGGAAGTATTACATTATCGGGAGTTTATTACATTATTGGAGCAAAATGTTATAATTGATATATTTCAAGATATTCCTCTAGTTTTTATGGCGGCCATTTTGAAAACAGGTATTTGAATCCCAATGGGCATATTAAAAGGATTTTAGAAAGATGGAATGACTTAAAAAAAAAGTTTATTACATTATTGGTTAAATTTATTACATTATCGGGAAGTATTACATTATTGGTTGATTTTTATTACATTATCGGGAAGTATTACATTATCGGGAGTTTATTACATTATTGGAGCAAAATATTATAATTGACATATTTCAAGGTATTCCTCTAATTTTTATGGCGGCCATTTTGAAAAGAGGTGTCCGAATCCCACTGGCTACGTGAAATGGATTTGAACAAAATAGAATGACTCAAGAGGTTGATTATTACAGGCTCTGGACTTTTTCAGCCTGGTAGGAAGAATAGAATAGGAATATGCTTTGTATTGACCTACACGTATCAAGGGCGGGTCCTGGTGTAGTGGTTAAAGCTGCCTGCCTGGATAAGTCTGAGATCGCAGCTTCGTTCCCTGCTTTGTCGCTAATAAGGTTTACAAGAAAGAAAAGTTTCTTCCTCGCTCACTCATAAAGATTCAGTATTGTGGGGAACTTTCGTGACGGAGAGGTAGCGTACTCGACCTCAGGCCCCCAGGGACCGAATTCTGTATCTGGTGGGCAGTGCCATTGCATTCATCTCAACATCCTCTGGAGGTTGGCACAGTTTAGCCTATATTTGCACACCGGTCGTATACAACTCCATTCATTCATACAGGTATTAATCTGAAAATAACACTATCTACAACGTCTTGAAATAACTAAAATTAAATGATCCGATTGACTTTCACACTTTATTACATTATTGGTTAGTTTTATTACATTATCGGGAAGTTTGTTTATTACATTATCAGCTAAAAGTTTATTACATTATCGGGGAGGTTGTTTATTACATTATCAATCAAATTTATTACATTATCGGGAAGTATTACATTATCGGTTAATTTTTATTACATTATCGGGAAGTATTACATTATCGGGAGTTTATTACATTATTGGTTGTAACACACAGCGTTTGTAAACCGGACAATTAAATGTTTTTTGAAGATATAATTGTTGACTGCCGGACACCACGTCACCACTGCTTACGTATGGCCTATCGTTCCCGTAATTCGATCTCCATGTGACCTTAAGGTGGTTAAATTTATATCCTTGGATGATCCAAGACGCCTACGGTGAGACAGTCAAAGACGTAGAACCACAGAGGCGACGAAGCGCGGACTGGGATGCGACGCGGATTTTTATTACGCCTAGATCATAGCAGAATTTTTGAACATTTCAAAAATTGACCCGATGCAGATGCAAATTTCAGAGCTGGTAATCAGGGACCACACACGGATATTCCCGCATGCGGATGATCCTTGACACACATCCAAGCATGAACCGTGTTTGTGTAGCCAGGCAGTCGTCATTATGAATACTGAATAAAGGAACTCACCACAGGAAACGTGTTCAACAACATGCATACATGGGTTGAGTTTGAAGAGCGAGTTCTACTTAATAAATCGATAAATAAAAGGTAATAGCATATCATGCATGTAGTGTCCTCTGCCTGCAATGTACAGTATATAATATATAGGATGATGGGGTGTAGATCTTCCTTTGAAACAAATACAGGCACATGTAAGTCTACCTTAATTTAAATCACAATGGTGAATCCGGATAAGCTGACCTTGACACAAATATCAGTTACATCATAAAACTGTAATCATGATCAATTTTATCTGATGTGACCGATAATAAGACCAGCAAAACCCGTCTATGCAACGAATATTAAAAATTATTAGGAGATGTTTTTGAACCGTTATTTGACTTTTATTCAATGATCATGACAATTTTCAGCTGATGTTCGTGTCCATTACAAGTCAGCACGGCACTGACCCAATGCCGGCTCATTGCTGGTCCACCGTCGCCGGCTCTGACCAGCATTCATTTAACACTGGACAGTGCTTGATGCTGACGGCAGAGTGTCTACAGGGTACGAACTGACACTGACCCAATTGCAGAAATATGTTTAGCCCGCGTCGCTGCTGCTGACCAGCATCCATTCAACACTGGACAGTGTTTTATGTATTACACGCGCACAACGCCCAATGCTCTTTAAATGTTGGCCAGCGTCGTAGACAATGTCCCGTCAAAGGACAAATGCCGGGTCAATGATGGGCTGGCGTAGCACAGTAGAGCTAGCACGATGCTTTGACACGAGGCTGGGTTTATATTGTTGGGATACCCTTAAACAAGTTCCCAAGTTCCCAAGTTCTGAAGTTCCCAAGTTTCGGGAACTTCAAGTTCCGAAATGCCAAATTGAAAAAATATATTAAAACATTATTTGCAAAAATCGTTTTTGGTCGGAAAAACAGTTTGGTACCCATTTTTAATTTTGAGTGCTGTAGACTTAAGTTAGTTTTTCACATATTTATATTTTGTTTATAGGCGATCTTGGCAAACAATTCACGATGTGAAATGAAATATAGACTATAGGGGCCTAGGCCTAGGGCCTACAGGTATGAAATAAAATTTACAATAGAACAGCGAATTTATTATACAAAATCTAAAATGAAAAGTAGGCCTATTACAATATGATATTTTCCCAGATCTATTATAAATTATTCGAGTTCGAGTGGTGGTGGCAGCCGATAGAACAACATTATTAAACGATTACTAGTATTGGGTCTTTGTCGTGTTTGAAGGCATATATTATTTAATATCCTGTGCAGCTATTGGGGTCTTTCCACCACGCGCGACGCTGTTTGCACCGCCCCCCACCCCCCGGCAATCGACAAGCATCTCGACCCGTGAGAAAATTATGACATGTGACAGTAGTCTACTTAATAACAGTGAAAACAGTAGGCTCTATCGATGACCAGTGTTGAGACTACATGGATTCCTTCCCAACAAACACGACGCATTGACCCAGGTGGTCCTTCATCTTGGAACGAACGATGTTACCAAAAGCAACAAACGCGTGGAACCTGTTGCTATCAGCTTTCAAAAAACAATAACTGAGCTGAAAGAAAGATTCCCCACATCTACACTGGTTCTTTGTTCCATACCACCTCGCAGGGGAACCAAGACAGCTAGCGCAAAAGACACAACTACCATAAACCAGGTGTCCTTGACAGTGAACAGTATTATTAAAGAACAATGTGACCAGAGTGATGGTAAGATGATGTACGTGGATAATTGGTACAAATTCTATGGCAGCAAATGAGGTATATTACATAGATTATATGCCAATGACGGCAGTGGAGTACACTTGAACAAAGACGGGAAGGCGTTAGTAATGAACAAAATCTTGAAAATAGTAGAGAGTGATACATCAACAAAGAAACGAAAGCAAGCCTGCCTGCCAGACACACCACTCTCTGCAGAAAAAAATGCTGAAGGAGCTAGACTGGATCAAGACTCGCCTACTATGATTCATGACTCCCAAGTAGCCACAACAAGTCATGAATAGGATACATGCCAGGGAGGCCTCAATACAACAACGAGACACTCTGATCATTACCTTGGTGATGTCAAGGTCCTATCACTTAATGTATGTGGCCTTAAAAAGAGACTTAAATGTAAAGAATTCACACAATACATTAACGAATTCGATCTAATATGCCTTACTGAAACAAAGCTTGAATATTTTGAAAATAGTACAGTGCCAAATTTTGTAGGTTATTTCAATAATCGTAGAGCAGGGGGCGCTGCTATATTTATCAAACAAAACTTAGCTGATCATCTAGAAAGTGTTAGCACTGAAATTCCTGACACTTTGGTAGCAGAAACACCATTAATGAATGGTTAACAGATAATGTGAACGGCAATGTTTGTACCGTAGGAGATTTTAATGCCCGTACAGGAACATTAAATGACACATTAGGTGTACAGACTATGCTGACTCATTTTTAGATAGACCTGACACTGATGTTGTATATAGCAACACCACAAACACCCGGGCGAATGGTGATAAAACTGTAAATAAGTTTGGTTCGAGATTGATTGAACTGTGTAAAAGTTTGAATATGTATATAACAAATGGACGATGTGGTAATGACAAAGACGTGGGTAGCCCCACCTCAAAGGGTATAAGTACTGTCGATTATCTTGTTGTCACAGAAAGCCTACTCAACAAAATTGTACATTTTTTAATAGAACCATTTGATCCCATGTTTTCTGATATACACTCGCCGGTAGCATTTACATTGTATATACGTAGACAAAACACAGACAGTAGTGATAATGAAGAGATAAGGAGTGAAGAATATACAAATAAACGTCATTTTTCAAGACCAAAATGGAAAAATGAATTTAAAAATAAAATGTCAGAAAATCTCCTTAATAGCGATCTAGTTGATATACTTAATGACATAGAGATTATGCAACAAAATAACAAAGATGTTACACAAGTGGAAATTGATGATGGTGTAGAGAAGATTTGTGATACATTAAAAAATGCGGCTACCTCAGCAGGTGTTAAACAAATAAATTCTTCTCTGCCACCAAGGTCAAAGAAGCCTAATCGAACACATACAGACCAGCCATAGTATAATGAAAATTGTGAAAAATCACGTAAAATGTACTTCAATTTCAGAAACAAATATCGTAAATTGCGTAGTTCTAGGGATTTATCACTCCTTAAAATAGCTAGTAAATCCTACAAAAAAGATATTGATAAAGCTTTTACAGATTACCATAAGAAAATGATAACAAAAATTCGCAATTTAAAATCCAGTGATCCAAAGAGCTATTGGCAAATAATCAGTAACGATACAAAAAGTCACGCGAAAATCAATAACATTAGTTTGGAGGTATTTGCTGAGTATTTTGCCGCATTAAATAAACAGGATAACGAAGAAAATGATTCTGAAATTGTAGGAATTCTTGATGAATACAATAATGAAATAAATTTACCATTCAATGAAGAAGAAATATCCAGCGCTATTTCGAGATTAAAATTAAATAAAGCAGGAGGAAGTGATTTTATTCTAAACGAATATTTGAAATTTTCACCAGAAAATATGATTTTACTGTATACAAAGTTATTTAATTTAATTCTAACGACAGGAAAAACACCACAATCATGGAGTATAGGTGTCATTAAACCACTTTTTAAATCAAAAGGAAATGTATCTGACCCTGACAACTATAGAGGAATTACCCTCCTTAGTTGCTTTGGGAAGTTATTCACCAATGTAATAAACTGTAGACTTACCGATTTTTAAAATACATTCAATGCCATAGGTACAGAGCAAGCAGGCTTTAAAGCAGGTCATTCCACAGTTGACCATATGTTTGTGCTTAAATCATTAGTTGATATATATTTAAGTAGAAACAGGCGTTTATATTGTTGTTTTGTTGACTACAGGAAAGCCTTTGATACTGTGAATAGGTCTAAACCGTGGTCAAAGATATTGTTTCTCAACAGAAATGGCAAATTGTTTAATGTTGTACATAATATTTACAGTCAAGCTAAATCATGTGTATGTATAAATAGTACATTATCAAACCTTTTTCCCTGCTCGGTCGGAGTGCGTCAAGGTGAAAATCTTTCGCCACTGTTATTTTCCATATACCTCTCTGATCTGAGCAGTTACCTAGCAGAGCGGTGCGAAGGTCTTACCACTCTGGAAAATTTAGCTTCTACTGTTGATGATGATACACTACAGAAATTTATGAAATTATTTGTGCTGTTATATGCAGACGATACCGTTATATTATCTGAAACACCAGATAAATTACAAATTGGTTTAGACAACTTGTACAGATATAGCGAATTATGGGACTTAAGAATAAATCGAGAAAAAACAAAAATTCTAGTATTCTCTAAAGGTAAAATTAGAAGAATACCAGATTTTACGCTGGCTGGAGAAAAGCTTGACGTCACTTTTAACTATAATTATCTTGGGTTATTCTTTAATTATAATGGTAAATTTAATGTAGCAAAACAGGATTTATATGATCGTGCAAACCGTGCTATGTTTGCCCTTTTACGTAAGGTGAAGAAATTATTTTTACCTATTGATATTCAATTGCAATTATTTGATGTATTGGTGGCCCCCGTGCTACTATATGGCTGCGAAGTTTGGGGGCATTAAAGTTGCCCAAAACTCGAACAGTTGCAATTACGTTTTTGTAAATACATTTTAGCGGTTGGTAAAAGAACATTCAATTATATGGTGTATGGAGAGTTAGGATTATTTCCTTTAAACATTAAAATCAAAATCAGAGCTGTTACATACTGGGCAAGGTTACTAAATACTGATTATAACAAGTTATTATCTAACATATATAAATTGTTGTATCATCTAGCGATCAAAAACTCATATGTATCACCATGGATATTGTACATACGTGGGATTTTAAATGATTGTGGATTTCCTTATTTGTGGCTTAACCAAGATCTAAACTGTAGTGTAGATTGGTTTAAATCTGTTATTTCCAATCGGTTAAAAGACCAGTTTATTCAGTTATGGAATGAAACTATTAATCGGAGTGGAAAATGTATTAATTACAGAATGTTAAAATAAGAATTTAAGTTAGAAAACTATCTTATCAATTTACCATTTCCAAGCAGGAAATTATTAGCTAAATTTCGCTGCCGTAATCACAAACTGCCTATTGAAAAAGATTGTCATCTTGGTCTTCCACGAGAACAGCGAATATGTAAAAAATGTGACTTGAGTGAAATTGGCGACGAATTTCATTACCTATTTAGATGTAATTATTTTGTAAAAGAGAGAAGGAAATATATTAAATGTACATACTATAATTTTTCTTCAACATTAAAGTTTGAAGAGCTTATGTGTAAGCAAGACATGCCTAGTATGCTTAACCTGTGTTGATTTATTAAATTTATTATGTGTGTGTAACATTGATGATCTATTACAATTATATTATATTATGTTATGTTATGTTATGTTATGTTATGTTATGGTATAATTGTTGTATTGTATTGTATTTACCTGGCATCTGCATGTCTCTTAAATGAGACCATCAGAATAAATTCACTTGTTCACTTCACTTGTTCATTGCAAGGTGTGATTTGTAGGCCTATATATCATTATATATTTTCTATGCCTATAGCACGGGTATCTCGAAGCTGGCTATCAAGTGATGTTGGCTGACCGTCTGCTACGCTGGTCCAGCATTCACCCGACGTTGGTTCAATGTTTCTTGTTTAATAGGTGGCTATCGATTGGCGCAATAATACACCATAAAACTATAGTTTTGTGAATACACGTAGGTCTACAGCTGGCCAAACACATTTTAATGTTGGTTCACTGTTTACAACGCCTACACATAAAGGCCTAATTCGCCATTTGAACATAACAATGAGTGTGCGCGGTCTAGAAAACCATATTTAATTCCATTCCTGTGCTCAGCTTGGCAATACTATAATGCGTGGGAAGGCAAAAGGCAGTAGGCCTATCTAAAATGTGCCGTGTGCCTGTCTTGCATAAGGCCCTGAAGTTGGACAAAATATTTAAACCCAATGTCGGTATAATATTAGGGAAGCGTTGTAAACGATGGATTAACATTAACCAAATGTTGATGTGAGATTGTAACCATAAGCGTCAATAATACCCCCCACTACCGCATAGGCCCACAATTCACATCTTGCTGACCTACGTCCGTACTTCACAGGCAGCTATAAAACAAGAAAAAAATATCTCAAATTATATTAATACATTTTTTTCTTTAACAGCACTAATTACACATGATTGGTATTACATTATGCCACTGTTTTATCATACTCACACAGTCATTGACGTTTCTAATTAATGGCTATTGGGACCGGGCAGAAATATAGGAGGCACTGCTATTTCCCGCAGTCAAAAACATGCGTGATTCTTTACACATCGTTACTACATAAATTTCTATTCAGGGGCAGATCCAAGATCTGAAGAAAGGGTGGGATTGATAGCCTGTCCTCAAATTTTTGGGGTAAATTGGTCACTTTGGCAACTTTTAAAACAATTGTCAAATATAGGGGGCCCTGTGCCTCTAGGATCCGGCAGTGCTAATTCCTACGGACATGGTGACTCAATGTGATGAGATAATTAAGTAACGAGAATTGATAGATATATTATTTTTCTTAATAATAAAATAAATGCTAAAAACGACCAATTAAGCTTAATAATATGCACTGTAACTAAATTCTTCGACTCAATAAATTAATATTCCAGGTATATTAATGTTATTTGTGTATTATGCTTCAATGTTTAGTGGTCTAATTATAAGAGAGATATACTTAAAGCAGCCCCTTGGAATGACATCAATTTTCGTTCTTAGTTTAGTATTGAAGTAGTGTATCCCCAAGATCATGATTTTATTTTTTTCAGGATTTTTAGATTTAAAAAAATATTTTTTATCAACATTTCCATGAAACCGCTTAAAACCTAAACTAACTTTTTGTACACCTAAACACTTGCTAAAGGATGATTAAATGTTCCTACAGCATTGGGCCACATGGTGATGCCGTCGGCCCAGCGTTGGGCAGACAATCAGTGTTGCAGGTGTATCACTTCATGTCCTGGCTATAAGACACCAATCAGACACCAATTAGCGGCGATTGCTTTGATCTCATCGTCCAAGACGTGGGAATATGTGGTGTAAAGTTCTGTATATTGCTGACTTGTTTTGTTTACATGGCAATATACGACCTGGAAATTTAGCTATTTCACTCTTTTTCGGTGCTTTTAAATTGTTTTTTGACTTTTTTGTATTTTTAGTTCAGATCAGTAGGCTATATAGCTTCATATAAGTTAAATTTTCAAAATTGACAACATTGAAAATGTCTCATCCCAAGGGGTCCCTTTAACTAGCTGTGCCTGCGCGGAGCACGGGGCAAAGCTGGTGTTTTAATATTACAAGGAGCCCCGTGATCAGCAAGTGGTTATCTAATCTGAAGCAATTGTACGTGACAGATTAACCTATTTCTCACATTTTCCTTGATTGGGATACTGTTTTACAATTTAATCATTTTATTTAAGTAGTAAAGAATATTAGCTTGATATGATTTCACGCATATAATATGTTTAGCTTTATGGGAGACCAACCGAGCTCGTCTACCGTCAGAAAACATCATTGACGTAATTTCCAATGCATCTTTCAATCGAGTTGGCTGTAACTGGTTACCTGGGGGTACGAGGCTCGGATCACGGACGTAACTCATGTTTTTCTTCATGGTTGTACATATCGACATGCAGTGCTCAAACTACTCAAATGAATATAGTATATACAGACTTTGGACTTCATTCCATTGCGATATTTTTACAATGTGCAAAAAGTAAAAAAAAAAAATATCCGTTCAATAGCGGGACAGGGGCCTTGGTATGGTGATAAACGCTCCACAAGTATTCACAAAAAGCGGTCTTATATCTTTTTGATACATTTACAAAGGCTGCTTATACAGTTGTTTCTTTGGTGTTCATGATTTTTTTCAAAATAAACGGCGCTGGTGAAAAGATAAATCAGTAGCTCTCAAGTTTCAAAGATTTCTTAAAAATTCTAAAATTAGTACATTTATCTCTTTGGTAAATTTCTTGTGACTACTTCTAAAAGAACTGGTTCGCCAATCCCTGCTGGACCTGTTTTTTTTCTTCAAACCTACACGGAATTATCCGATTTCTCCAAACACCAGGAAAACCGCAACTTTCGAGTGTGCTTTTAGCTGATGTTATTCATTGTGACTCGAATGTACCATCATTATATTATTTTTATTTTAAAAGTAGCTGATACATGTACTGTATGACACTTGATAATTATGCCGCCGACATAATTAGACATAAATCTAATTCGCCGTATAGGCCTACCATATTTGAACATGTGAATTTATTAGGTGACAGTAGACCTATATATATTTACATAACCTGGTGTGCAATTTTTCTACTACTTCAGTACAATAATATTTCACAAATCTGATAGAGAGCAGCTGGTTTATTTTGTGCGGATAGGGATACTGTGTCAACAGTCCCAGCCTTCTTGGCAATGCACCATTCCGCCTGGATGCCTTTAAAACAATCCTCACGTGGGGGCTTTCTTATACTGTAGCTTGCAGGGTAAATTTAAAAATATATCACGAACCCTGTGAAAGAAATACACATTCAGATTTTTTTAGAAAAGTGTTTTTATTTCAGGTAGATATACACAGGATACTCTGAGGCAGGAGTTCTAATTAAATGTGAACAATCCTATCAAAAGCTACGTTGAAAATAATCTGTGCGACAATGTGGTGGTTTCATTAACCCTTTCATTAACCCTTTTCATTTTTTATTAGCACATTAAGTATGTACCACCATTTCACTTGAAGTTGTGGATCGCGTCAACGAGACACAACTTCAAGTGAGGGAAAATGCAAATTGAATAATTTGGCGGTGAAAGGATTAAACCCCCGAGACATTTCAACTGCGTGTAACAAATTTTCTACCAGAGGGAAAAATGACAAAATCATAAACATTAATTATCAGGGAACAACAGTCTCGAACCCTTTGCACGATGGTACAGTCAAATCCCCTATTAGGTTTTATATTTATACTGACTTAATGCAACAATGATCCTACCATAACTAATTGGCGCAACAAATTGGCACTGCATTCAACCGTGGATATAAATACATCAGTAACATCACCTTTGGGCACGAACTCGTCAGCTCAACGGTTTTTTGATAAATAGCCTAATTATGATAGGCTTGCCAAAAATATAGGCCTAGACCATCAGACATTGCTGAGAAATATAAATTTGATAAATGTGTTCTACTCATTGAAATGCAATATTCATTGTTTTGTAAATTTATGACCATAATGAATTTGCCGAAGCATGTTTTTTTCTCTAATGATAGCGTCGTGACCTGGTGACTTGGCTGTCATGGGGGGGGGGGGGGGGGGGGGAGGGTTATGTGATTTACCAATGTCACTCATTGAACCAACAATGTGTATATATTTTGTTTGCTGGGGCATTGTGTCAGCATAGGTGTATACACTGTTCCACACCCCTTCCGGTGGCAGACGACACATTTTGATAAATAATTGTATGTAGGAAATATTTAGTTTTTAAGTCATGTACGTCAATCTATTATGCAAAATGAATTATTCAGCTTTGTCTGAACACACCAGTAAGATGACAGACTGGGGGGGGGGGGGGGTATGGGCGGACGGAGTCGCATAAAAATATGTGAAGAAGGCGTGTTTTACTGAGCCACGCCGCAAGGTCACATTAAGGTCACCGCAGGTTCATTTCATGGTCATCAAACTGGCAATAGGCTGCTGTAGGATAATAATAATAAATAATAACAAAATGTTCTTATATAGCGCAGTTCCAGTCCGTGGGTCTGCTCAGTGCGCTTCACTTGCTAAAAGTGTATTAAAAGTTTTAAAATCAGGGAAGGAATGTTTAAAAGTCATATGCGTGTATAAAGAGATGGGTTTACAGGTTTTTGTGTGAAAAAGCTCAGTGTAGGATAATGTAGCATAATGTGGGACCAGCTTTATAAAAAGCTCGATCACCGAAAGTCACAAGGCGTGTTCGTGGCTCTATTAGCCGGTTCTTCATTCCTGACCGTAGATTAAATTCAGGGGCACAGGGTTTTATAAGTTCTGAGAGGTACGCTGGTGCCAACCCATGAATGGATTTATATACCAGAAGTCCCAGCATTACAACAACATAGGATAAATATATAGGGGGATGTCTTTGAGATATGTAGGAGTGGGCCCACTGGTGGTGAGCGCTATTAAGGTTTCTTACATTTTGTAGGGGCGTATATTGTATTAGCTTCTGTTGTTGTACAATCCTCGTTAAATAAATATGTTCATACCAAGGTTTCGTATTTTGTGATGGTCAATAAAAATATCATGTACCGTACTATAGGCCTACATGCCTGTACATACAATTGAAGCCATAATTGACATCTGTTTTATATAATTTTTATTTTCAATAATCATGGCATAACTATCACATTTAAGACTTTAATACATCATTCACTCCACATTATCTAATTATAGAGTGACAAAACAAATGGCAATACATATTCTCCTACAATTCAAATTTTGGAATAAAATGATAATAATTAGGCCTACAATTCCACCGGAAAAATAGTTATGAGATGAAAAAATGTGGTTTCAGGCCACCCTCGTGCACATATAGGCTAAACTGGACCAAGAGAACCTCCTGAGGATTGTGAGATGAAGCGATGACACTGCCCTCCAGACACAGGATTCGAAATTCGGGCCCTGGCGGTCTGAGGTCGAGCAGGCTACCTCCCGGTGAAACCGCGATTCCCGACTTTCCAAGCAGGCAGCTTTAACCACCTGACCACTGCACCAGGGTTTCTGCGAAAAATAGTTATGACTCGTTAATAACTATGACCAATAAAGTACATTACATGCTCTGGAAGCGGGGACTTGTCAAAGATGTAGATCTATGTGTGAGGGAAGCAAGCTGTCGGACCTCAGCTAATACACGTACTTTTTAGAATGACAAACAAATAATTATGTAAAAGTGAAGCAGCGTAATAAACATGTATAATTGCATGCCGATGAATGATTTTCGGGCTGTCTCTTATTCAGCCTCTTTTAAATCCACGTCCTGAATGTCAAATAAGAAAATCGCGGCATACATGTGAGTTTTAGCTAATTTCGATTAACTGTTGATCCAGCTTTGCAGACCATGGGTCAAATAGTAAACCGATATTGGTTGTAAGTTTCGAATTTGTTATTTTTATAAAGCATCCACATAGGTCTTATTATAGGCCTACAATATATCATGACCCTAATATCTAATATGACCCTAAATATGACCCTATATTTAAAAATAAGTAAAACCACACCCAAAGTAGGGTAATATTCCGGATGTAACCACTTCACCAAAAGCCATTAGTCCTCACATTGGTAGTGCAATGGTTAGAACTTTCGCCATCGGTTCTAAGTCGGTTCTGAGTTTATAATTGGAATATTACGGCTGTAGCCAATCGCCACCTGGTGAGATACAACGGATCAACTCATGTGGCGCGACAGTCTATTTTGATAAGAGGACGGGGGCCCTAGGGTAGTGGTTAGCACCGCTGCCTTTCACGCTAGAGTTCGGGGTTCGGTTCCCGGTCTCAGCGGTTTGAAAGAAACAAAAATGTTTTTTCCCCATCCACGTGTGAAGCTCCGTATTGTGGGAAGCCGCCGTGACCGAGAGGTAGCGTGCTCTGCCTCAGACCGCCAGGGCTCGAATTTCGAATCCTGTGTCTGGAGGACAGTGTCATCTCATTCATCTCACCATCCTCAGTCCACCATCCACCATTCTCCTGGCCCATTTTAGCCTATATGTGCACACAGGTGGCCTAAAGCCCGATTCATTTCATATTTCATTTACTTTGATAAGAGTTTGTTCATTATGACTATATTATGTACTACCAGTACGAAAAAACCCTTATTATTTAGTCCTACTGTAGCATATGTAGTGAATACGTGAATTCATACATCGCCGCGTAGTGTATGAGGGGAAAGAAGTTAATGTCGTTTGGCATTAGGCTGCATTAAGCCTACCTCATGTACATGTACCCACATGATGTAGGCATAACGTTACTTGTTTTGGGTATTTCAAATTTCTAGAACTGCAATTATGGCAAAAAACGTGATTTCGTAAATTTAGATGGCGGCCATTTTGAAATTGCTTCATAGAATCCATTTTTGATGTTGGGGAGATCCAACAAACAAAACGAAATGACTCAGACCCGATAGCCATATCTGGCTCATGAATTCAGTGGATCAAATAAATAAAGCACACATTTACCTTCAATCATGTATATTTCGCGCTTTGCTCCTTCCAGGTCATCATAGTTATTCTTTGTCATAGGCCCTACGTTTTATTGAGTCATACCAACCTCCTTAGTCATACTGAATTGGCGCAGTGCGTGCTCCATGTCGCCGTGCTGCGCAGCACTTTGTGGTCTGGTCTTGCGACAAATTTATCAATATGCATGACCATAAGGTCAATAAATAAAAAATCATTAGTTATAAATTATATAAAAAATTATAAAAATTATAAATCGACAATTGGATAGTACCATGCACAATTGGTCTAACCCATTTTTTGGTGTTTTGAGTAATCAAGCATTGAAGGTTTTGACCTTTCTGGTAAATCAGGCAGCTGGGATAAAACCTTTAAAAACCTAACATGGAATGCACATTGGATGTACATCACTGTACATTGACAAAGTGCTATATATAAAAAAATTCTAAATATGGTTTATGCGAAATTAAAGCACTTTAAAGTTGCTTACATGAGGGTTACACCATTTGTGCATGTTGTTTTTTCGTTTGGTCTAACCCACAATTTTTAAATAAATCACTGATTTTCAAAGAATTATGCTGCCTAATCCATGATAAATTGAAAGAATTCCGTACATGCATCCACATATTAAGGAAATAAGACAATGAAAATATATGTTATTGATAGAAACAACATGATAAATTTACGAGTTTCGTATTGAGGGTTAGACCATTTGGTCACTGATTTTATTTACCTGTTATCTTTATTTGTATTTAATCGTTTCATCATGTACTTCAAGTTGTTGTGCGATTTTTTTTACATTGGTTTCATGTATAATCACTCGGGAATACACTGTCGCTGATATTGAGTAAAATTCGCCTCGCTTTTTCAGCAGTGAACCGTTTTTTCTCTTTACATTCTTCGAAACGCCCATTTCACTCTTTTAGACTTGATCAGAAGTGAGGGTTAGACCATTTTGTGCTCTATGAAAATCGTCAAAAAGCATCATGCGCAAACAAACTTTGGCTTGTACCACAGAATGTGATTGGTCTAGACATTTGGCTCTTTTGTCAGTTAAAGCTTGTGGTAAGAGCCCCCAAAAAACACTCAAAATCGTCAAAATGTGGGTTAGCCCAGTTGTGCATGATGCCATCCAATTATGAATCGATAACAGTAGATCAGAAAGCGACATTGAACAATAATTCACTATGCCACTTTTTTTATAGATCCTAGCAAACACAAAACGTTTGTATAACATTTGTACAACGTCGGCCCAACGTCTTCGACGTTGGTCCAACATTGTAAAATGTTATACAAATGCTTGCTGTTTGCTGTGGAACGAAACTAATGTAGGGGGGGGGGGCTTACAATGATGTTATAGTCAACTATAATAATTATGGTAAAGAAAAAAATGTTATATGTACCATAATGGTTGACTGATACTTATATCAATCAAGTTGAAAAATCAGGGATGAATTTATAGTTTACAAAAATGAAATTGACACCTAAAGTTAATTGTTCAACACACCTCATATTTGATGAGTTTTAGCAAAAAAAACGTGATTGTTGGCGACAGCATGGACAGGCTAGAAAGCTTAAAACGCCAATTTATATTGGATTTGATGATATTCACAAATGTTTTATTCCAAGGATACGCAAATATAATAACAAATGAACTGACTGTCGTGTCCAATCAAATTGACGGAATGTAAAATTACATTGTCAGATACACTTATTTTTAGCCATAATTACAAGAAAACGTATAAATTTATATCATCTATACGAATAAATTAATGTTATTGGCTAGTTTCTGCTGGCGGCCATCAAAATATCAAGGCTATATACCCACATGGATGTACATGTACTTTAATGCATATCAGAAGACGAATAGCAAAATCATATAGAAATATATATTAAGAACTATATCGTTCAAATAATGTGTACTAGAGCTAAAATCCCACATGACTGATACTAGAAGAAATGTTGTCAGTTTTACACTGTACGTAATTATAGGCTGTATAACGACACTAGATTCTACATCGTACAGCAGTCAAGAACAAACACATCGTGTACATCATTGCACATAGCCCACTATCACACTAGCCCACTATAGAAAATCAACCTAAATTATGATAGCATTTTCTTACCTGCTTACTGCGAGAACAAGCTGATTATTTCTCAGTTAAAAAGCAACAACAATGCATTTTATATTGTACTCCTGATAAGATCAATACATGTCCACACCCCCCTTAAATATGAAATATAATGATAAATTTAGAATGGAATCCTTGGTTTACTGTCCCATGATTTGCAGTTGTTCTCAGCTTGCTTCTTAGAATCTTCTTCAGACCGCATATAAGGTCGTCTCAGACACTCTCGATTCAATGTAACTCCAAATCCAGGTCTATCTGGTAAATCAATATAACCATCTTTAGGTAGAGGCTCATTTGTGAAGATGTTTCCGAAATAAGGTACAATTTGATCGGCTTGGGGGCTAAGGTTGATATACTCTGCCAGTGGACAATTGGTAAATGCGTATTGAAGATGGTAGGAGTATACGCTGGAACCATGTGGTATAACCATCAGGTCATGAGCTGCAGCCATAGCAACCACTCTCTTAGCTTCTGTAATACCACCTATCCAGGTGATATCAGGCTGTAGTATATCCACACATCTATTATCTATGAGCTGTCTGAACCCATAACGAGTGTACTCGTGTTCTGCCGTGGACAACATCACACTGCTTCCTCTTAAACCCTCACGTACCTCTTTATACCCTGTATAGTCATCTGGAGGGAGGAACTCCTCAAGCCACTTCAGACCAAGTGGTTCTAGCTCCTTAGCTAACCTAATCGCATATGGCACTGACAAAGCCATGTAACAATCCAACATTAGTGGAAAATCTGGTCCAACTTTTTCTCGCCAATTCTTAAAAAACTGAATGTTATTTCTCATGCCTTCGTCTCCAGCTGATGGCCCATACGGACAAGGTACTTTAGCACCAACAAACCCCAGCTGTTTGGCTATATCTGGTCTTGCTGTAGTGGAGTAGACCGGGAGTCGTTGCTTGGTCTTACCTCCCAGTAAGGCATACACCGGTTCCTGACGGAGATGGCCTAATAGATCCCACAGTGCCAGGTCCACAGCACTGATGGCTTGTAGAGGGAGGCCTTTACGGCCATAGTTCAGGGTGGCTCTGAACATCTGATCCCACATCAGCTCTACATCACGGGGGTCCTGACCTTCTACAAAGCGACTCAGATGACGCTCCACGATGTAACAACCTGTGGAAAAAATACACTCCCAATAACACATGACTCCGGGACTGTATATATATATATATATACATCAAGTAATGATTTACATCATAGCGGCTCCTTCTCGCTTTTGACCACTTAACATATTTTTAATAATTGCAATGCATAACCAAAATGTGCTGGGCTTTCAGATATTATACATTGGTATTTCATAAAAAAATATATTTTTATTGAATGAAAATGATAATAAATGGCTTGGTCTTAACTAAAGGGTAAACTCTTTCATAGTATATAGGATATGTAGGGCCAGGCAGGTGATCCGCAAATTATCATCTCCTTCACCTACAGACTATTTACGGCCTAGATAATCTATCCATCAGTCATCATAGCTTGTCATCTTGTCACCTTGATAAAATAAATGTAGCACCCCCTATCTAGTACAATCCAAACTTTGGTATGAGATAATAATATCGGATATTAATAATAATTGCATACTGGGCCAAAATTAAAAGAACATTGGGGCAACACCTTGTGTTTGCTGGGAATTAAAATGTTAAATAATCAGTGTTTAATGCTTATATAAGAACTGAAGCTGGTAGAATGTAGAATTACGCACCAGGTTCTCCACCAATAGATACGCCCACTCCAGTGGTGCCGTCTTCAGCCTCCACTTCTACCACCAATGTGCCCAGCGCGTTGATTCCCCAGGATTTTCTGCTGGCTGCGTATAAAGGGTATGCTGACATGGGGTTAGCCACAGGTGTGGGGTATCCATCGATCCAGTGGTCATCACTGACATCGTGACAGTCTGCCCCCTGATTTGCCTGTTCTGCAGCTTTCTCTGTTACGTAAGCTCTTACAACTTTGATTTTGGGAAATAATCGACACGCCATCACGAATGTTGATTCACAACCACACTAGCAGTAGTAGGCCTACATTAGTATATTGCTACATTATTGAAAGCGTAATGTGCACTTTGATATCGGCTACACTTGACTCACACATTTCTCGTACATTGATTAGGATACAATAATATAATTCGTCTTCGCCTACTGTGATCAATATAGGGCAAATTATGCTTGGAAATACATATTTACAGAGGCTGCGTTTAGAAATAAACAGTAACATTTTGCTACGATACATATAAATATATTTTATTTATTAAAATACTGCCTGGCATATTGACATGTTTCTTTTGGAACCCTCAAAAAGTTATTGTCTCGTAACGGCATGTTAAAGTAAATAATGTTCGATATAATAGTCGGCCATTTTGAATTCGATCAAATTAAAAAATTTCAGAGTGCATCCTCCCCTGAGACCTCACATTTTCTTTTATAGTAATGGTTTAGCTATCTGGAACGGTTTACTAAAAATCCGGCATGTGAAAGTAAATAATGGCCGATAAGCGCAGTGGCGGATACAGTAATTGACAAACGGGGGGGGGGGATTTTTGCAGGAATTCATGCACACCACAGCCAGCCTCTTATATGCTTTATGAGGGGTCCGTGGGTATGCTTCCCCGGAAAATGTCGAAATCTAAGCCAAGGACCCATTCTAAAGCATATATTTGGCCGGTTTTTTGAAGGGCGCCGGCTGTGCCCCCCCCCCCCCCCTCTTGATCCGGTTGCCTCCTCCCCTTAAACCTCACATATTTGTTTTGTACGTAGTAATGGTTTACCAAATATCAGGCATATTGATAAATAATGGTCGATTGTCGGCCATTTTAAACTCGATCAATTAAAAAAAAAATTTAGGGTGTATCCTCCCCCGAAACCTCACATTTTGTTTCATAATAATGGTCTAGCTATCTAACCTGGTTGACCAGATATCAGGCATATTGATAAATATTGGTCTACAGTTGGCCATTTTGAGCTCAATCAAGTTAAGATATTCAGGGTGTTTTATAGTAATGGCCCAGCTATGTTAAGCGGTTTTCATGATATTCAGCAAAATATATTTTCAAGCCGAAGTGCTGGGCTAACATCAAGGTCAAGGTCCAAAAACCTGAAAAGGCATAACTAGGGACATTTGAGTTCCATGTATGGGCAATACCCAGTAAACACAAAACATTTTTATAACATTTATATAATGTTGGACCAGCGTCGGAAACTTTGGGTCGACGCTGCATAAATGTTATAATAATGTTTTGTGTTTGCTGGGTATGACTGTATTCCACCTAGTAGTTTTCGAGATCTCTAGTTTTCGAGGAAACGAAGTCTATGTCAAAACATCTAAATAAGTCATAGTACTCAACCAAAAGTAGGTCAAAGTTGAGTTACCTCAAAAGGCACAACTACGTCCCCTGAAGGTGTTGTGTGTAAAATTTGAAGGCAATCGGACAAGTAAATCCTGAGATACATGTATGATCTGGACGGACATCCTTCAATCTCATTTCTGACCTTGCGTATTAATTTGTGATAAAAAATATTTCAACCTGTCCATTATCCACCTGGAAGTGACCCACATACCAGATATTTTTATCCTATGTTATTTCCTTCAAAAGTTATAGGCGAATGAAGATGTGTAGGATCCTGACTTCGTTTAGTTTAGGTGGCAGTTATCCCCGGCTTCTCGGACGCGGGAAGCTGTGGACGACCGCCTCGTTTCCGTACCTTGGTGACGGGCGCACACAATTGCAGCCCGTGCGGCATTGGTACTTTTCCCGCACTTCAGACGTTACACTTGGCGACTACGGACGTGCCGTAGGTCGCTCTCGCTAAGTCAAACAGGACGTGCCGTGCGCGGAGGTTGTGCTTTGTTGTTGCCAGATGTCTAACGAATAAACATGACAAGTGGAGAAAGAGTTTTATGATTTATTTGGAACCGTCGACTCGACGGGGAGGGAAGTTTGAGTTGAAATGGTGAAGATTGGGCAGTTTCCCTCGTCCGCCGTTGCGACCCTACACTAGAGACTCCAACGGTCACTTACAGGTACTTTCGGCGCGAGGGGCTCTCCATCCCACCATACTGGAGCCCCCGATGTATTCCACCATACTGGTGACCCCTGACGACTGATAGTCTACGCAACAGTGTTTTCACCTAGACGCCAGTTGAAAACCGCTGTTTTCAAGGATAGTTTTGATTAAATTTTAAGGGATTTTTTGAAAAAAATCAATAGCATTTTTTTCATCAGGTACGTGAAAACTGTAGGTCATTCTTTATATGCCAGTTTAAATTAGTCAGAAAGAGTTATCAGAGGAGAAGCACGTTTTTTTACGTCGAAAACGGCGTAAATTTTTGGACGAAATCCCACGTGTTTGGCGCTTTTTCAAGATGGCGACCATGTCGGTTTCTCTAGAAGAATCCTGAAAATTATTCTCATAGACATTTGTTAAATGTAAGAGTTTGTTAAATGCCTTCATCCTATTAATTTTCGGTAACTCATTTTTTATCGTTGATTACCATAATTGGGTGACTCGATTTTAAAGTCCATAGACGAAGCCTCGTCATTTTTTGATTTTTCAGCAAAATCGACAGAAATTATAAATATCGCTTCGACTCGGGTAACCTTTAATAGGTTTAGGGCCAAAATAAAATTGTTTCCCTAAATGAATGTCAATAAACGGTCTTATTTGGTCTGTTTAAAATATTCCCAGGACCGTAGGTCAATATTTTGTACTATTATCATATGTTATTTCAGAGAATGCTGAATATTGTACATGTATTTGGTAGGTGAGCGCCATTTTGGACGCTGGTTCCCCTCACTTAGCTGATCGCCCGCCGTGGGCAAACACGTGTTCCGCCATAACCAGCATGCATTTGGACAGTGAACCTGTGTCGCCACATCACATTAGCATAAATTAGGCCGCCATTTTGATTTGGTGGAGCTCATTCCTCACGTGTTCAGAATTTTACACGGACTAGTTGTAATAATTTTTTTAAATTATTTATAAATTTTCTTTTTCAAAACCATTGAAGGAGAGGAAATATAAATAAGTTGTTTCGAAAACAAAATTGTAACACTAATTGTGCGAGATTTTTTGTTCACTTTAAAACGCCCTCCGGTGTTTGTAATGGCTCTAGCCTATTTAGCACCTTATTTGGGCACGCAGTAGGTAATGAATATGCTAATGTGAGGCGAGACGGGGACGCTGATCATGTTTCTATGTACACACCGTTCCACCCATGCCGTCACAGACAGGAAGCCACATGCTGTCTGCCGCACATGCTAGAAGCACCGACAATACATCATACACACACCCACCACAGCCGAAATAAACACAACCGCTACGACGACAGCCGGTTTATACGTCAATCAATGAATCAAAGCGAGCGATTGATTCGGACGTTTATAAGAATGACTCAGTGATGAACGTGCCATTATAAAAAAAAACGTGGAATGTTCATCACAGACATCATTTTTCAGCGAAATGATATACTATATCATTAATCAGCATAGACTACTGTCAGTCACGTTTTAAATATTTTTCTAAAATCATAAATGTAACTGTTTTTCTTCTCAGTCACATTTAGTCTATCAGTTTGAGAACGAAATTTTCTCACGATAGTTTATTTCTAAAGTTTAAATTTTGTATAAATACAGAAATATTCGATTTGACAGTTGCGCTATTGCGAAACATTGCCAATATTTGAATGTGTTTTTCGACTTGCGTGAAATTTTTTTTTTCACCCAGGTCGATTTACAAAATACTATTATCCTAGCTTAGCGTAGCATGTCATAATTGTATCTGGCATTTTTTATGTACAATTTCGACCTACGGTTTTCACTATACCATTATGCATGTGTGTGAATAAGTGAAAACGTTTTATGTCAAATATAGACCTTCAGTTTTCACTAAAATCAGTATATACCTTTGTGAATTAGTGCACAGCATTTAGGTGCAACCTCAGCGACGCATTTTCAACTAATCTGCAACCCCTGTTTCTCGCAACATGCGACATAGCATGAACATTTTCTACAGTCTACATTTCTAAGATTCAGCATATTACAGACATTTTTCATCTAATTTAGATGGCAACGCACAACCTACCCGCGCACGGCGCGTCAAAATAGTTGGCATGTGTTAATACGACATGCCATTTTAAACACATTTGAGATAGACACAGAGCCGATAGGCCAGCTATCTCAAATGCTTCACTAGTTAGATAATTTCAAAACACTATTTCATAATGTCAAAGCAATACGACAGTGAAGGCTTCATGTCAACGCCCCTAGAAGGTGCGGGTGCTAGACCTAAAGATGATTATCGTCAAGACAGTGAGGACAATGAGGTTCGATTCCGAGAGGCAGATGAAGAATATCAACGCCTCAAAGCTGATTTCGCTCGAATCGCCCGAGCTAAACGTATGAGTTCTCACTCTAGGAGCGATTCCTCAAGGAGTATTTTACCGCTCGGTAGGCAGTCTCAGAGACGTGCTCCGAACTTACCAAAGTTCAGAATCGCCACTTTCTACACTTCGGATGTTGAACTCTGGTTCAACCAAATAGAGACTCAGTTTGCTCTTTACCAGATCAACGATGATGATGAGAGGTACAGCTTAACCTGCGCTGCACTTTCGGGCGAGGTCGCATCGGATGTGAGGGACGTGCTACTTCAGCCTTTCAGGTCCAATAAATACGAAAGCCTGAAAGCGATCTTGATAGAGAGACGAGGTTTGACCACACCCGAAAGGGTTAACAAAGTGATCTCTGGTGAAAGGATTGGTACTGACATTCCCTCGCGTTTCCTGCGGCGTCTGCAGAAGACTGCAGGTTTCGGCACAAAAGCTGTGGTGGGGAAAGCAGTAATTCGTCAAGCATTCATCCGCCAGATGCCCGCTTCAATCAGAGCCCATTTGGCGACTCAACCCGACAGTGCCACCCTCGAAAGTTTGGCCGTTTTGGCCGACCGGGCACTGGCAGCCGAAGAGGACGTCGAAGAGAGTAAGCCGGGGGTCGCAGAAATTAAGGTAGAAGAAACCACCAAGCTAGTTGGTTTGTTGGAGGATTTGTCTAGGCGAATTAAAAAACTAGAAACCGTGACTACATCAGAGAGGAAAAGAAATAAAGGACGTGGACGAGTAAATAATAACTATGCTCCTGCGCCTGCATTTGCTCCTAATGTTCAGGCCTCAGGTTTTGTTAACAACCAACCTAATCATTATAGAAATGAACGGAATAATGCTCGACCTTTCGTTCCGCCGACGAATGTGCAACCACTTGCTCGACCTTTCGTCCCGCCGCCGAACCCACAGCGAAATGACGCCGCTAAAACATTAGATTCGGCTAATGCACCTGTCTGCTATTTTCACCAGACTTTCGGTGATAAAGCACGCACGTACAGGAGCCCTTGCGCTTTTTCTTTAAACTGCTAAGCCAGAGCAAAGTAGCGACTCTTGCATCTGGCGGTATAACTGAGACGCGACATGACTCCGCGGACGCTAGTTCTCCAAAGTTATCTCACTCTAAGTTATTATATGTCACAGATAAAGGACATAAATGCAGATATTTGATTGACACGGACGCAGCTGTCAGCGTTTTGCCGAAATCTTGCGCTAACGGGATTTCGGACGCTGACAGTATTTCCCTGGTGGCAGCTAATAACAGTACTATACATACTTACGGCAACTGTAAACGCGTCGTCGATGCCGGCTTAAAGCGCGAATATTCGTGGACGTTCATAGTGGCAGATGTGCAGCAACCCATAATCGGGGCTGATTTTTTAATCCACTATAATTTGCTCGTAGACTTGAGAAGCCGATGTCTCCGGGACAAGCATACAGGTCTAGCTATTGCCGCTTCACTGTCATCGATTAAACCACTGTCATTGAACAGAGTAGACACTGTTCAGAACGAGTACACAAAACTCCTCGGCCAGTTCCCGGAGCTGACACGCCCTACGACAAAGGGTGAGACCGATAAACACGGTATAACACATAAGATAGTGACTAAAGGACACCCAGTGTTTGCACGACCACTACGGTTAGCACCAGATAAGCTGGTTACCGCAAAACGCGAGTTTGATGAGATGATAAAACTAGGGGTCATTGAATCCAGGGACAGCGAGTGGTCCTCAGTGCTTCACATGGTGCCAAAGAAAAACGGCGATTGGAGACCATGGGGGGACTACCGTAGTTTAAACGCACAGACCGTACCGGACCGTTATCCGATTCCTCATATACAAGATTTCACGCAGCGTTTAGCCGGATCGAAAAAATTTTCGAAGATCGACTTGGTCAGAGCTTATTACCAAATTCCGGTGGAACCGTCCGACGTACACAAGACTGCCGTTACTACACCTTTTAGCTTATTTAATTTCACTAGAACACCGTTCGGTCTAAGAAATTCCGGTCAAACGTTTCAGCGCTTTATAGACCACGTTACACGCGGACTTGATTTTGTTTTTGTCTATTTGGATGACTTACTGGTAACCAGCCCAGATCATAAAACGCATAAGAAACATCTACGAATTATTTTTGCCCGACTATCTGAATACGGAATTATCATTGGTCCTGAAAAGTGTCAGTTCAGTACAACTGAATTAAGTTTTCTAGGTCACCACGTTTGTGCCGAAGGAATTTCGCCGTTACCCAGCGCCGTTGACGCGATTGTTAATTTCGTTAAGCCCGAAAAGCAACGAGCACTGCGTAGATATCTGGGAATGGTGAATTACTACCACCGTTTCATACCGCATTGCGCTGCGAAGTTGACACCACTCAATAATTTACTGACAGCTGCCAACGAAGGACATACAAGACTGTCACCGAAGTCAAATTTCGATTTGAAGTGGAATAAAAATGCAGAGTCAGCATTTTCTGAGTCAAAACAAATATTGGCAAACGCTACGCTTCTGGTGCACCCAGATTCTACGGCTCAGATTAACATCACGTGCGACGCTAGTGATGTCGCCGTCGGTGGCGTTTTGCAGCAATTTTTAAATGTTATGTGGCAGCCACTTTCGTTTTTCAGCAAGAAGCTGAACCCAGCAGAGACACGCTACAGCGCGTTCGATCGTGAGCTTTTGGCGGTATACGCCACAATTAAACATTTCAGACACAATTTAGAAGGACGAAATTTCTTCGTTAATACAGATCACAAACCGTTGACATTCGTAATGTCATCCGTGACTGAGCGCGCGTCCCTACGACAAACACGTCATTTAGCTTTCATCGCTGAATTCACCACCGATATTAGATATGTAAAAGGCGAGACAAATTTCGTCGCTGATGCGCTGTCACGACCATCAGTGTTCGCGATACATGATGGACCAACGATAGACTATAAAGAGTTAAGTCTCGACCAAGCTAATGACGTGGAATTCACGCGTTTGAGACACTCGACTACATCCACTATGAAGTTCAAACTATTAAAATCGTTCGATAATCAATTGATCTGGTGTGATGTGTCCACGGGACACAACCGGCCGTACCTTACCGCGAAATTTCGCCGAAAAGTTTTTTCAAACTTACACGGTTTAGGCCACCCATCGCATAGAGCTACCAAACCTTTGATTAATACCAGATTTGTATGGCACGGCATGAATATAGATATTGTTAGATGGTGTCGTACCTGTAAGGGTTGCCAGACTGCCAAAGTTTCACGTCACAACACCCCAGTTTTCGGAAAGCTCACTGAACCTACCGAGCGATTTGATCATGTCCACATAGATATAGTCGGACCTTTACCCTATGCTGATGGCTTTAGATATCTACTGACTTGCGTCGATCGTTTTACACGTTGGCCAGAAGCTATACCTATGGTAGATATTAGAGCCGAAACGGTCGCCGATGCCTTCTTCAGCGGGTGGATAGCACGTTATGGTACTCCAGCCACTATCACCACTGATAGGGGCGCTCAATTCGAGTCCAAATTGTGGGATAGTTTGTGTAATCAATTCGGGATTATTCGGAATCGTACCACGAGTTATCACCCCCAGTCGAATGGCATGGTCGAACGTTTCCACCATCAATTGAAAGCCGCCCTTATGGCGCACGAGTCACCGAACCCGTGGACTATCACGTTACCCGCTGTGCTTTTAGGAGTTCGTTCCGCAGTTAAGGAGAGACTAGGCAGGTCGGCTGCCGAGATGATATACGGGACAACCCTTAGACTCCCAGGAGAGTTTACTAAACAGTACACCGTCGACGCTAACACTGATTTGGAGAATTATTCAGACAAGCTACGCGTGGCCATGTCGCGTCTCCGTCTATGTCCGCCACGTGACACACAACAACACAACATTTTCCAATTCAAGGAAATAGCTACATGTACTCATGTATTCTTGCGCTGAATCGCAATTGCGCCGCCTCTGACCGCCCCTTACGACGGACCATATAAGGTCGTCGCGAGGAGTGGCAGAGTAATGAAAATCCTAGTTAAAGGCAAGGTTGAGACAGTCTCTTTAGATCGCGTTAAACCCGCACATCTTGAGTGCGAGCCTACGACAGGTACGACAATACAGCGTAAAACGCCAAACAAACCAAAGAGATCGACGGCTACCAGGATATCTAGCAGGAATCCACAGGGTCCACCTAGACCTGGTAGTGCGGACACTCCGACGTCCAACGGGACGAGCGTTAAAACGAAAAAGTCGACGGCAGTCAAAAGCAGTAAAAAATCGGCCACAGTCCCGAAGCAACTAGATGTTAAAGTCAACTTGTCTAACAGAGACAATACTTATGTAGCGCCACATTCGTGAGCCCCCGCCGTATCCCGCGCTAACGGGAACGGCGGTGGTTTACGAACGTATTCTCGCATACCTTTACATCTACGGGGTAAAACCCCGGGTGCTGCTGACGCCGTAATCGACTCGACCAAAAGCAATCATGCGAATATCGCTAATCGCGAAAAAATTTCGACCGACCAAACAGTGCGAAAAACTAGAGTCGGACGAATAATCCAGACTCCTGCCCGGTTCGTGCAGATGGTTCACGCCATAGTGGCGCCTAACATCTATGACGGGCCCAACCGCATGCATCGTATTCACAATGTTTTTGAAATTGTAAATGAATATGCCAGGCCTGGCAGCATTATGTACAGATATATAAATGTAAAGACTTTTTTTTTTAGCAAGTTAATTGCTAAAATACGAATAGAAATTTATGTTAAATAAAATAAATGGGTTGATCGCAGCTTGCAGCATATGAATACATACATAAAGGACAGTTGGTGTTAAGAGGATGGGACAATTCATGTATAATGCTGCGATTTCAACCACCCACGCTGTAACCACACACGCTATGTTTTTTAAACCATGCTTAGTTATAAGAGGTCACATATTTTTACAACCCCGCTACTTGCACGAAGCAGTCTCCTACACGTCAGTTGGGTCCTATGTTATCACTCACCCGGGGGTAATGTAGGATCCTGACTTCGTTTAGTTTAGGTGGCAGTTATCCTCTGCTTCTCGGACGCGGGAAGCTGTGGACGACCGCCTCGTTTCCGTACCTTGGTGACGGGCGCACACAATTGCAGCCCGTGCGGCATTGGTACTTTTCCCGCACTTCAGACGTTACACTCGGCGACTACGGACGTGCCTTAGGTCGCTCTCGCTAAGTCAAACAGGACGTGCTGTGCGCGGAGGTTGTGCTTTGTTGTTGCCAGATGTCTAACGAATAAACATGACAAGTGGAGAAAGAGTTTTATGATTTATTTGGAACCGTCGACTCGACGGGGAAGGAAGTTTGAGTTGAAATGGTGAAGATTGGGCAGTTTCCCTCGTCCGCCGTTGCGACCCTACACTAGAGACTCCAACGGTCACTTACAGGTACTTTCGGCGCGAGGGGCTCTCCATCCCACCATAGATGTACAGAACCGGACGGAGCCTGATTCCACAGCTCTCTCAGTCGCACCTTCGGTGACGGCAGGAGCTAAAATGGTTTTAAGAAAGCCGGAATGGTTATTGCAATAATCTACAGTGTAAAATATTATTTGTCGCCAAAAAGTTACACCTCTCAACCCCTGCATGCGTTTCCCAATGGACAGAAACAAATAAAAAGATTTTTTTTATATTTGATAGCGTGCACAACACGTTGATAGAGCGCGAATTATGATTTTGCTCACTATCAAAGAGTCGCGAATTACGATTTCGCTCACTATCAAAGAGTCGCGAAATATGATTTAGCTCACTATCAAAAAGTCGCGAATTATATGGCATTTAACCCCATTCAATTCATTTCATTTGATTGCTTCCAATCAATCAATGAAATTTTCAGGGAAATCGCCGCATCACTAGATGATTTTAGTTTTTTATCATACCATGTATATGATTTTGCGCGCTATTAAAATGTCTCAAGTTTTGATTTGTTTTGGCTTATTATCATTGTGTAATAAATACAATTTTTTTATTTTTAATACTAAGGAGCTCTATATTTGTCGCAAACCCAGAAAAACCCCTTGATGGTGAAACTATGAAAAATATTTGGGCCTACAATTAAAAATATTTTTTTAGAATTTTGTTCATCTTTATATATTTCGAAGGCGCTTACGATTGCCACGCCCAGGCCACTGTGACTGGCTAAGCCTATAAAACACCATGACGCACATTGACTAAAGTAGCCTGTTCATACCTATGACGCTTGTGACTCGTGGTCATCGATGGCGAAGCTTACATATTTAATTATTGTGCTTCTAATTTGATGGCGGGGTGTTGGAAATGTCTGACTAGGATGCGTTGTGTTTAAGATTAGGTGCAATCTACATCTCATGGAATAACGAGTAATTATATAAGGAGTTTACAGGCGAAATAGCAACCGATCTGGGCCTCACGGAAGAGAAAACTGTGGTTCACGAAAATGTGAAAAATTTCAAAAAAATCCATAGAATCGACATAATAAAAAAATCCGCACATAGAATTTAACAAGGCCCGTCGGCGACGGAAATATAAATCGTTGTTTATAAAAGTTAAAATCATTTGAAACAAGAGTACACCCGACAATAGCTCGTCACCATTGTTGAACTTGTCTGAGAACTGTTATTAGCAGCATGCAGTACAAACTTGAGCAGGATACAAGAAAATCTTGTGAAGTTATCGCGCCCACAAAGTGAAATTATTGACATAAAATGTGAAAAATCACAATAAAGCGGCAATTTTGATTTGTTTTCAGACATTTTTAAACTTGTCCGAGAACTGGTTAGCTAGGAGTAACATGCATAACAAATTTGAGCAGAATACATTGACAACTTTTGAAGTTATCGTGGTCAAAACGCCAACGCAGACGCACTTAAATTGCAATAGCCCACCTTTTTAAATTGAAAGGCCGGCTAAAAATGACAGGAAGTCTGCGATTTAAAATGTAATTTTTCAGGACATCGCCCTCACAGAAACCGCACATTTTGTTGAAAAGCAATTGTCTAGCTATCTGGTACGGTTTTCCAGGTATTGCACATATTATAGTCAATAATGGGAAGAAGAGTGCCATTTTAAATTTTATGGAGGAGACAATCTCCAGGGCATGTCCCTTTCTGAAGCCACACATTTTGTTTTATAATAATAGTAATGATCTAGCTATCCAGCATGGTTTTCCAGATATTACGCGTATTAAAGTCACCAATGATCACAAGTCCGCAATTTAGAATTTTATCGAGGAGAAACTTTTCAGGGCATATTCCCTTCTGAAACCGCACACTTTATTCTATAGTAATGGGCTAGCTACCTGGTACGGCTTTCCAGATATTATACATTTTGAAGTCGATAATTGCCGCATTTTTAATTTAATTGAGTTGAAACCGCACATTTCAATTAATAGTAATGGTCTAGCGTTTTGGCACGATTTTGCAGTGATTAAACATATTGAAGTCAAAAGCGGCCGCAGGTCGGCCATTTTGAATTTAATCAAGTTGAATTTTTTCACAGTATATCCTAACCTGAAAACCCTCATTAGGAATTTGATCAAGTTGAAATTTCCACTGTATATCCTCACCCAAAACCGCACATTTTGTTAAATAGTAAAGGTCTAGCTATCTGGCACGGTTTTCCAGTTATTGCGCATATTAAAGTCGAAAGTGGCCGCAGGTCGGCCATTTTGCATTTGATCAAGTTGACATTTTTCATAGTATATCCCTACCTGAAACTGTACATTTGGTTTAATAGTAATGGTCCAGCTATCTGGTTCGATATTTCAGATATTTCGCATTTTTTTAAAAAATGGCCGGTAATATTTTGGCCGTCATGACCTAGTTTCTGTCCGAATCTTGCCCAATTTCGAACTCATCCGAGATTTTAGAGCGATACCTAAAAAAATGTTGCGTGAATCCCGTTATCAAGAAAATGCGTTGATCGGAAAAAAATTCAAGGTCATAGGGGTCCCAGAAAGGTCAAATGTTAAATTAATCAAGCTGTAGTCATGACTAAACTGGATGTGAAGTTTAATGTGCATTCCAGTTACACGAAAATTTTAGCAGAGGCCTAAAAAATTCTATAGAATACGGGAAAATCTGGAGAATGGAAAATCCTGCAGCCTTTCCCCCTCCCCCATTATTTTAATCGTTTAAATATTCCCTAACGTATCGCACTTGCACCACATCAGATAAGCAGACGGGCGGACGCACAAACAAAGGGAAATTCAAAATCCCCTATCTTTTTTCGACAGAGAGGGGGACAAAAAGCTTCAATGTTGACCAATAGTCCAATATTAGTAATTAATTGGGCTATAAAGGATCGCAATTTAGTAATAATTTTATGTGACCAAGCTGATACAGGTAAAACCACGGCTGTGTGTATACATATAATACATGGGTGTGAACTCCACCAGTCATTCTTGTACAAAACAACGGGCAGTACCACCACAATTCAAACCCTAGCAGAATAATTTAAAATCCTAACAAACATATTTTTCAGTGCAATTTACTGGGTAGAAATAAATGACACAGCACACAACTGACATGGGCTGTAACAGCTACTGTATTGACCCTTTAAGCCCTCGCGATGCATTAAAGCATCATCTTACATCCCTGAAAACAGATTTAATTCCCCTACAACTAGGGGTTTTAGAATTAAAATTTCCATTAAACTGGCTTACCAATACATGGCAATTTTCTTTAATTTTTCACCCACTTAAAATCATCTTCATCCACTACAAGTCGAGAATTGCGACAGCAATTCGCGGCTTGTAGTGGATGAAGATGACAATGTAAAGTCAGGCTTGAAAGGGTTAAGTGGATCAGATGCTTATTTGATCAACCCATACAACACTGAAATATTTTTGTATAAACCATGGAAACCAAAGGGTTCGTCTCAATTTAAAAAACATCATAAATGTCTTAGTTATCTCTGTCTGCTTCATTTGATTACCTATGTTAAGGGTCTACGATCATTATAAATGTCTTAGTTATCTCTGTCTGCTTCATTTGATTACCTATGTCAAGGGTCTACGATCATTATAAATGTCTTAGTTATCTCTGTCTGCTTCATTTGATTACCTATGTTAAGGGTCTACGATCATTATAAATGTCTTAGTTATCTCTGTCTGCTTCATTTGATTACCTATGTTAAGGGTCTACGATCATTATAAATAGTTTTACTTCTACATGGTGGTGATTACTTTCGACGTCAGATTTTGACGACTAAAGTCAATCGCCGCGCTGTAAGGGTTTGTTTCAATTTAAAAAACATCGTGAATGTCTTAGTTAGCTCTTGAATACCTATGTTATGGGTCTACGGCCATTAGAAAGATTTTAAATCTTTCAGTGCGGGGACAGTCTGTATATGTCAGAATCTGACGTCTACATACGTCAGATTCTGACGTTTAAAGATGGTCCCGCGCTGAAACTGTTAAATTATCCCGGAAGGGGAAGTGATTGAGGAAATACAGGTCTGAAAGCTATTCACCAGAAACATTTGTTGATAATGATTTACAGACTTGGAGAAAACTGAATGCATGGGTGGTGTAGTTTGTAACAAGATGACCTTAAAAGAACTTTGTAACACACGAGCCATAATACATTAGCAGTGCCCAGAAAACCGTTTTGCCAACATGTTCATAAATTATTGGAATGATGTAGAAAGAACGTGGAAGACTTGGATTGCATGAAAACTGCACTTTATTCTGCTTGAGTTACAGCGAGGGCAATGTACGATGCCAAAGCACACCATACATGGATAGAGCCGTGAATTGAGACCTGGTCTCGATGAGTCGTCGTCATAATCAGTCCAGACATTAGTGTAAGGAGTTGCCAGGTCCTTCGTGGGGTGTCAGCAAATCTAATGCGTTATACAAAGCAGACTGCTACACCAGGCATTACATAGTAATAGAACAATGTTGCGCTGTGATGCAATAAAACAATGAAGTTATGAGCAATAATGAAAACACAAGTCGGTTTTCTCCTCATTTCGGCTCTGTGCACTGGCAGGCAAGGGAGACACTGGAAAGACGTTTAACAGCACTGCCTACATTCTTAAACAATCAGCATAGGAAGACACAAATGTTTTGTTGAAGCACAAAGATCAATCTTAGTTACACTTCTTCCTAAAATACAATTTAAAAAAAGTGGTGAATTTCCTAGTAGTTGAGCAAACATGTGCATTTATATTAAAAAGGTGAACTAAAAAGTACTAGGGAAAAATACTGGCGATTCCACAGGCATCATTTTATTGCCAGTCATCTACTCTCTCGGTGCTGCCGGTACATTCATCCAGAGATATACCTACATACAATTTATCAAAAATATAATATTGGCATAAAGTGAAACCTTTGGTTTTTGCATCATTGCAGGCTATTCTAACCATAATTTTAGAAAAAATATATCATCATTATGTTTGGTTACTTCAAATAAAAAAATAGCTGAAGAACTGTGCGACACTGAGAGAGATAAGATGAGAAGCAATGATTAGTGGAATTATTCACACGTAGACTAGAACACTAGGGTAGAAGACATCTAATAACTAGAGCAATCCCCAAATCGTGCCAGGCACCAGAAAAAAGTGCTCACAAACGATAAATAACAAACGTTTTCTTAGCGATCATTAGTTGTTCAATAAATTAAATGCAAGTGCAAGAAAGAGAAGTGGTGCAGCAAACTAATCAATGTTACGTGGTGCTCATAGAAACAACATCCTGGCAAGTACCAGCATAATAAAACAGACTAACAAAATGAGGCAGGTAACGCGATTACCACCATCTGTTTTCAGGTTGGGATCAGTCTAGTTATATGGTTCATCATTGTATTATATTCACAGTACCTTGTACAAGTAAATAGTTTACATTTGCTGTATGAAATACATACGTAATTATATCCGTCTTTTTAAATACAGGTTCATAGATTTAAAATGTGACATTGCATCAACGGCATATTTACAGTACTCACTACTTTACAGTAATCACTACTTTAATTGCCTATGTCGGATAAATAATTTAGAATTTCCAGTTTATTTAAATAATCTGAGATCAGTGATTTAAGGGTATTTTTATTTCTGTTGCCGAGGATAATTTATAAATAATATCAAAACCTTAACCAGGACAAAGATGCCACATCAAAAGCATTTGTTTGTTAAAGGCCTAACTCTTTTAGTCCAGAATATAAATCTGACTGTTTGGACAGAATACTTTTCAGTTTTGCTTGATTTTTGTGACACACAGAGCCACTTGGCTCCTGTCCATTTGTGTCGTCATATAAAGCCGCTGTCAGTGGCTCATAGGGCTCAAAGAGTTGAGTCAAAAAC
Source organism: Flabesymbios commensalis (assembly GCA_964017125.1). NCBI lineage: Eukaryota > Metazoa > Annelida > Polychaeta > Terebellida > Flabelligeridae > Flabesymbios > Flabesymbios commensalis. Next base: position 29,852,312 of record OZ024908.1, read on the forward strand.
TACTTACACTTTCACAATTCAATCACAAAATTTGGATGATATGACACAAATTAGAAACAACAGTGTTGTAATAAAACTTCATTGAGTAAATAATATAATGCTAATTATTTTGTAAATTCAATAAATCAGTTGTAAAGCGAAGACTTCCAAGTTTGAGTCAAACAGCAAGAATTCTTAGTTTTCTCCCCCTTGTGACTTTGGAACACAAAGAAGACTATTACAAGAAAAAATGATTTCCAGTACATACACAGGAATACTTACTACAATTATAAAAATAATTTTCAGACAATTTAACCAGTTATGGTCAAGCATTACTTATGGCATTTGTTTGTGCATAGAAAATATAACAACATGGGAACTATCAATTTGACAATGCCCTCACAGCAATGGCAAATGTTGGTCAGTGCCTGATTAAGCACATTACCATTCTATTTATTTCACAATATATGGCAAAGTTCAGAATTTGTCAATTTTTTGCATTATTATAAAATCCAGCAATAATCCAGTCAACATGTCAAATTGAACCGATATTTGTTTAGCGTTCACCGATCATATACGATGCAGCAATAACCCTTTTCAACCCAGAATTTTCCATTGTCATCTTAATCCACTAAACCCTGAATTTGGCATTGTCATCTTCATCCACTACAAGCCCCGAATTGCTACCACAATTCTCGACTTGCATTTGAAGATGACTTGAAGTGGGTGGCAAATAAAAACAAAAATATATTAAAAAAACAAACCCATGAAAATTTTCGTTCTAAAAGCTATAGGTGTAGTCATTCTTCAGAGATGCAAAATGATGCTTTGCTGCATCTTGAAATGAAATGAATCGGGCTTTAGGCCACCTTTGTGCACATATAGGCTCAACTGGGCCAGGAGAACCTCCTGAGAATGGTGAGATGATTGAGATGACACTGTCCTCCAGACACAGGATTCGAAATTCGAGACCGGGAACCGAACCCCGAACTCTGGCGTGAAAGGCAGCGGTGCTAACCACTACCCTAAGGCCCCCGCCCTGCTGCATCTTGAGGGTTTGAAGGGTTTAAACCAACATTGGTTCAATGTTATATTTACTGGTGTACCGCATCATAAGTCAATTGTCTACTTTGAAGGTGAAGACATTTTGCCATGGGATGCAGCAGAATCTGGCTAATAACATAAACATGAATAAGTTGTCAAAAAATGACATGGTAACAAGCTGATAACAGTAATTATTTAAATTAATAAAGTCTTACATCACATTTTGGGTACTCTATGTCATAATTCTCAGATATGACACACATAGTATAGTAGGACTAATTGACTCTGCAAATGCAATGCTAGATTTCTTGTTTTTAAGTACAATTATGTGATCAGGAATGAAGGCACGTTTTAGAACAAATGCGTTTTCAACATCAATGAAATACTGTCAAGAGAAATGCAGGACTTCCCAATGGAGAATACAAATTTACCATAATGTACTAATTAAAAATACTCCACTCCATCCATAAGGTCTATGAAAACAACGAATACACATTTCTTCAAATATTAATATCTGGAAAAAATGATAAAAAAGCCAACAAATTACATCAGTTACTTATTTCACTATTATGTATACATTTCTGGAGTGACTCTTTTTTGTGACTAATACATTTTAAAAGTATAGATGCGGCATCGAAACCATCTCAAAGTGGTTGTTATTAATTAAACATTGCACTAAATACTTCTACAAAGATCTCTGCCAAGATGATTTGCACGGTGATGAAGTAAGAAACTGAGCATTTATTTCTACACAAAATCTTTATCTTGAGACTATTTCATGTTGTCAGCTGTTGTGCATTATTAGTTCAGAAGGCATATAAACAACCATACCACCAAACACGAGACATTGACCCAATGTTGTTTTGATGTTGGCCCACCGTCTTTGACGGTGGCCCAACATCAAAACAACATTGGGTCAAAATCTGCTGGGTTATATATATACGGTTTTTAGCTAGTTTCAATCCAAATGAAATGCCTCTGAAATTAATAAAATTGTTTGTGATCGATGCTCAGTTCGCAAAATAACTCCCATTTGCGACAAATCAACTTTTATAAATAAATATCATTTTTTTCATCATTTGAAGCTGGAAATTGTGTCAGCTTTGAATGAATGAAAACTAAGAACAAACAATTCAGCAGCACAAGGGTTAAATCAGATAGGTAGAATAGAATTGAACACCATCAAAAAGAAAGATATAAGAAAACACAAACCGTCGAGAATTTTAAACATCACGAGAGAGCTGCATTCTATTGTTAGTATCTTTAATTGTATTGTTAGTATCCTTAATTGTATTGTTATTATCATTATCCAGCATGTAATATGTTTATAATTGTTTTTAAAAATAATAAAATCGTTCAGACATTGAATTGATTGTATGCATCATTTTTAGCAATATTTCAAATAAATTTGAATCCACATCTACATGTTGACTTACATATGTATACCTGTATACATGACATACATATGCATACATATGCACAGGCAACATTACGTAGTTATTTATATATGTATACAAACATAAGTCAAATTGATATGAGCTCAAATTAATTTGTAACATTATTAAAACAGTTGAATGTAACAAATAGACTAGAACATTTTAAAAATCTTTAAAAAGAATTAGAACATCCTTGATTGGGTGAGCGTTCCCTTCCAGGGCCAACAATTGACCTGTGTCTGTTCTTCCTCTGGCTAATAATAATAATCATTATAATCATTCAAATTACTTGTTACTGTTGATAATTGTTATGAGTTAAACAGGTTTTTTTGTGCTAAAAAAACATAAAAATTCATTTGAGTGTCCATTTTAGACCTCTATTTAATTTTAAAAAAAATGTGTTAAAATAAAAAATAATGACTCAGTTTTGATTGGACTAAGCTTAAGTGATAATTCCTTTTGTGTGCCTTATTTACTCATGTGAAAAAATTAAGTATGTGCAAAATGTTGCCTGATAGTGTTCAACACATGATTTGAAAATAGCAGTGGATGTGATGTATGTAGAACGTGAGAGATATTAGACTATAGTGCTGATTTGTATTGCTAGGTAGCAGGAGTGGTCATCTGCCAGTGATGCATGTACTGCATGTCATCTCAGAGTTCTGGAATGTACTTGTACCAGTACACAGACATGGCTGTCACACAGTCATCTTCATAGTAATCAACTTATATGTGGTAGACACTATTAACAGTTTTAACTCTTTCAGCAAACATTGTTTAATGAAACTAAGATAATACCATATTCCCTTCTTTAGTCTTTTTTCTAACATTTTTCTTGTTTTGTATATATTTTTATTCATTTTAATGCTGAGATAATAGGAATAAATATAATTATTTTATAATACAGTACATACAGACTATCAGAATGATTACTGAGAGTAAATCATTTGAAAGGTGTCTGCTGGAATTGCGCTGTGTCGTTTACTTCAATGTGAATCTCCCTGCACCTTTGTAAGACTCTAAATCTACCATTCAAACACAACACAAATGATTCGAGACAGCCAGACTACCAAAAACCTGACAAGGAAAGCACAACATTGATTATCCATCAGTGCAAGTTTTTCTTCATATATTAGTTATTAGCAGTTTATATAAGAGACGTGTCGGCCCAACATTAAACCAACATTGGATCAATGTCTCGTGTTTGCTGCGGAAGGATCCCTTTTATAAGTCTCACACATAAGACCAGTTATCAATTAAATTGTGTGTGAATTAAATTGTGACTTAATGGTACTCGAAAAATCTAGCTCTTTGAGTAACATTACAATTTATTTTAGATAGTTCCCCTTTTTGGATGATAGAATATCCTTTTTAAATTAATTTCTTTGTGAATACCCTACTGATATCGATGAAATTTCACAAACAAAGTTTTCTAGTTATACCCCAGCACACCAGAAAAATTCAAACAGAGATACATCAGCTTAATCGTAAAACTTGTAATAACATGATCAAAATGAGATTTCACATAACATGGACTAACTTCTCAAATAACTAAATTCTAAGGAATTTTTAAGGTGCCTGAAGTTGAAATAATGATCAGAGATAAATGTCATAAAAAAAATTGTAAATAACAACAACACAGTAAATGGGAAAAGGTTACACCCATAATAAAGTAAAACAGAATATCGATAACTCCTCAAGCCTCTCAGTTCGTGGGACAAGGTTTGCTGTCAGAATCTGATGTCAAAAGTAAGTTCACACACTGAAAGGTCTACAATATTTAGAATGGCCATACGCCTATAGAATAGGCATTAAAACAAAGCCAAAAGAGATAACTTAGTACTATAGACTTTTGGGAGACATCATGCCAGGCTTTAACATGAGTCGGCGTGAATAAATGCTGGTAAGATCCTAATAATATTATCAGTTGGCACTTCAGATAACATATATACTTCTTTTTGACGACAGTGTTAGCTTATTTGTTCATTTGGTGGGCTACTTAATACCATTTTTCTTTTTTCATCTTTAACATTACCCACGATCTTACAGTAATCTATAATAAATATCAGTGTCAAATAAATACTTTCATTTTTAATACAAGAGATATGTGATCTCTCGGGACACGACATGTGGTGTGTATATTTCACATCATGTTATGTTGATCCTGGAACAAGTACTACTAGTTGCAGTGATAATACCTGTGTGTGCTGCAAACATCACAACATATTCCATAATGTCACTTGGTGGTAGATCGTACCAGCATAATGGCCCATTCCGCACTCAAAAAAATAGTTCTTGCTGTCAAAGTACAGAATTATTACTGACTGTACTTCTTTAACTCAAACTGTACAGATATCAGTGCATACAATGTTAGTTCAACTTGCTATATTCCACCATTATCACAGAAGAATGTCCTTACAAAAAAACAATCTATGTAAGTCTGCTGATACTGAATATATGTTAACCCTTCGCCTGCTGGTCACGACGATAGTCGTTTTTATTACATTTTATTGGCCAATTAATTCGTTGTTTTTGGGAATGAAATACCTGTTTAAACATCAAGATTTGTAATGTTTGGTCTCAAATTAAACAGATATGAGGTTGTGTGTCGCGGTAGCGAGACACAACCTCAAGTGGTTGAAATTTAAATAAATTTACTCAGGAGGATAAGGGTTGACCCTTCTTAAGTGAGATTTGCGAGTTTCAAACAAAATAAAATATCCCAGATATCGATAAACTACTGTCTGGCAGATGTATATGTATCAATTTTTTATAAGTAAAATATTTTTGTTATTTGAAACTGAAATGGTGTTTGCAATTTGGTCTTCAAATGAAAGAAAAATAATAAACTAGTAATTCAGCAGCACAACGGTTCAAAATGTATACCTAGGTAGATCTTTATAGGCAAGATGTAAATCTAACAGCGGTCACCTCAGGCAAACCAATATTATAATATCTGACGAGTGAAGACCCACGTGGAAAATGTACCGGTTTTCTTTGTTTTTCGTGTGCAAACATTACATAAAAAAATGAAACCACACTGAATTGTTATACATTGTAATTACAATCCTAATTTTATCCGTAAAGAAAATGTAAGTCGTTTATCACACATACATTGAATACCACCTTTTTTACTATCTCCATACTCTGGTGAATATTTTTACATCTCGAATAGTGTTACCTCCAAAAAATAAAAACCACATTTGTGTGTATTCTGACATCATAACCAGCTAAGGGTATAAATAAAAACATCCTACAGGCACCTTTAAGTCATAATGGTTGTAGTGCACTATAAAAATGACATTATGTTTGCATCTCCACTTCAGACAAATAAATACGGGGACTAACTGGGTATTGTATCAAATTCAGTACGTCAGGTTTTAGATTATTAGATCATTCCTAAACAGTACATTACACAATTTTGATATCGTAAACCAGCCCCTTGGAGTTAGAAGGTGCTAAACTGCTACTTTACAAAGTGTCATTCTAGCACCTTCTAACTCCCAAGGGGACGGAAAAATATTATTATATCATTATCGCACACCATACAGCAAATGACACAGATAAATAACAATATATTACTGCATAATGGAAAAAAGATCGAACCTCACTATCCCTTGAACAGAAATATATATGAGCCTTTCACTTATTGAGATATCCACTAAAATTTATCTTCATAGAAAAAATGACAATTCTGGAAAAAAATTGTTTTGAACGAAAACCTTGTAATGATGGCCAAATATAAATATATCTGTATGGACAGCTCTTACAACCTGGTCAGTGTGCAGGCGGCTGCGGGCTTCCAAAGATTGACTAGCTTGGAGAATTTAGTTAAGTACCTTGACTATTAGCACTGCATGGTAAACACACCAGCCAACATTGTACATTGGCTCAGAGCTGTAGATGCTGGCACAACATTTGGACAGCGTTGGGCTGACGTCACGTATGAGGTGGGAAGCTGTAACACTGACAAACTCACAAGGTGAATGGTTGATGGTAGTCACATTGATGAAGGTGGCTCACAAGAGACACATGCCCAACAAACAACAAACGTTCATCCAGTGTTGTTTTTACTCTTAGAACACTGATGTCGTCTACAGTAGACATTCTGCGGTTTTATTGGCACCTGTATAAACGGTTGTTTAAAATAAAATGTGCTTTCAATTTTGAAACACTGATATATGTTGGGACCTAAATATCTAAAACAATACAAATTTTCGGTCACTTGAAGTTGTGGATCGCAGCAGCGAGACACAACTTCAAGTGACTAAAAATTTAAATTGAATAAGTCTGTGCTCTAAGGGTTAATGTCTGCAGCTTACAGCTATTTCTCCAGGTTTTAATTCACCTTCAGTTGCGCAAGCGCCACCTCATGGTGAATCAAAATGACCTCATTTTATGAATTATGAAGTGTAATGTCTCAATAGAAAGCTCTGAACATTTTTATTTTGATAGAATATGACGTTTCCCCGTGATTTTATTTCGTTAAGAATACCCTTAACCCGCTAATCACGACCATAGTTGTTCTAAATCTTTTTTTTAGCTGTTATTTAAAAATATTGGGAACAAAAAGTGTGTTTAAACATCGAGATTTACAAATATTTGGTCTCAAATGAAACAAATATGAGTAATTTTCACCCACTTGAAGTTGTGGGTCGCGGTAGCGAAGCACAACTTCAAGTGGGTGAAAATATAAATTATTTAATTTGGCGGTTCAAGGGTTAAATAAATAAACCTGAAACAACACTGGATCAACATCGGGCGTTTGCTGGCACAGTACAGATAAACAACACAATATGGCAGCTAGCACAATCTCAACAGTGACTATGTACACTGAGTCACGATGGGTGGTCCGTTCCTTGTTAATGTAGTATTACCCAGCCATTGTGGCCATGTCAGCCTCCCAGCTGATCATCGCAAACATCTTATACTTGATTGGCAAATTAGTGTCCTTTACCTAATATCACAGATTGTAGCCTTCATTTGTAAGCAAAAAATTTGAAAAAACCATCAAATCTAGATTTCTTTTTGTTAGATTCAACGCCCTCAATTTTTTGCTTGCTCATTTCTATTTGACTATAACTCACACAATCCTTTTGTGTGAGTTTAAATAAATAACCCGTCACCGTCTATACAAAAAATAATTCTACCTATTATTGCTATTTACATTTTACATTAAATTACGCACTTGTTCCAATAAGTGAACAAGTCGTCCCCTTGGATATGAAAGGGTGTATCTGCCACTTTGACAAGTGGCAGATACACCCTTTCATATCTTAGGAGACAAAGTATACATGCCAGGATGTGGAGATGTCTCCTGATGGATCATATAGGATAGCTACTTATTCCTGCACTCGTCGCTAATCCTCGGAGAAATACGTTTGGCACCATGTACAAATGTTTAGAAATTATGCTTGTAATCATCTACTGGCTCTGCAGCATGGCTATATCTATACTTAGAAATACAGAATGAAGAAAACCATACGCTATTGGCTTGAGCAGAAGTTTTTGGTTGGATCAAAATTTTTAGTAGTAAATTTGTAATTCACATATTTTTCTGTAAATGCTTCTGAAATATAAAGAATACTTTGTAGTAATACTGCTATGTTCATCATGGATTTGACAGAGATGATCTAGTATACTTATGTAAGAAATGATAGATGAATAAATAAATAGATATTTATTTTGTTTGGCATCTCATCATCGACAGGATATAAAATATTACTGACTGAATGCATGTCTCTATGGAAGTTAATTTGTGCATTATGAGCGTGATGTACAAATTTACCAGTACATTTACATAGATTTCGATTTAAAACATCACATATATACTCATACTTATTAATTTAGTTGTTGTTCACCAGATATGACCAGACATTTAATGGTAATGGATATTTTTTTTATAATTAGACGAGGGCGATTATTCCCAAGAAAAGTCAATTATTATTAAAAGATAGATACCTAGATATTAGGTAAATTGCTGGATGATTAAAGTGTCTATTGTTTGTGGAACAGAGTCCCAAATAAAATCTCTCATAACAGTCTTCATAATCTGCCAAAGTTGGGTTTGAGACTAGAATGTAATTCATACCATAACAAACTTTTTCCCATGCAAGGAATGAATTATAACTGGTCATGTTATACATTGAAATCCACAAACATTTTACAAATGGTAATAAGTTATCATACCACAGTCTTCAGTCAACATGCTAAGGCAAAGTTTTACAGAAAAAAATCATTAACTTCCCTTAACATGATTATTATTTAAATTGTAAGACAACATCGATGATGGTTGTGCTTGTCAATATCATTTCAAATTAATAAATTAATTAATAAACAATCTCATAGTTAATAAGAGAAGCTAATATTACACTCTAATTGATAATGAGCAAAATCCATCCTGGTTGGAACTAAATGACAAAACAGTGAACAAGCCATTTTAGCTGGTAAATGCGAAGTTAACAGAAATCTGGTTGGATGGGTTGGCTAGGGAGGCTGACTGGACAACAAGGGGGTAAGCAGGGCTATAACTGAGCCATCAGGGGTTGGGTGTCGAATTCCATTATCAGCTTTTTCACATGTGATAGTTTGCGATGCAAGTATTCCCAGCGTTTACGCTGCTCAACGTACTTAGAGTCTTGCTTTAAATTCCTGTATTCTTTGAATATCCTGTTCTTAATACTCTGAAACAAAAGAAAGAACACACATGCTTAAAATACTGGGTTTTCTAAGAAATAAGATTACAATTTGAAAAAGTTGTTCAGGTTGGGTAATTTTAAGGTAAAAGTTTTGCTGAATATTCCCTTATAGTCAATAAAAGAGTCAAACACACATGTTAATAGTTGTGGTTTCCTAAAATTACTGGGTCAGTGCTACTTATTGCTACATACCAATTCGAATAAATCATAAATAGCAACTTTTTCTACCTTATAAGCAGTAAGGTAGAAATAGTTCTTTATTTGATCTTTATTGAAATTGTGATTATTTTCATTAAATTTCCATATGGTTTATGTAAACTGTGCTAACTTCATGTTCTGCACTGCCTTCTTCTTGCTGCTTCAGCTCTTCTCGTAATTTATGGAAGATAGTTGTTACTCTCTCAATACCGCTATGCTTTTGACGATACTCCTCATACAGTGCATTAAAGTCTTTCTTATAGCTCACTCGCTGATCCAATGTATAAATCATCGTGTATTTTCTGTGGTAAAAAAAAACAGATGTCAAACTTATCAAAAAAAAGTTTACTACAACACAAAATTAAAAGCATTCAGTATGGGGATCGAACTTTGGCACCAGCAACTGAAGTTAAAAGTTGATCCCACACTTTAACAAAAGGGCTATAATTTAGATTTTGGTAGTAGACCTATACAATACGTACCCAAATGAAAGAGCTAACTAAGACATATAACAAGTAACCACCTTTCATTCTCCATAGTATTTATCAAATTATTTAGGCACTGTAAGGTAAAGCCCTTTCAGCATTCGAACCATCTTTATACGTCAGAATCTGACATCTTTATATGTCAGAATCTTATGTCTGCAGACGTCGAGAGGTATAAAGACGGTCCGGCACGGAAAGAATAAAAAAAATTCTAATGGCGATAGACCCATAACATAGGTATTCAAATGAAGCAGGACAAGCTAACTAAGACATATATGATAATTTCAAGTTGAAAGAACTCTTTGGTCTCCATCGTTTATGCAAAAATATTTCAGCATTGTAAGGGTTAACCCTTTCAAGCCTGAATTTTACCATTGTCATCTTCATCCACTACAAGGCGCGAATTGTTGTCGCAATTCTCGACTTGTAGTAGATGAAGATGATTTCATGTGTTTTAAAAATTAAAAAAAATTGCATGTAATTGTAAACCAGTTTCATGAAAATTTTCGTTCTGAAACCCTCAGTTGTAGGAAAATTAAGTCTGTTATCAGGGATGTAAAATGATGCTTTAATGCATCGTGAAGATTTAAAGGGTTAAAGCATGCACAGTAACCTTAAATAGTCAAGCATATCAGATGTGGAGTCATCTTTGAACGCATTTTCTTGATCATCTTGGGACTCTGGTGATGGAACATCTGAAGACAAAATATATCTGCTTATCACTAAACATTGTATCAACAATTAAATGAGAGGGACAAATCAGAAATGGGTACATTTTCTCAGGCGCCGGAAGCTTATTGAGATGGAACTCCTTAGTTTTGTTTTAAACAGTTAAGATGAAGTTAATTAGTGTGCAGCACTGCGTCAGTAAATCAGTCCAAGTGAAATGATTTTAACATTTGAATACCATGTGTTTAACAACTATTAAATATAAAGAAAATGGCTTACAGACAAGGTTAATCATCATAAGGAACATATAAACTGTTCGCAGTGAATTGACAAATCTCCAATCTTCTCCAGAGGCCGAGCCATAAGTGGGAAGATGACGTAATTATGCTTATTATCGCTAACTATTCACCATATTCGTCATTTATTCCACTCACATCTTCAAAATGGTTTAAATTTCTTACAATTCGTTAGATTTAATTCAAAAATGTAAATAATCTCGCAGGCATAAATCACCTTTTAAAATTGTTATTCAAACCACAAATAACATGTTAACCCTTGTCCTGCTGAATTGTCTCAATTGTATTTTTAGTCATTTGAAGCTGGAATTGCTAACGCAATTTCCAGCTTCAAATGACGAAAAATATTACTATTTATGAGAAATAGACATGTCTAAAATTAAATTATTGGATCATCTAAGCATCTACCTAAAACTATTTTATCAAAATTAAGTGATATTTTTATTGATCTAAAACATCCTTAACCCCGTATATATCTGGGCATAGCAGGACAAGAGTTAAGAATAACAATAGCAATAGGGTGAATGAGCAAACCTGCAAAGTTTTTGTGGTTTAAATGCGGGGCTGTATTCTCCTGACTGGAGGTGGGTGAAGATGGTAGTGTGGCAGTGGTTTGCCTCTCGTTACTGGAGGAAGCCTCTACTTTCATCGCTCTACCAGATGTGTCCATGGGGGTAGGCGAGCGACTCACACCATCAGTCGGCTTACGGTCATGAGCAATGCGTTGTTTCTTGCCGGTGGGGTAATCAAGGTCATCAGAAGTGCTACTTGGCCTTTTCTATTCACAAAATCAAAACCACATTACATTCACTATTAGCTTCATGCTGAGGAGGACGTGTATACTGCCGTGCAAAGGCAAACAGCAGTAGCTGCTCTCTTGAAAAGTAAGCAGTTACTGCTGCTTGCTTTCTTAGGGCAGTAATCCTCACTTCACCTCCACAAACGACTACTAGGTTAGCGCTCATATCATAGTATACAGCAATTGTCCAGTATGTTAAATCTATGTTAAATCTAAGATAGACAACAACAAAATCTTTATTTTAATTCAAAAGCGCTTTCAAAATTATGAAAATGATGCTCCACCAAGCAAACACCAGATACTGAAGCAATGTTGGTTCAATGTTGGGTCACCATCTCCCATTGAAACAACATTAAATGAACGTATTTTGTTAGCTGGGTACCCAGCAAACACAAAACGTTGACCCAATGTCGCTTTAATATTGGCCCGCCGTCTGCGATGCTGACCCACAATTGAGCCGAAATTGAGTGAATGTCTTGTATTAGCTGGGTGGAGTTTAATGTGAAGTGGGCACAGCAAAAACGATATGTTGATTTGATATGGTTTGATGTTGGCCCATAGTCTACGGCAATGGCTCAGCATCAAACCAGCACTGGGTCAAAATATCGTGATTCCCAGCAAACACGGGGCATTCATCCAATGCTGCTTCAATGTTGGTCCAACGTCTTCGACGCTGGGCCACCATTGAAACAGCATTGGATGAATGCCTCGTGTTTGCTGGGAATTGGCATAGTGACAGGCATAGTGATGTATTGTCTGTTGTAGGTGGGGTATGTTGCACATGTACATGCAGTCAGTACCTGCGGCTGTGTGGTGGTGGAGGACGGGCTAGACTGTCCACCCTGACTGTGTACAGGCGAGATAGCTGGTGATGGTGTACGGGAGGCGGCCTGCTCCTGATTCAGCTTCCTGTAAACACCACAACAGGGGGATCAAAGTCAACAGACTAAACAAAGACACCCAGCTCAGTCACCAGACAAAACAACAACATGAAGCTCACAGTCAACAGACAAAACAACGACATCCAACTCACAGTCAACAGACAAAACAACGACATCCAACTCACAGTCAACAGAGAGAACAACCACATGAAACTCACAGTCAACAGACTAAACAAAGACACCCAGCTCAGTCACCAGACAAAACAACAACATGAAACTCACAGTCACCAGACAAACAACGACATCCAACTCACAGTCAACAGAGAGAACAACCACATCCAACTCACAGTCAACAGAGAGAACAACCACATCCAACTCACAGTCACCAGACAAACACAACCACATGAAACTCACAGTCAACAGACAACACAAAGCCATCCAACTCACAGCCAACAGACAAAACAACCACATCCTACTCACAGTCAACAGACAAAACAACCACATCCAATTCACAGTCACCAGACAAAACAACGACATCCAATTCACAGTCAACAGACAAAACAACAACATCCAACTCACAGTCATCAGACGAAACAACCACATCCAATTCACAGTCACCAGACAAACACAACAACATCCATCTCACAGTCAACAGACAAAACAACGACATCCAACTCACAGTCAACAGACGAAACAACCACATGAAACTCAGTCACCAGACAAACACAACGACATCCAACTCACAGTCAACAGACAAAACAACGACATACAACTCACAGTCACCAGACGAAACAACCACATCCAGCTCACAGTCACCAGACAAAACAAAGACATCCAACTCAACATTACCAGACAAAACAACCACATCCAACTTGCCGTCAACAGACAAAACAACGTCATCCAACTCAAACTTACCAGACAAAACAACCACATCCAACTCACAGTCACCAGACAAAATAACCACATCCAACTCAAAGTCAACAGACTAATTAACCACATCCAACTCACAGGCACCAGACAAAACAACCACATCCAACTCAGTTACCAGACAAAACAAACACATCCAGCACGAACTCACCAGACAAAACAACCACATCCAACTCAAACTTACCAGATAAAACAACGACATCCAGCTCAAAGTCAATGGACTAAACAACCACATCAAACAGCCACAGAGAAAACTGCCAGACAAAATAACCACATCCAACTCAAAGTCACCAGACAAAACAACTCACATTTACCAAACAAAACAACTCACAGTCACCAGACAAGACAACTCACAGTCACCTGACAAATAACTTACATTTACCAGACAAAACAACTCACAGTCACCAGATGAAACAACACACAGTCACCAGACAAAACAACTCACAGTCACCAGACAAAACAACTCACAGTCACCAGACAAAACAACTCACAGTCATCAGAAAAAACAACTCAAAGTCATCAAACAAAACGACTCATATTTACCCGACAAAACAACTAACAGTCACCAGACAAAACAACCCACAGTCACCAGACAAAACAACCAAAACAAAAACCCCACATCCTACTGAACTTCACAAGACAAACCATCACATTCAACTCGATCACCATATATAAAACAACAACATCAACTCAAGTCAATAAACAGAACAACCATATCCAGCTCACTCCCTAGACAAAACAACCACATCCAGAATCCAACTAAACGTCACCAGACAAAACTACAACATCCAACTGAAAGTCCCCGGACAAACCATCACATTCGACTCGATCACCATATAAAACAACCACATCAACTCAAGTCAACAAAGAAAACACCCACATCCAACTCACTCCCCAGACGAAACAACCACATCCAGTTCAGTCAACAACCAAAACAACCACAACACTAGACAAAACACACACATCCAATCATCCAAACACATGTACAATCAGCAAAAAACAACGTACAACGTATATTAATGCTAGACCAGCATCACAGACAGCAGTGTTTGTGACAATTGCTATGATCCATCACAATAAAGTCGCTCTGAGCTTTAACTTGAGATATTATACTTGGGTATTTCACAAAATGAGATTTATTTTATTTCTAATGAGCTGTGAACACCGATGTCAAATACAGTAGACATTTTGCGTTTTTATTGGCACCTGTATAACCAGTTGTTAAAAGTAAATGTGCTTTCAATTTTGAAACACAGATAAATGTTGGGACTTAAATTTCCCTAATAACACAAATTTTCAGTCACTTGAAGTTGCGGATCGCGGTAGTGATACACAACTTCAAGTGCCTGAAAATTTAAATTGAATAGGACAGTGTTCTAGGGGTTAAAAAGGATAAATAGCTGGGTGGTAGGAGGTTATCACAACATCTGGCAAGCAAACTTTCCGTTTGCTGAGCCAGTATCAGCATTCTACACGTAACATTCTGTGTGTAGTGTACAATCTATCTTCCTCCATGAACAATCATTCCGTCAACCTCATATGACTAGAAGGTAGCTTTCACTTTATTCTGGTGAATTTCGTGACGACCATATATTTTCAATAGGATAATTCTACCATTAAATCTCGTACCGGAAATTAAAGCAATTACCCGCAAAACTACTTATAATTATTACTTATTTATAGCACAATTAATTTTGAAGTTATGAACTAGATTATTTGAACACTTTTAGTTGACACTTTCAGTTCCCTATAAAAGACTGAGTCTTGCAGTAGTCACATAATGATATAGTGTATTTTTATGAGTTCAAACCTGTCAAAATTGATATCAGCATGATCAGTAAAACACCCCCCCGATAACATTATCTAATTGGGGCAGTTTTAATAGATATAACCTGATTATTATTTCATACTGAAACATATCACCCTCCCAAGCCTAGCCAACAAAATATAAAACGTAATCCAAGCAAACACAACACGCTCAGCCAATCTCATGGATCAATGCTGACCCATCGTCGGAAACGCTGGACCAGCATTAAACCATCACCGGCTAAACGTTTCCTGTTTGTTGGGATGATGCTTTCCCAGCAAACACGTGCCATTGACCCAATGCTGGGCTAATGTTGTCGGGAGTTCTCGCATGTGGAAAAGATTGTTATTTAGAATGGCCATTAATCACAGTGGTTAACTCTCTAACTACTCGAAAATTCCTAAATGTTTTCATTCGCTTCGAGGTGGGAATTGCGGTAGCAATTCACACCTCGAAGCGAATGAAAACAACCTGCTTTATATTATTGTATATTTTCATACTTATGTAGCCCACAGACCAATGATCTATGCTGAATGAATAAATAAACATACATATAAAATACAAGTGCAGTATACTGAAACGGAAGTTGAGAACATGCTATTACCGTTATCATTTTTATCTTCGGAAATTAATTGGATTCAAGTATATGGCCTCTGACGCATGGTATATGATGCGTTACAATGAGTTAAACGGTTTTAATGCGACCCAGTAAACATGATACATTAAACCAATGCTGGCTTAATGCTGGCCCACCGCCTGCAAAGCTGGCCCAACATTGGTTCAATGCATAGTGCATACTGGGAGGGGGGGCAGTGGATACATACACACCACAGCGGAAGTTGACTGTTATTAATCTAGTACAGATTAGCAGATTATGTGAGATGGGATTTACCAGATGGCTACATCCCGGCCAACTCGATACATTGTGCCAATGTTGGTTTGATGCTGAGCTGACATCAAACCAACATTATCAAACTGATTAGAGCAAAATATTGACAGTGTTCGATTAGATGATCGAACTACATATCGTTGTCGTCTTATGACAAGCGTGTTATGTTTTTTAAAACCAAATCGACACCAAATGCAGTTAATTTGAATGATTCATTGCCCGTCATGGTGGTCTGACCGCATTGATCATCTGACTGTTAGGTGATTGTCTACTGTACATTTTATACTAGTAGTTCACTAACAGTTCGTGTGTGAAGAGATAAAAAAACATAAATTACATGAGATATGGTTTATTAGGCCAGAAATTTCTCCAGCGTATAAGAAGGTAATTAAATATTACTGTAAATTTAAAATGCCGTTAATTATGGCTTGGGGGGGGGGGGGGGGTGATTTAATGATCGATTTGCACTTTGTCAGGTTCCAGAGAAGCTGAGAGGCCCTCATATTTCTGTTTTAAACAGTGAAAAGGACACAAATAGCTGTTCAAATAAACACTCTTAGCCAGACGGACTGTACGGTATTTTGTAAGTAGTGGACAGATCGTAAAATTACAACAAGCCGTATTGTCAACACTAGACAGGAAGATATATACGTATACTACGCATGCCCCACGGTCATAATTAAACCAAATCAAACCGCTACGTGTGTTAGAGTGTCGTACAGTTTTTGTATGTGCTTAATTGACCCTTTGAGCCCTCACGATGCATTAAAGCATCATTTTACATCCCTGAAAACAGACTTGATTTTCCTACAACTAAGGGTTTCAAATGAAAATTTCCATGAAACTGATTTAACAATACATGGCAATTTACTTAAATTTTTACACCACTTCAAGTCATCTTCATCCACTACAAGTCGAGAATTGCGACAGCAATTCGCGGCTTGTAGTGGATGAAGATGACAAGGATAAATTCAGGCCTGAAAGGGTTAAGGCTATCTGCACTAGTATGACATCTAACAAACAGCTCTCTAACTCTGCATCGACAACATTGCGACAACCTCCGTTGAGGTGCAATAACGACGCATAAGAAGTGGTTTATGATTTGTGAAAAAGGTACAAAAGTTTTCGAGAAACGGCGTGAACTGAACCGAATCGGTAGAACATGATGTGTCGTTAGTAATAAAACATCGCATGTCTTGATAGCCATCAGTGAAAGGCACCTTGTTAATTATATCAGATAAATACGTCTGGCAACGAAACATATACCAAATTAAATTTGTCCTGAAAATTTTGAATCCAACGAATACAAAATAAACACACAAGGCAATAATTCACTAATTCTTTTGATATCTGATGATGATCAGCTCGGCTCTGGTCAGAAATTAGCCCAGCATATATCGAAATGGCTATGCACAATAAGCATGATAATAAACAAAACTCATAGCAGACACAAATCAAAGCAACTATTTGAAGCTAGATCTTTTGACGAAATTACGCACTTATGTGTGACATTACTACCATGTAATTGAAAAAAAAAAATATATGCTATATTACGTGATTAGATCTCGACAGGATAAGAAATTTAATTCATGATTAGATTTCGACGGGATAAGGAATTGTATTCATTCAAAATTTTAAATACATATATACACAAAAAGTGATTTTGTGACATTACTACCATGTAATTGAAAAAAAAATATATGCTATATTACGTGATTAGATCTCGACAGGATAAGAAATTTAATTCATGATTAGATTTCGACGGGATAAGGAATTGAATTCATTCAAAACTCTCACTGGTCATTGATTGACTGATTGACTGGTCAGTAACTTACTGTTGTATGCGATTTTTCTCTTCTTCCGTGTAGAATGGCCAGTTAGTACGGATTTCTGCATAGATGTGACGAGCCAGCGAGTAGGAGTTCTCCCTATGATTGTGCACAGCTACCTTTTTTAACACTCCATTCAGCAGAGCACGATCGCGATCACGCAGTCCATCTGTATGCAATTAAATAACAACGTGCTAATATAATATCAACGTCAGTTTGGCTTGAACGTGTTGACCCTTATCCTGCTAGGTTAACTTATTTAAATTTTCAACCATTTGAGGTTGTGTCTCGCTGCCGCGATCCACAACCTAAAGTGGGTTCAAATCACTCATATTTGTTGAATTTGTGACAAAACAATACAAAATCTTGATGTATAACCCTTTAAGCCCTCGCGATGCATTAAAGCATCATTTTACATCCCTGAAAACAGACTTGATTTTCCTACAACTAGGGGTTTATTTCCATGAAACTGGTTTACCAATACATGACAATTTTCTGTACCTTTTAAACCACATCAAATCATTGACTTGTAGTGGCTCGATTTGTAGTGGATGAAGATGACAATGATAAATTCAGGCTTGAAAGGGTTAAACAGTCATTTCATTCACAATAACAATGCTATATTTAGTCTGCTAATAAAACGGATTTAAACGACTACTAGCAGGCAAAGGGTTAATTTGAGGGCCGCCTTGGGACATTGGAGTCCCACTAGGGTCACTTGATATCGAGGCGGATCTGAGGGATCGAATGACATTGGATGGGCTTAAATTGTATCAAATTAATACATTGCCTGACAAAACACACGTAGCTTTAAAAATACTGATCTTGACCCCACCAGTTGGTTATATTAGCAGGGTTCAAATGACAAGGCGCAAATGACATTTACGCCCTGCTGCTGACCATATACAGTAGCCCCCCTACCCCCCTCTCTCTCACTAATGCACCCTCTTAACAGCGTGCCCCTTTTTTTGCACGGAAGCACCCGTCACTAAAACATCTATGAACCTCTATAACGCGTTATGCGGGGGGGGGGGGGGCATTTCTTGGCGTGCGTGTCAACTTCCCCCTCGTTGTGCGTGTTAACTACCCCAGATTATGCGTGTCCACTTGTCACTGAAGAACCTTCTCCCCACCCGAACAAAAGACAGCGCTACCGCGCAAAGGCAAAATACAGTATCTGCTTAGTTTACAAGTAAGCAGAGACTGTACACATGTAACAAGAACTGGATATTGGGCCACACGAACGTTACAATCGACATTAATTCACTTCGGCTGGTTAAAATGTTACAATCTCCATGCCTCCCAAAACTGGTTGGTTATAGACTATATATTGGGTGTGATGACGAGGCATTATCTACAGAAGGTAAAAACTCTACCAGATCATCATGACTGTCAAAGCATCATGTAACAGGATATTGCACAAACCCGATAAAATTCCGGGGATTATTCTTTCAACAAGATAGATTATTTGTTTTAACCCTGGAGGACTGATCACAAATGACCACTATAGCTGCATAGTAGTCTTTCTGTGTATTTTTTAGCATTGACTTGTTAACCCTTAGCACACTGATGTCGACTACAGTTGACTATAGTAGTGTTTTCTCGTGTTTCAATTGCCTTGTATAACCAGGTTTTAAAAATTTAATATGTCTCAAATCTGTGATAATCATATACATTTGAGCCTAGATTGTGCAAATTAAACTAATTTTTAGTCACTTGAAGTTGTGGATCGCGTTAGCGAGACACAACTCCAAGTGGCTGAAAAATTAAATTTCTTGGCCCAGTGCTCTAAGGGTTGAACCATTTTTTTATGTGAAATATGTAAATTATCTTAACCGTTACAAAGCTGAAACATTTTTGTATAAACAATGGGGACCAATAGGTTTTTTCAATTTAAAACCATCATAAATGATTTAGTTACATACGTGGCTCTTTCCGCTTCATTTGAATTTCAATACCTGTTATGGGTCTACATGTCATTATATTTGTTTAATTCTTTTAGTGTAGGGATCGACTTTAAACGTCAGATTCTGACATGCATAGCAGCAGAAATAGATTCTCTCTTTATCTATTTCTGATAGCAGTCGTGTCGTATCATATTGAATATAATTTATCTGTGCACGTTGTTACTCTGCTTTAGAAATATTAATAAATAAATGATGAAAATGTGTACACTAGAACCGTCACCTTTGGATAGTCTCTGATAAAGCTCCAGTTTCTTGTATGACCTTAGAGCCAACAGGTGTATCACACGATCTCTGCAAAAAAATTGCAACAGTAAGTTCAAAATAAACGTAAAGATAATGTTCAAACAACAACTAATTGAAATAAGACTCCTTTTTTCAAAATCACAGCAGAAATGTTTTCACTATGTCTGTAGGCATCGTCGTGACTTTAAATTCCCTATTTGGATGTGCTTTCTTTATTTAGCCCAGCGGCATAACACGAGCATGTATATATATGAGAAGGTGGTAGTGATGATTCTATTTTTTATGAGTTAATGGAAATGATAATAATTATAACTAGTAATACTGTTCCAGGAAAATTGTGTAGCAGTTTAACCCTTGTCCTGCTATGCCCGGATATATACGGGGTCAAGGATGTTTTAGATCAATAAAAATATCACTTAATTTTGATAAAATTGTTTTTAATAGACGCTTTGCTGATCCAATAATTTAATTTTAGGCATGTCTATTTCTCATAATTAGTAATATTTTTCGTCATTTGAAGCTCCAGCTTCAAATGACGAAAAATACAATTGAGGCAATTCAGCAGGACAAGGGTTAACAGCTGTGCGTGTTCTAAATCATTATTTGCCATGCCAAAAACTGCTACACTAACATATTACTTTGTAGCACTTACAAGGAATTATTACTTCACCCTTACAACGCTGAAATAATTATGTACAAATCATGGAGACCGAAGGGTTTTTTTTCAATTCGAAATCATCTTAGTTAGTTAGTTAGCTTTTTCCGTTTCATTTGAATACCGGTACCTATGTAATGTGCCCACGGCCAATATAAATGTTTTCACATTTTCAGCGCGGGACAGTCTTTAAAGAGGTCAGATACTGACGTCTATATTATATCAATTTCGGATGCTGTCTTTATATTCTTTCAATGAAGTGTCATATAGTACTGGGTTCTCCTCACAGATTGACCAGCTTCCCCAGATACGTATCACCAATCAGGTTGCGTGGCATAATAATGGAGATGTCACCAAAAAACGAGCACAAATAAGAAAATATTTTTTTGGAGTACCCGGGAGAATTAATAAAATGACGTCATGGCAGGCAGGCAGAGCGGTAAATATGCGAGCCCAAAACGTATACACAGGACGCATGTTCTATTTTCAATGATTTCGATGAACAAACATCACGCATTACGCGTATGTGGAGGACTAGCTCAAGCATGGATGTAGTAACCAGAACATACACACGGACTACATTTAGCTATCTATGTACATGATGTAGACCTGTTGACAGATAATGCCGAAATGTGTACCACATTATGATTACGAAATGTATATAATTATGTGTGTATGTATGTACATGTATGCATAATGTACGTATCATGTAAGTATACATTACATGTGTATACATGTATGTTTGTATGCACACTTTATCTGTTTATGAGTGCACACGAGGATGTTCTACAGCAAGCAAGCAGTCGTGTAGGAATTTTCATCTCTTAAAAAGGTCATGGACCATGTAAGTTTATACTTCCAACTGGAAAAACCCATGTCTGATCTTCAGGTCTATCAATATGATACTTCAATTTATGTCTACGCATAGCGGCTCTACATAAATTATAAAGGCTGCACTAGCCAATGGCAATTAGACTAATGATCGTTATTTATAAGCGGGTCTGATTGATGTCAGCTAAAGTAGACACATGAGCGTATTATGTCATCTGACCCAGTCCTGATCCCAGGAGACGTTCACACCATGCTGGGTAAATGTTGGGCCAGTGTCGGAGACGCTGGGCCAACATTAACCCAGCATTGTGTGAACGTCTCGTGTTTGATGGGAGGGCCCCTATACCTTCTCAAGGAAGTGTCAAACCAAAATAAAATTGTTAAATACATTTTTGTGGTAGATCATAGATGCTCAGTTAATCAAATAATTTAATTTGTAACCTAGGAGCCATTTCATAAATGTCTCGTGAAGCTGGCAGTGCTAACCCAGCAGAAACGAAATGTTGAACCAATGTTGCGCCAACGTCAATGACGGTGGGCCATAATAAAACAACATTGGTTCAACGTCTGCGGCATTGGTTGATGGTCACAAACAATTCAACAGAACAAGGTTGCGCACTTTCAAAAGATCAAGTCAGAAGTTTGCCAATTTGAAAAGAATCATGAGAGCGTGTCAAATCTGTCCAGTACAACTGGCCGTTACACTGTGTGAATATTCGGTTATTGGTCGGTCCACTATTCTAAGGGATGTGTATTTAACATAGAACAACGGTGTTGGGTTGAAGTTTCGGCCAGGGTCAAAATGGCAAGAAAATGTACGTCAGATGTTGAACGATTTCGAGTGGATTGTATACAAAATACATGGCACAGATAAACTGACATATCATACTTAGAGACTTATTTATTCAACCACAACCTCAATCTCATACGCATAATAATTATAATGGATAATAAAGTTGCGATGTACATACATGTATGCAATTGTTCCTAATTCTATAGAACCGCGAATAAGTGCGTCATATCATACTGAATGTGCATATCTGTGTGTGAATTTGTCCACGGAGCACGACATCTAGGCCTGACTGTGATGCGCATATATATATATATATATAAATAAGACCGCAGGCATGTTTAAATTTTGCGTCACATATAAACGTAAAATAGTATTCCAGAACAGAGATCGAACTTGCCCTGGTATGTGTCCGAAATTTGCCCTGGAAATGTATGACTGCGAATTATTAACTGCCCGGCAAAGACGACATACTGACACACTGTCTGTTTAACCCTTGTCCTGCTAGACCCGGATATATACGGTTTTAAGCATATGTTAAGCCAAATAATATGTCACTGAAATGGATAATATAGTTGTTGGTAGATGTTCAGTTAGTCTAATAACTCAATTAAGAAGATGTCTATTTTCAAAAAAAAAAAAATCGTCATTTGAAGCTGGAAATTGCGTTAGCAATTCCAACATCAAATGACGAAAAATACAATTCAAACAATTCAGCCCAACATTAAACAGACATAGAGTGAAAGTCCAGTGTTTGCAATGAAAACCTCTCAGCTTTCTAGTACAAATAAAATTGAACCAGGTTCAATAGTATACTGTAGAAGTAGCGCAGAGTCGT
This sequence comes from Flabesymbios commensalis, assembly GCA_964017125.1. Taxonomy (NCBI): domain Eukaryota; kingdom Metazoa; phylum Annelida; class Polychaeta; order Terebellida; family Flabelligeridae; genus Flabesymbios; species Flabesymbios commensalis. Next base: position 29,875,573 of record OZ024908.1, read on the forward strand.
AAATTGAAAATTTCCAAGTCTACATTGTAGCGTGACAAAATAATAAATTGTGAAAAACACTGCAGCCCTGAATAACCCTTTACGTTCAAGTGACGCGTAAATTAAGTATGTTAAAAAATCCTTCACATCAAAATAGAACTTCTAATTTCACGACGGAGTTATTTTTTCATTCAATATCCGATCCAACTACCGGGGTACTACAAAAACAGCATCTGTACGATCAATAGTTCTTTTGATATCTTCCATGGGGAGGGGGGGGGGTTATACTAGAACAGCCCTTAAGACCTAGGGTCATATCAATATCAATGACAAAAATTGAGAGTACTACACAACAAACTACCTTTCAGATGACTAGTTCTAATACAATCACTAGATTTCGCCAGTTGAAAAGGCCTAGTTAATACAATAGAATTATTATAATTGATGCATATGTACAAAATGGCGTTAATGTGTGGCCGGGTCTGCGGGGAAGCAGTTGTGCAGACAAGTCATGCCTGGTAACAACAAACACCAAATGTGGTTTAACCTAGGCCAAAGCCACACAGAGCGGTTTAACAATAACCTGAAGCTGGCCAATGCCTTCTTCAAAAGTATGCGTTATACCAGGACATCACCCAACAAACAGGAAACGTCGGCACAGCGCTTCTGCGATGCTGCACCACCGTCTACGACGTTGGCCCAGTATTACGGCAGCATCGGGTGAAAGTTTCGTATTTGTTGTGAATACCGATAATTTTCACTCAGCTAGTATTGTCATGTTGACTATATAGAACTTTATCACTCAATGTTAAGTATACTTTTAAAGTCTTAGTTACCCCATAATACTTAGGGTATAATTATTGATTCAGTGACATTCGTGATAATATTCCCCTGAATTGTAAGCGCCTTATCATGACGATAACAGCGTCTAAAGTATACAGAAACCAGCACGTGTCAAGATTAGAATAAAAATGTCAAACAAAAGCGATAGCATTTCCACTATACACAGATAGTCGTTGCCAAAATGTCCGTATTGCCAGAAATACATAATACAGTATTATGTATTTCTGGTATTGCGCATCACATGCTTCATTTTACGAGAATATGAATTTGCCCAGGCCAAAGGGATGATAACATTAATCACCCCCCCCCCCCCCCCATGATCAACTACAAGTAGATCAATCGCTAACGTATAACGAAAATAAGAGAATCCTAAACATGTTATTGTTGATTTTAAAATGACCGTGAGCAGATAAAGATGACAATGGTTCGATGTGATTGCCAACAGTCAATGTCCTTGATTGAGGCCAGCCGTTCAAATCAAATCAATTGCCGAGGAAAATTGTGTTTTTGCTCCAGGTGTTGTGTGATGTTGCATTTAAAGTATGGAAAAAGTATTTAATGTTCACGGTAATGAATTTCATCTAAGTATCGTGGCGTAATCATGATAACGTATGACTGTAATTGATATCACTCAAAATAGTACACATAATCATATAGATGGATAAATAAGAGTGGAAACAAGTAATGTTGTAAACATACAAGGATAATCGGGATTATATGGACCTATCTATTATGCATAATAACTTTGACCCTTTCACCACTGAAGCCCGTTTTTATGTGCTTGCATTCAGCACATAAAAACGGGCTTCAGTGGTGAAAGGGTTAAAGCAATTTATACTTTTCGATTGAGAACAAAACAGGTGTGAAATATGTGCACTCATTCTGTAGTTGAAAAGATGTGTGATTTATATTATGGTAGTTTTTACTTAATGGAGGATGTAAAAAACACTGTCTGGTCTAAATCGATATTTGGTGTCTGTATTTATTCAACACACTACTTTTACATGCCATGTAATATCAATACATACATATATGACCCGTATCCGTCTATAGATTAAATTGCCGTCACTTTATAAGATGACATCATGTTTACGTGATGTTAACCCTTTAAGCCCTCACGATGCATTAAAGCGTCATTTTAAATCCCTGAAAACAGACCTAATTTTCCTACAACCATGGGTTTCAGAATGAAAATTTTCTAGAAAAATGGTTTACCGATACTTGGCAATTTTCATTAATTTTTAACCCACATCAAGTCATCTTCATGCACTACAAGTCGAGAATTGCGACAGCAATTCGGGGCTTGTAGTGGATGAAGATGACAATGGTAAATTCAGGCTTGAAAGGGTTAAACACCCGTATATGTATTTAGCATGTTTCTGTATTATATTGCGGTCATGTAACCCCCTCTATGTATACACAAAAATGTAATCTGAATATGTAACAAGACTACATAAGTCCAGGAGCTCCCGCGACGAATTAGAATTTGATTTAAGCAATTTTGTGTAGGGTTTTTAATGTACTCCTAGGCTAGGTCAACAAGACGCAAGACAACTAGGTCTAAGAAGCCCAGTCTAAGAGTGGGATAAGAACTAGACAGTCTGTCAGAGATTGCAAACCTCCATTGAAATTAATGATCCTAATCAGTATCCCAGTAATGGTCTACCTATCTGGCACGGTTTACCCTATATCAGGCCAATCGAGGTAACTAATAGCTGATTTACGGTCATTTTGAATTCGATATAAATTAGTCAAAAACTTAGGGTGCATCCTCCCCCGAAACCTCAAATTTTGTTTTATAGTAATGGACTAACATCTAACACAGTTTGCAAAATATTGGGCATGTGAAAGTAAATAATGGCCGATAGGGGACCATTTTGAATTTGAACGAGTCAGAATTTTTCAAGATGCATCCTCAGCTGAAATCTCACATTTCATTCTATAGTAATCGTCTAGCTATCTAGCACGGTTTACCAAATATCGGCCATGTGAAAGTGAATAATGGCCTAAAGGCGGCCATTTTGAATTTGATCAAGTCAAAATTTTCCAAGATGCATCCTCAGCTGAAATCTCACATTTCATTCTATAGTAATGGTCTAGCCATCTAGCACGGTTTACCAAATATCGCCCATGTGAAAGTGAATAATGGCCGATAGGAGGCCATTTTGAATTTGATCAAGTCAAAATTTTTCAAGATGCATCCTCTCCTGAAATCTCACATTTTGTTTTATAGTAATGGTCTAGCCATCTAGTACGGTTACTAAAAACCGGCTATGTGAAAGTGAATAATGGCCGATAGGCGGCCATTTTGAATTTGATCGAGTCAATTTTTTTCAAGATGCATCCTCTCTTGTAATCTCACATTTTGTTTTATAGTAATGGTCCAGCTTTCTAACACGGTTTACCAAATATCAGCAATGTGCAAGTAAATAGTGGCCGATAGGCGGCCATTTTGAATTCGATTGAGTCGAAAGTTTTTAAAAGGCTTCCTCTCTCGAAACGTCACATTTTGTTTTATAGTAATGGTCTAGCTATCTAGTACGGTTTACCTGATATCAGGCCTATCGAGGTAAATAATGCTGATTGTCGGCCATTTTGAATTCGTAAGTTTAAAATTTTCAGGGTGCATCCTCCTCCGAAAACTCACACTTTGTTTTATAGTAATCAGGTAATGGTCTAGCCATCTAGCACGGTTTACCAAATATCAGCCATGTGAAAATGAATAATGGCCGAAAAGGCGGCCATTTTAAATTTGATCAAGTCAATTTTTTTCAAGATGCATCCTCATCTGAAATCTCACATTTCGTTTTACAGTAATGGTCTAGCCATCTAGCACGGTTGACCAAATAACGGCCATGTGAAAGTGAATAATGGCCGATAAGCGGCCATTTTGAATTTTATCGAGTCAAATTTTTCCAAGATGCATCCTCTCCTGAAATCACACATTTTGTTTTATAGTAATGGTCTAGCCATCTAGCACGGTTTACCAAATAACGGCCATGTGAAAGTGAATAATGGCTGATTGGCGGCCATTTTGAAATTTGACAAAATGATTTTTTTCAAAATACATCCTCTCCTGAAGCCTTACAATTTGTTTTATAGTAATGGTGTAGATATCTTGAGCGGTTTTCATGATATTCCACAATATCAGGCCTGTCGAGGTGAATAATGGCTGATAGGCGGCCATTTTGAATTTTCTCAACTTCAATTTTTTCAGGATGCATCCTCTCCTGAAACCTTACAATTTATTTGATATTAATGGTGTAGCTATCTTGAGCGGTTTTCAAGATATTCCGCAATATCAGGCCTGTCGAGGTGAATAATGGCCGATAGGCGGCCTTTTTTAATTTTATCGACTTGAAATTTTTCAAGATGCATCCTCTCCTGAAACCTCACAATTTGTTTTATAGTAATGGTGTAGCTATCTTGAGCGGTTTTCATGATATTCCGCAAAATCTTTCAGTCAGATTTACCGATGTTATAAATTAGGTCAAAGTGCTGGGTCAACTTCAAGGTCAAGGTCCAAAAACCTGAAAAGGCACAACTAGGGACCTTAGAGAACATGTATGTGCAATATGACTGTCATCGGCCCAGTACTTTTCGAGATCTGCTCCGGAAACGAAGTGCGCGTCAAAACGTCTAAATAGGTCATAGTTCTGAACCAGAAGTAGGTCAAAGTTCAAATACCCCAAAAGGCACAACTAGACCCCCTAGGGGTGTTGTGTGTAAAATTTGAAGACAGTCGGACAAGTACTTTCAGAGATATGCTCCGGAAACGAATTGTTTACGGACGGCCCAACGGCCCAACGGCCCAACGGCCCAACGGCCCAACGGCCCAACGCCGTCACATCATCATTTTCTCCTCTGCAACCTTGCGTATTGAATTCAGATTTAAAATATTTTAACCCGTCCATTAGCCACCTGGAAGTAACCCACATACCAAAAATTGTTATCCTAGCTTATTTTCTCACAAAGTTATAGGCAAAAGAAGAGGCCAAAAAAAACGGAGGTAGAATCCATAGCTCCCTTCGCTCACCTACGGTGACGGCGGGAGCTAAAAAAGTATATAGAATTTTACATATATTTATTTCGACTACGATAAATACCCACTATGCCTTGATGACTCGCTGAATGGATACAGTGAGTACAGAAGCGTGATTTAGTGTATAACTGCGCCTTCTGTACACAAATGGTCACCTATAATAAGGTAGAAACGTAAACGTCCGTGTGAATAATATCGCCAAACCATCACTTAAATTAGGAGCTAGACACGCAGGCAGCAGCTTTCTATGTGATGAATAGTCCACCACCGGCCACAACGTTTAAGTTAAACCAACAGACGACCTGCATTCCTTAATCTAAATCATGTTCATAATAAAACACATTCATATAATTTGTCGACATCAAATTATTTTCAAATCATATAAATCGGAGTGGCTTGCCGGTGAACTCGTGAGGCTTTTCAAACGATGTGGCTTGCCTGAACATGGATGTTTTCGAATTTGTTGAAAAATCCAAACTTTAATTTAAAAATAAAGTAGGACAGTTGTTCCCGCACTTCCTCATGGGCCAGAATTCTAAATGTCCAGGATAAATTATTTATAGGATGTTTATCCATTCATTCAGCATAGACCATTGGTCTGTGTGCTACATAAGTATGAAAATATTCAATAAGTATGATGCGTGCAAGCGCATATAATTAAGGAAAGAACCGAGGAGACCAGTTAAAATATATCGTCAACGCTGGCCTGGCATTGAAAAAGCATTGGGTGAATGCCCCGTGTTTGCTGGGTTGAACCACGTTCACACAAGTAGGCCTTCCCACCCAATCCCAGTTCAATGTTGCTGGTTTAATATCGGTCAATCGTCTACAACGCTGGCCCAACAACGCTGGGCAAACGCTAATCCAGCACTGGTCCAGCGCCTCATACTTCTACACCAGCGGTTAATTAATGTTGGTTCAATGTTGATCCAACGTGTCTGACAATGGCCCGACAACAACCCATTTTTCTGTATGTAAACATACTTTGCGGCACAGCACTGCGGCAATTGCTATGTGGGTAACGCTTTCATCGCCGTCTCAAGAAAGGCTACAACCCAGATAACACGATACATTGTACGAAGAAAGTTCCCCTGAAAGTACGCAATTTTATTCTCTCAAAAGGCTGGATATCCGCCATCAATATCAATAGACGTATATATTGAAATAGTCAGCTATCAGTTCAACTCTCCTGGCACCCAGTTGTTTACTCTCATTTTTATTCACCTTGAGGTGTCAACTGCTAATGGTCATTTAAATGACATTGTAATGGTAATACGATAAAACAGTGCAGGCTATTGATGAGATTAATGATGAAAACGACTATCAGCGAATGCTAAAACGACTACGAGCGAACGAGCAGTGTCACAAGCATGATGAATAACATGGGCTGTGATACCCTAGCCCACCGCAAAGGGAACATCCGCCTGACGACTTGTAGTGGATAAAGATGATTTGAAGTGGGTGAATATTAAAGAAAATTGCCATGTATTGGTATAACAGTTTCATGGAAATTTTTATTCTAAAACCCCTAGTTGAAGGAAAATTAGGTCTGTTTTTAGGGATGTAAAATGATGCTTTAATGCATCGTGAGGGCTTAAAGGGTTAAGATCATACACCAGCATGATGCAGTACCGACAGACGACATTCCTCATCCCGGCAGACAAGTTTACACACGTTCATCAAGTGGACCTAAGTACAGGAATCTGCAAAGCAATACCACCGCTTTTAAGCAGTCCTACTTCCCACGAACAATATGACTTACTAGCTAATGCTGCGGAGAGTCCGACTCTTGCGTTATTCAAGCAGCAGGACCGTTTAGTGGCTAATGCGCACGCGCGCACATTCATTGTCATTGGTGTGATACCCCTCATGGAGGTTTACCGATTAATGAACATATACAGATGTACATAGTGCAGGCCCTATACGATGACGTGATAAGGGGTTCTGGGCAAGTCTAGGGGATTCATCAGACGGTCAGTTTCGCTATACAAAACACAGCCACGCTATCCTGGAGTCGGATAGTCCCCAGAGTAACAATAGCTGAGGGTAGCTCCATTCATCAAAGTAAGAAAGACCTACATCATACATGCAATGTCAAAGACGCTTATCGCCGGTTGTTTAAGGCTTTACCACGACCAATACTGATCAGAGCTGCATTGGCACCGCCATTAAGCGGAAGAACCAGGGTACGTGGCGGGCAATCCGCCCAAAGATTACCAGGTATATATAGCCAAACACGTGGAGGCTGCAGCTCCCCTTGTATAATCCCTGTAGACTAGTGTTACTCCACCATGCGTACGGTCTGCAACATACGGAACAGATCCCTAATGACCCTCCCCAGGTGGGGGCGAAAAGTACTGTCACTTAATCGGACCAGAGAGGTCAAAAGGACGTATATCATTTTATAAAAGCAGATCCCGGCGAAACAGTAGACGTTCAGCAATACGTAACCCTTAACCCTTGTCCTGCTATGCCCGGATATATACGGGTTGGGGATGTTTTAGATCAATAAATATATCACTTAATTTTGATAAAATAGTTTTTAGTAGATGCTTAGTTGATCCAATAATTTAATTTTAGACATGTCTATTTTTCATAAATAGTAATATTTTTTGTCATTTGAAGCTGGAAATTGCGTTAGCAATTCCAGCTTCAAATGACAAAAAATACAATTGAAGCAATTCAGCAGAACAAGGGTTCATAACCCATTAAACATGACTGGCTATATTCGTTTTTAATGTGTTTTATTAGCCGATCAAATCACTGTTATTTAAAACGAAATGTGTTAAAACATCAATATTTGCAATTTTTTGGTATTCGAGTGGGTTTTTTTTCAAATTTAGCGCTAAGGGTTAATGGTGATCCAGCGTGGTATCATTGGAGTGGATAACTGGTGTTCACTGGAGATACACACAGGTAATCTCGAGGTCAGTGTGCGTTCAGCATATCAACAATCCGATCAATTTAACTGAGAAATTACACATGCTTTACGAGCGGACACAATGTGGCGAATATACATGCCACGTAAGGTCAGATAGAGCAAACAAACTGTGTTATTTTCCTATATATATGTATACATGTGATAAATCATATCATCATCTGATAATACAGTACATTTCTGAATATACATTAAGATTTCACTCCTACGACCGCCGGCGATAAAGATAATATAGAAAAGTATTTTAATGAAAAAGAATCGTAGCCATCGGAAATATGTCTTTAAAGATATAAGGAGAAATGCTTAAGGCAGTATTTGTAAGTGTTGTACTAAATGCTTTATTCTTTTTTAACAATATTATGTCTACTCTAGAAACATACGCGTATGTATCTACAATGTATTTTCAAACAGTTATTAGGTTTCCCCGTTTTAACAGAGACCATAACAAAACTGTAGAAAATTTGAGTTATCAGGTCAATTATTCATTATAAAGTTCAATTAGGCCTAGAATCGCTTGCATTGTTACTATTTCTGTCATTGTGATATATTTAATTACCTATGCTATGCGCATATATTTATAAAATTAAATATGTGATAGGCGTAATAAAACTGCATTCACTATTCATAAACTTTTTACCATAAATTTACAACTAATATGACCATATACATGTATTGAAATGACGCACAAATCTGCACATAGTTCCTGCCGTTCATAAAATATCTATCTATCTATCCATCATCTATCATAATTATTCCGTGCATTTGTTTGTCATGTTTGTGCCGCGTTTATAATTATAATACAACAGTTGGCTGAGTAAGGTCTTACATCAATGATATTTATTATAATTTCTTATCAACTTATATAATCATGTGGGCTGAAGCATATGTTTCTAATTCACTTTGAAGTGAGTCCCACATCTACAAGTATTACGCGTATTTACCATTTTTTATTGTTATTGTAATATTGTTTATGTGATTACGTGTATAATCAATTACAACGGTATTAAATTTACATTTCATTACCTATATTTTAACACCGATGTACATCGGACTACATATAAAGCGCGAAGTGTCTTATGATGCCAAACGTCGAGACGGCGAGGCGTCATTCAGTGAATGCGGGAAAAACAAGAGATATGCGTAAAGTGATGACATTTCTATTAGATAAACTTCCCACTCAGATACCATACCGCTCTGCCTCACTTAACCCTTTCAATCCTGAATTTTACATAGTCATCTTCATCCACTACAAGCCGCGAATTGCTGCCGCAATTCTCGACTCGTAGTGAATGAAGATGATTTGATGTGGGTGATAAATTGATGAAAATTACTATGTATTCGTAGAACAATTTCATCGAAAGTTGCCTTCTAAAACCATTAGCTGTGAAAAAAAGTATGTTTTTAATGATGTAAAATGATGCTTCAATGCATCGTGAGGGCTTAAAGGGTTAAGAGTCTTTAACCCTTATCCTGCTAAGTTAATTTATTTAAATTTTCAACCACTTGAGGTTGTGTCTCGCTACCGCGACACTTTCAGGCCAAACATTTACAAATCTTGATGTTTAAACAGTAATTTCATTCACAATAACAGCGAATTAATCGGCTAATAAAACGGATTAAAAACGACAGCAGGCAAAAGGTTAACCTTACATTGTACATCACTTGAGACCATGACTGAAAACGTCGCTTTCAAGAGGCATGAATAACGTTATTTACAGTATATGTACCCTCTCCCCGCGCATAGACGTGCCTGCACTTATAAGTGGAAATCGATTGTTTTAGGCATGGCTCTAAAATATTTTTGTTCGTTTATAAGTGCATATACTTATATTCGAATACTGCGTGTATGCACTTACATACATGTATATTCGAAAATTACCACGCGTACCACTGTGTAGCTCAAGACATATACGGCAGGTGAGAATAATATCGATATTGACTTACCGGTATAGAAACCATTAACAGATTAATAGTATATAATCCATAATAATAATAAATTGTTGATCGTAAACACAAACTACATTATTATTAGCGGGTAAATATTGTATTAGGGAGAATGGCTACATCATAGATATATGCGCCGACAGTTCAAGCCTTCAAAGCGATAGTGTATAGATGTGATCCCTGAAAAGCGTGGATGGTCTGATTATTATGCCATCTCGAATGTCAACACCTCTTGTCAGGGGTCACTCTTGCAAGTTAACTGAGTAACAGTCAGTGATTACTAGAGTTAGCTTAGTTTACTTGGGATTGGATACATTTTGAAAATAATTATGGGGGGGTACGGTACATTAAGAAATCAACATCTGACACTTAAAATTTAAATCCAACGCCAGATAATCCAGGTTATCCCTATGACCTGATGACCTAAGGTTGTGCATTATGTCCTGACGTACGTTGCCCATAAGACCCAACGTTATGAACCATTATGACCCGACGTTGTCTATCACCTGACATTGTTCATGAGACTCAAATATGTTTCCCAGCAGCAAACACAAAACATTTACAGTATACCATTTGTACAACGTCGGCTCAACGTCTTCGACGTATTTTGTGTTTGCTGGGTTTATGCCGCAAAACTCTGACCAACAGAGAATCATGCACACTGGTATAGCGGCCGTTTTACGTACGACAAATTTTCAGATCATTACATAATAGTGGCAATTGGTATTTCCGGCATGGAAGTCAATCACCTGGAAAAGACAATAGCTTAAATCAACGTTGTTTCATTGTTGGACCATCCTCTAGTGTCGCGCCAATTTTGAAACAGCGTTGGATTAATGTCTGTGTTTGACGGGCGGTCAAGCGAAGCCAACAAATCGAACACGAAAATTGTTGTATCCGATTTCGATGTAATGTTGGCACACCGTCTGTGACGTCCGCCCAGCTTCAAACCAACTTTGGCACAGCGTCTCGTGTTTGCTAAGAATAGGGGTGTGTGATTGTCACAGTTATCAAGATATTGCAGGATCACGGAATATGCCCATTGCTCACTTAGTCAGTTGGCCAGGAATCAAGAAAAGAGCTTATTTAAGGTTTTCGTGTCGACTTTTCTGTGCATACCTAAAACCTTGCTAGATGTATTCTCAGACCTCTTATAATGAAAACCGGACCGGTTGTCGGTATTTTCAAAATGGCCGCCAAATTCACCCTTAAATTGTCAATTTTACCAGTCAATCAACATTATTATGATAAAACCCAGTAAATTAAAAATCAAAAACAATCCGGATGTAATATAGCTTTACTCTAATATACTTTAGGACAATAATATTTGATCTAGAGCTACAGAGTATTTTCAAAATGGCAGCCAAATACACCATTACATTGTCATTTTACCAGTCAAGCAACATTGTTATAAACGGAAAAAAACTTAATAAAAAATCAAAAATTATGTGGAAGTAATATAGCTTTATCATAATATACTTGAAGATAATGTTTTCATCTTGGATTAATGGAGGAGTAGTAATTAAAAACATTTTAACTCTGTATTTAAGCATACCATTCAAACTCTTTAATTTGAAAATATGACAAATATGCGTATAATCCAGCACCTTTTTGTCCCTAAGTTTTTGAGAATAAACATATTTTTATTTCTAAACATCGTCTTAGAAATCACCTACTTAGCCCAAACACGACTTTAAATGATTACAATACTCTAATAAACCATACCTGAACATGGTCTTTAAAGGCAGAAATCCTTTACTTTTGGAGAAAATTTCAATAATCTTTTTTTAACCATTATTTTGCCCAAGTTCGTAACAATGTGAGTCATCGGTAGCCACACAAGAAAAATAAGTTCATTAGACCTTGGCCTTAGCAGGCCTGATATAGAACATTATAATATGCAATACTTCCCTCAATTATATTACTAATATCTCACATTATTTAATAACATATGCGGATATTTAAGTGTCACGTATATCCATAATACAGCAATATCATGCCATTATGATGGTTTTGATCTAGGATACTAAAATGCCAGATCTATGGTTAAATTTTACTCACTTTGGAACTTAGTGTGAAACGATTTCAATTGCAACGTTTCGACCTGCCTTCATGAGATCTTGATCATATATCGACACTATCATGCCATAATATGAAATTTCAAGGTTTATGACAAGCTTATAATGTCATGTGCCTGCACTGTGATGCCATATTTTAACATTAAATTGTAACTTTATGGTTCTATAATATAGTTTCTGTACACTATAGTACTGTACATATATGTGCATGTAGATCTAATGACAATTATTGTATCATCCTGATACATTTATGACATATCCAGATATCGTGGCACAGATCTGTTAACTTTACTCATATACTGTTTATTAGGCAAGATTAGGCGGACATCTCACAGCAAATAAATATATTTATATCTTCATCAGCTAACTTTGTTGATGTGAGTAATATCATCAACTATACTACTTATTCAAGCGTTGAAAATGGCAGATTTAAATTGTGATCAAACTGTATTATCCCTTTATCACCAACTGCTGTAGAAGTCGATTCACTTCCATGGTAAAAAGCAACAGATCTTAAAAACACACACACAAAGGACGACTTACCCGAAACAGTTTATTAGGGTCTGTGCTGTGCCCATATTGCTCTCCCTGGTATATCATCTCCAGAAGAATATCATTATCAGCCCAATCGAATTATGCAACCCATCAGTAGCTGATCCAAAAGGAGCGGCGCCCTCCCTTCTGTACCCCCCCCCCCCCAAAAAAAAATACTAATTTTGGCTTTGATAAGCTCCAGAAAGCATCATTTCAAGCCTTAGATTTTGCCATTTTTCTGGGGGAGCATGACCCTGGACCCCTGTAAAGCACATAAGAGGATGATTGCGCCAACTGTGATGTGTATTAAAAAAAATATTGTAAATACATTGGCTTCAATTGCTGAATCCAACACTGCCCATCCCAATGAGATGTCAGCTAATGCCTACTTTATGCCCAGAGCTATGTATACTTGTATGTGTACTGCAAGCAAATGTATTAATTCGCGGTGTAGTTGTGCTAGACGTCAGATGGGTTGTTCCTATTTGCTAATTGGATTATATGGTTCATTCAAACATGGAAGTTCGCTGTTTTACTGAATTGCCAACATTCTTATATGTTATTTCTATATATGTTACATGTCAAGAGCACAGTATCGTGTTTCATACTTGAAGTGACAAACTATGAGCCACTAGTTTATCACTAGTAAAATACTGGTTCTAAAAATAGGCTGATCCTTGATCAATTGCAAAGATTTTACTTAGATAGGGAAAGCACTCGGTTTAACCGTTTACCGATTACTAATTGCTCGTTGTGATCCAATAACTTAACAAATGTGATTTATTTCATTATAAGCTACATTTTAAATGATATTGTGCATATATCTGGTCCATTCTGTGTCATTTTTAAAACGTTTTGTTTAATTGTAGTAAATTAATTTATTCTTAAGGATTTTTTTTTTTTGCGGTTTGGTAATAAATCTCATTTTGCCCCCTAAAAAATCATGCACACACCTGCAAGCCGACAACTGAGTGCTAATTATGCCCAGAGGTCCCCTTGACTTACTAAAAAAAGGTTTTAGGTATGCACACTCAAGTGGTGAGGAAACCCTCCTTGGCCACCTCTGGCCAACTGACTAACTGGTGCACTCCCATTATTATAATTACACATTCCAGATCATAGTAGTACCATAGAGTGATGTAACATGTACTTGAGAGCTTGGTGGGCATTTATATACATGTAGGCTATTGCCCCAATTACACTCCTAAACATGCTAAATGGCGATTAAATTAGGGTCAGCGGCCACCAGAATCCACTATAAGTATTGATTGACCCGCAATAAAAAATATGCTAAATTTAGAAGAAAACCATTATTCGAATCATAGAAAGCTTTATAAATTATGGAGAGCTATCATAATTTGTTCAAAATCACAAAACTACCCCCCCCCCCCCTCAAAAAAAGATCCCCAGCAAACAGCAATTTGTGAAAATCTAAAAATGGGAGTGGTGATTTTTTTACGGGAACGTCCAAAATCAGCTATAATTATATATCATTGAAATTCAAACTGAGCAACAGTCAGGCGTATTGTATTTCAGAATATAAATCAGTTTGAAAAAATGTTTCGAATAAGGCATGCTGTGAATATGACCTGTTTCCAAGACATCGCACGATAAAGCAAATATAACATGTAGTTAGTTATAATATGGTAAATATCAATAAATCACTGAATACATTTCACTGTTATCATTCATAGTTAGCCCTTCAAAGCCTGGATTTACCATAGTCATCTTCATCCACTACAAGCCGCGAATTGCTGTCGCAATTCTCGACTTGTAGTGAATGAAGATGATTTGATGTGGTTTAAAAATTAAAGAAAATTACCATGTATTGGTAAACCAGTTTCATGGAAATTTTCGTCCCAAAAACCCTTTGTTGTAGGAAAATTAAATCTGTTTTCAGGGATGTAAAATGATGCTTTATTGCATCGTGAGGGTTGAAAGGGTTAATTGGGTATGATCCAAGGATCAGACCAGAGTACTTACTTTAATGGCATATTACTGGCAGGACTTGATGACTTGGCATTCTGCAGAGGTTTAGTTGACTGATGTGGACTATGAGAATCAGCACTCTTATGTTGGCCATTATCACGATGATGGTTACTGGCAGAGCGATGTGAGTTCAATGAGGTGGTGGTAAGCTGCTGGTTACTAGTGGGCTTGTTACTGGTACTGGGCGTAGAGCGGTCAGCACGGTGGTCAGAGCCAGTACTGGAGGCTGGAGTACGCAGGTCAGCAGGGTGAGGACGGTGATCAGCAGGCCGATGAGGGGATGAGGTGGAGGATGATGGCTTATTCTGACTGCTGCTGATGCTGGAAGATGATGATGGTGAATGCTGAGAGGTACCAGGAGACTGCAGAGGCTTGTTAATACTGGAACGATTATGTAAAGAGGGTAGTGCGCCGTGTGTTGGCGAATGTTTGACAGGGGGCAGCACCACATCCTTCTTGACCACCTTCTTCACAACCTTCCTCACTGTAGTTCCTGGTTTCAAGATTTTCGTACTGAAAACATAATTCTCACCAGTTAAACGCTGCACATGCCGATGCCGTATATATAGCCATGATAGTGGTTCAAATTTACCTACTCATTTATTTGAAACACCGGGTATACCGTTTAATATATACAATAATTTACAAAAGTAATCATCGTAATTTTTATCATACTTGCTACATACACAGATACAGCGTAGGCCCTCTACTATCAGCATTCGTCGATATAATTGAATCCGTTGTTTTATAATAACATTTGTCTATCTATCTGAAACTTGGAGATTGAGACAGTAATTCAAATTTCAAATTGTAAGAAACATTCACGGACAACTTCTAAAAGCATATCAATAAAAAAGTTATATCTTTTTTTTTCTTTTTTTTGGAAATAATTTCCATGACGTTACTATTTTTTGCAAAAAAGTTGAATCAGAAGGACAGCTCAGTATTTATATATGTATCGCGGGGCCGGTTGTTCTACCGTCACGCTGCATAAACCCCTTCGCGCCATAACAAATAATGTGAAATATTCTAAGGTAAATTCTAGGGCTATAGTTAACCGAGTATTTAAATTGATGGCATATGGTACAGTTGACAACATTTTAGTTCAGATGTGTGAGGGGGAGGGGCAGTCCACTCTTTAATAAACACTGTTATCAATAAAGTGGAATAGTGTTTAATGATAAGGACTGAATAAAATAAGCAGGTATATGCTCCAAATTTAACCTTATTTCAATATTTAATAGACGCCTTGAATTTTTTAGGCGTGCAATGGTTTGTGCTAGATTACAACCTCGGTCTAAAAATGAGGACAACAAATAGTGACAAATACAAGACATCATCCGACAAAACACGTACAATTGATATGTCTGGGTGAGATAAAAAAGAATGATAGATAGATAACGAGCCATTTTATCAACCCGTGTTATTAAACACCGTGTCTGATGAGAATGAGAGTGAGCAGTTGTACAACAATGTACTTGTTATTTTCATTGTAATGCGGAATGCATAGTCTGACATGCCGCGAGCAGAGGTACATAATAAAATTCTGCCCTGTCAATGATTGCACACGCACCTTACGTGAATATCAGACAGCTATATATATGATGCTATACAAAGTCAAAAGGCAGTAACTGCTTACTGCCTTTTGACTGTGCACGGCAGTAATATTGTGAATCAGTCAACACAAAAACAACAGTATGATAACACGTTTGGCCAACGCTGCATAGATACTAGGACATAAGTAACTACAACAGTAACCATAAGTTGATTCAATGTTGAACGGGGAGCCACCATTAAATCAATATTGGGTGAATCCATCGTGTTTGTGGGAATTATATCCTATTTACACGCTGGGATTCCTGGTGTATGGTTAAAGCTGCCTGCCTGTCACGAGATGGCAGGTTTGTCCCCCGCTGTGGCATTCAGGTTTGAAAGAAACGAAGTTTTTCTTGCCCAATCAGGCGTAAATGTCATGTATTGTGGGATTGATGATCGTGAGGTAGCGTGCTCGACCTCAGACCGCAGACGTATGTTCACAGGAGGTCTAAAACCTCATTCATTCGTTTTAGCCTGCAACGTGTTACTTCAAAGCAGCATGTGCGCATAAGACGTCTTGTTTATTTGCCTACTCTCATCTTTTCTATATTTATGCGCCTACGTATTACTTTATGTGCGCACAACATATATGTTTTATGTGCGCACGTCTTAGCTTTATGTGCGCACAAGTTGTGTTTATTGGGCAAGGATGGAGTAGACCGCTTTATGTGCGCCAGCTCTATTTAAGCACACGGCATAAACCTTCCCCTATACAAAAAGAGCAGTAAGTGTACTTAATGCCTTTCGTGCATACAATGTACGTTGCATGTGCGCATATCACGTATTATAACCATTTATAATCATGATAATGTGCATTCCTTGACTCGGTATAATATGGATTCTGTGACCCCGTATTTATATGGTGAGACTGATGGTGAAATATTTAAAGTCCCAATAAATTACAAAAATTTTTTTTTTTTTTTTAGGGGAGGGGAAGCCTCCACCCCAAAAGTTGGTTACTCCCCTCCCCTCTCCCCAAAAATGCACTCATTTCACTGTCCTCATCCCCCCCCCCCCACCTCCCAAACTTCAAGAAGTCTTCCCCAAACCTCTTGAGCCTGCAGAAAACCCTGAGGTCTACATTAGACTTTCCGGGTGTAGTAGTAACCAATATAAAACTTTAATTGATGCATTTGGTATATTACATATACATGGATGGCTACGTTTTAAAAAGAAAAAGTGTCGGTACTAGTACATAATTATAGTGCACAGCTCTAAATATTAGATATGTTTTCACTAACAGCAACTGTGTGGTGAGATGAATAGTACCTCTGCCCTTCAAGGTTAAGTTAAAGCTTTTCACTAAAACTTATCATCATTTTTATTGCTAAATATTTACATATACTACAAGCGATTGGTATATACTATTTGTGAGAAAACGGTACGGTTCGATGAAAACGCCAAAACCTACTCGTAACTCATGTTGAAACTGGGCCAGCGACCTGATAAGGAAATAAACTAAGTATGTGAGAAATGATCTCTACTGGAATATAATACGGTGAAGGATTTATTTAGATTAATGCACGCATATATTGATATATTGACCACATTCACGAGTAGTTATATTCTCTAACATCCAGCTGACTATAAACCTAGACAGGCTACCAAGTCCAACACACATTATAATTTATAGTTGGTAATACACAATATACGTAAAATATATTACTTACAACGCGGGGATCAACTTTGGACGAATCAGAATCTGACGTCTGTAGACGTCATCTGACGTTAGAAATCGACCCCCCTTAAAGTCGAGTAAAACTATTTATAATGGCCGTAGACCCATAACATAGGTATTCAAATGAATCGAAAAAAGCTAACTAAGACATTTATGATGATTTCAAATTGTAAAAAAAAGCCGTTGGTCTCCCAATGTTTTCATAAAAAAATTCAGCGTTGTAAGGGATATAGACCTCCACTTCGGGCAAACACGCCATGTTTCTGAGTTTCACCAAGCTCAAAAAAGAAAGGAATCATCCGGCAAATAATATCGACACCCAGTAACCAGAAGGGCCCATAATCCGCTCAAATGAGTGGTGTACGTGCTACTACCCCAGCACACACAGAGACGTTCACCCAATACTGGTTTAATGTTGGGCCAGCGTCAAACAAAGGCATGGGCTAACATTAAGTCAATATTGTATCAATTGATTTTGTTTGTTGAGATGGCTCCTGTGGGTCGATATATAAATGCAATGTGTCACGTATCAGTTAAGAACATCTTATCATAAACAGTAAATTAAATAAAAAGTAGCCTCCATAACATCAACGTAACACTATCAGTTAATAAGATCTTATCATAACGACAAAGAAAATAAACAACATACACCTTCATATCGTCGCCTCGGAGCTAAAGGATCCTATCTGACACTCGTCAGAGTGACAGATAGGATCCTTTAGCTCCGAGGCGACGATATATTTTAACAACATTTTAAAGGATGTTAGAATAATTGAATTGATTTTTCTCCAGCAATATCAGTCAGTCTGACCTAATTATTGTTTAAATTCATTTCTGAAAAACGAACCACGGATGATCAAGAAATAATATTATCTTGGCTTAGATGATATTTATCTTTCATGGCTGATATAAATGAATTTGAGCCAAATGCAAGACATCTCAACTACTGATTGGTCGATCAATCACAAGCGTAAGGTCAATCATGTCAATAGGCACTGACTGGAAGTCTTTATTCCAGTGTCAAACTAAACATGCTAAATACTAGGACAGACGCTGCATGCGTTGCATTTTTTTCGTTTGCAATAACGTTTGTGCTAAATAAGGAAAAAACAGTGTTTTTATGTGTCATGACAATATAGATAGCTTTCATAGATTTTCAGATCTCCTCATTACGACTTTGCTTAACAGAGTCAATAAATACTGTCTAACTAACTATTCCATAACATACCGAAGTATGAGAGAACATAGAGCTTAGTGGGCTCAGCCTCAGTCATGACCAATATACAATCAATTTTAACAGCCATAATGTCTAGCTGCTGAGTCGCAGGACAAAGTTCTATCCTGTTAAAAAAGAACAATGAGGTCCACCTGAGTAAAATTACCGCAACGCGTACAATAGAAAGCTAAATTGATACGGAAATATACATCTACACTATACACGTGACAAATAAACATAAAGAGCAAAACACACCAACGGCGAACGCGACGAGAGACGCGACGACAGACGCGAAATTCGCCTGACTGTCTACACACCAACGCGAATAACAACGTGAAATGCGGAAAGTTTTTTCTCTGTTCAAAGGCCAGATTGTAGTGACTTTAATATGATTTGCTTGTATTTCGAAAACCGGCGCGACGCGCAAAGAAAATGCAACAGTTTAACTTTTGACAATTTTCCCGCTGCCCTTCGCGCTGATGTGTTGGCAATGAAAAAATAGCGAGTTTGATCATTTTCGCGCGATCGCGTTGGCATGTATCGCGCTCTATGCACAAGTGTCAAATCATTGAGATGTTGTGCGTTAATCACAGGTCTGTGTGCCTTAAGCAAAACATCGACCTTGAGACTTAAATGGCTCCCCACACAACATGTCATTACACAGATACAATGCTTTCATAAAGTGAAATTTTATGCATTAGCTATTTCATTGTTTACACCGCTTCAATTTAAAGTATTGTATACTAATTAAATTTAAGCTGCCCCTTGAGATGAGAATTTTCAATTTTGTCAATTTTGAAAGTTTAATTTATATGAAGCTATATAATCTACTAGTCTTAAATAAAATTTAAAAATGTAAAAAAAAAAATGTTAAGGCACTGAAAAGACGAAACAATCTTTATTTCCAAGACATATACTGTCATGTAAACAAGTTTGTTTACAGCATACCATAATATAGACGGCAAATACTGACCATAACAGACGGCATGTTCAAAGTAACCACATAGTTAAATCAATAGCTGCCGCCCTTAATTGCTGTGGGAACGGGCTGATCAGGGGGGTTCCCCCGCAGCACCGAATGTCTGCTCAACGCTGGGCCGACGGCATCAACATGTGGCCCAATGCTGTAGGAACATTCGAACGTCCTTTAGCAGGTGTTTAGGTATACAAAAAGTTTGTTTGGGTTACAGTCGGATTCATAAAAGTGTGAATAAAAAATATTTTTTTAAATTTTAAAATCCCGTAAAAAAATAAAATCATGATCTGTGGAATACACTACTTCATTACAAAATAAAAAACGAAAATTGATGTCATCCCAAGGAGCTGCTTTAATATTTATTCCGCTACTAACTACAAACTGTAGCTAACATACACGTCTAGCACGATACCTGTAATCTGATCACATCTAAAGCTTGGTTAAACATGTTTAAACTTAAAACCCGAAATAATAATTAGTAAATTAGTGGTTAATGTCACTTTACGGTGGGAATGGTCATTTAAATATTAATTTTAAAAATGATGTGGCTTTGGGCATGCCAACGGTATTTTAAATATCCCTACGTATGCCTGAAACTCCGGTTTCGCTGTGCGTACTTCTTATTTTATCATGTTTATGTTTAGTAAATACACACGTTCTGGGCATGTTTTAGAAACATATTAAAGTGTATATTTAACTATAATGTCATATTTTGCCACATTTGGTAGATTGAAGAATGAATTAATGGAATGAATGATGAATGCATGGTCCATGGCCGCGTATGGCAAGACACGGATTCGATGATGGATAAATGCTAGGCCTGCGCGAATAACAAATGTTTTTTTCAATTTGAAATTATCATAAATGTCTTAGTTAGGTCGTTCTGCTTCATTTGAATACCCATATTTTATTTCTTTCAGCGCGGGACTGTCTTTATACGTTAAAATCTGACGTCAACAGACGTCGGCTTCTGACGTATAAAGACGGTCCCCGCGCTGCTAGGGTAATACACACATTGGTGCTTACTAACAATAACTGTTTCTGTGAGAGACTAGTCGTGCCAGCTTGACCAAATTTGTACCAACGCCTTGCTGGCTATTCCAAACTACCATGTTTATGGTGGGTATGGTGTGTTGTATTAGCTGAAGCGAACGCGAGCAGACCCCGAGACATTCACCCAACTTTGCTTTAATGCCGGGCCAGCGTCACATACGGTGTACCAACATTAAACCAGCATTGGGTGAAGGTCTCGTGTTGGGCAGTATCTATATGACCACTTACCAGTCTATCACGCTAGTGAGCATCACGCTCAAGTCATGTTCCAAGAACAACGTTTTTGGCTAGAGCAAGCATCATGGCCAATAAATGTCAACGTATAACCCTTGCTCGGCTCAGTTATTTGTTTGCTACTATTTATCAGTCATTTTAGCTGGAAGTGCCAACACAATTTCCAGCTTCAAATGATGACGATGACTTCACAATATTGTAAAGTTATTTGGGTATGGCTATTCTAGCAGCCCGGTACATGTATATTTCTTAATATGCATTTCCGTCAAGACCCTACCCAGGCTATATCACTGATGCGCAATCTTCATTAGCACTGCTGCCAATTCGAAGTCCAGACAAAACACTAGCAATCATTCTGTTCTTTGTAATGAGGAAGTCTTATTCTATCTTTAATATAGATAATTATAAGAAGGTAAACAATCTGAATTAAATCGTTTGGTCAGTACAGATCTTCGGTATCAGGATATTAGAATAAAGTAAATTAGTACTATGGCAATGTGGTGATTTACACCTCGCTATCTGCGAACACAACCTATGTTAGAATACGATGAGATCATATTTTGTTTAGTCACTAAATCTACCCACCAGTTCCGCTTAACCTCCTCTTCTGCCTGCGCCATACGTTCTCGGGTGGTCTTGTACACATCATCAGTGGCCTGCACAGATAACTTGTGAGACATCACACCCTTATGCTCCAGCATAGACCTGAAAGAAACACATCCATATATATTAACAAGTGTACAAAAACCATTACTTTTGGTGTTACTTACTGTGACTACTAAGCTAATCCTTGGCGTTGTCCTGTTACACCTTTAATTAAAATATACGTCTTCAATCAAGTTTCAAACCACATAAAATGTCACTGAAATTGATGATAAAGTAGTTTGCGATAGAGTCTCAGTTAAGAAGGTCATTAAATTTAGTGACGTGTCAATTTTTCATGAATATAAACATTTTTCGTCATTTATAAAACTGGGAATTTTGTGTTCAATTCCAGCTTCAAATGAATGAAAAAAGTAACAAACAATTCCGCAGTACGAGGGCTAAAGTACAAAATATGAGGATCGCAGGTTCACAGTCGCTCAAGATGTAATTGGTAGAGACTTAGAATTGCTATTACCTTCTAGAGTCTTGTTGGATGCAGTCAAAACTACCTTTCGGGTCTCCTTGCAAAACAGATAACGAGATCTGGAATGTCCTGGTGCCAGCAGGATTATCCGACGATTTCTGGATTGGAATCCGTATTTCCTACACGAGAAAAATAAGAATTAATAGTATTTAATGAAATTCAAAACTAAAATATGATTCACTTACAGAAATTAACCGCAGTACATTAATTCAATGAAAATAACAATGTGATTCAACTGTGACAAAAATGGGAAAGATAAAGAATATAATTAAATATGGTATGTATATGAAATACATGGTACTTACTCCATTATTTGAGTCCAATTGGATTGACGGGCAACGACTAGTCACGTGGTTATGCTGAAAATAAAGAACAGTCGTATGAATGTACATACAGAACAATACGAGTTCGACAAAGTATATATATCGTTGTCTGATCGAGAGGCAGAAAAATATTATGGGACAGCAATACAACTTACTAGTTGACTGTACGTACATGCATACATGTACAAGTTGACCGACAATTTCACAATCGGCGTTGTAGGCCCCTACATAACCACTGATAACACTCAATTCCCACCTTGCAGTGGATTAAAATTACAAGATTTTATCAAATATCCAAATATAATAATATTATATCATAACTAAGCTTGGCATTTCCTCATCTCGATGGGTTGTATCATTTTTTATTAAAATTTTGTTTCAAAATATGTGAGATGACGTATAAAAGGCAAGAGGTT
The DNA here is from genome assembly GCA_964017125.1 of Flabesymbios commensalis. NCBI lineage: Eukaryota > Metazoa > Annelida > Polychaeta > Terebellida > Flabelligeridae > Flabesymbios > Flabesymbios commensalis. Next base: position 29,898,541 of record OZ024908.1, read on the forward strand.
AACCATTTTAAATAATGTCTGCTGGAAAAGTCGGGTGACACAAGGCTGAGCAATCTTGACTATTCCCCACGACATGGCAGAAAAACAAAATAGAAACCTCTTCAGACTTGACACATCATTATTGTGCCAATGAGCTTACATGTATGTTACCGGTATTGGATGAGCGATATAAACTGGCACGGATAGTACTAATTTGCACACAATAACTTTCGGATGGATAGTAAATAGCAAACTGTATTTAGTAAATTGAAATCGTTCACTGAGGTTAACTCATACTAGTTTAGTAGTAGTAAATTGTTGCTTTACGTCACTTTCCGGCACTAATAATCATTGTGACACGCAAACATTGTACGTCATTCAGGCAATTTCAGTGCTGGCCAGTGCGTAGTTTCATTCAGGGGTACACACTCACATATTAGCCAATATAGCTTATTTGCTTTATGTTCATTTGAAGTGACACTGCACCACAAAATATCAATCAGACCTAAACAATAAGTATATGTACAGCGCAAAAAAATGAGCAAAATGGAATTTTTGTACTCCTTTGATGCGTTTTATATCTTTTTAGGGCACAGATAGCAGTCTCAAATGAATTAAAATAATATTTCAATGGTATTTAAAATTATACATTACTACACAAACCAACCATTTTCATATGGCTGAAGGTGTGTAAAAGTGCATGAAACTAACATACTTTTCTTAATTATGTTTTTTTCACCTTTGATTAACCTGCAAAAAACCTTGCTATGTTTTCTAATGCACTGGCTAAACAGGTCTGTGATTGGTTCTAAAGTGCATATACATTCAAGGATCGGTGAGTTTATCATCTTTGTTTATCCAAGAATGGTTACGTGAATATTCTTCACGGCTTTTATGTCCATGGTAGATTCTGTCAAAAATTGTACTCTCCATTTCAATACAATTGAATAAATCGAGGTTTATAGAACAACATCTATAATAGTAGGAGGCCTAAAACTTTACACACGTAAACTGATATACATGTACATTACTAGTAGTACTTAGCAAATCATTGCTTTACGTCACTTTTCGGCACAAATGGTTTTTTAAGTGACATTGTAATTAGATAAAAACATTGTAGTCAATTTATGAGATGAATGATGTACAGATGATGATGTGAGGGTTGGGGTGATAGGGCATGGTGGGTTATTGATAGTGTTTTCCTTCGCTCTCCCGATAAAGGTTTTGGGCATGTCTAGGGAATCTACCCCCACACATGCCCAGACGGCCGGATACTTGGGTTTCACTGTGCAATTTGATGCTGAAACTCTGTGGCAATAAAAAAATAATGAGAAACTTTCATGTACCCTGAATGTGGAACTATATCATTGATCTTGAATCTATAGATCTATGTACATAACAAAGATACATTTAGGTAGTCAGATAATTAAAAAATATGCAGGAGTCAAATATGAATCAATGATGAAGCCGTGGACCTACTCCCCCCCCCCCCTCCCCTCGCCGCTGATAATACAGTAAAACAACATCGGATGTACCTAGTAAATATAAATATAATGTAGTTAGTGTTGGACAATGCTGTTTTAATGTTGGGAGTAGCTAGTCGTGTGCTGATGTAGGAGGTGGTTGACGGCTCCAACACGCACGCGTGCACATACATATACGTACATGTATACATCACGTTGGTTAAAAGTCTTGGCATTGAGCGTCTAATTTTAATGAAAAATATATGACAACGAATCCAATATAGTGTACATACACTAGAAGAAACTACAATCATGTGACCTTTGTGGTCAGTCCAGGTCACAGCTTAACATACCATTAGATGACATGTATGTCTATATTCTACTTGAGCTGCAACATTTGTTTGGTGACCCTGTACATATGCAAGTTCACTAGGTGTTCTATGAATATGACAGGGTTGCACCAGGTAGCTCGCCAGACAAAGTGATATGTTGAGCACTTTGCCAAAACAACATAACTACAAATACGGAAATTCACTAAACATGCTAATTAGCAAATCCACATTCAGGGGCCGGGTGCGTAAAAACGTGATCAGAAATAAAATAAACATAAAACTTTATATTCTGATGAAGAAAGGTTATTAATTATCAAACATTCCCAATACCGGTAGGTAAATAGACCACTGAGGCTATAATCATGATAATGCTAGTACTAGTAATTAATAACATTTTTGAGGGGTACATATTATCCGATTATGGGTATACAACTTAAAGACTTAAAGCTTTTTAATATATTAACAACTGATTAACGTCAGGGCACAGTTCGATCCTCTCCACCGCACCCTATATACATTATGGGCCATGGACCAGCACACACACCTGTAAACATGACCCACATAATCATAATAATAACAAGAATATTATACCAAGTATAATTATACAAAGCAATCATCGACCCATATACACAATTTGACATGACGTTGACAGCTCCTCCGTAATTGTGCTGTTCAGCTGGTGTTCAAAAGATCGATTTTGCGCTCGCTATCATGACATCTGTACCCAACAGATAAGAGACAACGGCCCAGTGTTGGTTTAACGTTGGTCCATCGTCTTACGACGCTGGACCAACGTCAAACCAGCACTGGATAAATATGTTTTTGTGTCTGCGGGGTGCTATCTTCCCACGTGTGGGATTATAGCCATAAGCCAGTGTTATGATAGCGTCCTTCCAATCCAGAGCCGCAAATTACAGTACTAACATCCTGAGACACCCTGGGTAATCCTATTATCAGGAAACACACGTCAGTCGTGCATGTCATCGCACATCATATCAAATATCAATGAGAGTAGGCCCCTATACCCAACGTCGCTATCACAAAAGATTCGTGTATTTTTTATTTAATAAGTGAAATTATACTCAACACTATTTCAAGACTAATTGTTTGCCATCTGGGACTAAAAATTGACTTCATCATGTTCATTCAATTATTTGTTCGTAAATAGCAAGGAATCTAGAGAAATAAAAGCTGAAGTGAAGTCAGCAAAGAAAGTCTAGTATAACCCTTTAAGTACCACATAATTACATATCACAATTCCCATGTCACAGTGGATGAAAATTGCCTATTTTTATAAAATATCCAAATGCAATATATAGTACGGTATATCAAAACGACAGCTTTCAACATCCTTATTTCAGCTGTATCATGTAATATCTCTTTGACAATTTGACCCATGACAAATATTTCTCGTCACTAGCAGGTGAAGGGTTAACACTTGATTATTATGTGTAAACCATGGAGACCAAAACGTTTTTCAATTTGAAATGATCGTAAATTTCAATAGTTAGCACTTTCTGCTTCATTTGAATACCTATGTTATGGGTCTACGGCCCCCATATTTTTTAATCATTTCAGTGCGGGGATCGACTTTAGAAGTCGGTCCCCGTACTGAAATGGTTTTAACCCTTCTGCTGCCGCATTGTTTCAAACGATTTTTCATTCATTTGAAGCTGGAATTTCTAATGCAATTTCCAGCTCCAAATGACGAAAAATAATTATATTTATGAAGAAATAAACGTCTTCAAAATGTTATTTTTAGATTACCTAAACATCTACCAGAAAATATTTTAGCAATTCAAGGTCAATTTATTTGGTCCTACACTTGCTTGAAAATGCATAAATACAGTCCCGGCAGCATAAGGGTTAAGTGTACCTCGCGATGCCAGGTCAGAGAGTGTTAATAACGGCTTCCTGCATCTGGGAAACAGGTGAGGCTTATTCTATAACAATTTACGAGATGTCTATCATCATGCATGCGGAAAAAAATCAATGTTATCGCGCCTCAACTGCACATTATATCATTGATATTATTACGAAGAACTGTTACAGTCTGTCGATACTCTAGCGATATACAATAAATGCCCTGGGAACAACTGGTCACGAAGTAATTTTGCAGGCAATTGCAGCCTGGCGGCTTTCGAAAAATAGGGGAGATCTGGAGATGCGATTGAATTAAACATCAAGCGTAAATTTTGTAGGCATATGTACCATGTGTATGGGACCAGAAATACATAAAGACACATTTATATTTCTGATGGGACGTAGACGCTTGTGGTGGTTGCCTCATCTCTTCTTGGGTGTTAATATTATCTGGGAATCATTGCCACGCAGCTTCACTAAATTGTCAGAATCCGTAAATACAGGATGTTCGATTAAAACCGAAAATGCAAGGCATGGCCCTACATTATTCTATATATATATAGAACGTGATCACCAGCCCCGCGCAATACAGTGACACAATATTAATAAATTGTCTCAAGCCTGGATCACACAGAGAAATGCCGATATATCAAAGCGTGCGAGACTCGTGTGGGATTGGTCGAAATGGTCACATGACTATATACATAAACTAATACATACAGACTGTACATCATTATATTACACATGGCCATGATCGCCAAAGATTACCTAGCATTAACCCTTTACCCGCCAAATTATTCAATCTGAATTTTCATCCACTTGAAGTTGTGTCTCGCTGACGCGATCCACAACTTCAAGTGAGTGAAAATTATTCAGATTTGACAAAATGGAGGTCAACTCTTTCAAATCGTGCTTTTTTATGTCACATTGTGGCTTTAACATGCTTGATAGGCGGTACCGAATGTGGTAATAATTCAAGAGTGAAAACCCCAATATATGCGGCACCGGCGGTTAAAGGGTTAATGCAGTATTGGCTCTACATGTACCTGCTGGGCCACGTTATAGTGACAGATGGTCAACATAGAAATGGCTTTGGTGCAAAGTCTGATATTAGTCTGGTTATTATGCTACTTCATGGATTCGAAAGTGTATATTTTCTGTGACCTCTAGTCAACTCATTGTCATCCAGCATCGTTAGCCAATATTGGTCAACGCATAATACGTTAGCCTAATGGATCAGCGTTGGGTAAAATATCGTTTGTCTGCGGTGTTGTGAAATATGTAGAAATGAGCAAGAATTTGACAAAGGAGTGAAATAAGCAAAATTCCATTATCTGAAGAGCGTCTTTAAATCTAAACACAGAATTATTAATTATTAATGATTAATGAATAATTTATGAATGAATACAATTGAATGAATGAAATGGAATGAATGAATATGAATGAAAGAAAAACGCTTTAGGCCACTTCTGTGCATACAAAGACTAAACAGGCTATTTATGATTAATCTATGAATGGACAGGAAAGAAATATTTTTTTTTTCTGCACATGAATACCAGAGCGGGGCACGCAAACTCCCGACACGACAGACGGCAGGGCTTAACGACTACAACAAGGCTCCGGCCCTAAAAAGTGTTGTGACCAAAGATGGGACAGATTACGGCCTGAAAGGAGAAATCTGGCAATAGACGTGTGGGGGGGGGGGGGTGGTAGCAGACTATACCTGCTGCACTATTATATACATGTAAGTTGCTGTCATGGGGAGATCCTTAACCCAAGAATCCCGGATTAGGTTTCCGCGGATACGGCACGGGGTGTTGTGGTGTGACCACACGTAGCAGTAATTCCAGAAGGTCAAATTAAATGAGACGGTGATCTTAACTGTTTTCACGGATGTTCAAGCTGAATCCCACGGCCTCGATAAAATCTACATGCAACATACAACATACAATCTCCAACTGAAAGGATTTATCCTTTTCCAAATGAAATGAATCCTGCTTTAGGCCACTTTTGTGCACATATAGGCTAAACTGGGCCAGGAGAACCACCTGAGGATGGTGAGATGATTGAGATGACACTGTCCTCCAGACACAGGATTCGAAATTCGAGCCCTGGCGGTCTGAGGCCGAGCACGCTACCTCTCGGTCACGGAGGCTCCCCACAATACTGACTTTCACACGTGGATGGGGAAGAAACATTTTTGTTTCTTTCAAACCGCCGAGACCGGGAACCGAACCCCGCCGCCCTTATCCTTTTCCAACCTAGAAATGTCATCATAATGTTCATCTTGTGAGCTGTGCAATGTTCTAGGTGACCAATACTCACCTCACAGTACATGTAAATTTATACAGATAAACATATCGTCCCTTTGGATATGAAAGGGTGTATCTGCCACTTTGTAAAGTGGCAGATTCACCCTTCCATATCCGAAGGGACGAAATGTTATCAAATACCCCTGTGTAATAAATCAAAATGAAAGCTTAGAGCTTCCCCATTTTAATCAACTGCATCATTTTCTCTGAAATTGCCGTCATTGAAAAATGCCCTGTATATATATGCGTCACTAGCAGGCAAAGGGTTTGGGAAACCCCTGCCGGTGTCAGGATGAGAAGCGTGTGATAAGGCATGTTAGTAGAACGCCTATATGTATAAATAATATTATGTTACACCGTTGGTTACCGAGACCAGAAAGATATGCATGCATTAATATGCCGTCCCCACACTGAGCGAATTTTGACGATGATAAATTTGCGTGGCAAAAACGGGACAATTCGTTTAGTGAGTGTAGGCCTACAGCTAATAAAAATTGCGGGTTGTCTATCATCAAGACACTCTTTATATTAATAAGTAAAGACAATATCTGAAACCATGGTACATTATTACGAAAGCAGTTATTTGTTTCTTTCCTCTTGTACTACGGTACCATACATTACATTTATTGAACGATATTTATTGAACGAAAGCGGTTAAACATGTTAAAAAGGCCAGCAATTCCCGAAAAAATGACCATATAATGACCAAAAATTATTTAAAAATATTAATAAATGGAAAACAAAAACACAGTTTAAATCACAGGAGAAGCTCAGCACACAGCAAAAAATGCGTTTCATTAAAACCCCAAACTTATCCTGAAAAGCATTGCCTGGCTGCACTAATCTTTTTGTATTCCGACATGAAGTATGCCATATAGTAGAAGATTCACATAAAGCTCATCTGACATCTCCATCCAAAGTAAAGACAAGACTACATAAGTCCAGGAGCTCCCGCGACGAATTAGAATTTGATTTAAGCAATTTTGTGTAGGGTTTTTAATGTAGTCCTAGGCTAGGTCAACAAGACGCAAGACAACTAGGTCTAAGAAGCCCAGTCTAAGAGTGGGATAAGAACTAGACAGTCTGTCAGAGATTGCAAACCTCCATTGAAATTAATGATCCTAATCAGTATCCCAGTAATGGTCTACCTATCTGGCACGGTTTACCCTATATCAGGCCAATCGAGGTAACTAATAGCTGATTTACGGTCATTTTGAATTCGATATAAATTAGTCAAGAACTTAGGGTACATCCTCCCCCGAAACCTCAAATTTTGTTTTATAGTAATGGACTAACATCTAACACAGTTTGCCAAATATTGGGCATGTGAAAGTAAATAATGGCCGATAGGGGGCCATTTTGAATTTGAACGAGTCAGAATTTTTCAAGATGCATCCTCAGCTGAAATCTCACATTTCATTCTATAGTAATCGTCTAGCTATCTAGCACGGTTTACCAAATATCGGTCATGTGAAAGTGAATAATGGCCTAAAAGCGGCCATTTTGAATTTGATCAAGTCAAAATTTTCCAAGATGCATCCTCAGCTGAAATCTCACATTTCATTCTATAGTAATGGTCTAGCCATCTAGCACGGTTTACCAAATATCGCCCATGTGAAAGTGAATAATGGCCGATAGGAGGCCATTTTGAATTTGATCAAGTCAAAATTTTTCAAGATGCATCCTCTCTTGTAATCTCACATTTTGTTTTATAGTAATGGTCCAGCTATCTAACACGGTTTACCAAATATCAGCAATGTGCAAGTAAATAGTGGCCGATAGGCGGCCATTTTGAATTCGATTGAGTCGAAAGTTTTTAAAAGGCATCCTCTCTCGAAACGTCACATTTTGTTTTATAGTAATGGTCTAGCTATCTAGCACGGTTTACCTGATATCAGGCCTATCGAGGTAAATAATGCTGATTGTCGGCCATTTTGAATTCGTAAGTTTAAAATTTTCAGGGTGCATCCTCCCCCGAAAACTCACACTTTGTTTTATAGTAATCAGGTGATGGTCTAGCCATCTAGCACGGTTTACCAAATATCAGCCATGTGAAAATGAATAATGGCCGAAAAGGCGGCCATTTTAAATTTGATCAAGTCAATTTTTTTCAAGATGCATCCTCATCTGGAATCTCACATTTCGTTTTACAGTAATGGTCTAGCCATCCAGCACGGTTGACCAAATAACGGCCATGTGAAAGTGAATAATGGCCGATAAGCGGCCATTTTGAATTTTATCGAGTCAAATTTTTCCAAGATGCATCCTCTCCTGAAATCACACATTTTGTTTTATAGTAATGGTCTAGCCATCTAGCACGGTTTACCAAATAACGGCCATGTGAAAGTGAATAATGGCTGATTGGCGGCCATTTTGAACTTTGACAAAATGATTTTTTTCAAAATACATCCTCTCCTGAAGCCTTACAATTTGTTTTATAGTAATGGTGTAGATATCATGAGCGGTTTTCATGATATACCACAATATCAGGCCTGTCGAGGTGAATAATGGCTGATAGGCGGCCATTTTGAATTTTATCAACTTCAATTTTTTCAGGATGCATCCTCTCCTGAAACCTTACAATTTATTTGATATTAATGGTGTAGCTATCTTGAGCGGTTTTCATGATATTCCGCAATATCAGGCCTGTCGAGGTGAATAATGGCCGATAGGCGGCCATTTTTAATTTTATCGACTTGAAATTTTTCAAGATGCATCCTCTCCTGAAACCTCACAATTTGTTTTATAGTAATGGTGTAGCTATCTTGAGCGGTTTTCATGATATTCTGCAAAATCTTTCAGTCGGATTTACCGATGTTATAAATTAGGTCAAAGTGCTGGGTCAACTTCAAGGTCAAGGTCCAAAAACCTGAAAAGGCACAACTAGGGACCTTAGAGAACATGTATGTGCAATATGACTGTCATCGGCCCAGTACTTTTCGAGATCTGCTCCGGAAACGAAGTGCGCGTCAAAACGTCTAAATAGGTCATAGTTCTGAACCAGAAGTAGGTCAAAGTTCAAATACCCCAAAAGGCACAACTAGACCCCCTAGGGGTGTTGTGTGTAAAATTTGAAGACAATCGGACAAGTACTTTCAGAGATATGCTCCGGAAACGAATTGTTTACGGACGGCCCAACGGCCCAACGGCCCAACGGCTCAACGCCGTCACATCATCATTTTCTCCTCTGCAACCTTGCGTATTGAATTCAGATTAAAAATATTTTAACCCGTCCATTAGCCACCTGGAAGTAACCCACATATCAAAAATTGTTATCCTAGCTTATTTTCTCACAAAGTTATAGGCAAAAGAAGAGGCCAAAAAAAAACGGAGGTAGAATCCATAGCTCCCTTCGCTCACCTACGGTGACGGCGGGAGCTAAAAAGAGTGAAGAGCATCTGGATTCTCAATAACGTTTAAAGTAAACTGATCACAAATGCTACTATTGGGCTCCAGTTGTAATTTAATATTTTTTGTGGTACGGTAGTCACGAATGTCCTGAGCAGCAATTACGAAAACAATGGCACACAATTGGGTCAATGTCGCGTATTCACCGAGGCTGTTCCATTTTAAAAATAGAAATGCAACTAAATGCAGTGTGAACACAAGGCATTGGGCCAATGCTGTGTTTATGTTGGGTCACCATCTTCGACGCTAAACCAGCATAAACACAACATTGGCTCAACGTATCGTGTTTGCTAGGTACATGTACAGTAGATGTGACGTAACGCCTCTGGGAAACCCGTTATCGTCATGGAAGGCGTAATAGTTGAGCCATGGGAATACATACGTCACCTTGCGTGTGTATGTTATAGCGCTGAGAAGTAGAGAACAGCTGTTTGTTAAAGTACTGTATAGTCTGTCTGACATACACATCAAGTGTGATGGCATCTGATATCAACACTTTGAGTACTACAGTACATCATGTACGGTATATTAAACAATTTGCACGGATAATTTTAGCAATTTTATCCTTTAAGCACTGACACTAAATATACTGATCATTTATGTCGCTAACCAATTTGATTTTATTGGCAAATGGACAGAATATAGAGCACACTATTTTCCCCGTATTGTTCTACTACTTCGTCCATACAATTTATTCATTCACAATGTAACTCTCAGGCATTTTATAAAAAGTTTTTGGTATCACCGGACTGCAGTTTTGTTGTTTTAATTCACAAACGCACGCAATGTCCCATAGATTTATTTCTAAAATATCGTGAGAACATGAAAATCAATCGATGCTATTGAAGAATGCGTCCGATTTATGGAGATCATAAAATTTTGAAAGATGAACATATCACGCAAAAAAAAATAAAAAAATTCTAAACTATAGTGAGGACATGAAAAGCAATCGATGCTATTGAAGAATGCGTCCGATCGATGGTGGTTATACAATTTTGAAAGATGAACATATCACGCAAAAAAATTGTGTGTGAACCTTTTTGTTTGTGTCTAGTTTGTTAACCATGTAGAGACCATGCTTTAGAAACATATTAATAATTACCAACGGGTTACTTTTCAGCACGTATGTTTACTACCCAGAGGGGTGCACAGGGGAAGGGTCAGAGGGGTCCTGATCACCCATGCAGATTTTCAAAAAATTCTGGTGAATTAATTCCTGGATATTTTTAATTTTATTTTTCGACCCCCCCCCCCCCCCTCTAAATCGGAAAGCTGCGGACGCCCCAGTGCTACCAAGCTATGTATATAGCAATAGACACCGGGCCTTTATTGATTTCAACATATTTCCCAGTGAGCATGGTAAAAACAAAACATTTGTATAACATTTATACAACGTCGGCCCAACGTCTTCGACGTGGGACCAACATCGTATAAATGTTATACAAACGTTTTGTGTTTACTGTGTTTAGATCCGGTTTTACGAAAAAGTCTGGAAAAGTTCTAGACTGTTAGGTACATGTATTATCAAGAACTTTATATAGAGTTCTTGGTATTACTTGAAGTAAACAAGCGTCCATAAATTTTTGATGCAAATTTATCCGAACACAAATTGTGACAAGTGTTAGATACAGACAGCCATACACAATGGGTGCCGCGGCGTGCAGCTGTACATCCATGCACACTCATTGCGCGCAGGCCGGATAGTGAGTGATCAGGTGATCAGGTGATGATAACCTTTAAACGCTACATCATCTGTCAGCACGGCAACGCTTTCCTTTTCCGACGCCGAGTAAATCAAACAAATTGAGTGGTAGTTACAACCATTCTTTATTTTTACTCGATAATAATGTGACATGACATTTCTCTCAAATTCATTTTCCACCACAGTCAAAAGAGCATTGTAGCTAGGTACACTCTTTTTAGTGCCCCCTCCCCCTAAAAAAACCACATTCCTTACACGTTTTTCAATGCCCTTTAAGATACTTTCCTAAGCAGGTGATATTGTGCTTCTTCTGAATTCTAGCTGGAATAAATACAGGACGTGATCGAATACGGGTTAACCATGTTAAAGATGTATCTAACATGTATACATACATCTATACAAGTATGGTATATTAACAATTAAACCGCTAATACCGACTAAAGTCGTTTTTTCAATCCCTTCCCTTACCCGAATAAATCACTGGTATTAGAGCGAAATGTGTGTTAACCATCAAGATTTGTAAATGTTTGCTCTCAAATTAAACAAATATCAGTAATTTTCACCCACTTTAAGTTGTGGCTCGCTGAAGCGAGACACAACTTAAAGTGGGTGAAAATTCAAATTATTTGATTTAGCTGGTTAAGGGTCAACCCTTAAATGACCCTTTAGTTAGGAGTCGAACAAGGTACATCAATTGATGCACTAATACGCCCAATTCTAATTCAGTACATGCACGCCACAAGTACAATTTCGTCTATGCATAAAATAACATAATGCTCACTTGAGATTGGCCATAAAGTTTTATCCATTGCACTGTGAATAATTAGTTGCCATGTAGGCCTATGTAAAATAAAGTATCTGAAAGCATGAATGTGGTGCGCGTACCGTTCACGCTGCAAGGAGGTGAACCTAAGAAACCAACTATGATCACTAATACCAAACTAAATTTTCAGGGAAGTTATCCATTGTTGTGACTTTTCGATCTGCAAACTGCACGACTTCAACACACAGCAATCAATCATGATTCATTGGTTTGCCTGAATGAAAAGTTAAAATTAAATAATTTGAATTTTTAATAAAATTATGCTTTTTATTAGGAATCTTGATCTCTATTACAATTACATATTTATTTATTCCTACGTGATATTCATTCGTATAGGTAAACCTTATTCCCATGGGAATAAGCCATAACAGTTTCTTAGTTATGAGCTATAGAACATAAAATGAAGTGAAGCGAAATTAAAATTTAATGTTCTCAAAATATGAGTAAGGCTGATTTTTTTAATGCAACGCTTAATTAAATGAAATCAGATAACAGATATAGTACGTCAAAGAGCATACATATATAACTAATTATATATCTTAGACTAGTGATCACTTTTTTTAATCACTATAGTAACTCATTTAAACTAACTTGCATTAATATTTAAAGCAATACAATTAGGGTATGTCGAAATCAAATAAAAAGTCAAGCGACATAGTGAGGCCCCAATGACAACCACAAAATTTATATTAAGGTAACTTGAAATTATATCACTCAACTATGATATTAAATTTATTGCTTCTTTGACAACTACTAGATACATGAGAGGGTGGGCTAAGATAAGATTCAATTGATTAACCATGTTAACTATATAATATACCCGTGCTGAGGATTTAATTGGTCATGTTTTCAGCTAAAAAAACTGAGTTCTCGGATGCTCTAATATTGATTGTGCGCATGTTATCAGTCAGCATGGGTCATTTGTGTACTGTGGTCAATGGAAGAAGACGGCTATGTTTGCACGCTCGTCCATCTGCACATGTTTATATGACTAATGTGTTGATACACGGTATCCAGTATCAGAACCCCAGCACAAATAATGATCAATCAGCGTAAAGAAAACTTGTGTTCATGGCAAACATACACATGTACGTGACCCTCAGCTTGGTCCAACAGGTCATGTTATACTGGTATACAAAGTATACTAGTATATAAAAGACTATTTATCAGGAAGATATAGTGGCTCGATAAGTGTTGCAAACACAACCCTAGCAACAAACAGCTATATTATTGTTTGTTCCATGACAATTAAAACATAAACTACCAATTATAAAATTACCTGGGCCTAATGTCGTTGATTAACAAAATACCACAACATATATAATATGGAACACAAGACACAGTAAATTGGGACCTAATTGACATATCATCATGATGATCATAGTGGGAAATACAATTTATACAATTAATATGCTGCTTAACATCTTTACATACTACTATATATAGCTTGTCCTAGTTACGTGTCCGATTGATTCCAAGTCATACACACAGTGTCGATCAATACGAGGTCTGATGTCCTCCAGATTGAAGATAAACTAAATGGACCAAAAAATAGAATTTTTGCACTTGATGTATCTGTATCTGGTAATACTTAGTAAATTATTGTTCAACGTGACTTTTCGTCCTGAACGTTCATTTAATTAGCTTTGAAACAGTGCAATCTGTTGTTGAAATGAATGGTGACATGAGATTTAGGGTGATAAGATTATTAAGAGTGTTTCTATTCAGTCGCTCATAAGCATGATAAGGGGTTTCTGGGCATGTCCAGGGGATTTACCTCCAGACGGCCAAAGACATGGGTTTCACTAGGCAATTTAATGCTGAAACACCGTGGCCTTTCTTACTCATAGTCCACAGAGTAACAACATCTGAGGGTAACTCAATTCATTCCACATAAGAAACCTAATAATTTTCAGGTAGTTTTTAAGACCTACCATGCATTGCCACATCACTGCCTATACCAATGTGGGAGCTCCATTAGCACCGCTGTTGAGCGGGAGGGAACACGGGTCCGACAGTGTACGCTGCTGACAATCCGCCCGAATATTGTAACCAGACATGTGGAGGCGGCAGCTTTGCTTGGAAGATCGTTGTAGAATGCTGATTCTGTGCTATGCCGCGCAGCATGCAACAGACCAAGGATACATTGCTTGAACAGACGGAATAGATCCCTAATCCCTAATGAATGACCAGTCCCGGGTGGGGGCAAAAAGTACTACTACTAGTACTATATAGCAGCCATAATAGTGTCCCGAAAACAACTAGGACGAGCATTCTACACGCCACTTGCGAAATACGGAGTGAGCTTTTATACTCACTTGTGCGCTGGGTCTGTATAATACGTTTCAAGCAAGTGCCAAATCAGATGAAATTATACGAAATTTGTATGAACAATTCAAGTTTTGAATGAATGAAAAACAGAAACACACAATTAAGCAGCAGGACTAGGGTTAAATTTCAGACAAAAGTGACCAGAATGACGCTCCTGGCATGATACAATCTAAGTCAGCTTCATGTCACTATATAGTATAGCAGCAGTACAATTTGTTGAATCAAACTACTTTATTATAATAGTACTGGTACTTTTTCTGAGAAACGAAAAATCACTTTTCTTAATCTGGAGAAATATATTGCGATTGGTAATTTTACATGATTTTTTCGTTTGGACAAAAAAGTACGTTTTTAACAGTTACATGTATGATATTATCATTCAGATATGTGATGGTTTTCATCGAAATCTAGGATTAATGTACTCTATATACAATAACTAATGCAAATAATATAGAAAATATTTCAAACTATGGTGGATAGGCTAGTTCACAAATTTACGATGTCGATACATAGAATAACGTGTGTACATGTATCATGGTGTAGCGGAGCAGTTTTCTACCCAATTTGGAGCAAATGCTACTGCAGCAACTTTTAATTTTTGACATGGAGAACAGTACTGTAGCTTGGCAAATGTACGACTGCTATACATGTACACATTTTTGGGGAATACAAGTAAATACATCCAGAAATTTACCACGTAGATATCTGCAATTATCAAGAACAGGCTACATAAAAACAATATTGCTATAAATTAAATTAAATTTAAGCAGCAAATAGGCATACTCAACCAACAAACCCAATAAGTTAAGCCAATGTTGGTCTAATGTTGACCCATCTTCTGTGACAATGGCCCAACATTAAGCCTGTACAGTTTGCTCAAGGAATGTGAGATATGTGAAGATAAAAGCCTCACAGCAAACAGAGACATCAATCCAGTGATGGGTTAATGCTGGCCCACCTCACAAACTCTTGCGATTTGCCAAGATACAGACAGACTAGGATTCACCAGTACAAATGATATAGACCTAATGCTGTTCAAATGTTGGATCAGTGTGGTGGAGAGTAACGGTCAGTGAGAATTGAATCAGATATAACTTCACTCAAAATGGTCAATGTAATAATGTCTGTTTATTTTATCGATTTAAGAATTAAAACGTGTGAATTGTTGGTAATTTTAGCGGATTCAGTTTTGGTATTAATTACAGTCAATGTTTCACCTTTTTTTAGTTATTTGTCATTTGGCTCACGCCACAAAAAGATAGGCCCTATGTGAAATCACTTTTTTTATAGATTTGAAATTCTAACGTTTGATTTTATAAGATTTCTAACTTTCAAATTCTTAGTCTTGGAGTAGTCCTGGCACCATTTAAATTAAGTTACAAGCCAGTTACATTACTGCATAAATGTAATGTTCAGCATTGAGATCGGCGGCGCACAGTAGGAAAAACAGTACTGTTTATGCAAAACTTGTTTATTTTGCTTTGCTGCACAAAAATAACCAACGTGTGCTTCACCCAAAAATGTGTAGCAAAAAAAAAATCCGACCTACCTACCCTATTTCTAAAAAGTCTGTTACCGGAAACATACTTTTTTTTTAGGCCTAATCAGCTACTTCTATGTTTTTTCATGATAGAACATTAAAAAGATGACTGGTATTTAAAATAGTCAGAAAATAATCAAATCAAATATACTACATTTATGAACACATAAATCTGTAATGTCATCCTTAGAATGCCCATCCAGATCCTTAAATATCATGAATATATACAAACGTTGTGCACTGGTAACCGTAAGTAGACTACTGTAATACCAAAGACCCTGTACAATAAGACAGTCGACTCTCCCCAAAACGTGAAATCGCTCTCAGTGCTGTCCCCCGGTATTGGGGGTTGGAACTAATGCTTTTACCATCTATCAAGTATGATTTCACCATATTACGACGAGTAATTATGACATTGATCCTATTAAAAACAATACATACTTTACATCATAAAAATCAGAAAAATAGGTATTGACGGAGGTTTACTTCTATTTTTTATCCAATAATTTGTTGGTTAGTTATTAATACTTTTTAATTGTCTTCTCCCCTTTGGTACCTCAGGGGTTGATGCGCCCGTATAAACAAGTATGCATATTCATTGTTTACAAACAACAGGTGACGCCCAGCTAACACAAGACGTCGACCCAATTATAGTGTAATGCTGGTCCAAGGTTTGTAATGCTGGTCCAGCATTACCCCATCATTGGTTCATCTTCTCATATCTGCTGGCAGGTGGTATGGGTGCAAGGGTAGATACGGGCAAAGAAAACCAAGATAAAGACAATGGAAATAATATATATAATATTACTATATATTATAGTCTAATTACATGGATCATTTGTCATGTTTACCATTCGGAATATACCTGAACAGAAATATTTTGTTGATATAAAGCATGTTTCGGTTACTGCTGATTTTGTCACAGAATTAGCTCATTCAATGCTGAAATCATTCACGCCACAAACGGGTATGACCATTGAGGGAGAGAATATTTTTGTATAATATTATATATCAGTGGATATCTTTGTCGCAAAGTGTCGCGATCTGCATGTGATCAATGTAAAGTAATTTTGATGCCACTAATAAATTGCATACATTTCTGTCTGAGAAGCAATATTTGAATATTCAAGGTGTGGGGCTTTTGTTTCTCGTCAAAACTTAATACAAATAATTGGTTCAACTGAACAAATTTTCGGAAATATACCTGAACACATTCTACATAGGAGTCACAACAAAGATCAAATTATTACCATCATCAAAGACACTAAATCACGTGCAAGTTGTGAATGTTTCACGCTAATATTACATATTTATGTCCCCATTCGGCTACACCATGTACTGCGGGAAAACAATGAACACCTTATTACCAGTAACGGCAGGAGAAATAAAACATTATTAAAATTCATCTATAAATAAATTGTGTCATAAAAATGAACGTGTCTTGTTTTCAAGATATCAGTATACCGTACTGCTAACGCTCCAGTCCTCAGTGGCATTGATGGCAGTGGTCCGAGAGAGAATGCTCACATATTATAATTTTATAATATTGCTTTTGTGTTCTAAATATATTTCTTTTAATAATAAAAGTTTGAATCAAAATACACGTTTGCCAAGTTATGGTTGTTACCAATGTATTGCCCCGATCTCCTTTGTGGTCGCTATGCTTGACTACATATCGTCACTCCCCTCCCGTTCTGTGCCCACATATTTGCTTCTGTTATTTAAATGAAGACATTTTAATTTCTAAAAAATGTATGATAATATCACATGACTTTTCTGCTATATTAGCAGTTATTTTCGTTCCAAAAATAAATATTGCAGAGATAATGTCATAACTGTCAAATCTAGAAAAACATTATTTTTTATTTGGAGGCTAAAGTGGTGAAATTATCACTTGTTTTATATGATGATACACTTGCTAAAGCATAGTTCCAACTCCCATTAAAAGGGGACAGCACTGCACAATGTAATACACGCATTTGTATGGCGAAATCCGTAAGGCCTAAAAAAAAATATTGTTTGTTTCCGATTTCCGACCGACCCTATCAAAACATGTGCGACCCAAATTTATTTTATGGATTACCAAAAAAAAAAAAAAAATTTTTTTTTTTTTTTTTTTTTTTTAGGAAATCAATAAGTTCAGGGATGAGTTACCGACTGTAGTCAAAGTAACTCTGAAAAACATTACGAAAAGGAGAGTGGGGTCAAAAAGTGTAAAAAAATACATAATGTACAGATAAGACATGCATGAAAGTGAATTTGGCACCAAATAAAATAAAATAAAATTCTTACCTACCGATTGGTTGAAGTGACAAAAAATAAAATAAAAAATAAAATAAAATAAATTTCCTACCTACCCACTGGTTAAACTGACAACAAATCGGAAACAAACATATATTTTGTTTTGGCCTAAGTTGATCATCTTATTGTACAGGGTCTTTAGTAATACCCTTTACAACACAAATTGGTTATAACCCTTCACATGCGCATTTTCCAAATTGACTGGGTGAGACACATAACAGACAAGGCATAGCATGCCTGTGTAACCTGGTAAAAATGTGTTCCTGCTCAATTGCAAATTTCTGTTAATGTTACATACCAGGGTAAATGTTATTCAGAGAAAAAAGAATACTGCGATTGAATGTTTTTTGGTTTCGGTGCTGAGATTAAATTAATTTTAGTGTACGAACCCTTGGTGAGTGGTGACCTTACTTCGACGCTGGCCCAACAGCATTGGTTGAATGCCCTGTGTTTGTTAGGATCCATCGGCGGGGTTTCTGCTTGATTTTGCAAAGGGTTTTGAAGATATGGTGCAAAGACATTTTGCCCATTATGTATTATTAGCTGTAATAAATCTCTGTCAAAATAAAAGTGGGTCAAGGTCATCACCTTTGAGCTGGACCTGTAGTTTCTTCAGTTAAATGCACCAATGGTGGTAAAAAAGTACCGGTATGCATGACAAAGCTAATTGTAAATGACAAACTGCAGCTACACTGCAATAAATTAGACAATTTTCTAGCTTAATCTTTATTTTTCAAAAATGCATAGAGCTATATATAGCTCTGTATTATATATAGCTCTGTATAAACAAAATATGAAGACTCAAACTCTTCAAAAGATATTCCACATTGATCAAAGAAATTTTAACAGTGCTATAATGTGAGTGACTTAGCATCAAATTAATCCGAGGGAGCCCTGTCAACTGGGAATGAGTGGAAACAAATTACATATCCATCTAATTATATCATGCTTCGACTCGGCCTCTCATGAAAAATCACAGCTTGTAACAGTTTGTCGTTGTTTAGAGACAGGAAAGTTGTATTGTACAGTAGAACCTGCAGCCACCTGTAGAATAAGCAGCCACCTGCCTTAAAAGGCCACTTTTCCTGTGTCACAATGCAGAGCTCGAAATTAAAGGGTGCCCGCATGCTCGTGGCACCCTAAATATGCTAAAATGGCCATATTGTTTTTTTTATCAGAAGTTGATAGGCTTAGGCCTGCAAATCTACACCACTGAATTGAATTGAGTTAGCCTATGATATCTGAAACAAATTATTTAGATGATGTTTTTTGGGGGTTTTAGGACTCCCCAAAGTCTTTCATCATTATGTGCAAACTTTTTTTGTCAAAATGAGTTGAAATTGTTGGAAAAAGTGTTCCTGAATTTTTATGTTATTTTCAAATAGGGCCAATAACTAGGGCACCTAAAATTTCGGGCGGGCACCTAAAATTTTGTAAAAGAGTGCCCTGTTGGCATCTCTCCAAAAAGTTTAATTTCTAGCCCTGCAATGGACTATGGTGGCTGCCAGGAGGTTCGTTTATATATAGGAAATGTCATTTTGGGGAATGGCCAAGTGGCCTCCCATAAGAGGATGGCTGTTTATAAGAGTGAGTCATGGCGTGATGGTTCATATACAGTGGAACCTGCCATGAGCAGGCAGGTGGCTGCTCATAAGAGGTTCATTTACATCATAGGAAATGCTATTTTGGGGAATAGCCAAGTGGCAGGATCTATTGTAATACCAGAAATACTCGAGATATCAGGTAAGTATTTCTGTTAAAACATAATATTAACCCTTACAACACTGGAATTTTTTTGTATAAACCATGGAAACCATTGAAGAGTTTTCTTCAATATCAAATCATCATAAACATGATAAATGTGATTGTCTTAGTTAGCGCTTCCTGCTTCATTTGAATACAGTACTAGGAAAGTGGCCTCCCATAAGAGGTTGGCTTCAAAAGATATTGTACATTGATCAAAGGAATTTTGCCTACCTATATTACGGGTCTGTACAGCCGTTAGAAATATTTTTAGTCTTACAGTGCTCGGATCGACTTTAGACGTCATAATCTGACATCGATCGTTCACTAGATCTATGCGTTATCTGTGTAATAAAAAAAAGGTTAGGCTGCTTCTTACTGTGTCACACACTATGATTGGCTCTTCAGTCTTAGGTCAGCCAATCCGCATACATCAAACATGTGCCTTGCAATCTGTCAGTCAAGGTGGCATGCAATATTATATATATATATATATATATATATATATATATATATAATATGTATATATATATATATATATATATATATATATATATAAATTCTGTGTGTCCTCTCGTGGTTCAAACATGTATGCAGGACACGCTGAATAATTACCTTTGTGTGGATTGTAGCCTTGTTGGCTTTTCTGATTGAAAATATGTTGATTTTCAATATAGAACACAGAAATTAACTTCAATATTTGTAAAAATTATAAGTAGTGATGTGCCGATGATCGATTATAATCAACAATTGGTCATTTACTTTAAAAGAAATGTGTATAAAAGAAGATTTGCTGAAAAAAAATGAGCCAATTGACCTTGATCATCGGTCAGTTGTACCAACCAATTCCAACTGATCATCGATTATAAAATCCCAACCAATTCCCATCACTAGTTATAAGAGGGAATCATGCCTCAACATTGATAATGAGGCAGGCTCTAGTCAGCTAGTACCGAAGAAATATTATTTTTAGCTGGAATTGTCAGCAAAAATTAAAATTAGGTCTTCAGTATTAGGACTCGTTTAAAATTGGGTAGGACTTCTCATTTTTACAGAAGAAAGAGTCCTTCTGTCACCTGGTCACCCTCGAATTGTGCAAAGCCACTGAAGTCGAGTGTCACGATATCTATCGAAACACACACACAGTGTATGTCAGGGGCGGATTCAGGGTGGAAAAAAGGGCAGCATCACCGTAGATAAAAAGGGCACAAACATATAAAATAATAGGCGAGAGTCGGAGGCTCAAAGAATTTTTTTGCTAATAAAATACCAATTATAAAAATACACTATTTCTAGGTATCTGGTGAATAACAAATGGGATCATAATCACCTAATTATCTAATCATATATACAGAGAATTAGATTTTCTAGATTTCAAAGGGGCATTTAAAAATTGAGGGGAGATCACGTGACCCCTGTGACCCCCCCCCCCCCCCCGATCCGTCCCTGTATGTCAACACCCTACATAAATATGTAAGTAGTATTAAGAGTGTAAATTATGAAATTAATCAATACAATAAGCAGGTGGATGTGGGAGCTAATTTCATGGTCGACAGATTTGGGGGCAGAAAAATAGGATCATAAATAACAATTTAATCAATTATCTCTAAAAAATTAAATCAAACATGGACTAAGACATATTTATTCACAGCACCTGCTGCACATCCAACAGACCGCCAGGCTCCCATGTATTGTATAAAACACAATAATTGGAGTGTAGGTATGGTACATGTAGGTGTGGCTACCATGGAAATCAAGATTTATCGTGTGCAAAAATAGACTGATAAAAACTATCAATGAAGTCAAATCATTGCAATATGATTGCTATCTCCAACTAGGATTACTAATGCTCATGATGACATCCTTTGTGGTAAGATTTTATATTATTTTCATGATGTTTTGGGTGTCTGTTTTGAAATTCTGGATGAACCCTAAGGTGGAAGTTTAGACCCTACCCTAACAGTTAAGGGCCTAATATTAGGCAAATGTGGGCCTAAATAGCAGTCCTTCCCAATAGCGTCAGACTGACCGGACCTGTCAGGTAAAACAGAGGTAGGTCCGGCAAAATACCCAACCACATCGGACCTACAATCTGGTTAATTTTTTGGTCAGTTTTGTTTCTTGGTCGTTTTTTTGGTCTCACGAGGTGAGAATCGGCCATTGACTACGTACTTTCTGGTGACTTTTTTTTGGTCTGGTAAAACTTTCAAGTTTACAGGACCTACTGTCCAGTGAAATTTTGATCTTATTTGAAAAGACTGAAATAGTAGTGAGTTTTATGCAGTGTCTAACCGTACGTGATTTAGGCCTACCGTTCGTATAACATGCTACTCGTACAACTAATTGACGGTATTCGTTGGTAATATGTAGGCCGTACGATTAACGGCAAATACGTAAGAAAATTTAGTCTTGTAGTGTACATAAGGATATACACTCCCAATAGTGTCTCCGACGGTGGAGGATGGTCCAAAATGAAAGTTAGCTTTTCGGTATCCAGTCAGCTAATTCTCAAGCATTGTCACAAAATTTTGTAACCATTCTTATCTAGTCTTTGGCAACAACCCTGAAAATCTCGCGAAATTCCATAATTTAGCATAACAAAAGTTTCGTCATAAATAGACATTTATTACATGGTCTTAACTTTTAAACTATACAAATTTTTTTTACAAAATTTACGAGACCGATGCCAAATGATTAGAAAATAGGGTTAACAAAATTTCATGACTGGATAGCTAAAAGCTTACTTTCATTTTGAATTAACCTCCACTGTCGGACAGTTTGTAAGCTGGTAATCCTTTAACGATAGAGTAGGGGACACTATTTATATGACGCTGGGACCATATTTTCTGATCTATATAGCAACGCAAATTTATTATTAAAATACACTACTTTTTTATGACGTTGGGATCACCTGGGGATCACAGTCCTCCCGTATAGAAAAGACAATGTCAAGTGGTTGAAAATTACTCATTGATGAATTCAATCATATAAATTTAATCATGTGAATCTGACAATATTCAATAGACTGAATAACTTGAATTTAGCCTAACATTACAAGTCTAAGTTGAAGTTTTTCTTCAACATGAAGAAAAAAAAGCAGACTTGTTCATTCAATCATTGAATCAATGAGATTCAATGCAGCAATAAAATATATTAGACTAGTCACTAGACTATTAATTATTATTATATTTTTTGATAGACTGTCACTCACTGTCACTAGGCTAGGCCTAGAATTTATACTTCATAGGCCTACTAACTAACGTTAGGCTAAAGGTTAGTTTATTATAAATAAATAAGATGACAAAGTATACATGGTTCACGGTATACATTATTATTCACAAATACAAGTATTGTAATATGATTTACGTAGCCTAGCGCAAGCTGGAAAATCAGAAAAGTAAAAACGTAGGAAACGCCAGAGCCACAGGTAAATTTGTAACAGCTGTTCTGTCTCTTGACAGTGCTGCCACTTCGCAGTTTAGCTCAGTCGGGACCTTTCATAAATACATGAAATAACGTTATTTATGACAGAAATAACATTCCACAAACCGCTAATTTTCCAAATTCTTCAATTGCTTTCAGTGCAGAGTCAGTCAATTTGACGTGGACGACAGATTTACCAGCGCTGGTGGAATCTAATGAAGATAAACCATATTGATGTCCTTCCACCAGCGCCGCCATGATGTTTCTGTTTACTGGGTATACAGCGCATGCTCGGTGAACTCTGCTCACCACTTCTCTCACGACGTAACTGGATGAAAGCGCAAGTCTGCGTTCGCACCGCTATTCCTGTCCCACAAACAACGGAGAACAGCCAGCCTAGCTTGAAAGCTGTAAACGCTTAGAACTAAGGCACATAGACAGACTACTATTAAGGTAGCCCAAAACTTTGCCTACAGTCTGCACATGATGATGTAGGCTGTCTCAGTGTGGATGCCCAGAACTTTCTTGCCAAATTTGGTCAGGTGCGCCCGGCCGTTCACCATGTTCACTCAGCAAAATTATTTTTTAAAGCAGAATTACTGAACATCAGTATTATCATACTGTTATCCTAATTTTATATAGGGCCTACTAGATATTAAATCAAGCAAATTAATAAAATGTTACAATATGAAAAGCTATGACAAAACGGGCTTGGGGGCCTATATTTAGAAAATATAGGCCTACATCCTCAACCCTTATTGGCCCCCTTATAGTCCGAGCTAGGGCTTACGGTAGATTCAGGTAGAGCCAGTGGCGGATCCAGCATAGTGCGTAGGCCCTACCCGGCGTACGCCCCCCCCCCCTTATTGGTGAAAATATTGCATTTTCATACATTTTTTGCAATAGAGTGAAGCTAACAATCGTTTGTGAATTACGCTTCCCCCTCTTACACATTCTGCATCCGCCACTGAGAGCGATAGCCTACACTTAAAAGCCTTTTTCCAGCTATGTGCAGTTTGTTATTCAAGAGCAGCAACTCCCTACGCTTAAAACCTCAATCAGCACCCATCTATAGGCCTACTGATTATTTGGGTAAAACCAAAAATTGGGGTAATTTTACATAAAATTAGTGTCCCCAGGACTTAACAGGTCCGCATTTTGATTTAAATATAGAGCCTAATAATATTAAAAATAAATGCTGCAACTTCACGTTTAAGCATTATTACTTAATAATGACTATGTTCAGATTATTTGTAAAAAAAATATATATAGGCCTACATGGTTTTAAAAGAGCTCTATTACGACACAGCTTATTACGACACAATTTGTTTGAAATAAAATTAAAACATTTTAATCCCATGCTGAATTTTGAAAGGTGCGTGAGAGGGTGATGTTGCGGAAACAAATTTTCTGTGTATATTATTATATTTTTTAAGTAATAATTCTTGACATATTGCTAGAGCTGTGACAAGGTCACACCATACACCATACAGAATACAGTGATATTAAGTGGGAGTATTGGTCCATGGTTTAACAACAATGATATTTTCTCGAAGTCTATGATAGCAAGAGAAACCTTGTATTACATTTTTGTATTTGTTTCGATTGCAAAATAAAATATGTTTATACAAAAGTCTATGAGGCTTTCTAGGATGTAATTTATATCGACAATCGTAATAAATAATGCGTCATCTTACCCCACACAAGATGGGGAAGATGACTCACACTTGAATATATATATATAAGTTGAGCATGATTGCACATCAACATTTTAACCCGTGATGTTGAGTTAACCCCCCTCCCCAGCAAACACAAGACGTTGAATCGATGCTGGTTCAACGTACGTAGTAGACGATGGACGAACGTTAAACCAGCATTGAATCAAGGTCTTGTGTCTGCTGGGTTATTGCTTATTACTGTGTTTTATAGGCATAATGGTCTTGCAATACAAAGGCCTGAATGAAAATAAGTCCAATTCAATGATTTCGTTTGTATTTTTTTGCATTTCCAATATGAACTCACACGTAATCTATATTGACCTTGAATAGTCCATTCACGTTTAAAAATACATCTTGCTTTAATTTCAACAGATATGAGATCTAGGCATATCATTGCAATAAGAGAACAAAAATGCAAATATTATGGCAATATAAAATAATAACGATATTTTCATTTTTTTGCTGGAACATTCAAATTGCATTGCAAATGCGTTTAATATAAAATTGATTAATTCAGGGCCTAATTTATAGCAGCTGATCATCTTACCCCTGACATAACTTCATCTTACCCCAAATTGGCGGGGTAAGATGGCGCGGGATATTGATAATATTATACTGCTATAACTTGTTCCAAAAGTTGTTTACCCAAAAAATAATTTTTCTAAAAGATGTAAGACATATAGAAGTTTTTCTAAGAAATATAAGTTCTGCTAGAGAGCTTGCACATTTTTAAGAATATAAGAGTATCTGCTTACATGCGCCGTTTTTCCCCTGTCCACCCTAATTTTGATGAATATACATGTCCCCACATTTGATCATAGCCCTGCCATGTAAAGCCGCTTACAACTCCCATAATAGAGAATTTCACCTCGGATTATTGTAGTTAGATCCCTTCCAACGGAAAATGACCAGAGTAGACATCTCAAAGCCGGGGAAAGAAGTCACCACAAGCAATTTTCAAAATGGCCGCCGGAGCCCATAGTAAGAATACGATTATTATCATCTCATGAACCAATTATCATATCCAGGCCACCAATATATCCACTAGTATGTTTTTATTATCGAAAAATCGATCGGGCAAGGTTTTATAACAATTAGAAAAAAAATAAACTATTTTTATTAATAATAAAAAAATATTTGACCTGCAGTAGGCCCAAGTATAGAATGATAGACTCCATAATATCCAGTAAGCGCACTTAGACCAGGATCTGCCCTACAGGCCCGTATAGTTGAGTCTAGAGAGTTTCTCGTTTCATTCGTGATACACTCACACTGACCATTAATATTTCAGGAAGTGATCGGCGATATAACGCCGCTAGAGCATAGAATCCAAAATGGCTGCCAATGACCTTAGTGTTTAATTAACTTTTGAAATAATTAACTTAGAAACATGTGTAATACCAACTTTCCGTGTGATTTTGTCCTACCAAACTAATCTTTATGGTCAAATCACAATTTGGAGGTCTTCCCATTGCTAAAATCCGAGATGGCGGATATTATCCATTTATAAATGATATTTTACTGCAGCTAATCTTAAAATCACCTTCTCCAGTGTCCATCACAAATTATGATTGATACTTTGCCTAGTTCATCTAATCATTGTTTGACTCTATTTATGTGTTATCTTATAGTAATGTGCCTGAATACTCGGTTGTGTACAGCCGTTGATGTAAAAAATCCAAGATGGCCGCCAACTTCTATGTCGTAGGCTAGTTCTGAAGCAATTGACTTGGGAACATATGCAATACCTTATCACCAACATTTGTATTGACGCAGAATGCATTAAGTGGTGTGTAGATATATTTTTAAACAGCTTTTTGTGTTATAATGTAACATCAAAACAGCTAATTAACTTAAGATAACAGCTGGCTTTATATCGATTAAACACATATTAAAATCAATAATATTGACCTTCTTCTGCAATAAGCTCTTTTACCATGTTTATTGGTACATATATACTTCTGCAATAAGCTCTTTTACTATGTTTTTACATTGCGTTTTACATGTTATATATAGTGGAATAAGAAATTGACATAAATCATATCGTAGTTTTGAACGGATTGACTTGGAACATGTAAAGTAGGCCCTATATCCACTATTATGTCAGGTGAGCTCAACATACCCAACATGTTACTTGTATGTAGCCTACAGCGAATTTCTCTTTTGATTATTTATGTACTCCAAGATATAGACATTTCAAGAGGTTATTAATTGTTCGAAATCGTCGGCGCAAAACCGCTAAAGCTGATTGGTCTGTCGCTTTGGGTTGTTGGAGCACGAAAACCAAGATGACTCCCATCAGTCATAGTGCACATTTACCTTAGATATGCTTATTTACAACTCTAATATTATGATTTTTTCTTGCCAAGTGAATGTCCCAGCTGGGTTGCATTTTAGATCTTCTTTCTATCAAAAGATGGAGGTTTTTGCCGTCTGGCACTTACAATCTTATATGCTAGGTTCTCTTCACAGATTTTTATGGAGAAATATTCAGTGTCTGATTCTGTGATTCCATGACTGGAGTATCTGAAATTTGTGACTAGTTAGTGGTTAAATTACTAAATCATTATGTGTTTGCT
Organism: Flabesymbios commensalis; assembly: GCA_964017125.1. NCBI lineage: Eukaryota > Metazoa > Annelida > Polychaeta > Terebellida > Flabelligeridae > Flabesymbios > Flabesymbios commensalis. Next base: position 29,926,058 of record OZ024908.1, read on the forward strand.
TCCGTGACTAGAGTATCTGAAATTTATGACTAGGTAGTTAGTGATTAAATTACTAAATCATATGCCCATCTTCTTCATAATTTGAGTAGGGCGACATTAGATTAGAAACTGATATAAGAAGGCGCTATATGTCTTCCATAATCCAGAACGATTTTTTGTAATATAAAAGCACTTATCACGCATAAATATGTATTATCTGTTATGTTATTTGTTTGTTCATGGGTTAAAACAAATCTCGTGATTGGATCAAATAATCGGTAATTGTATATCAAGTGGGTTATGTATAAACGTTATGTATATTTCCACAGTGGTGGTATTATTATAATGTAATGATTTGTCAATAACTTATCATTAAGCAGTCAGTGTATATTTATCTTTCAAATATGCGGATATATGCAGGGTCAATTATGAAGAAACAATTTGGTTCTGTGAGCTTAAGCTCTGGGATAATTTTTGTGATGGCACAGAATTGAGATAAACATAAAATAATCTAAAATACCAATGATACAAATGTATCAAATACAGATGATGAAGATGGTGAATTCGTATTATATAGAATCTAAACATATAAATTTACTTCACAAAGTCGCCACTAGTTTATTGCCTACTGGGTTAGGATAGAATTATGAATATGCTGATATTGATAATGGACATTAAACCGATGGTGTTGATAATGGACATTGAACTGATGGTGATTATTGTACCAAGTGCTTCACTAGTGTTCTACCATGTACTTTGTCTCACCAAGGAGGTTATATTACACAATTTCCTTGGTCTCATGAAGTGGCGACCATACTTCAATGATATCCATCACTCTGAGGGTTCCTCTTGTGCGTGTTGAATTATTCACTGTCACTACATTTCTAGTGACATACCAGTACATTGTAAACATGTTTAGAAGCAGTGTGGAAGACGTTGACACTCATTGTCAAACAACGAGGTATGGGACTTCTCAAGATTCTTCCACATGACCTCTTGCAGTCTTCTCGTATTTTTTATTTTGATCCACCTGCCAAAGCCTACCTAGACAAATATAGGTCTAGGCTGTTGGCAGAGATAGAACAGCATCTGAGTCAAAATAGCTGGTCATCGGTAAATAATTTTAAATCTCACATAATTTTGGACATTATGTCAAAACTAAGACAAATGCAATTATCCAACTGCCGTACAATTGGTGGCGTCACTCGCCAAGTGATTGCCTCAGCAGAACACGCTTGTGAAAATGAGTTGTTGCATGTCATACTTGACCCCTACTCTGAGATGTCACTAAAGGAGGGTAACGAGTTACGGACATCAAATATTACTCCAATTGACCTTCTCTCCATGACCAAAACTGTTCCCACACCCTCGCAACTGGACACATTTTGGGCATCAATACTGAACAAGTGGGGATTAGGCTCACAGCTATTGGCTCGTGAACTTATGAAGGAATATGACAATATCCTTGTTAGTTCGTCTTTATCGCCACCCTTAAAACGTTATTTCATTACACAATTAGACAAATGGATTGAAGAGGGAGGTTCTAGAATTGTTCCTCATATGTAGCTTGGGCATGGAGCATTGTGGCTTCAATTTTGAACTGGTGAAAAGAGATGAATACTTCGATTACACAAATTTCTTCAAAACCAGGGTGTCTCGCTTGCCAAAAATGTAACTAAAATCCCACATTCTCGCACGGGGTGATTGCATGAGTAAGATGGGTTCAACGCACACTCTAGGCTTTAAATGTGACTTTGCTCGATATATATATCAAACTTTGTGGGAAATGAATAGCTAAGCAAACAAGATTTGACATTTGTAAAAGCATACATCGTAAAAGTATTGGCCGGTATTAAATCAAACACAACTGTAATTAGATTACACGATATTCGAAAAAAAACTTATACCAGCTTTTCAACAACCAAGGGTATTGATGCCATACCCCCTACAAGTTCAGAGGTTCTTTTCCCTTCTAAATGTATAGTGCGATGTCACCAAACATTCTCAGATTGTGTCAGTGTTCTGGCAAGTGTGACGAATGATGTGGTTGTAAGGGTGCTGGATTTACGTGTGTACTATTTTGTCATAAGGGTGAACATGCATGTGGGCCATAAGAGTAAGACAGAAGGTATTATTAGTTATTCAGTTACATGATATAAGTAATTAAATTATTTTCTGGTATGGGTTCTCACAATAAAACATGTTATCTAAGAAAATAAATACCATTTGAATTGTGTTCTAATTTATTTTATTCGATACAGAATACCGGAAAACATATAGTTAGACATATCAATCATTAAAATAGACAAAGAGGTTCATGAGATAGTGATATAAGTGTTTTCAATATGGCCGTTGGCGGCCATTTTTTAAGATGGCGTCCCAGAACTACTGACACCGGCTTTATAAGTTATTTTATTCGATTCATAATACCGAAAAACATATTGTTAGACATATTAGTCATTAAAATAGACAAAAGGGCTCCTGAGATATTAGTATTAGTGTTTTCAATACGGTCGTTGGTGGCCATTTTCAAGATGGCGTCCCAGAGCTACTCGCCTTGGCTTTGAAAGTTATTTTACTCGATTCAGAATTTAAAAAAACATATAGTTAGGCATATTAATCATTAAAATAGACAAAAAGGTTCCGCAGATATTATTATTAGTGTTTTTTATTATGGCCGGTGGCGGCCATTTTACAAAATGGCGCCCCAGAGCTACTCGCCCCGACTTTGAAATGTCTACCCTCGTCATTTTTATTGAGGAGGCATTATTTTATCAAAATCAGATGAGACATGCCGTATTATGGGCTTTGTAAGCGGGTCTTTATGGCAGGGACAGGACTGCATTTGCACTCTACTCCGTTACCATCATTGTAGCATGCCCCATCAAGTGAATAATCATGAACTAAGATTATATCAAGTGTAGTTTGATACACTGAAGGGCCTTATACGAGTTTTTCACACTGAAAGACTTTATATTGTTGAGTGACAAGTTATTAGAAACAGGTATTACCAAAAAGTTAGAAAATATGCTTTTGTTTTTACTACTCTATTCCTAGCCTTGTGGGTATAAAAACAGGTTTGGTTTTATGCTTGCATGCCTAGAACTATACCTAGCTGCTATGAGGCCTATTCCACCCGTAGAATATATCTTTGAATTATTGCTCATATATTTTCATTAATCCAAAGAATACTATTAATTTTACCACTCCGTTCATCTCTACTCCGTTACCAAGAAAAGGGAACAGAGTAGTGAATTGCCAAATTTTATGGGTTTTACAGTAATAATGATTGATGATATAGTTTTTTAAAACATGGCTCGTTGTCCCCATATAAATAGAGCACCCATTTATGATCGATGTTATGATAAGAAAATATACAGTTTATATTTATGTCGAGCCAAACATTTGGTAACGGAGTTGAGTATTTTTTGGCTTGGTAACGGAGTTGAAATAATGATTTTTTTATCTCGTCAAATTTTCTTAAATTTTTAACAGTTTTGAGGTACGATTGTTTAGTATTATGCTTCAATAAAGATATCACGTTTAAAAGTGTGATGTCAAGCTAAGCAAAGTAACATAATTTTTGAAATGGTTTGGATTTGGTAACGGAGTAGTAAGTGGAATGTTGCAACTTTTTTAAAATGACGTTTTTAAAGCGAAAAAAAAATTTCTAGCGCAGCCAGTGACTTTTTTATGCTCTATTGGGATCAGTGCACCAAACCCATCAAGTAGTTTTCCTCTTCTTTGATGGTCACATCACTGCCATTTTTGATGCTACAAAATTACCCCAATTTTTGGTTTTACCCATTTATGTACAAATATTAGTATTTACGAATATGAATGTTTTTTGTGTGTGCTGCAGCCACGAAAATAGGGCTAAGCCTAAGACTTGTCGGGAGTGGAGTGAGGGGGCAGGAGTGGAGTGAGCGGCGGGAGTGGAGTGAGGGGGCGGGAGTGGAGTGAGGGGTGGGAGCTAAGAGCGAGAAGGCGGGGGTGGAGTGAGGGGCAAGAGTAGATTGAGAGGGCGGGAGTAGAGTTAGGGGCGGGAATGGAGTGAGGGGCAAGAGTAGAGTGAGGAAGCGGGAGTTGAGTGAGGGGCGGGGGGTGGAGTGAGAGGCGAGAGTAGAGTGAGGGGGAGGTAGTGGAGTGAGGGGGCGGGGGTGGAGTGAGGGGCGGTGGTTGAGTGAGAGGCGAGAGTAGAGTGAGGGGGCGGGAGTGGAGTCAGGGGCAGGAGTGGAGTCAGGGGGCAGGAATGGAGTGAAAGCGGGAGTGGAGTGAGGGGCGAGAGCGGGGTGAGGGAGCGGGAGTAGAGTAAGGGGCAGGAGTGGAGTGAGAGGGATGGAGTGGAGTGACAGGGCGAGAGTGGAGTGAGGGTGCGGGAGTAGAGTGAGGGGTGGGATTAAAGTGAGGGGGCGGGAGTTGAGTGAGGGGAGGGGGTGGAGTGAGAGGCAAGAGTAGAGTAAGGGGGCGGGAGTGGTGTAATGGGGCGGGAGTGGAGTGAGGGGCGGGGGTGGAGTGAGAGGCGAGAGTAGAGTGAGGGGGCGGGAGTGGTGTAATAGGGCGGGAGTGGAGTGAGGGGCGGGGGTGGAGTGAGAGGCGAGAGTAGAGTGAGGGGGCGGGAGTGGAGTCAGGGGCAAGAGTGGAGTGAGGGGGCGGGAATGGAGTGAGGGGCGGGAGTGGAGTGAGGGGCGAGAGCGGGGTGAGGGAGCGGGAGTAGAGTAAGGGGCGGGAGTGGAGTGAGGGGGAGGGAGTGGAGTGACAGGGCGAGAGTGGAGTGAGGGTGCGGGAATAGAGTGAGGGGTGGGAGTAAAGTGAGGGGGCGGGAGTGGAGTGAGGGGCGGAAGTGGAGTGAGGGGCAAGAGTGGGGTGAGGGGGCGGAAGTGGAGTGAGGGAGCTGGAGTAAAGTGAGGGGTGGGAGGGGAGTGAGGCGCGGTAGTGGAGTGAGGGGGTGGGAGTAGAGTGAGGGGCGGGAGTGGAGTGAGGGGCGGGAGTGGAGTGAGGGGGCGGGAGTATAATGAGGGGCGGGGGTGGAGTGAAGGGCGGGAGTGGAGTGAGGGGCGGGAGTGGGGTGAGTTGAGTGAGGAGCGGGAGTGGAGTGAGGGTAGAGTAAGGGGCTGAAGTAAAATGAAAGATAAACGAGGGGTAGAGTAAGAGGTGAGGATAGAGTGAGGGGCCGGAGTAGACTGAGGCATGAGGTTAGAGTGAGGGGTGAGTGTAGAGTGAGGGATCAGGGTAGAATGAGGGACTGGAGTAGAGTGAGGCGTGAGGGTAGAGTGAGAGGTGGGAGTTGAGTGAGGGACCAGGATGGAGTTAGAAACCAGAGTAGAGTCAGGCGTCAGGGTAGAGTGAGGGGTGGGAGTAGAATGAGGGGTAGGGTAGAGTGAGGGGCTGGAGTAGAGTGAGGGTAGAGTGAGGGGTGGGAGTGGAATGAGGGGTGAAGATAGAGTGAGGGACCGGAGTAGAGAGAGTCGTGAGGGTAGAGTGAGGGGCTAAGGTAGAGTGAGGGGTAAGGGTAGATTGAGGGGCAAGAGTAGAGTGAGTGTAGAGTGAGAGGTGGGAGTAGAGTGAGGGGTTGGAGTAGAGTGACGAGTCAGGGTAAAGTGAAGGGCTGGAATATAGTGAGGGTAAATCGAATGAGGTGAGGTTAAATCGAGTGAGGGATGAGGTTAGACTGAGGGGCAAGAGTAGAGTGAGTGGTGAGGGTAGAGTGAGGTGAGAAGTAAAAATGAATGAAGGGTGGGAGAACAGTGAGGGGCCTGAGTAAAGTGAGGGGCCGGGTTAGAATGAGAGGTGAGGGTAGAGTGAGGGGCCTGAGTAAAGTAAGGGGCCGGGGTAGAATGAGAAGTAAGGGTAGAGTGCGGGACCGGAGTGGAATGAGGGGTGAGGTCAAAGTGAGGGGCCAGAGTTGAGTGAGGGGTGGGGGTGGAGTGAGGGGCCGGGGTAGAATGAGAGGTGGGGGTAGAGTGAGATACCGCAGTGGAGTGAGGGGTGGGAGTAAACTGAGGGTGAGGGTAGAGTAAGGGACCTGAGTAGAGTGAGGCATGTGGGTAAGGCGAGGGGCCGGAGTCGAGTTAAGGGTGGGGGTAGGGTGAGGGTGGAGTGTGGGGGATGAGGATACAGTGAGGGGCCGCAGTAGAATGAATTACCTTTTATCATAAAAATAGTAACAGAAATGGATTATTCAGTTAAAATGACATCAAAACGACATACTACACTTTTTCAGCTATTGGTGGTTTTTTTAAATAATATTTTTTCATTTTTGACATTGGAATTGACTTTTATATAACCTTCGATTTAAAATTGACCCTGCACATGACCTTTTATCACCAATTTAATACCTTGAATAGATTTTCCAGTAAAAATCCCATGAAAAAGTAGTATTACAAATTTTCCTAGCTTTATTTGTTAAAACTTATATTTTCTCTCACTTAACCTTGAAATTTACCTTTTGACCTTGAAGATGAACTTGAATATTAAAAATAGCTTTAGAAATGGATTGCTCAGTCAAAATCACATAGAAATTAGGTATTACGCTTGTTCCTAGATTCATTTCTTGAAAAATCATATTTGACCTTGAGATTGACCTTTGGCCTTGAATCTACAAAAATGCCCGAATTTTTCAAGCCGGCACTTATCGGATTTGAATTCAGAACATAAAAATCTATAAGAAACATAAAAAAAACAAAGTATATGTCACAAAACAAGGTTAGCTCGGACTATTATTGAGTGTTTTAAATCTGACGTTTTCTATCTTATCCTATCTGTACACATGTTTTCTTTAGTGTAACATTCTTTTCAAATAGAAATCTACAATATCGTAACTGGGGTGACCTTGTGCCTTCGGGGGGGGGGGACTTTGGCCCAAATGAAAAAAAAAAAAAATTTATAACGTCACAATTAAATAAAAAATCTATGATATTTGTAGGCCTATTGTTTTGTTGATGTTGTGATATCCATGGTCATCCATAGGTTTGTCTGTGCACCATGTCCTTGTCTTCCTCATCAATTGTATTGTACAGAGGTATAGGCCTAGGCACCTGCAAGTAGGTCACGATGAAGTTAAAACACGTGTTTTCTAGACCTGAAAAAAATTACATTGGTTTAGGTAGTTCTGTGGACACAATGATCTACGTATTATTCTTTATGCCTAATAAAATCTCATGTCCTGAGCAGTCAAGCGCACAATTTTTCTAAGTCAACAACTATATTTTAGTAAATTTTCTGAACACAAAATAATTTTAAAAATATGTCTAGGTGTAGTTTTGGGGTGAATTTGGCACAATATTAAAAGAAATACAATTGGATAGCTTTGGCTTAAATTTCGAATAACGTATTTAAATTTTGATCAAAACCTTAACGTCAGATGGTTAAGTTCTTTTTCAACATTATATCTCTATTTACAATCAACGTTTAATATTTTGGGGCAAATTAAGTCACCACAAGTTAATTATTTTTTGGGCCAAAGTGACCCACAGCTTGGGATCACAAATTCGCCAGATTTACAATTGCATTACTTCAGTTGGTTCAGAACATTTACATTTCCCGAGATTACCTCAATTATAATTTTAAAATGTCAAAACAATTAGGGGGACCGGGGCACCAGAGTATCAGGGCATTATGAACATTATTGGCATTAATGTCCATGGTGCCCCGTCCTCAGAGAATATGTAGGCCTATTTTTTTTAACTCAGGGGTTATAGGCCTAAATCTTTTCTGATGGCATTCCTGCTGTTTCCTGGCACCTTTCACTAATAAAGTCCAAAGTTATTTTTTTCATTTTTTTTCAGTATTATTCACCAAGGCCAGCAAAATTTTAATTTGGACTTGGCTGATCGCGTGCAGAAAATAATCATTGTAGGCCTATCATTGGCAGATGTTTATCAATCATTGTGTCTGTAACGGCTTTCTGTAATCAACGAAACTGACGAAACGAAACTGACGAAACTGGTTTCCTATAGGCTAATCGACAAGACAAAAATGATCAGACGAAGCCACAATATTGGCCCTACTGAGCTTTTTCTAAGTTAGGGTTGAAAAAATGTTGACCTGAAGTTGAACCACAACATTTATGACTCACCATGCGAGAAGGTACCATTTTGAAAAATGTAAATTAGGTTGAGAAAATTATGTGATAAAATATGATTTTTTTTTAAATTTGAAATCAGCTTAATACTACATTCAATTTCAAAGTCCAGTAAAATTGACACAAAAAATGAAGAACCCAAACATTTTCCATAGCAGACCGTTTTTGGTGGTAAATTGTTCAGGTGAATGTCACAAGTCATGAAAAAAAAATCCACTTGGAGAAAACATTTTTTAGTGGGTCAAAGTACACCACCCTCAATAACCTCATTGTGTAAAATTAATTCATTATATTACTGTGATTTCTCTTACATTTATGTTGAGTAAACTTAACATACATAGCACCATAGATATACATCAAGAGCACGTTAGAATATCTGAATGCCAGATATTTTCATCATCAGGAAGTTATATGTAGGCCAGTACATAATTTAGCATTATAGTGATGAGGAAATATATAACACAAATTTATTCACCCACACTAGGATCAATAATTTTTCTGTGCCACACATCAAGGCCCCAATATCTATTTAAATTGAATTTATTGGAAAAAAAATCACTAAACCTATACAACTGCATACAATTTTTTGATTCAGTATTACACCTGAAGATATAATGTTATAATGTTGGGAGGTAGATAAATCACTTTAATCACCTGTAATGTATACAATATAATTTTAAAAGGTGTGTTAAACAACCTCCCATATAAAAATAACGTCTCCCATTTTGAGATGGCAATATTTCTAGCTGACTGATTTAAGTTATTTTTTAAGTAATTGTCATTATTCACCTATTATCGTCCATCATTTAGTGATTTTCTTCACAGATATACCAGCCTATGCACAGAACAGATTTATTTATTGTAAGTCTAAAAAATACAAACTTTTTTAAAATTTTATGGTGAATGATGCTGTATTGGCGTATATATATTAAAAAGTACAGGAATTATAGAAATAATAAAAAATATATCATCACAGTAAAAAAGTCAGCTATCAGATAACACTAATTCCTGAATGGAAGTATTCAAATTATTAGTCATATTTATAAAATTTTTCTTGTTTAAAACTTAATGCTCTTCACAAGCCATCTAGCCCCCACATTATCATAGCCCCCACTATAGCTTCAGGTGTAATATTGAATCCGAACATTTTATGTGAAAATATAGCTTTAATGTTAGTTGAAGTCAAAAGGAATTAGGTCATATCTACCAAAATTGATAGAGGACTAGACAGTATGTTATGTGTACACACATGCAACGTTATGGTATAATACATGTACTGTAATACACTACTGTCCTGCCGAAAGATTTACTGAGCCCCCAGTGGATCCCCAGCAAGAGAGTCACTGATGTTGAGTGAAGCCAGGGGATGGAATCACCGACCCTGACATCATGATACCTCAGTGCTACTTAGTGTCTTTGACAGACAAATTAATTTAGCTGGATGGTATACGTAACTTTATTCTGTGTCGGACGAGCATATACATGTATTATCCATGGCATCTTTGTAGCTATTCGCCAGTTGAAATATAAGCATTCCTGATTTTCCACATTAACTTTCTTGAAGACCTGAGATGATGGCTGACATGGATGAATTGTCATAACGGTGTATCCCTTATTCTTGGTCGACTGCCAGTTATGTGTGTTCACACTGACGGCCCTAAAAACGCTAGTAACGGTTCAATAAACGATATATATACTATTGTGTAATTAAAAATAGTCTACAGATCAAAATATATTACACTTCTATGTAGGTTTAATGATCGAAACGTCGAGGCAAGCTTGAGAATGCCCCCGATATTGGTGTAGCATTTGTCAGTATAGTAGGCCTGCGTCATGATAGTAGAAGTATGTCCTGTAGGCCTACTTGTGAGCAGGTTTACTAGCTGGGAGGCGAACTCACATCCGCTGTAGTGAGTATTTTTTTTCGTTGGCCGCATTTTGCCTTGGCCTTCAGTCCCTCGTCATAATACTGGCCACCTCTAGGGCCTCTAAATCATCATCCGGCCTCTAAGTGTCGCGTTAATCATCACCCTTCTTCCCGACTTTTAATCACCATGACACAACACCTTATATTAAATAAACAAGCGTCACTCCATTGACTCTAATCGCTTTGATTTGTATAAAATATATTCTAATAATAAACATTAGTGTCTAAAATTTAAAAATGAAGAACAACATTGATAACATAGTTTTTTAGTTAGTATTTTTTACACAATTATAAAACCGATAAAACAGTTATGAAAATGTGTAAATTGTGGTGATGACACCTTTGTGATTTATCAAGGATTGTTGCAATGTATGAACTCTCATAAACCATCAACAAACAACAGAACTCGGTGTTTAGTGCAATACATATTTAATTCTGTGCGATACCATATTTACAGTGTATTAAATGTTCATCAGTTCTGCACGGCCACATTCATCCTCAATGATCTTCCCTTGCATCAGTGCGAGATCCCATCACTCTAGCTACCGACCAAATCACCATTTTACTTCTGTCACGTGATGTGGGACTGTGAGTTATGATTTGCAATTGCACTTTCTTGTCACAACTGGATGTGTAGAAACCATCAAGCTGTAATCTACACTAGGTGCGACTCCTGTCACTTGAGATCTTTAATGGCTGTTAGTTATCGACAAATAAATCAATCTTATATTTAATATGATTTTTTTTTAAAACTTTTTTTTTATGCTGTCGTCGCTATTTCTTCTTTTTTATGTGGACAGAAATATACAATTAAAAAACAGGGTCATCCCCACGGTCGATTAGTTAATTTTTGTAGTTGTGTAATTCGTTTATTATATCTCACATAAATAGTATAATAATACAAAAAAAATACCCAGCCCTGTAGAGCTTATATCAGTCACTGTTTTATAACATTTATAACAACTTATTTCTTATAACAACTATGAAAATACATATATTTATTTGAAACATTGATGAACAACCCTAATATCAAAGGAAAATATAATAACTAAAAATAATAATAAAAAAAATAAACATGTAATTTATTTAAAAATGATATTCTGTCAAATCTGCCAAGCTCCATATATAAAATGTAATGTCAGTTTTACAAATGTGTTGTTTAACAAAGTTTCTTGGTATATGAATATTGTGAGAAAAAGCAGTGTGAAGACAAAACATTCTGATGTAGTTCATTTCAGAATTCCGGATATATAGGGCGTAAACAGTAATAATGGGCAATGGGCAACATTTGCAACCAGATATTAGAGTGGAAGATCGAGCATACGCTTTGGCAGAAATAAATGTCTGTGTTATATACTTACTGTTCCTTAAACATTAGAAAAAAATAATCTGTGTTACTTACTGTTCCTTAAACATAAGAAAAAAATTACAACTGGAAATAATATTGACGTTAGTATGTATTATTTAAATGAGAAGTCAGTTAAATAACTGTATACAGGTGTAACTCCTTACCCCATTTGATGAGTGTTTCAATACTAGGCAATGAATCCATCAATTGAGGCAGCAGACGTTTTCCACTTTTCTTGCTTTTAAAATCGATTTTCATTGAAAATGTAAATCATATATATTTACATTTATTTTTAATATGCTCATTAGACAGTGCTACATCCCCCCATCAGTCCTAAATTTCCAATGTATGTAGGCTATGCTTTTAAATATTCGCGATTGGTTTTGGCCGATATCGGCCTGTTTCGTGGAACAGATCTACTTCTCGACTCAGTTTTATCATTTATAGACTTTATAGACATAAGATAATTTGAATAAGATTTAATAATTAATTGCTAGGCATATAGGTCTTGAAAAATCACCAGAGGACGAGTGGGGAAGCTCACCCGTCTCTAGATAAGCTGTAGTTTTTATTTTAAAACTTAATATAGTTTAATATAACTTCCCATACTCCAATACGACCAATGGTCTTTGATGCAGGATCAGAGACCAAATCTCAACACACCATTCTACCAGAGGGCAGAAAAACCAATGAATATTGCACAAAGTTTGACAGATATTTACAACTTATTCAATAAACTGCTATAATATTTATACAATACCGTAGTTCCGGCCCAGGCCAACAGGGACCAACGGTAATAAGATCCCTGTATTTAATTGCCAAAATTACGGAGTGGCTAGCCTATTCGTACACTGAACAAAACTTAAAAAAACCCATAATGTGCTTTACACATAAAAATTATAATTCTTGGATTTATCAATAAAAAATGGTTCTTGGCGGCCATTTTGAATTTTTGTATAATGGAGTCAATGGGAGCCCGTCATTTCGTAAACGAAGCTGCTCATAGAGTTACATTATGAAGAACCACGTACGATTAGCCACTGGTTTCAATTACATATGGTGATGTTAATTGTACTTTTCACTCAATAAATAAAATATAAATAAATCAAGTCAAAAGTTTTTGCGAGTTAATAATGGTGCCGAAAACAGGTGCGAGCTCATAATTCGCCCTAGCGACTATGTGCATAATCAAATTGTTCTTGTCCTTTAGTGATATATTTTCAATGTTTTAAGAGGAAAAATAATTTGATGTTTTTGTTGAACAGTGTTGAATGAAAAGGTGTCATTTTCTTATTTTCCGTTGCGCGGAAAAGATGATTCTTACATCATGCATGTCATGAAGGCTACAATTTAGGCCTAACAATTGACAAATGACAAGGCAGAAGGCTAATATGAGTAGACCTCGAGTCTATGTAAGACCTTAAGTTGTAACGTTACATTGTTATGATTTTATTTCACTATTTCATTTGTAAGCTGTGCCTGTGTAGACTGCAGTGTAGAGTGTAGACTATACTATAGTTGCAGTCAACTTCCACCAGCGTTGGGTGTTTTTCGCTGATTTCTCAGTCAATTTTGAATCAATTTTCATGAAATTTTGCAAGCACTCTTTTCAACTATTCCGGCGCCTACCCTGACAATTTCGTAAAATTTGAATGAGTATCAGTATGTCAAAAGTTAGACCATTTGACAAGTAGTGGAATTTCGTGAGTGAAGCTGATAGCGTGAAATGGGTTTATAGAGGAGCGTCATAATTCGCAAAAACTACATGTCAAATGGTCTAGCTTTTAAACTACATGATATTTTTCCCTGGAATTTTTAGGGCAGGTGCCGTAAGAATAGAAACTAAAGCTTGTCAAATTTCATGAAAATCGGATGCAAATTGCTTGAGCAACGAGCGAAAAACATGCAACGCGAAAGTGACAGATTTTAGGTGACTTTTACTTTAGTCTAGTGTGTTGACTTACTTACTCACTCTCACTGTCTCGGACAGAGTCAGAGACAGAGTCAGACTCAAGAGTTGACAAGACTGTCTTGGCACTGTGCCACTGCCACTGGACTGTTGGCAGGCCGCGGTCTTGGGCTTGGCCTTGGCCTGGGCTAACGTACTGAAGTGAAGTTACTCTGTGACCTGTCCAGTCTCTGGTTGACTCATAAAACAAAAGTTGAATCAGAGAATACATGGGGAGCTGAGCCCGACGTGAGTCTGATTCAGTCTATGATGCCAACCTTATACATCGCTGTTGAGTGTTGGTACGTATGCTGGAGTGGATCCATTGGTCGTTGATGTATATCTGTCAGCTCTCCTAAATGTTCATTTGTGGCTTTTCATTGTAGTCTGGTGAACATTGCATGGATATATGTTCCTGAGGGATGAATGGGAAGGGAATTAAATGTCGCACACAGTCATAAGTGCCATGGTCACATGTGTAGGCAGTTGATAATCCGATTGACTGGACTTTCCTCCATACCGCCTGGGTCCAGTGGAAGACACAGCCTTGGATCGGAATTTCCTGAATCACTTCTGCCATGGCCTGCCACATAGGTAACCAATGAGAGGTCCGACATGGTTGTGTCTCAGTATTAGGGCCGACATAGTTGACCAATGCAGTCCGACTTGGTATGTAATATAGGGGGTCCGACATGGCATAGGTCCGACATGACCCCAATTCGCTGCAGTGAGTCAGTCCAACTCTCAGTCAGACCAGTCCGGCAGTTCATGCAGTTGCAGACTGTCACTCGTAGCTACATCACAATTTTTTTTAAATTGTCCTATTAAATTATGCTGACCTTTTTTTGTAACTGCCACTGAGCAAGACAAATCCTGTGCTAGAGCAAAATTTGAGATAAATTTTAAAATGTGCAAAAGTTGGTGACCTCAATGTCGCAAATTCCAGCAATGATACAGAATCCAAAAAATCACCCAGACACTTGAACTTTTTGAAGCAGCTGAAGAAAACTACGGAGATGAACGTCATTGAGAGTTTTAGTTTTTAGATACATCAGGGCACCCAATGAGTGCCCCGCAATACAGTAATAGCGACAAATATACCACATATTCACATAACGATCAGAAATTTAGGCATAGGCCCCTTTTTATTTTTTTTAAGGCCACGAGGGGGGTCATAAAAAAGACAATTTTAATGGATTTTCTTCTTTATGGCTGAGAAACTTTCATTTTTATTCTCGTGCGCCCCATGGTGGCGTGAGGAAGCGTAGGGCCGGCAAACAAAACTTCACCCAGGTTTTACCCTTGGAAAACTAGTGCAGCCTTCCGGATATCTCAATTCTTAGAGATTCCCACACTGTTCTGTCCAACGGCCTTAACCCTTAAAGCGCTGAATTATTGTTGTTTAAACCATGGAGACTAAAGGGTTTTTTTCAATTTGAAATCATCATGAATGTCCTAGTTAGCTCTTTAGTGAGCAAAAAATAAAAAAACAAGCACAGCATTTTTTTTTTTTTATTGGAGTGTCACACAAATTCACATAAATCCTGATTAGCTACAGTCTGTTTCACCAGAACCTGGGAGTAGCCTTTTTCTAATTTGCTCGGTCGTTCTTTAAAATTTGTTTACAAAATTTTTCTCGGATCATTTTTTCATGTTCCCCTAACATCCCTGAAAATTTGGTGCAATTTTGTTGTGTATTTTTGAAGTTAGACCATTTGGCATGTAATAGGATTCTTGTTTCACGGCAATGGTGTTAAAGAGAGCTGTCATTTTGAAAAATTATTACATGCCAAATGGTCTAACTTCGCTAATACACAAAAAAAATCTACCGAATTTTCAGGGATGTTGGGGGAAGGTGAAAAAATAATCTGAGATAAATTTTGTTAAAAAATTATAAAGAGTGACCTAGCAAATTGGAAAAAGGCTACTCCCAGGTCCTGGTGAAACAGACTGTAGGTTGAAATCATTTTATTTCAAAATTTTTGCCATATATATTGGAAGAGGGGACAGTAGCCCAGCAGGTTTCTGCCGGGTAACCGGACGACTCGGACCCTATACCAACTCGGACCCTATACCAACTCGGACACTAGACCAACTCGGACACTACCAACTCGGACACTACGCCAGACCAGCTCGGACCCTATACCAACTCGGACCCCATCATTATATAACCAACTCGGACACTACTCGGACCCAGCTGATAGGCTCTATAGTCTATGTAGACTATAGGCAGGTAGTTAGGTAAAAATAAACAACTCATAAAATAAAGTCAAACACAGATACTATAGTCTAGATCATTTCATCAGTATATATTTCATAAATCATTTCATCTGTATATTTTATAAATCATTTTCACATTTTTAATTAAATATTGTACATGTACATTATCATTGTCTACATTGTCTACATTTGAGGTCCATTAACACGGGAGCATGCTCTTAACAGGCTTCTGGCATCCCTTTCTCTGGCAGCAAACTCTCCCCAGTAGCGGAAGATTCTGCCTTGCAGGTTCGCATATCTGCGTCTGTGGTCTTGTCTGATTCTACCCCCGGATACCAGTTTTACCTGGATATTCACAAGGCGAGCTTCATCATGCAGAAGACTGATGAGGTGGTAGATGTTCAGCTGATATCTTTTATCTGTGATACGTTTGTATGTAGTATGTAATATACATGTTTTCCTCACATTGGAAATCATGAGTCCTGTTATTAAGCATACGTCTGCTCCTGGGACAAGGTAATATTAAATACTATTTAACAAAATAGAAAAGAACAAGACAATACAAGCAGCATGACCAGTGGCAATATCTTTTATTAATTATCAAAACCAGAAAAAATAAAACAACATGGCGGTGACTAAGAGCAATCTCAACCCTAAGGTCCGCAAAAAACGCTCATGACTTTTTATTGACTGTGCGGAAATGTATCAATAACATCAAATATTACATCAAAACACCACACACATTACTTTTCATTGACATTTCGCGAGCATTAGTGGAGCGAATTAATCAAAGATTCGCAACTCATCAAAGCCGTTGACATTTCACGAGCGGCTCTCGCTGACAGGTCTGAATTAGCGATCAACTCACATGAATCCTCATCACAACACCTGAGGTGCAAGGGGTGGAGCGGGTGAGTTCACCAAAGACTCGCAACTCATCAAAGCTTTTGGCATTTCACGAGCGGCTCTAGCTGTGAGTTCACAGCTAGTTAGACCACTGGATATATTTTAATATTTGTTCTTGAATATGGGCCGTATTGTTAAAAGATATTTTTGTTAAATAACTGATATTGCTAAAACATTAATCACATTAATTTAGTCGTAGGCTCTTTTGGCTAAAAGATATTTTTTGTGTTAATACTAGGCAGTGCATGGTTGCTTGTTTGGATTGACGCGACAGACTTTTCAACTTTCCGTGCTTTAAAAATCATTTTAATTGAAAATGCAATTAAAATAGGCCTACATTTATATTTATTCTTTGTAGGGTTCGAGTTGGTTTTAGACGTGTCGGACCCTATGCCAGCTCGGACACTATTCTACCATTACCAAGTCGGACACTGCCGTGAACCAACTCGGACACTGTTTGTAGCAGGGTCCGAGTTGGCTAGGGTCCGAGTTGACCCGGAACCTTCTGCCGACGGTGGACGACCGTACCCAACACTTTGACACGCTGCCCACCACAACAGTTGGATAAAACATGGAAAACTGAGTATTTTGAGTATAAAAACATGGCTGTAGTATTATAAAAAATGACATTCTGGTGTCAATACCGCACACCACTAACCAATCTCTGGGCAGGAACCTGGCCCAGCTAGTATATGATATAGACTAGATAGGTTTTTTAAACGAGGGCTACATTATAGCCTGTACTAGGCCTATAGACCTAGGCCCATGTCATTTGCAGGGGTTTGGAATTTAAAAAAATAGGCATTAACTAGGCCCATTGTGAGTATTGAGAATCATTCACTTTGATTTTGAGCTTGGTTGTGTTTACATTTCGCAAGCAAGCCAAAATTTCTGTTGTGGTAGAGTATATTCAATTCATTAGGCAGGGCTCGAAATTGGCTTCGTCCGATCGTCTTGGACGACCAACAATCTGGGAAGGACGAGTTCAGTTTCAATGAGCTTGTCCTACTGGACGAGTGCCCCTGCTTAACAATTATTGGGAAGGACAAGTAATTTTGTTGGGAAGGACGCACTTGACCAGACATTACAGGCCTCTTGAAAAACTAATGGGTCCCTCTTGAAGCCAGTATTGACTACAGGTCACTGTCTAAATATAGAAATGGACTTTGACGACAGCAGCACAATCATCTGGGGACAGATGAAGGCTCGAAAAACCGTCATTGTAATAAAAATGCTCATCAATAGAGATAACAACAACAACAACCAGAAGAGAATTGTGATATTTCAAGAAACAATAATGCTTGGACTAGGTTTTATAATTTTTTTGTTGGCCTTTTTAAATTTTGTTGGGTTATTTTTATTATGACAGATTGATTGGAATTCTGTTCATGGGTTTTTTAACAGCCACTTTGAATTGGAATTTCGATTTCAGATTTCAGAATTTGTACTTCAAATTTCATCAATCAAGAAGTCCCCACTGAGCTTTTGTACTTTTATATAGATATATATTTGTTTGTTGAAAAGGAAACACATTCAGAGGGCCCAGTAAACACATTGACTTGTCTCTCTAAATTGACTGAATGTTGTATCACTGTCTGTGACGCTGGCCCAACATTAAAATAACATTGGGTCGATGCTCATGTTTGACAGAATTACAATTGTTATTAATTATAAATAGTCAAGTGTAGCAATAAAAGGTTACTAGCTAATGTCCATAGTAAACACTCGAGGTTGGTTCAATAGTGTGCATCAGACTGCAAGACTGGCCCTGTAATAAAACTGCATTAGGCAAAGGCAATTTTATTATCAAATCTAGCATTTAAACGTTTAATATAGCGACCCAGCCTGGACAGACTGCCTGCAGTTCAGTCTACCGGTACTCATGCAATGAATAAGGCTACACCCTACATGTACATAATTGACCTGACATCGAATTATTCATAGTGATCCAGAAAATCCTGAATAAATTCGGTAAAGCAACTGGGAATTTTTTTTTAAATCATAGCAATAAACCTCAATACCTGAGGATCATTGTGTTAAGGTTTGTAGTTCTTCGGATAAAAATTTATGGAGAAATAGGACATCATAAGCCCCTGACATGTACATCATTGACTCAACATTCATTAACACTTAGTGATCAGGGGAAAAAATTCATCATTTTTATCCACTAGCCAGCCGGGCTAGTGGAACTAAAAATCCACTAGCCCTTATGATTTTTTATTCGCCCTTACTAGTTGCCGGACTATGCGCGATATTGCTGAATCATTGGTTAATGATTTTTTCCCCTTCTAACCCATCTTCCGTAGGCTTAGCCTGAGCATTTTTGCTGCAGGTGGGCATTTTAGCTTTAATCTGCAGCTGTTTAAGTGAAGTCAGGGTGACCAGCCACGCCACCTGAAAATGTCTCTGTCGGCCTTTATCTTCATATAAAGTTACGTTATTGAACCAGCATTTCTTCTCCAGTTTACATTATTTTCTTAGCTGGTGGCGACCCCACCTCCCATAATTCACTTAGATTTAATTGGCTGTTCATAATTATTACATGTACAGACAATTAATTTAATCCGACATTGGCTCACTAGTATTCATTCCAACTTGGAGAAAGAAGGGGCCATGTTCCCACTTTGGTGAAAAAAGGGGCCATCTAAAAAAACGTAGACTGTTCTGCCAATATAATCAAGTCAGTCATTTTAAACATAATAAAAATGATGTCAACTAAGCATACTTGAAAAAAATATATATATATTCTTTCATATCGTTTAGGGGCTATTCAAGGTAACTGAACTTGATATGTAGGGGAAGGACGGGTAATATGGGACACTTTAGTTGTACATTCTCTCAGCTCTCTATTACTTCGTATAAATTGAAATGAATCAAGGAGAAAATATCAATAGACATCTATAGTTAGTAGAAAAAATAAAAATTGAAATATCGACACCGAATGCATAGATAATGGGAGTTACTTGTTTTTGAAATTTGTCCCATATTACCCTCCATTGTGGGTAATATGGGACTAACAGGAGGGAAATATGGGACATCAGCTTAAAAATATGGCTAGCAGGAACCAAAAAATTCTGATTTTAATTATTGGAATTTCAAGGTAACTAGGCTCACATATATTTAAATTATCATGTGAAACCATAGCATCGAAATATAAAATACTGTTCATGTGCCATTTTCTAACAAAAGTGTCCCATATTACCCGCATTTTTTAATTAAGAGATACTGTTTTTTTAAATAAAAGTGCAGAAAAGATAAATCTGTAGTCCTGCATTCGCAATACCGTCTCAATGACCTCTAATTTCGGGAACAGCTGTAGATCCAAGTCTACTAACCAGAGGGCAGCTGTGCAAACCCTTGTCTCACTCTGCAGCTGTTTTTCAGCGTTGTCCCATATTACCCGCTGTCCCATATTACCCGTCTCTGCCCTAGTCCTATCAACAAAGAAGTAGGGAAGTCTATGGAGCTCTAGCCTCTATGGCATCATGACACAGCAAGGCACAACATAACTGGGATAAAAAGGTTATCTCAGGTGTATTAAATCAGGCCTTTTCTGGGGTGTAATTTACTTTGTGTTAGGCCTATTGGCATGGTCAGACCTTCTTAGTCTAAACACCCCTACATGTCCAGTTATTCACATCGTTTCTGCGCCGACATACATGCGCCAGCGGCAGCCCTGTGTGTGACTGAAACTGGAGTATTAGCCACAGCTTGCATTCACACAAAATTGCAACACGTTTTTGCAGACGTTATGTAAGAATAATGCTTGATTCATCAGGTCTATAAAACATGAGTCTTTTAGAATCAGCAACAATTCAAAACTGCATCTATTCACCCACAGCTCGTTGGGCAATGAAATGTTGTCAGCATGCATGTATGTCAAAAAACTAGATAAATGATCTTCTTGATCAGTGCCATTTTGAACTGTGAAATATCGGGTAAAACGAATGCTGGGAACCACGACGCAAAAAGTGACGTTGTGGACTGTCATGGCTACCGCAGATCGGGCCACATGCAATACACGGGCCCACGCACCGCTGATTGACCAGGCCGTAGGAATATACTGGTCAGTAGTTTGTTTAACAACTTGGTGAACGTGATTTTTATGTCCACGTGTGTCAGCATCAAACTTGATTCAGTTGCTCACTTTTTGGTGTGCCAAATCTTGAATTATGTGCGCTTATGTGCTCCTCAAATGTAGGTCCCCCTAAAAGGCTGATACACACAACCACGTGTGAGCCGAAACAACGCTCTGTAGCGCGCAACGACTACGACGCCTGTACGCTCTGCAGTTATGCGTAAATTTAGCCACACATGATCTGCGGATCGCACAGGGAATCAGTCGCCAGCAGGGCTAGTGACATGCTGATTTACAATCGCCCTTACATAATTCTTGTCGCCACGGGCGACCGGGCGTATGTGAATTTGCATCCCTGGTGATTCAGAAAAAAATCCTGAATAAATCCGGAACAACAACTGGGAATTCTTAAAAAAGATTAGCATACCGCCTGACTGTCTGAGAAACATTGTGTTAAAACTGAAAGTTGATTGTATGAAAACCCAGGGAGAAATAGCAGTCTACCTAGAAAAATTAAAACTAGAAAGAACCAAAGTAAACTCAATATATTTGGGCATAGCAGGTGAGTGTGCACAATAGTCTGAAGTATGTAGGAATTTGTTTTGAAAAAAAAACCCTAAAGACCCTATATGGGGTATTTACAATGTCATAGCAGATATAGGAGATAAGGAGAAAACAAAGCTGCAATGTGCAAAGATTGTGATTCATCTGTTAGTGCAAAAAGTGAAAGGTTAAAAGTGCATCTTAGACTTAAATGTCTTAAACTCAGCAAAGGCCTGGATATGAATCTCCCAATCATAAAGAAGTGGACAAATCTTAGACAATGTACATGATCACATTATTGATGAGATGAAAACAGAGCTCTCTGGCAAAGACATTACTGTGGTACAAGATGGTTGAAGTGATATTCAAATTCACCTGTGATAGCTAGCAGTATTCATACTTCTGTTAAATCATACTTTCTGTCAGCACTGGGAGCTGGATCTAACAAGAAAACTTAAGCTTATTGTGCTTCTGTTGCTAAAACATCAATGGGAGAAGCATCGGCAAAATTTGAGTGTAATGTGACAGCAGTAGTTACCTGGTTACAGACAACGATAAAAAATGTGAAAACAACTCAAGGACGATATGCCTGACCTTACATTATGTGGATGTTCATCGCACATTATGAATCTGTTGAGTTTTCTGTTGGGACAAGATTTAACACCTAATGAAATTATTTCTCAGATTGTAGTGAACAAATTCTTCAGAAATCATCACATTCCTGGTGCATTATGCTGACTTCAAAGGATCTGTTAAACCATTGTTGCCAAATCAGACCTGATGGATTTACCAATTATTGTGTGTCAAGACTTACATGTATATCACAAATGGACCTTTCATGATGCTGATGATCCCACAAGATGAAAGTGTGGTGGACAACTGGATTAAAATCATTGTGCACAACATTGGAGTAGTGAATGAGGCCAACCATTTACTGACATAAATTTTCCATGTTGGTAAAGCACTTAACTCTCTGCAATCAGACAGTGCAACAATATCTGATGCTTGCGAACATTGGCTTACCCTTTAATTGGAATGTGAGGAGCTGCAACCACACATAAAAACAGTGACAAAATGGTTTACACAAATCATGACCCCTATTCATTACTTAGCAAACCTGCTTCACCCACAGTACAGAAAAAAAAAAATACACGGAGACCACATCAACGACCTACAGGATCTGGTGCTTGAAGTGTCACCTGATCTGAGAGGCGAGGTGTGTGCTATACAAACAGAGACTGTAGACATCCCAGCAGCTCTGAACCACTATACAGCCAGCGCTAAAACTGGTGTATGGTGGAAGTGCATTAAGAAGTCAAGTAAAATCACCCCTGAACTCTTTTGATATTGCCAGCAAGCTGATGAAATTGCCAGCTAGCTCGGCTTCAATTGAGCCGATCATGTACACTATATGATGATGACAAAAAACAACTCTAATAAGTGCTCATCCCCCTGTAATCACAGGGGGTGATCTAATTAATGTCCCGGGCGTTTATTAGAATAAATACAGTAAATTTTCAAAAGGAACTAAATATGACATCAGCATTATTGTATTCCGTTAAATGCTTTGTTATCAATGATTATATACTCTGAATTTGCATCTAACACTAGAGATATATTTTTGAACATTTATAAAACAGAAGATAGACAACCTTGCACTTTCGGAGGGCGACCACAGATAATCACAAGCCAAGTCAGGGGGCTACTGCACCCACGATTAATTTTGTAAAGCCCTGTAGGACTGGGTCATGAGCTTTCTCTGGCCTATGCTGGGCTAATAAACCCTCTGGAATGCTGTGCCGTTCCCATACAAAATGCACGAACAATTTTAACATTTAAGAAATTACTGAAATCTCAACCAGTCGACCAGACTTGCATACAGCACCCTAGATCCTGGTCGGTTCGGCTCCCAGTTGACAAATTTACGTTGTTCCCAGCTCCCTCATCATCGAATTACTACTACAGATAAATGAATAAATGGTTTTAAAAATTATTCATAGATATAATCATGTTAACCCTTTAAGCCCTCACGATGCATTAAAGCATCATTTTACATCTCTGAAAACACACTTAATTTACCTACAACTAAGAGTTTTAAAATGAAAATTTCCAAGAAACTGTTTTACCATCACGTGGCAATTTTTATTAATTTTCAAACCACATCAAATCATCTTCATTCACTACAAGTCGAGAATTGCGACAGCAATTCGCGGCTTGTAGTGGATGAAGATGACAATGTTAAACTCAGGCTTGATAGGGTTAATGTGTGCTTGCTGTGAAAATGTAATAATGTATTGCATATTATATAAAATATTACAATATTTCTAATCTTTTTGTGTGTTTTTTTTGTGCCCTTTTTTATTGTATTCAATCATATGTTCAAAAGAAGTTCAACATCGGTAGTACTTTTATTTCACCTTTAACAGCTTTGAAGTTTAACAGTTTTATACAACCTTAACCCCAGTCATGGCCATCTTAACATTTTTGTTAATGATAAAATTATATTACATTTGCAGGTATTGTGATGACAAATATTCAGTGCATTTTTAAATAATTAAGCAAAATGCATCCTCCTGCGAGTGATTCACCACGCCCATCCAGTGTCGGCAGTGCACACAGTAGTCAGAGCAGTGGAAATCGCCACACAGGACAGCATGATATCTGTGTTGGAGAAGAACTCAAAATAGCTGTTGACATTGCCCTAGAGCGATTTCGTCTGAGTGAAGAACAGAAGGGTATGTGTTTTATGAATAGTACTCCTCCTGTTTATTTGATCTAAAAGCATGATTATTTGTTGAAGATTTCAAACACTAAAATAGATAACTATTAGCACACAGATTTAAACAATTACCCGGTAGTCTGAAATTAAGCATTGACAGACATTTTCCAAGGACTTTGCCTGTGTAACATGATGTATAGAATTACTAATAGAAAACATAGTTTCTGGATTAAGTAAGAAATTGTTGGATTTTTATAAATCCACCATTTCCCATGATAAAATGCGCTTTCCTTATATGAATATGTCATTTCAGTCTTAGAATATCCATCATCTTTGACGTCAACAGAAAGAGCATATGTTCACAGGCTTTGTCAATCTTTGGGTCTCAAATCAAAGAGCAGAGGGTAAGCAATTTTATAAGAAATTATTGTCTTTAATTTTTTCAATAGGAAACAATTTTCACCCTAGTTTTTACAGCTAGCCAATCTGCAATACAGTAGATCCTGTCACCAACGACCTTGCTTCTGCCAGACAAAAAAAGTCGTTGGTGACAGAAAGTCGCTGGTCACAGGAATGAGTTTTTGCTGTAAATTTTGCGGGTGCGGCGGCTGGTTCAATGTCGGACTAATGACGGCGACATTCACCCACCATTGACTGGTAGTCATTGTGGATCAAAGCACGCGTTGCCGCAACAGCTAGCTATGCTAATCACGCTAACAGAGCACACGTTATATAAGCCCAGGTAGTTTCTGACCATTTACAGGCATGAGGCGTTGTATATTTACATTAAATGTGTCACTATAGGACAGATGATGTAGCCCTGGTGAAACAAAAAAATAACTGGTGAAACAAAAAGGGAACAGTTATTCATTACTGATAAATAATACACATGTGTGTTTACACTAACAGGAGCATTATGCCCACACTAGGACGTTTGTACCGTCCCCGTCCCAGCAGACAAAATACGTTGAATCAATGTTGGTTTAACGTTGGACCACCGTCTACGACGCTGGACCAACGTTAATCCACCATTGAATCAACGTCTTGTGTCTGCTGGGTATATGTGGCCGGACCACGCGTATATAGGACGTTCGCTACGTGTGAATAAACACGCGTGGACGGCTCATTAAGGCAGTGTATTGTATTAAAGTGACTGGGGGATTAGTTATGGGCCGCGTTAAAACAACATTCGGTCAGCGTCTTGTGTTTGCTGGTCAGTGACGGCGCGTCTCATGTCTGGAGAGGGGTGTACTGCTGACTGACAGTATGTGTATAGCGTAATTATGACGGCGCCGCTCTTGTCTACCAGCCAACACACAATTGAATAGCATTCGACATTTAGTGTGCTATAGACAATATTCTCATGGCATATCTTCTTATTACATTCCCTGAACAATTTAATACGATTGTATTTTAAAACATGTATTAATTAGCGCTATGCGAAATAATTTTTTTTATACACTTTTCGACTAATGCGAGCATTAAACATGTTAAATTGATTCATAGGGCATATCTTTAGTTGATCATTGGACATGAAGGGTTGGATGATTTCCTACGGCGTGAGATGATATTGCTGTGCAGTAGGCTAACAGCGACGGTCTGAGGTAGATAGGCCTCTTGCGACACCAGCCTGATCTTCCAGCGTTATACCTCTCTCTTAACCATAATATCCACAAAGTCAGATCTGACATGCAGTGGTTTGCTCATGAATTTTTCCAAAAGACGTATGACGAAAAAAGTTGAGGTCGTTCGACACAAGTAATATAATGACCTTCTGCCAGATATTTGAGGTCGCAAGTCGCGTTAGACAGAAAGTCGTTGATCACAGGTCGTTAACTATAGAAAAATGTTCCGTGCAAGATAAAAAAGTCGTTGGAGACAAAAGGTCGTTGATGGCAGGGTCGTTGATCACAGGATCTACTGTATAACACAACAATGGTGTTGTTTTCTTCAAAAACTTTTAAATTACATTTTAGATTACATCTGTATCATAAATTGCATATTAAACTTCTTTTAATTTTTTTTTATGAAACGTAACTGGATTTCAGTGCCCTGTGGCATTAAATTTGGTATGAAACTTGCTTGAAACTGTATATATACGGTTCCCACAGCTAATATTTCATATAATAATGTAATCATAGGATTATTTTTTGTTTCATAGCACTGTATTAGGTAGGATTGGGGTTCAGGGTGTAATTTTCAGTTTCTGACGCCACTGCACCCTCACCCATTGAACTGTAGAAACCCATTACAGGGTGTCTGTGTGCATCTATCACCCTGTAATGGGTTGAACTTTCTAGACTACAGCGGTGTTCAGGTCAGATTTAACATTTTGGCATGAAGATCACACCCTGCTAACTAGAACAGTGTTCCATTAACATTACCTATGGGTGTTTGAACGTAACAATTTGTGAATTCTAAACTTCGTGAAAAATCCAAAAATCATGAAGTTGCGAAAATTTAAACACGCGAAAAATACCAGATTTACAGTATACAGGTAACAGGTATACTAGTGGATTCATTAAGATTACCAGATAGTCCGGGCTGTTAGGGTCAAAATAGAGCAAGTGTGTGCATTTTTGGAAGAAATTACCAATTTTTGCCAAGATGATCAGTAGCATGTACTCTTTCGATCCTGATATAGCGCAGTCAATTCTGACACGATTAACACATAATTAACAACTTATTAGTATCCATAATTAGCAAAATCTGGAACAAATCCGGAGAAAATAATATCTCAAGAATCGGTAGATCGATTGTAATGACCTTGAGTTGTTTTATTTATTGCCTACACGATAAAAATATTCCTGATATGATTGGTGGTCAAGGTCACGTGATGCGGCGAGGTCAAGGTCAGATGTGGGAAAAGTTTAACGATTCTGAACAAAAAAGCTAATATTAAATGTTTCAAAATACATTTAATTATTTTATATTAAAAAAAACATGATAGACCAATCCAATAGCTTTAATTTGATGGGATATTGTAATCCGTATATACAAAGCCGGGATCATTATGCTCTAGACAGTGATCTACTCATGGGTTGTCTATACCACACATGTATGCCTCATGCATGGATCGTCATTTCGAAACACCTGGGATTAATGCAGTCGATTTCAATTATTTTCTTTTAAAACATTTCTAATGATGTTCCATATAACTTATGCACTATTTTATATCACATAAAGGTCAAGGTTAAACAAACTTCAAGGACAACATTAAAGTGAAATTAGAAACATATTTGAGACCAGATTATTTCCTTTTCGTCGTGCTACCGTCTGACACACACACATAAGTAAACTCGACAAATTATTTATTTCACCTCCTGTCTGCAATATTTTATTTATTTCACACTCTGCCTCAAGCAAAGAGTATTACATACTCGTAAAGTGAAGTGCAAAGAGTTAATTCATATTAATAATACGAACACACAACTTAAACTGAACACTGAAAAAAGTCCAAACTGATTTTACATTTGTAAAAAAAAATTCTTGGTCCCACTTTGACAAAGTGTGAGAGCTCCTCTCACATGGGCCTATCGAGATGTAGATCTCTGGGATCCACAACATGAACAACGGGACGGAAATACATCGAGATGTCAGAGCAGCAAGAGATAATTCCCACTAGTGAATGGAGCAAGTTTCTAGTATTTTTCATGCCAGTGTCCAGGTTTCACAAGCTGAATCTCAAACTACAGCCCAACAACCTGGACTGCTTGAGGATAGGTGTTCAGCCTGATTCACTTTCTATTCAGCCCTACGAACTGGATCGGACCAAGGACGAGCACATTCATAACTAGCCTTTTGGGTAGTTCTTCTCTTGTTCTATGGGTGCTGCACATGTCGATGACAAAAAGCCAAAAACTCTCACGATAAATATTCTTTTGCATTCTTGAATGATTTTGGTGTCATCAATGGTCACTGAGATTTGGCTACCTATGGGACTGCATAGGGATGTGGTGTGGTGAAATAAGCTGACCATTTCTAATATGCTGACATTTTAACTATCCTGACAAGAAGGACATGTTCTCATATCCCATATAATAACATGGAATGTTGAGAGAACACGCATCATGGGATATGACATATCACACCATAGGTTATGCAGTGCAATGTAGGGGGAAGGACTCCCCCAAGCGCCACATGCACCTTGTCAGAGCTGACTACTGTTTTTTTTCAAATATATGATTAGAGCTATGAAAGACAATATTTTACAAAATTATGGTTTATTTTTATGGACGTTGCCTTTTTCCCCACACCCATCACTTGAGTGTTCTAGCTTTCGCCCTTCTCTCTTAATATTTAAGTATCTCTAACAACACCATCACGCTTTATAGAAGAGAGTTGTCGCTCAACAAAAGGAGAATGACAGTAATTGGTACATATTTGTCAAAATTATATATATTGCATTTTGGAGTTACGTCAACCATTGCAGCTTAATCAATCAATATAGTCTCGATTCGTTGAGGAATGTCTTGAGATGATCACATGTAGGGCCTACCATCATCCAAACAGGCAACCAAAATGACTTTCTGCTCATCTATTGTCAGTTTTGAAAAGTTTTTATGTATTTTGAACTTGTAAAGCTTACTGGCAGCGCTTTCATGAACCAGACAAGCAATGCAGCTCTATAACTCACTGTGGCATTGCTTGGCAGGGAACTTTTATCACGCCTTCTGGTTATTGGAGTAGCTATTAAACATGTCAACGAGTATTTAACATTGGCTGTGCAGCTTCTCTGGGTGGTTAGCTTAACATCAGAGCGCTTTAACATGTAAATTTTTGGCCACTTTCTTTCAAATGCTTTCTCCTTACCCTGCAATATCAGTGTGCACAATAAGGACACATTCTTCATCAATGCTGCTTAGTACACAATTATCCTTCAAGCTTATTTTGTCCGTGTAGATTAGTTATTATTAGTGAAATGTTGAGATTTAAAACAGAAATAACCATCCTTCCAGGTCGGGATCAGAAATCAATAATATGAACCGAGAATCACTGAGCATATAGCAATAATTTTATCCAAAAATTCAATTTACACCCTACACAAATTTGAGGAGCATTTTTAGTGTTGTTTCCCATAGCCTGTAGTAGCTGTCACATTTGCTCTTCAGTAGTGTATAAATATGCAAAATATTGATAAACGTTAAAGGTTCGAATAGGATAATAGACTATGATGTCGCTCGAATAACCGAACCATTTCTGCATCATCGATACTACCTTTTAATTGACAAGTTCAACACGTGAGCTATTTTGCCATTTATGTATGCCCTAGATTTATCAAACCTGTTTTTTTTATTGCTTAAATCTTAAAATACTTTCACGTTAAAATTAACCCAATTATATAATTAAAAGTGACATTATATTTATTAATTCCATCTCAGATACGCCCATCACAAAAAAACATCATGTTCCAAATATATTTCGAATTTTACCTTGACTTTGACCTTGAAGTTATTAATTAACATTGACAATTATTTTACATATAATAGTGCTTAACTTTTTGTACAACATTAAAATGCACAATGTATTAAAAAAAAAAAATTAAAATCATAATGTTGATCCATTTGCAAAAAAGACAACTTATAGACGGGCCATTTGTCCGCACAATTACGACCCCGGTTTCTATATAAATAGGCCTACTCCTTTAAACCCTCAGATGAAAGGTTATAGATATATATTTGTTGAATATATAAAATAATTATAGGTGATTTAAAACATTTTAAATGAGCTAATTAATCATGTTAATGTCCAAAATTGTCCACTTTTTCCCGATTCTAACTTTGACCTCGACACATCATCTGACCTTGACGATGAAAGATCCCAAAAAAAAATTTGCAGTGTCAATTATCCATCAACTGGATAACGAAACTTGAAATCATCAAAATCGGCACACCGATTCTTGAAATATTATTTACTCCGGGATTTTGCCATATTTTGCTAATTATCGATACTAATTACATGTTAATTAGGTGTTAATCATGTCAGAATTGACTGCGCTATATCAGGATCGGAAGAGTACATGTTGCTGATCATCTGGGCAAAAAATGGGGATTTTCCCAAAAGTGCACAAAGAAACCCCTAACAGCCTAGACTAAAAATACAGGTGTCCACGTCCTGCAAGATGACGCTATTACATGTATTTTCTTAGCTGAGAGATTAATTTAATCATGGAGAATGAATATCGTGATATGACCACTTTATGATCCATATTGCATTTTAATAAATATAATAACCGTATTGTGCTGTATTGGTGAATTAATTATTTAAAAAAACATTCCCATTACATATTAGAACACTGTCAAAGGATCATGTGAATTGTGAAATAAATATATGTGTGTGTGTGTGTGTATGTTATGTACTTTTTCTTTCAAATACGTTCCAGGACAAAGAATATTATAAATGTGTTTGATACCTGATACTTTAAATGTGTCATTTTTTATTAAATAAGTCATATTATTATTGTTATCTATCTTCACCTGAAGTGAATACCAGAGTATCTAGTTAAGTATTATACACACAAAGATTGAAAATGATATATTATATTTTGCTCATATCAATATCATAGCATGCTGTGTGATTGAGGACATTATATATTGTAGGAAAGGTGGTAATCGCTTTCTCACTGTGACAAAGAAGGATGGCACTCAAAATACACAGATGGCATCTGTGCTCCACTTGGTTAAGAATTCCAGACATCAAGTGTCTAGTTTACTTCAGCGCTACCCACTAACCAATAGAGAGAGACAAGATCTCCAGCCACGTACTGAAAGAAGTCAATATAATGAAGGTTGGTGCTCATAACCTGTCCTCACTATGATGTCGTTGGCTTAACCCTTGTCCTGCTAGGACTGTATAATATGCTGTTTCAAGACAGTTTCATATAAAATAAAATTACACTCGAATTGTTCTTGATAGATGCTCAGTTTATCAAATAAGTCAATTTGTGATATCCCTCTTTTCATTGTGTTAGAAAATTAATAAAATTAGAAACATACATGTACCATTCAGCAGCATGAGGGTTAATAATGAAACGTGACAGGTCAATTTTCGCCATTTTTCACTTTTCTGTTAGAATGGACCTTTGACCTCCAATGTGGCAAAATATCATTCACGTTCACTTGATACCAAACATATAATTTTATTGCACAAGGATAAACAATGTAATTATAAAAGAATGTTTGGCTGCTTATTATATATTATAACATAGTAGAAAGAGCACAAGTTTGGTATAAAGCGTAACCTGACAAATTAGAATAGACCTCTTTCAAAAACCTTTGAAAATTAAAAAATTAAATGTATATCAAATAATAGTCACTGATTTTAGACTAACCCTTGATCATTGATTGGAGATATGTATGCAGTGTTTAAGCAGGTAATCCCTGCAAATAATTCATATGAATTTGATGTTTTTGTTGAGTGGAGACCATGTTTTAGACTCACATTTGTCATAAATCTAATTGAGCAATTTTTCTTTCAGGTTTAGCACGTGATCTGAACAAGACCACCACTGGTCGTTTGAATAATGGTGTTCCTCAAGTTCCACCAGCACGCTTACCTTCAGAGTTGAATGCTTTTCGATCAACTCTACCATGTGTGTCTGTCACCTCAGAAATTATGAAGCTTATCAATGAAAATCGTGTTGTACTTATTTCAGGAGAAACTGGTTGTGGAAAAACCACTCAGGTAATTATAAATCCTCTGGCAAGGTGGTACATTTATATAAGCCACTGGTCGTCTAATTAAAAATAATGACGTAAGATAATTATTAATCTGTTTTCACAATGGGTGGCTCTTGAACCTTTCTGAAGTTTGCTTATGAAGTTTTCATCTGATCTGTGAATGTGATATACCTGTGTGGAAAACAACCAGTTTGAATCTCTTGTAACTTTATATGTGGGCAATTACCTGACTGTCCACAAAATGAAAAAAATGAAAAATTGTTCTACTCCCACAAGTCATTGTGGAACACATGGTCGCAGAGCATGAAGCTGGCTCAATGCAGGCCTGATCTCAAGTGACAGTGGTCCACCAGTGATGCAGCACTGTTGTTGTAAGCCACAGCAAGCTGTGAACACAGTAACAAATGGAAGACGGTGATCATAATGCAGGGCACGAAACAAGGATTTAAGGTTGTACACAAGATTTTTTTGTCGTCTGAATTTTGAGACATAAAAATAGGAAAAAATAATATTTATTTTTCAAACAAATAAATTTTTAAAACATTAGCTGGTGATTCCCTGCAAATCTCCCACTTATTTCAGGTGTTAAAAGGCTAATGCGCTGTGTACAGAAACAATTCACATATTTTTGTAATCTTTGTCAATTTTTGACTGGTTGTCCGACGGAAACACTGAGATTGATACTAGGTTGTCCAGCGGCATTATGGGTTGTCTCGGATGCCTGGAATGCTTTTATTTCTTGCCCTATAATGTTGGCTCAATGTTTTGAAGTTGTTGATTTGTTATGTATGCCAGAAGTGCATGTCTGCTCTACTAATCACGCTATTGTGTTGCTTATTCCAAGTCTCATCATGGCGCGACAGCCCATAACATGACATATCAGCACAATGCTGCCTCAATTACAGTCTATTGTTTACAAAAAGAACCCATCTCTAAGACTCAACAGCTATCAAACAATTCCGTTGTAATAGGCACCTAGCACAGGCTGTTACGCAACTGCCGCATCCCTGTCACTCTATTACATGTATAACATTTGATGAAATGTGAATGGAATGCGCGGTATCTACGTCTTAAGCATCAACAAAGACCCCTTTAGACCTACTGCGCGTATTGTCCGGCAATTGCGGTATCTCCATCACCGTGCTGTAAAAATATTTTGTGATTTCTTGTAGAGTGGGAAGGGGAAGAAAGCGAATTAGTGTTCCCTGGCGAAATCCCCTTCCCTTTTGCTGTAGTTTTCACCATGGTCATTGGGGGAGGCAGGTGAATTGATTTTACCCAACTGGGAAATGTATTTCGCCACTGGGGAAATCGATTCAAATGCCTTTCATGTGGTTTTTCCCACAAAATCGCACATAGGGGGGACAAGCGAAATCAAATATTTTGGTCTTGTCAGTTTTAACAGAAATGTGAAAGTGCCTCGGTCAATGACAATGATGCATAAAGATAATAAATCGTGTGAGGAAATACACACCTCATCTTCGGTATGGAATTGACTACTTCTGAGAAAAACTGCACATGACGACACTTGTGCTGGAAATTGCAAAGACAACTGAATGTGAAATCGGGGGGAAACAGTGTGCATCATTGGGAATTCGGGGGAAATACGCGGAAAGTATTATTTTGTCCACTTTCCCTCTTAATGAATTGTGTTTTCCTACTGGCGAAATACATTTTCCCTTGTAACCGATTTCCCTGGCCTTGGGGAAACCAATTTCCCAGGCATCGGAGGAAATGAGGGGAAATTAGGGGAAATTGGAGAAACTGTCCCCTTTTGGTGAAACTGTGTGAAACAGGTTGGGAAAGGGGAATGGAAATTAAAATGTAGCCTATTTCCCTTACAAGTTACAATTGCACATAACTGTATTTAAAAAGTTTTTCATAAGTTGTACATTGTTTTTTTTTCAGTGTGGTGGGTATACATTTGTTGTGCTACAGGAAGGCTGTGTTTTTGTGTAATTTTTCATTAAAAAAATGTCAAAAAAATCAATTATATTTGATGCCTTGTGTAGCAATACTCAAAATGTTAATTACTCTATTTGATCTAAATTGCCTGCGTACTCTAGTCCGTTAAGATCAATAACCACATGATATCGTCGTCTAGCCATGGAGGATTGGACAATGGAAAAACAGCTGTTATATTTTGAACAGAAATTTGTATATCCTTTCATTCTTTCTGCACTTGTATATATATATAAGGAATTAAATAGTCAATTCCATTCAAATTGATGCTCAACAATCTCAATACTCAATTATGCTTGTAAATGACTTTAAAATATTATCTGTGGCACTGCATTTGCTTTTGATCCATGCTGGAAACTAATGTTCCCCCTGTTTTGATAACAGAAAAATTGCTACACCATTGTTAAATATCTTTCTTATCATTCTGTTTAAACAACCCCGCTTTTCTTTGTTTTGAATTTTAAATGTGCTTTCTTTTCAGGTTCCTCAGATGATTCTTGATGATGCCCATAATCAGAATAAGCTGTGCCGTATACTGTGTACTCAGCCTCGTCGACTTGCTGCTCTAAGTGTTGCTGAGCGTGTGGCAGCAGAGAGAGGAGAAAAGATAGGACAAACTGTAGGATTTCAAATTAGATTAGAAAGCAGGTCAGTTTGTTAACATTAATTGTCTCCTATATAAAGCTGATTTTCACTCTTATAGCAAGATTTTTGTTGTCCTCAAGCACTGTTCGTTCATATTTTGCATATACCGTAGTTTTAGTTAGCATCAATAAAAAAAAACAGTGATGTATTTTGCTTGCTTTGTATTAGCTGATTGGTTTATACAGTAATATATTGTTGATATCATCAGTCGTTCTACAAATATATTTATCATAATTTCTTGGTGTATCGATTTCATATTTTAATCTCATAGTACCTGTACATGCTTTATTACCTGCTGAAGCCCAGTAGACTTGTGCAAATTCCCGGGTAACAGCATTTACATCGATATTGCGAGAAGTGCTACTGCGAATCTATTGTGATTTTGTATGTAGGCACTGACAGGTGTATCATTTTCTTTTTTTGTATAGGTTTTGGGTGAAATTTGTTAATTTCGACTGCATAGAAAAATGTACACAAATATTTTTTTATGAATTGAAACAGACAAATAAATAAAATGTGAGCTTAAATGTTAATCACATTGACATTTTCTTGAAGTCCCGATCATAGTATTTTACACATGAATTGGACTTGTAATTTTGTTTAAAACCTGATATGTATGGTATCTTTTTTTTGGAGGACTACTTATCTCGTTTTTACACTGTGAAAACTCCAACATGGATTCTTAGATCTTGATATCTCATGTTGAGAGTTTTATTGGCTGCCCAGGAGTCACATGTGCTTACACAATATATTTACTAATTTAAAAGATGAATATTAATTAAATAGAAATATTATTAATGTCTGAAATAATTGTCCATACAAGTTGATATGTAACAATTTTCATCAGATAATTTATGTGACTATTTTAAAACTCTGTTTTACAGAGTGTCTCCCAAGACACTGCTGACTTACTGCACCAATGGCGTTTTGCTGAGAACATTAATGGGAGGGGATAGCGGTGTGTCAACTGTTACACATATAATAGTGGTGAGTGCAGGCTAGTAATGGAAACAAACTTTAGGTACATGATTTACACATGACAGCCTTGTTCCCATTGCTTACAGAATTTTAAAGTATTTATTCTTTTTTTAAGTCTTCATAATGTTTCACAGTGAGAAAAAAATGTGACTTACTTCTTTTTAGTTTTCGGTAAATTAAATAGGATAGCAACTATTATAAATAGAATTACTTGCAGTATTAGTATTTTGTGGAGCTTGGATTAACAGGAAGTTTTCAAAATAAAATCAAAATTCTCATGGTCAAAATTCAGTTGTCGTTTTTTGAGTGGTACGTTTATTACATACTTAACACATTATGATGGTGCTGCTTCAATCCTAACCCTTAGAACACTGATGTTGACTACAGTAGACATTCTGTGTTTTATTACCACTTGTATACCCAGTTGTCTGGAGGACAGTGTCATCTCATTCTTCTCACCATCCTCAGTAGGTTCTCCTGGCCCAGTTTAGCCTATATGTGCACAAAAGTGGCCTAAAGCCCGATTCATTTCATTTGTATACCCAGTTGTTAAAAGTAAAATATGCCTTAAAACACTGATATGTTAAGACTTAAATTTCACACAATTTCAAGTGACTGAAAAATTCAAATTGAATACTCAGTGCTTTAGTGCTCACCTGAGATGATACAGGCACTGCAGTATTTATACAACAATTTTTACTACATAATTCCCATAGAACAATGTTTATGATACATATTATCAGATTATAATGAATACCAGTTCCTACTGTACAGTCAGTACTGTTTGTCTTCATCTTGATCTTTCAGTGATGTGACATCTTAAAATTTTAATTGTTCTTTTATAAAATTTATTTGATTTGATATTTGCTTAAAAATATATATAGACAGTCCTAGCAGCACAAGGAATAAAATTCTGTTATGTTTAATTTTCAGGATGAAGTACATGAACGTGATCGCTTCTCTGATTTCTTACTGATCGCACTGCGAGACTTGATGCCACGATATCGTGCACTAAAGCTAGTGCTGATGAGTGCCACTATCAACACGCAACTCTTCTCAAACTACTTCAGTGGATGTCCAATAATACATGGTGATATACTATATTAATTTAGCAAGCCAGCTATACTGTTTTATTTGTTTATTACTATTAGTGATATGACCAATGATTTATAATAACCGGTGATTGGTCGTTTGATACACCAATTATGCATTGCAGATCGATTATAAATATCTTTACTACAACATGGCTGGAAAAGTAAATTCTTGTCTGATCGGGTCTAAATTATAACCCTGTGTGGACAGTCAAATTATTTGACTTCATAAATTTGGACCCAGTATGGGAGAAGAATACTCCCAGCAGTGAAGGGAATAAATGTAGCTCGCTCAACCATCCCACTAGGCTATACAATGTTTGCAGTGTAGGCAGGGCTCGACATTATGACTGGACCGGAAATCAAGTGTAATTTTATGTATTCAAAACAATTAAACACAATTAACCCTTAACACACTGCTGTCGACTAGGGTAGACATTCTGTGCTTTTATTAGCACCTGTATAATCAGTTGTGAAAAGTAAAATATGCTTTCAATCTTGAAACACTGATGTATGTTGGGACTTGAATTTCACAAATAACACAAATTTTCAGTCACTTGAAGTTGTGTGTCGCGGTAGCGAGACACAACTTCAAGTGACTGAAAATTTAAATTGAATATCTCAGTGCTCTAAGGGTTAAAATCTTCAGTACATAAATAAAATAAATTATGAATTTAACCCACAGTTGTTTTCATTTTACATGTACAAAATGTGTATGTATGTGACTACACTCAACCGATTAACTGTGATCTTCGGTTGCTTATACCAACCAATTTAAATTCGTCATCAATTATGAAATTCCTGAAGTTGATCCCCAGCTTGTCTGGTGGACGGTGCAGATTTTTGTAAGCGTGATACTTCATAACGTCTTGATTGAGTGCCTTCACTTTTTAACCGCATGTGCACTACAATAATTCAAACCGCTAAGCGTGAGAAAATAATCGTTTTATCTGCCGACCAAATCATTGATATTGGGAATGAAACACCACTAATTGGCCATGGCACAATTTTGATGTCACTTCTAGTGACAGTTTGATATATGTATCAATTCATCTTTGTTTCAGTGCCTGGAACATTGTTCGATGTGGAAGAATTATTTTTGGAGGACATACTCAAATGGTAATTTATTGATTGCTTTGTAAAATGTATATTATCTATAGTAGTACCCTTTTCAGTTTTTTGGCAAGCCTTCAGCCTATTTGGCTGCTCTTATTGGAGGCAAACTTGGCCAATGTATATGTTCACCATGCAAACCCAATGGACAAGTTGAAATATGTCACGGATCACTGCCACTCAAAAATAAACAGCTTTTTCTTGTAAGCACGATTGACTCAAGATTTGTATTCCAATGTTGTGGAAGTTGGCACACATGCTCATCCTACAAACACACTGGATGAGCTTGAATGACACTCTGACATTAAAAATAAATCCCTTGTTGGTGTGATCTAGTCTCTGGTTTCTTTCACAATTATCAATAAATAAAAGTTTATTGGCGGCAGGGCTATTCCCATCTGTGAGGGCTTATTTTTTCTGGCAGGGGGGGGGGGGAAATAACATACTGTTTAGTTATTGTTGTAATTTAAATTAAAAGTCTAAAATGTATGCCCTTGCAAACCAGATTGTCACAAATTGATACATCTTGCATATTTTTGCTCATAATTAATTAATTTGTAAAATATGTTTTATTTTGATGTTTACCTTAAATTTATATAAGTGTTGACAAATTTAATTTTAGTGATACATACCGGAGGTAGTAATGACAATTGACAACAACAATTCAGTAAATAACTACAATGTATGCATATTTTCACACCAAGAACTTGGCCGGGAAATAATAAAAGGGGGGCCAAATATATGTATTGTTGGGCCAGGATAGGTGTCTGGGAGCCTCCCACAATGCAATTTTGTGGAATCAGGCTGATAATAGGCTGTCCAAAAGATGGCTGGACTGGACTCTGCCTAAGTCTTTGTTTCACACCCAGTATGGTCTGTAACAGCGTGAACTGCAGTATTGATAATACTTGTAATGACGTAACAAGTGACAACTTTGTGTTAGAATTCTAAAGACTTTATAACAACAATCATACAGTTTGTGTAGCCTATCATCAATTTCTTGTTACATTTTATCAAGACTTTGTTATAAGGATCATCAAGACTGTGGGGGTACACTCTCCCCGTTACAGACTCTACTAGGAGTGATTCTAATTCTAGCTTTTATTCACACACTACAAACACTATGTCTTTATTATACATGTACATGTACATGTATCTTGCTTTGACAAGCTAAGGGGCAGAATTGCATAGCTTTTCACACAGGATAATGAACAAAATCTTCTTAGTATATAGCATGTATATAGCTGGATATAAGTACTTACTGATATATACTTCTATACGATCAATTACTTGCAGGACTAGCTACACTAGCCAGGAAATGGACAAATACAGGAGTGGAATGGGGAAAAGTAGGTTGAGTCAATTAACATAAAGAGGTCAATTCTATCTGGTAATGTGGCTTTTACATGACAAATAACCTCCTAAATGAACAGTAACTAATACATAGAATGATGTATTTAAGTAAAGCCTTTTTTTTCAATATTGCTAATAACTGACAAACTGTGTCAGATAGCTAAATGATCTATTATAAAAACAATACGTGTGGTTTCAGGTAGGGATATGCCCTTACAATTTCAACTTGATCAAATTGAAAATGGCTCACTATCAGCCATAATTTTAATATGCCTGATATCTGACAAACCATGCCAGATAGCTAGACCATTACTGTAAAACAAAATGTGCTGTTTTAGGTAGAGATATGCTCTGAAAAAAATTCAACTTTCTCGATCAAATTCAAAATGGCTGAATATTGGCTATAAAAACTTTATTATCCCCAATATCTGGCGAAACGTGCCAGATTCATCTATCACCATAATTAAGGCTTGGGTAGGGAAATGTTTGCCCATGATAAAAATATTGTACATTATACTTTAAAAGTTATGCTCTATAACATGTAGTTTTATTACTTATGGCATCCCATTATGAATCTATTAACTTCATTCCATTTTAATTAAAAAAGTTTGTTGCACAACAAATAGTCTAACTTTTGAAATAATCAATTTATTCACAGTATTTTTATGGTTTTGGCTGTAGGACTAGAAAATAGAGTTTACAAAATTGCCTTGAAATCAGATGAGAATTGGATGAGAAATATTTAAAAAAAAGCACTCAAGCAAAAAATTTTTTATGTGATAGAATATCATTTATCAGGATGATTTTGTCTCGTGTCTTAACACACAATGATAAAATACCCTGAACTTACTTAATGCGAATAGATGTATTAGGAATGAAATGATTGTTTAATTAAACATCAAGACTTGTAAATGTTTGTTCACAAATTAAACAAATATGAGTAATTTTAAACCACTTGAGATTGTGAAAATTTAAATAGATTATTTTGGCAGGATAGTGGTTAATGTTGTGTATTGTTTTTATTCATAGTGGCTGGCAGACAGGAGGAATTAAAGATGTGGTGCCAGGAGAAGGTAACGGGTGATGCAGATGCTCCGACAGAGGAGACTGATGACAGTGGGGCCGCAGCTACAGCCGGCTCAGAGACAGATGAAGGAATTAGTGAATTTGAATCAGAAAAATTAGAGGTTATTTCTTTTTTTAGTTTTTAAATATCTATAGATAAATGTTAATAGATAGAGTATTTTGTTCTTTTTTATTTGGAGATATACCACAAATATTATTTGCTTTTTTAGGCAGTTGAGGAGAAAGAAGAGCCTGAAAGCTGGTTGGTGGAAGAAATGGATAACTTATTATCCACTGTTTGGCACACTGGAAATGCAGATATATTTGCCCAGATCTTCCATCTTATTATAAGTGAAAATCTTTCTGGTAAGTATGCTGATATTAATGTGTATTTGCTCAAATTTGCAGCTCAAATCTTGTATACTCTAAAATTTAACCCTTACAGCGCGGGGATCGACTTTAATTGCTAAAGTCGATCCCCGCACTGTAAGAGTAAACACATTTATTATGGCCGTGGAGCCGTAACATAGGTATTCAAAAAAAGCGGAAAGAGCCAGCTAAGACATTTATGATGATTTCAAACTTTAAAAACCCTTTAATTTCCATGGTGTGTACAAAAATATTTCAGCACATTAAGGGTTAAGGATAATTGCAATTGGTCTGGTGTGATAATCTAAATAATGTGAAGAAGATTGATTTTTAATCTAAACTTAGACTGTATAATTTGACATCCTCAATCCTTGTGCTGCTGAATTTCTGGTTTCTATTTTCTGTTTGCAATTTCCTTCTTATTTTGACAAAATATTTTAATTTATGAAAAGTAGATATCACACAAATTGAATTATTTGATTAAATAAGCACTGCCAGCGATTAAAAAAAAAAAATTCAAATGCGTTTTATTTGCTTAAAGGGACATGCCCAGGTCTAAAATCATCAAAAAATCAGTGATTTTATTTTGGCTTCTTAATATGACCATATGATGTAAACATGTCCATAGACTAGAACTGTCAAAGTTTTTTTATTTTTGTGCTGCGCACTTACCAGTTAGGCTAGATATAGAGACGAAATTCCCGTATTTCTTATTTTCGACATGGTTGTCAATAATTAGAAATCAGGAATGAGCATAAAAAATGTTAGATTTGCACATGTTTTGATTCAAATCTTACGACTAGCAGTAATTTAGTGGGTTGTGGTAGTGGGTTCAAGTTTAGGTGGGTAAAAATTTAAATTATATATTTAGCACTTTAAGAGTTGAACCAATATAATAAGGTTCCAACAGCACAAGCGTTAAGGATGGTGGTATGTATTTTTTTTAGTTGTCTCTAACTCATTTCCATTGTTTTTATCTTCTGTGTCTTACGAGCAGTTGACTATCATCACTCGACCACATCAGCCACCCCACTGATGATCGCTTCTGGCCGTGGCTTCTTTAATGTAGTGGAGCAATTACTGAATCTTGGGGCTAATATTCAAGCACGAGCGAGCAATGATTGGTCAGCGCTCGATTGGGCACGCCACTTCAAACAGGCAGAAGTTTTGGAACTACTTGAAGCCCATATGTACGTATGCTTATTATATATCCATGCATACCGCTATATTTTGTTTCAGTTTATATTTAGTGTCAGGTATCACTCACTGTTCACATTATTTTGACAATCAAAACATATCACATTTTAAGCATGCAAGTGCAAATTTGAATAATATTTTGCACCAATTACATGTGCTACTTCCACAGTCCCCGGCATCGCTAAAACTCTTTTGAAAGTTAGCACATAACTTGTTGTGAACAAGAAAGTGAATAAAAACAGATTAATGTGAGCCATTCTCTTAAGATCCTACAATGATGGTTACTATTATTAGGGTGTGGTTTAGATATTTATCTCCAACCTATACTGTGTATATTAAAAAAATCTTTCTTGATGACTTAAATACACTGTGTCACTTGGCGTACGTGTAGTTCATTATTATTATATTATTAAGTCACCTTGTCGTTTAAAAAAATATATATTTCAGGACAGAATCTCTTAAAATAACTAGTATGCTACCCACTTGATCTCGCATTTGCTGTTTAATCTTAATATTTGTTCTCTTGAAATGTTGATGGTGTCCTACTTTTCAGTTTCATGAGTGAACAAGTCCTTAAAATAGGTAGATTTGTATGAGCCACTGAACACCATTGTTAATCAGACCTCGCATTAATTCACTTGTCTAATACTAAATACCATTATATCCATGTTTATAATGCGATGCCACGTGTAAACACAAATCAAGATTTGAAGCCTCTGATGTCATGAAAAATGCCTACACCTGTCTGTGATACAATCTCAAATTTTGGCAGTCAGCGACAGCCCCCATTCCATGACGGGACTTCAAATAGTGGAGGCATAATGCTATCTGTTAGCTCCAAGTAGCGCCGCTGCACATGGCATGCTCTGCAAAACACTTGACGTTG
Source organism: Flabesymbios commensalis (assembly GCA_964017125.1). NCBI lineage: Eukaryota > Metazoa > Annelida > Polychaeta > Terebellida > Flabelligeridae > Flabesymbios > Flabesymbios commensalis. Next base: position 29,968,147 of record OZ024908.1, read on the forward strand.
ACCCATTACCAACCATGGTTTAATATTATATTAACATCTCGGACAGTATTACCAAATATAAATAATAGCTTTGTCACACTCTCGGAAAACACCATTTGCTTACTACCGGACCAATATTGGCAACAGTAAGTGTTATTGGGGTCCGACAGACTAGTGTTATCCCACCAATATGGACATCTTAGGCCTATACGTCTATAATTTCAACAGGAAAAGTAATCAGTGATGTCTTACTATCTTTTCGTTGACACATTTCTATCATTCTAATGCATATACCATGTTGAGATGAGAGACGTTGTGCACACGGCTAACTGACATGTACGCTAGACCATTGATTTCGTTATTTGCACTTCATATCATACTTTGTATGATTTACAATTACAGGGCAGTTTCTGAAGAAACACAACATGATGATAGTGTTTTATTGAAGGAGTCCAAACAGCTGAGTGAAGAAGACAGACAGTTACTGAGTATCTATCACAATAGCTTTGATGATGAACGTGTGGATATTGACTTGATTCTCTGTCTACTCATCAAGATACACTGCACTTCCCCAGACGGTTAGTTACACTTTGTAATTATTGTCTCCCAGTGTTGGCCCAATGTTGCCTTAATGCTATTCCGTTGCGGCTTACCACACTTGTGTTGCGATGAAGAAAACGGTGAGCTTTGCAAAACATACCTGTAGCAGATAGATACGTATATATTGCGAAAACACAGTCACAGCTAAGATTGTACTATGATCATTGATGGCATGAATTTTTAGTGATTTTTAGCCCGCCTTTTAATTTTAATTAAAAAAGGTGGGCTATTGCAATTGAAGTTGGGCGTCAATGGCGTCGGCGTTAACATTTACTTGTGGGCGCGATAGCTTGAAAAGTTTTTCGTGTATCCTTCCCAAATTTATTATGCATGTTACTAATGACCAGTTCTCGGACAAGTTCAATAATGGACAAAAAAAAATCCAAAATGGCCGACTTATTGCGATTTTTCGCCTTTTACGTCAATAATTTGACCTTGTGGGCGCGATAACTAATAAAGTTTTTCACATATCCTCTTCAAATTTGTTATGCATGTTACTAATGAGTAGTTCTTGGACAAGTTCAATAATGACTGAAAAAAGTTTAAAATGGCTGATTTATTGTCATTTTTGCTTTTTATGTCAATAATTTGACCTTATGGCTGCAATAATGAGTTCAAGTTCAATAATGGCGGAGGGCTATTGTCGAGTGTGCTCTTGTTTTCTTTCCCATTGCCTGTTACAGTAGAACCTGTTATGAATAGGCACTCTTATGCGCAGCAAACCTGTGTGAGGTCAATTGGCCAGTCCCAAAAATACATTAGTTTGCAGTCAGTAGTAGACAGTGTCATCTTTATTGACAATTACATGTACTTGTTATTACTGTATACACATTAATGCTGCTAATAATAATCTGATTTTTTTGGTTCTTCATGTTTTGCTTTATGCTCTATAGCTATCATCACTCTCCTCATACTATAAAGGGGAATGTCAGTAAAGACATTTTGGAAATGTTTTTTTAGTTTTTCACCAGGTGGCTCTTATTGTAGCACCCCTCAGTGCCACTTCACCGTTCACAACAACTCTCGCCTCAGATCTCAGAAAACCTATAGGGGGATTTTCTTAATATAGTTCACGAGCATCCCTTAGGGGGTGTCGATGTTCCTTTTGGGGGGTTGTGACCTTTGACCTACTTTTTGACCTACATCTCTCAGCCGGAATAACTTAATTTTTTTCGATATTGCTGATATCTGGCGAACTGTGCCAGATAGATAGACTATTACGATAAAACAAATGTGCAGTTTCAGGGAGGGATCTGCCCTGAAAAATTCAATCCAATCAAATTCAAAATGGCTGACTTGCCGCCATTATTGACTTTAATAGGCATAATATTGGGAAAACTGTGCCAGATAGCTAGACCATAACTTTAAAACAAAGTTTGTGGTTTGAGGGATGGATATGCCCTGGAAATGCTTGATCAATTTCAAAATTGTTGACTTGCTGCACAACCATCATTGACTTTAATTATAATATCTATAATATGGCAAATTCCGGTTCCATTTTATCATAACATTTGCATCATAAGAGGGTGCAATACATGCCCTGTTTTAAAAGCATACAGATCCTTCCTATAGCCATTTCAGCTGCAATTGGCACCAATTCAAGACATATATGGTGATGCCCCCTTATTTAAGATAATTTAGATTTTACAAGTGGTAGTGAATCAACATTAGTTGTAAAATGTGCATATTACCACTGAATTGCACAACTTCGGTACAAATATTATTGATTTGAACATAACTTTAAAATGAAAACCCCCCAGCGTCAGGCAAGGTGAAGGTCGTCTTGAGGTCAACAAGCTTAAATCTTGAGTAAGCAGTATATAGTTTTTCGAATGATTTATCACGTTTATGCAGGAGATCAGATTTGTATTCATTTGAAATTAAGATGGCATTATGATGGCATCACCATCCTATTAAAGTTTACCATGTAATCGGACATCATTCAACATATCTTGCCTCAGAAATGCTGGAAGCGGTGAAGAATTAATATAATTTTAAAGGGGTGATACCCTTTGTAGTGAAGTTGACCTCTTATAATTCAGAAGTGATGTGCAGAATAGGTATCAACTTGATGATTGGGATTTGGGATGACACACAATCAGTCACTTATTCTACATTTATGTAATAATATATATCATCAAACACAGGTTGTTTTATCGGATTCCCCCTGATTTGAAATGACTTGACCCTGCTCTTGTAAGCCTTCCGTGCTTGTTGAACCCTCAGTGTAAGTGAACAATAATACCCCATTGTGTATTGATTGGATCTCATGGAAATGAGAAATGGTGTTCTACAGTGCTTTATTTAAAGAAACCCATCAAATTATCATTTTCTCAGCAGTATAAAATATATGTGCTTGAGTGAATTAACAAGCGCTCCGTCGTGGTTAAGTGACCTTACCAAAACATTGTGCAGTTTATTACTTGTATGATACATTTAATGTTGACGTATTCCACATGCAGCAAGGAAAGGCCAAAGGGTTTTAAAAGTTTTGTGAAAGAGTGAGTTCACCACATGGCCTCTATGTTTTTTTCTCTGTTTTAGATGAGAAAAAATAAAAAAATCCAATGAGGGTGTGCAAAAAAAACATTTAAGGAAAAAACCCCACCTATTTTTGGAAAGGGTAACCAAACAACAAGCCGCAAAAAACATAGCTGGATAAATATTTTTTTAATCTCCTAAAAATTTCTTTTTTTCAGAAATCGGCAGCAATCCAATGTGTGCGCGGAGTAGTATAAAAGCACATGTTTTTTTATGGTAATCATAATGCTCAGCCTTAATCTAATGGACACGTTCATCTAAAACAGAGAAAATATAGTGGCCTAATGGTGATATTACGAGTATCAATCATGATGCCTGCAAAAAATCTGGGATTGTCGTTATTCTAAGAAGTTTTTCAGAATTAGACCAGGAAGTGAGTACTGGTAGTTGTGTAATATTTCAGTGCTGTTATAACATTTCTGAGAAAAGGTGATTTACTAACTATCCCAACACTATCTTAACACTTTCAGCGCAGGGACCGGCTTTATTTTTCAATCATTTATTTATTAGGCTTCAAAAGAAGAGAACATACAAAAGTACAGTGTATACAAAATTATCTTTGTAAATATTGAAAGGCACGTATATGTCTGTAGACGTCAGATTCACAGACCCACAACATAGGTATTTAAATAAAGCGGAAAGAGTTAACTAAGACGCTTTGCTTCCCATAGCTTATAGAAAAAATTGTAAGCTTTGTAAGGGTTAATCCTTTGTCTGCCTGAAAATTAATTCATATTTTCTTTCATTGTGAGGTGTAAAATGCTACCACAATTCAACACAATTCTCACCTTACAGTGGATGAAAACTCCCCAATTTTATTGTATATTCAAAGTGTGATACATGTATTTCAAACAAAAGGTTAAATCTCCCACCTTTCAATGGGTTGTATCATTTTTTATGTAATTATTCCAGATAAAAAAGACGAAATTATACATTGTTGTTACCCTGAAACACAGACTAATACATAATCTGATACGTTCGGTATTATTAGAATCCAAAGTTGTATCCATCATGTCTGGCATATTTCTTGTATCTATCACATGTGAATTATGCTGCAAATTTTTGCCAGCTCAATCTTTTAGAATATCCAAGTTAGTGGACAGGTTAACTGCACGAAATGGACCCCCCACTGCATTTTGTAGTAGAATTATGCCACTTGGCACGAATGATGCTTGGACCAAGTGGAATATTTTAAGCAGCGGACGTTTTTGATTTCTGCTTTTACTTCGTCATAATTCAAGGTCAAAGGTCAAATGTCAAGGTCAAATATGATTTTTTAACAAATAAAGATACGAACAAGTGTAATACCTCTATTTCATGTAATTTTGACTGGAAAATTCATTTTTGGTATTATTTGAATGATTCAAGGTCATCTTCAAGGTCAAAAGGTCCATTCCAAGGTCAAATTGGTGAAAATGTCATTTTTTACAAACACAATTACGAACAAACGTAAATCTTTTTGGTGTGATTTTGACTACAGAATCTATCTATGATATTCAACTACAGACTACAGAATCTATCTATGATTCAAGGTCATCTTCAAGGTCAAAACGTAAATATCAAGGTCAAGTAAGCGAAAATATGATTTTCAAGGTCAAAACTGCGAAAATATGATTTTTAACAAATAGAAATAGCAGCAAGTGTAATACTTCTTTGTGATGTATTATTGAATGAATAATTAATTTGTGGTACTATTTTAATGATTAGAGGTCATCTCCAAGGTCAAAACGTAAATATCAAGGTCAAGTGAGCGAAAATATGATTTTCAAGGTCAAATATGATACTTCTAACTAATTTATCTGTGAACAAGTATAATACCTCTTTTTCGTAACTTTTGACTGGAAAATCCATTTCTAGTATTTTTTTCATCATTCTGGGGTGATGATCTTAAAGGTCAAAACGTCAATTTCAAGGTCAACTGAGCAAAAATACTAGTCTAATAAATAAAATAAGAACCATTTTTTACTCTAATTTTGACTGAAATACACATGCTAAGAACTCAAAAATGGGCAAACGCCTCACTTTTAGGGCACGCATGACACTTGGCATGGATGTTCCATAGACCCATTAGAAAAGTTTTATCCAAAGAGACAATTCATATCCATTTCTAAAGACCCAGAATCCGCCATTTTTTCAAGATGGCCAAGGTCAAACATTAATGATATACTGCTCGACAGAACAGAAACATGTGTCTACAAATAGGGTTTTCAGGTATGCCCGACCTAGTAGTGTGGCCAGTAAAGTGAAGGATGACCGCTAGTTGTGCAAGGTCAAAAATAAATTGGTATCATTTTGTATACTATTGAAGCAGATTCATGATGTTGGTATCCATCATAGGGCTTTTGGGTACGCCACCAGAAAATAACATTAGAAATGATAGAGATCGCTAAATCCAAGATTGCGGATATAAGGCAAACAAAAAAAGTGCAGCCTCAGCGCACTGACCTAACAAGAAATGTGTGAGGTGTGATGAAACTATACTAACAAAAAGCATTTGAAAAACGACAAAGCCTGCAAAAGAAACTCTATATTGATATTAACAACAATAATTTTAACTAGGCCTACTATCTGAACAACAAGAGATATGTTGGCTGTGAGACTATTTTTTTTTTATTTAATGCCTGGATCCCCTTACCTGCTTACCATGCATTCATATTATATTTATAAGCCCTATTTTGCAGGCCTATGCACTTGACCTACAAGTAGGCTAAAAACTTAGGTATATTATGGTATGGCCACGCTAGCCTGCATAATGATTCACAGGTTATTATCACAGAACTGGACAGTTCTGCGTTATTATATACCGTATGTCTAGCCAAATGAACGTTCATTTGTCAAAATCACTTATCTACCATGATTGAAGGCGACCTATTTGTGGGCAGTCTCTGTCTAATAGCCACTAAATTGGGTTTCATTATCTTAACAATGCCTGAAATGATTTCTGAAAAGGCCACAATATCGTCTGTATGTGGCTATGGTAGATTACAAAATCACATATCTAGCTCGCTTCCAGTTATTATTTTACACATTTATTGCTTGTCTGTGAGGCCAATTTTATTAGCCTCCTGGCTACCCTCATAGTTTCTACCATCCCTAAAAAATTGGTGACACCACCATGTCGGGCATACCTGAAAACCACACGGTATATACCAATGTCGTCTCAATTCCTGTAATATTTCTACACATATCTTGCTCTATAATGGGCATTTTGTTTGCTTAATGACCACCATCGTGGTTTTCGGCATGTAAACGTTGTCCAAAATTATTTTTGAGAATGTAATTGCACGATGTTTAATACTATGGTAGATACCAAAATCACGAATCTGCTTTTATTCTGTTGACCTGAGACAAATGGCGGTCATCTTGTATTTTACCCAGCACTGCAAGGTCTAAAGTATTTTTGGCCACACCTTTTTTGTCGGGCATTTCCGACAACCCTATAGTAGGCACACAGGGTGACAGTCAACTCGTACCCATGTCAACTCGCCCCATGTCAACTCGTACCCATGTCAACTCGCACCCATGTCAACTCGTACACCAATAGATGTCAACTCGTACCACAAGTGATGTCAACTCGTACCACAAGTGATGTCAACTCGTACCCAACAAGGCAGGTATCAGATGATGGTACGAGTTGACATCTGTTATCACACAACAGATGTCAAGTCGTACTCATGTCAACTCGTACCACTCATAGATGTTAAATCGTACCATCGTTAGATGTCAACTCGTACCAAAGTTAATTCCGGAGGATAATGAATGTAGGTTGTATATAAGAGTCTGTTTGGATTGTGTTATTTATGTATTACATGTGTTAGGGCATGTTCAGCTTGCAATTAAATTTAATCTAATGATATCCTCATACAATGATAACATATACCTACAAGAAATTGATGTCATTTTATAAAGTGTAACTGGACAAAAACATAAAATGAATGGGTTTTTAGGCTGTTTTATTATGGCTATGCCATTTAACATGATTTTAATTCTGTATGTGATATCAAGTAAACTGTCCTGTGATTTTATCAAATTAACCATCTTTTATAATATATACCTGTACATATATTCTATCTTTTTTATGACAAATAAAACTTTTCTTTATGTCAAATAAATATCTGTCTGTATGTCTGTTACCTTTGTGCTGAACTATTGAATCATTACGAGTGCGCGGGGAAGAAACATTTTTGAAACTTGAAGGCCAGAGAGGGGTTCGAACCTGAGATCTCCAACTTTAAAATGCACCAGGGCCCGCCCTGTACACGGAGTTCACATATGTTACCTATTTATTCAGTTATTGGGTCACTAAGTATCACAAACAGAATAAATGTAACCAAAACAGTTGAGAATTATTTGTGTTTAATGCACTGCAATATTTATGAGTTGATACGAACTTTTAATATTTTATTGAGCAATGATTCAGCTAAGGTGAATATTTTTTTTATTCTTGTCACTTTATTATGTCCGTTTTAATTTTTCACTGGCTTGTCTGTAGGATCAGTGAGAAACTGAAATTAAAACGCTTCTATGATCATGTTAATAGATCGTTTGACTGCAACTTAGCTGTGGGGTGTGAACGGTCAATCCCCTAACTACAAATTCTGCATGTGTTGTCGCTAATTACAATGATTGCTATGAAAACACATCATTGCTTAACATGCTTAAGCCGTTATTTTCTCACATGTGACTGATCAATCTGGTACCCTTATCGTAGTAATAATTGTCACCAGCCCCTCCCCCCCCCCCCCCCGTCCGCCCATTTACTATTACGTAACGTCGTATGTAAGCATAAGCTTGATTGCATTGTCAATAATTAAGGTGCTAATTCCTTTGACCCTTCCAGTCCTGCAGTTTATGAAATGTCACCTAAAAACGTCACATATATATGTCAAAGTTGCTTTGGATATATTGTCGTAAATGAAATGAAATGAATCGGGCTTTAGGCCACCTTTGTGCACATATAGGCTAAACTGGGCCAAGAGAACCTCCTGAGGATGGTGAGATGAATGAGATGACACTGTCCTCCAGACACAGGATTCGAAATTCGAGCCCTGGCGGTCTGAGGCCGAGCACGCTACCTCTCGTCACAGAGGCTCCCCACAATACTAGCTCTCACACGTGGATGGGGAAGAAACATTTTTGTTTCTTTGAAACCGTCGAGACCGGGAACCGAACTCCGAACTCAGGAGTGAAAGGCAGCGGTGCTAACCACTACCCTAGGGCCCCCGCCCATTTTATTGTCGTATGAGGACCTGTGCACAAATGTATGTTTCGTCCGAGAATGATTGAGGTAACATACCATTTTCATTGAAATGATGTTGCAAAAAAATTATAATTCATGATAATGTATGAAGCAATTATTTACGGAAATATGTTTATGCTGGTCTGACAGTTAGTATTGTAATAACAACAATTACCATTGCCATCTAAGTTAATTTTGAAAAGCCCAAGACATCGCACCTCAGTACCGGAGTCATTCATATCTTTACTATCACAGCTTTAACACAACATGTTAAAATTTGAACTAAAACTTTTTTTGCTGGAGGCATTAAATTGTCACCGCTCAGTAGTAACAATTGCCAACATTTTCTTATTATTCCTTATTATTTAGGTCTGGCGTACTACAGGCCAGAATGTACCGCATCTACCAATGCGCAAACCAAATCAATCTATATCTTAAAAGGAGTTCCAGCACAGTGCCATTTTGAAGCTAGAAACGGTAAAATTCACAAGCGTCAACAGTATCCTAATAAAACTACATGTACATGATAACTTTCCAGCAATATCTTCTTAGTTGATACTCAGATAATCTACCTTCGAATTTGATGCGGGACAGTCCACATCGACAGAGCACTGGATTCGACATTGCTGTGAGGTTTAACTCGCTACATCACGGTCACGCAGCATCTCTACAAAATTGAATCTTTATGTCATGCTGATATTTAATTATTTGATATTCTATTGGTTTTACAACAGGCATTTCGAGTTCCAATGCAATAAATACTTTGTCTAATTTCAACTGGAAATATCAACTCCAAATACTTTCGATTCGATGATCTTGTTAATCGTAGGTACGATGTATTACACTTGCAATTATTCCTGTCTGTGTTTGTTCAACATGACATTTTCACAAATAGTCCAGTAAAATAAGGATTTTGATCGGAAAACAATAGGGGAGAGATGCAATTTGGGGGATTGCATCTTGATCATGTTGATGTTGCGCCAGGAAAACAACACATTTGTTTTGTCCCTCAAGACTCTTTGACATATTGATAATAGAATTTGTTTTCTGGTTGTGATAAACCTATATGTAGACACAGAAAAAAACACGTTTCTACGTTATATTTTGGCAGTAAAGTTATAACACATTACGTTGCATTGGCTGCCATTTTTTATATTGTCCTTTAGCGGCAAACGCACATGGACAAATTCAGGAGATTTTCAGCATGCTCATCAGATAGGGTTCAATATGCAATTCCCAAAATTTCATCTCTCCCCTATTTTTTTCCATCAAAATCCTAATTTTACTGAACTAGCCTAGTGAGCCATGATCTATGCTAAAATATGAAGCTGATCAATGACAAGGTAGTCTACATAATCATGGCATACATATACATGTACATACATGTTTCGTTCATGTAGAAGGCCTTTGGTAGATGTTAAGGTCATATAATCTTCGCATTTGTGGAATTTACATTGACCTTTTGACATTGCGGATGACCTTTAATCACAAAAAATAGCATCATAAATTGATTATACAGTGAAAATCACAAGAAATAGAGAGATTGCACCGAATGCTATCTGTATTGTTTTTAAATTATATTTCAAATTTTGACCTTGAAATTGACGTTTTGACCTTCAAGATGACCTTGAATCATAAAAATAACATCAGAAATGGATTTCCCAGTCAAAAAAATACGAAAAAGAGGTATTACACGTTTTCCTAGCTATATTAGTTAGAAAAATCTAATTTGACCTTGAAAACCATATATTTCCCTTACCTGACCTTGAATTTACGCTTTGACTCTGGAATGACCTCTAATCATCAAAATAGTATCACAAATTGATTCTTCAGTCAAAAATACACCAAAAAGAGGTATTACACTTGCTGCTATTTGTATTTGTTAAAAAGCATATTTTTGCAGTTTTGACCTTGGAATTGATCTTTTGACCTTGAAGATGACCATTAATCACCATAATAATATCATAACTTGATTCTGTAATCAAAATAACACCAAAAAGAGTTATTACATTTGTTCCTAAGTGGTTTTGTTAAAAATGACATTTTCAACAATATGACCTTGAAATTGACCTTTTGACCTTGAAGATGACCTTGAATCATTAAAAAAATACCAGAAATGAACTTTCCAGTCAAAATCACATAAAATAGAGGTATTACACTTGCTCGTAGCTTTATTTGGTAAAAAAATATATTTGACCTTGAAATTGACCTTTGACCTTGAATTATGGCAAAATAAGAGCAGAAATCAAAAACGTCCGCTGCTTAAAATTTTCCACTTGGTCCAAGTATCATTCGTGCCAAGTGGCATAATTCTACTACAAAATGCAGTGGGCACGTCGTTAACCTGTCCACTAAGTTTAATACGTGTAGATCAAATGTAAGGTGGGAATGTCCCTACTGTGATGGATTATCATCTCCAAGGTGCACTATAACTATGACAAGGGTTTATGAAAACTTTTGCTTCATAGTTTTTGTGCTGATGTTGCTCCCGCGGCCATAAGTGTGTACATACATACATGTACATCCAATACCTCACCGAAGCAAAATGTCAAGTGGTCTGAATGTCACAAGTGAACATTTATCTTAGTCTAGAGTCTGATTTTGGTCAGCGTTGTGGGTGGTTGTGGTACTCATTCTACATTGGATTCACAGTGTAGTGATATTGTCAATGTTTTGTTGACTGATTATGAAAAAAACACCAACCGTACTTACCACACCATTTGCAATTACTTGACATGTACAACACTGAAAATCAAGCTTTTTTGTGACATCTAGCTTTATAATTAAAAATACAGATTCGGTACAGTATAAATATAACATACATGTATGTTTTTCACAACTACTTTTATTATTACAGACATGTACTTCGTCAGACAAAGCAATACATAATTATAATGCATACATCAATATTGAGAGAAGAAGTCCTCTACCCGTGTGGCATGTGTATATCGACTTTTAACGAGAGAAATAAAATAATAGATACATTTTTTTTCAGCTTTTTAGCCCGCCTTTTAATTTTAATTAAAAAAGGTGGGCTATTGCAATTGAAGTTCGGCGTCGTCGGCGTCGGCGTTAACATTTACTTGTGGGCGCGATAACTTGAAAAGTTTTTCATGTTTCCTTCCCAAATTTGTTTTGCATGCTACTAATGACCACTTCTCGGACAAGTTCAATAATGGCTGAAAAAAAATTCAAAATGGCCGACTTATTGCGATTTTTCACCTTTTACGTCAATAATTTGACCTTGTGGGCGCAATAACTTGAAAAGTTTTTCACGTATCCTTTTCAAATTTGTTATGCATGTTACTAATGACCAGTTCTCGGACAAGTTCAATAATGGCTGAAAAAAAAAAAAAATGGCCGATTTATTGCGATTTTTCACATTTTACGTCAATAATTTGACCTTGTGGGCGCGATAACTTGAAAAGTTTTTCACATATCCTTTTCAAATTTGTTATGCATGCTACTAATGACCAGTTCTCGGACAAGTTCAATAATGGCCGAAAAAAAAAAAAATGGCCGATTTATTGCGATTTTTCACATTTTACGTCAATAATTTGACCTTGTGGGCGCGATAATTTGAAAAGTTTTTCACATATCCTCTTCAAATTGGTTATGCATGTTACTAATAAGTAGTTCTTGGACAAGTTCAATAATGGCCGAAAAAAAAAAAAATGGCCGATTTATTGCGATTTTTCACATTTTACGTCAATAATTTGACCTTGTGGGCGCGAAAACTTGAAAAGTTTTTCACATATCCTCTTCAAATGGTTATGCATATTACTAATAAATAGTTCTTGGAGAAGTTCAATAATGGCCGAAAAAAAAAAAAATGGCTGATTTATTGCGATTTTTCTCATTTTTCGTCAATAATTTGACCCTGTGGGCGCGATAACTTGAAAAGTTTTTCACATATTCTCTTCAAATTTGTTATGTATGTTACTTATAAGTAGTTCTTGGACAAGTTCAATAATGGCTGAAAAAAAAAAAAAAATGGCCGATTTATTGTGATTTTTCTCATTTTACGTCAATAATTTGACCTTGTGGGCGCGATAACTTGAAAAGTTTTTCACATATCCTCTTCAAATTTGTTATACATGTTACTAATAAGTAGTTCTTGGACAAGTTCAATAATGGCTGAAAAAAAAATCAAAATGGCCGATTTATTGCGATTTTTCTCATTTTACGTCAATAATTTGACCTTGTAGGCGCGATAACTTCAACATTTTCACAAGTATCCTCTTCAAGTTTGTTATGCATGTTACTAGTAAGCAAGCTCAATAATGGCTGGTAAAAAAATCAAAATGGTCGACTTATTGCGATTTTTCACATTTATTTTACGTCCATAATATATCATATTATACATGTATCTATCTTATTTAACATACCATTTATATCTTGGGTTGTTATTTACGTGATGACATTCGTCTTTACTTTCTTTATCATAATTCGGCGGCGGGCTATTATCGAGTGTGCTCTTGTTATTATTTTATTTTATTCTCAAAACACAGTACTTTGAAATTTCAAACAATTTGCAAAAAAACACAAGTGCATGTTTATGAGCGTTTCTTCACACTTAGATTTTACTGGTGCAGTTAACATTGTTAATTCAACGAAAACATTCAAACTACTGAAATTGTTAAAAGGGTAAAATATAATACACCCAGAATTAAAACAATTGAATAATTCAAAATAAAATAATTGATGGATTCGTTTAATCTTCCAATGTACCGTTACTTGTAGCCGTCATGCAGTATAATTTTATATTGCTATTTAAGCAACTTAGGCTGATACTGGAAAACAATAAGCTTGATATTGCTGTGGAACCATCATATATAGGTATGGGAGGATAGCTTCAGTTGACCAGGTTTAGAATCCTTGCAATCAGCTCGTAGACCATTTATATTCAAGAATACCTATCAGAAGTACTGCCTGTTTCTACCAGACATATTATCTGATTATTAAAAATCTAATACTGCATTTAAAACAGTGGTGACATCACTGGATCAACAGCTGACATGTTAACCAATAAAAAATATCCTTCACATATGAAATCCCTGTATTTACATGGAAAGTACACCATTACAATATTCGTAACTGAATGTTTACGCACCAGGCGTTAAGTCAGTTCTTTATTCATATTAAACAAATAAATCATGAATATTCTTGGCATGATAATAATTAATCAGTATAGATACAACTGAATGACTGAGAATGGGAGTAATAAAAAAACATTGACCCTTAGAGTACAAAGTATGTCTATATTCGTTTATTATTTTGTATTAGTACATCAATTGGTTCTTGGGTGTGTTACTACTGCTGCTGCATCTGCCACATTTTGAATTTTGCCAATTCAACATAAAAAAAATTCAATTTTTTTAATAATCGGTAATTTTCTAACAATCTAAGCTTCGAAATCCAGTAGTAATAATATTCGCACAGGTAATGAGAATGAGTAATTTTTACCTACTACTTGAACTCGCAAGTAGTGGTAGCGATACTAATTCAGAACGTTAAAAATTTCAATTTGATAACTCGGAGGTGAAGTTTTATTACTGTCTGATGAAACATGTGCATATTTTTCAGTGGTATGTTGTTTCATAAAATATTTATTATAATAAACATTGAGATGCATTACTTTCAATTCGACGTCTTTCTTTAATATGATACATTTTCAGTTTAACATCCTTTTGCTGTCCCTTGTATTTGAAACAGGTTATGGAACATCTTACTTAGAAGAGTATTCATAATGGCTTTACTTTATTATTGTAGCAAAATCTGGCTTATAACCATGTGCTATCTCAAAAAACATCCTGCTCTCGCAGTCTCAATAGTGGGCCAATGTCACGCCTCTGTTTTACTTGCTGGTCCGGGTCAACATGGGCTCAGTATTCTTTATTTATTGAGATGGGGCTTTTTCCGTCTTTTATTGATCAGACAAACAGCTCCCATGCCCAAACAGTTCATGTGCTGTGGGTGACTATGATGGGTTTCTTCTGCAGATCTATGAAGTGACCAAGGGAGCACTGCCCGCCTTGGTATGACTAACCATTTTTTTCATACAGGGTCACATAAACTGGTCATGATCTCATATAAGGTGACACTGTTATGTTTGTTCGACACGATAATCCATACTAATAGTATCCAGAAAGCACCACAGAAGCCCATTTTATGCTGTGTGTCATAAACTTACATATGTGGACTCTTGTGGTGATAGGGTTAACCCTTGTGCTGCTTGAGGGTTTGTATTTTTCGTCATTTGAAGCTGGAATTGCTACCGCAATTTCCAGCTTCAAATGACGAAAAATATAGCTATTTATGAGAAAAGCACACCTCCAATATTGAATGATTTCATCAACTAAGCATCTCTCACCAACACTTTTATATATTTTACTGGTTTTTTTATTTGGTTTGAAACCTATTTGAGACCGTCTATATGCGGGCCTAGCAGCACAAGGGTTAACGGTGGGTCACAGTCTACGAGGGCGACCTCACAATAAACCATGACGGGGTGGGCGCGTCGTGTTTGACGGGTAGCACTTGATGGTACCATAGGTCGTACATGTCTAAGCGCTGATGTTGATCTCGCAGACAAAATTGAGGCGCGCGGCGTAACAATGCCAGTCGTCCCAGCGGTGGTCATCTCCGTCTACTCTGAAGTAGATGCAGTGTTGGTCTTTGTTGTGGTTGTCTGGTTCACCTTGCTGCCAGTGGCTGTACTGTAGGGGCCGTCCTGTGCCCACCCACGTCCATACTCCCTCCTGTAGCATGTCACTACCCCCTGTCCAGATGTAAGCACTAGACCAGTGAGCTAAAACACAAAGAACAACAAATGACATTTACCAGATTGCACGCAAAAATAACTAGAAATTCTATCATCTCATAACGATAGTAGTCATTGAATAGATCACACACGACCATAACTACTAGATCATTCGCGAGACTACAGATCAAAATAATAACCAACTGGCATAGCAATGTAGATCCCAGTTTCTGTAAAATCTAGTCAGTGCGAGGACCGACTTTAGACGTCAGAATCTGACGTCTCTGGACGTCAGATTCTGACGGCTAAAGTCGATCCCCGAACTGAAAGAATTGAAAATTTATAATGGCTGTAGACCTATAACATATGAATTCAAATGATGCGGAAAGAGCTAACCGAGACATTTATGATTATTTCTATCACAAGTCGCTGGTTGTTAGCTACTGCATGTATAGTGTATGCGACTATAATCCATCTTATCTGAATTTCTCACAAAGGCAACCATTTGCGAGACTAAACACGACAATAACAACAAACTCTCACAATAATATATTGAAGTCATTTGCGAGTCTACAAACGAAAAAGACAACGAACTCTCACAACAATGTCCCATATAAACCTATTTTTGTCGTGATAACTTACAACTGTCTATTATAACGGCATTTTAAATTGCACAAGTTTTACATGTATACACGATGGTCCATAGATTTCCGCGATCACTGTGTATTACATGTCAATACTATCAAGGCTGTCGCCATAGGCAACGTGTGTTGAAAATAAACTTGTTGACATCAGGTGACATCGAAACAAACCCCGGGCCCGGGACGGAGCCACAAGAGTTTGAATCTGTCATGTCGTCCAACACCTGTAAAACTAGATCTACCACACGCCAAACAAAACTCTCTGCTTCAGATGGAAACCTAGCAATGAAGAATGACGACCAACCCAGTCTCGGTGATGTAATGAACGAATTAAAAACTATGAATGGCAAAATAGATAATGTGATAACTAGTTTAAACGAGCTAAAGACAGAAACTAAACGAATAGACAATAGATGTGCAGCCGTAGAGAACGGCATGGCAGAGTTAAAAAATGAAAATAGACAATTAAAACAGAAGCTGGATAATCTGGACAGTCACAGTCGGAGAAATAACCTAATTATACAGGGTATTCCAGAAAACCAGAACCAGGAATCATGGCAGAAATGTGAAGATGCAGTACTGAAGTGTTTTAAAGATGAGTTAAACATCCAAGAAGAAGTAGCTATAGAAAGAGCACATCGACTGCCTAAACCTAAGCAAATCAAACAAAGACGTGAAGGACCGAGAGACATTATCATACGATTGTCTTTCTTTAAAGACAAGGTGACCATAATGGACAAAGCCAGAGAAATTAAGCCAAAAGGCCTGTTTGTCAGAGAAGACTTCAGCGAGGGTGTACGCATGGCTCGCAATAAGATGTCAGACATGCTGAGTACAGCGAGGAACTTGAAACTGAAATCGTATTTATCCTTCAATAAACTCATCGTGGTAAATAATGACAATAAAAAGAACATCTACATGTACGATGAAGCAGCAGACGCTGTGAAAAAAGTGAAAGACTCATTTGATGACAACATACCTGCAACGACGGACAAGACCGCATAGGAAGTAG
Organism: Flabesymbios commensalis; assembly: GCA_964017125.1. NCBI lineage: Eukaryota > Metazoa > Annelida > Polychaeta > Terebellida > Flabelligeridae > Flabesymbios > Flabesymbios commensalis. The sequence continues at coordinate 29,984,922 of OZ024908.1, forward strand.
GCCATGGCCAAAGTGAAACCCTTAATAATGTGAACATAAACGAGATTTCGAAACCGTGTATCCATAACATTAACTGTGAATTTGATATAAATCAACCAAAGACCGAATGTAAGTACATTAAAATTATATCATGGAATGCTGATGGTTTAAAAAGACATTTATCAAAATCTCATTTGCTCACAATGCTACGGAATTATGATATAATTTGTATTCAAGAAACATGGGCAAATAACTATGAACAGTATATGGATTTATTTGATGGATATAATGCTTTTAGTACATACACAGCAAAACGAGCAAATCGAGGGCGAAATTCAGGCGGGATTATTGTATACATTAAAGAATGGTTATCTACTTTTATAGACTTTATGTTTAAATCAGAAATCGCTATTTTTCTTTTTCTGAAAGTAGAAAATGTGAGCCTTCCGAAACATATTATAATGGGCTTTACATATATCCCTCCTGAAAAGTCTACCTTTTATAATATGTATGATGAACCTAACGGTATTTTGATGTTAAGAGAAGAAATAGCAAAAGCACTGAGTTTAAAAGAAGGAAGCTCCCTGTGGTTGACAGGAGATTTTAATGCCAGAACTGGGAATTTGATTGATTACATTAAAGATGACAAAACACAGTTCTTTACAGGAAATAATATTTATGAACCAGATAATTTCTCATTGCCTAGATTTTCAAAAGACATTATTATAAACAAGTTCGGTAAAGATCTGATAAATATGTGTCATGAAACAGGAACACACTTTCTAAATGGAAGATTTCCTGGGGACAAAAGTGGAGAAAAAACATGTTGTACAGCTAATGGTACAAGTACAGTAGATTATATGTTAGCGACAACAGATTTATTTGATAATGTTATTGATTTTAAAGTCTCACACATCGATGATTCTTATCACTTTCCACTGATATGCCAATTTAAATTTCAACAGATAATTAAAGAAAAAAGTGACGAAATAAAATATGAATATGAGCAATCACCGACTTTTAAATGGAGCTGCGAAGCTTCTGAAAACTATCGAAAAAATGTATTACAGGGTGAAAATGAAGACGGTTATAACCCTATGTCATTATACACTGATCTTGTTACCTCAAACCATGAGCAGAACTGTGAACAGATTTTAAATAAAATAACAAATATGTTGCACACAGCAGGAAGTTTTCTATTAAAGAAAACCGGGTATCTAAAGAGAAATCTAGAATTAAAAACTCAACCACAATGGTGGGATAGTGAATGTGATCAATTAAAACTTTTAAAGTTTAAAAAATTAACACAATATAGACGCACAAATAACAACGAATCCTTAGAAGAGTATAAAGAAACTAGAAATGATTTTAGAAAACTGTGTAAAGAGAAAAAATGTTCATATGGTTTGGAAATGAGAAATAAATTACAAACCTCGAGTGAAAAACCAAAAGAGTTTTGGTCATTGATAAAAAGCTTAACACGAAAACCCAAAAAATCACCAGATATATCAGGTGAACAATGGTATGATTACTTTAATGAACTACTGAAGAGAAAAGTAGATGTCAAAGAAACTGAGATGCAATTTGTGTCAAATTTTATTGCTGAACATGATATATTTTGTAATGAATGTACTGAAAACAAACCTGACATTTTAAATTCTTCCTTTACTGAAGATGAAGTGAGATTATGCATTTCTAATTTACCTAATGGAAAAGCAGGTGGTATTGATGGTATTCTAAACGAAATGTTAAAATGTACAAATGACATCATTACCCCATTACTTACACTTCTTTTTAATAAAATACTGCTAACAGGAGAATACCCAAATATATGGTGCAAGGCTATTATCTGTCCGATTTTCAAAAGCGGTAACCCGCATCAGCCAAGTAATTACAGAGGTATATCATCACTGTGTACACTTAGTAAAGTCTTTACAAAAATAATAAATAGCAGATTAGTTAAATGGGCAGACGAAAATGAAAAACGACAAGAAGAACAAGCAGGTTATCGCAAAGGTTATAGTACTATAGATCAAATTTTCAATTTACAAAGTATAGTTCAGAAATATTTGTGTAAAAAGAAAGGTCGGTGTTACGTAATTTTCGTCGACTTTTCAAAAGCATTCGACACTATACCGCATTGTCTGTTATGGTTTAAACTAATAAATAATGGCATACATGGTGACACACTGCGCTTTTTACGAAACATGTATATGCATCTACAATCTTGCGTGTGTACAGGCGAAGGCCTAACAAAATGTTTTACTTGTAAAATTGGAGTGAGACAAGGATGCATGTTAAGCCCCTTTCTTTTTATACTGTACCTGAACGAATTAATTGATATGCTCAAGGCTAATGGTTGCCAAGGAATTTACTTAGATGAACGAACGCAAAATGTCATGATTTTATTGTATGCCGATGATATGGCAATGTGCTCTGATACAGTTGGGAGAATACAGAAAATGATTGATGTCTTGGGTCAATTCTGTGAAAAATGGGCAATGATTGTTAATTTAACAAAGACAAAAATAGTGGTTTTTAGACGAGGAGGATGTTTGAAACAAAATGAAAAATGGTACTACAATGGAGGAAAGATAGAAGTGGTCTCTAGTTATAAATACCTTGGAATATTTTTTACCAGTACATTAAAATGGTCGCAAGCTAAACGAAGCCTTGCAGCACAAGCTCGGAAAGCTATATTCCTTATAAAACAAGCTCAATATAAATGTGGATTTTTACCTTTTTCAACAGCTATGAATCTGTTTGATAAAATGATTACCCCTATTTTGCTCTATGGATCTGAAATCTGGGGATATGAATATAGCCATGTTATTGAACAGGTACAATTAGAATATTGTAAGAAAATTTTGGGTGTGAGGGGCAACACAATAAATTGTGCTGCTCTGGGTGAGTGTGGTCGACGACCTCTTGCTGTACATTATATGAGTAAATGTGTGAAATATTGGTTAAAACTTATACAAATGCCTGTGAATCGTTACCCGCATGTATGCTACAATATGTTGAGGTCATATGATGACAGTGGGAAGATCTCATGGGCAACACATGTTAAAATGTTATTGTACAAATACGGCTTTGGACATGTTTGGTTATCGCAAGGTGTTGGTGATGAAATAATGTTTTTAAAAAATTTCAAACAGAGACTCTCAGACTGTTTTGCTCAGGACTGGCACCACGATATAACTGCTAGTCATAAACTCAACTATTATGCTAATTTCAAATATACATTAGAACCAGAACGTTATCTTCATATCATACAAGTACGGAAGCATTTAATAGCGTTCGCTAAATTAAGATGCGCCAGCCATAATTTAGCTATAGAAAAAGGCAGACATGATAATATCCCAAAAGAAGAACGTTTATGCACTTTCTGTGATTTCAATGTACTGGAAGATGAATTTCACGCAGTAATGATTTGTGAAAAATACGAAGAAATCAGATGTTTTTATATTTCACAATGTTATTTAAATCCACCATCTATCCACAATTTTAATAAACTGATGTCTACACAAGATGATAATACTATTTTTCAACTTTCTATTTTTATATACAAATTATTTGAATTGAGAAAGAATTGAATGTGTGTGTTATTATATTTGCAATGTAGGCCAGTGGCCCTTATGCATGAATAAACTATTTGACTTTGACTTTGACTTTGACTATCAAGGGGTAGGTAGATAACCCCCACAGATTGAGAATTAGCAGCCTGAGAATGACTATATTCTCCACTTAGACTCACAGACCTGCACACCGTCTTTACACAGGCCGTGTTTACATGTACAAATCAACAGATTGATTGTTTATTTTTGACACCAAACAGTGATCAACCCCCTCCCCCCCCCCCCCCCCGCAGTGAACGTGAGCTTGACAATGACGTTAACCTTACTTTACCCGTACATGGCACTACCAGTCTTTGTCATTACCCAGCAAACACAGACGTTTAACCAATGTTGGTTTAATGTTGGGCCAGCGTCGTAGAAGATGGTCCAACATTAAACCAACATTGGTTCAATGTCTCGTGTTTGCTGGGTGTAATCTATAATAATCTCATAGACTACACCATGCGTCTTTTTATCTATCAAACACAAGACGTTGAACCAGCGTTGGTGCAGCGTCACAGGTGGTTGGCCAGCATTTACCATTTCATTTGAAATTGATAACTAGTTGGTTACATTTATCATAAATACAAAGCATTGTTAGTCTTACTCTCTGTGTAATTTAAAAAACATAGTTACATTTTTACTTTCTTTATGTTTAAAACATGACGTTACTGTTATAAACACCCGATGTTGAACCAATGCTGGGTCAATATTGGGTCCACGTCTGCAACGCTGGCCAACCATCAAACCAGCACTGTTTTAACCCTTAGAACACTACTGACCTATTCAATTTAAAATTTAAGTCACTTGAAGTTGTGTCTCGCTACCGCGATCCACAACTTCAAGTGACTGAAAATTTGTGTTATTTGTGAAATTTGAGTCCCAACATATATCAGTGTTTCAAAATTGGAAGCACATTTTACTTTTAACAGCTGGTTATAAGGCCTACAGGTGCCAATGAAAACTGTAGTCGACATCAGTGTTCTAAGGGTTAACGTCGCTTTTTAGTTGTTTTGTCTCATCTCACCTTCATTATATTGCCTAAATCTGACTACAAAGTCCAGTTCCTCTGCGGATTGCACACTGATCAAATGCGAGTTGGTGTGATACAGCTGGCAATGCTTCTCTGCGTCTATCCAGTTAGCTGTGAAGTTCTCAAACTTGTAGCAAGACATGAAATGTCGTATGAATCCTTCTGGACAGCCTGAAACAATCACATCACATGTTTAACCCTTTAATCGCCGGTGCCGCATGTATACGGGTTTTTATTTTTTCTTAGCACATTAAGTACCATATTTTAAATATGTTAAAGATAAAATGTGACATCAACCAGCAAGATTTGAAAAGAGTTGACCTCCATTTTGTCAAATTTGAATAATTTTCACTCATTTGAAGTTGTGGGTCGCGTTAGCGAGCCACAACTTCAAGTGGGTGAAAATTCAAAATGAATAATTCGGCGGTTAAAGGGTTAACCCTTAAAACGCTAAAATATTATTGTATAAGCCATCGAGACCAAAGGTTTTTGTAACAATTTAAAATGATCATAGATGTCGTACACTGTAGTCAGCTCCTTACGCTTCATTTAGATACCTATGTCATGACTCCACGACATTATACATTGTTTAATTCGTTCAGTGCGGGTACCGTCTTTTGACGTCAGAATCTGACGTCTATAGACGTCAGATTTTATCTTATGCTTTGGAGTGTTTTTGACTGGCACGATTAGGGATTGTTTGTACAAATTACTCGTGCTGTCAATAACACCAATATTAAGTAGTAGAGACCTAAATGTATCAGGTATTGTTGGTTACATTCACTTTAAGGAATACGTAATCTGTCAATTCACGAATCAGATCATCTGCAAAAAAATGTTATTCAGTAACCCCCTCCCCCTCTCTGCGGTCCCTGATTACGTCACCAATACGACGTCGTGAGGCAGAACACATCTTGCTCAGGATTAATTACATTTGGAGGCTCCCCCGACAGTTGAATCTTCTACCAAATATTATATGTTGGCTCCGCTCACCGATTCATCTCAATGTCGATTCAGGGTGGGACTATTATTGACATATTTGAAGAGCGGCATGGTTTTAGCGTTGGAAGATTGGATTGCTATTGGATTGCTATTCTTACAAAGAACATCTAGCAGCTACCAGTTAAAAAAAAACACACTTGCCCAATGTACGCAGTGTTGGCCGAACGTCAGAAACGTCGGGACAACATTTTGTGCCCATTGGACAAATGACCGGGGTTTTCCACCAATGTTTGTATATGGTACCAAGTATAAACTGGTTGATCGTATAAAGTGCACTGGCTGGCCTGCAGTTTAAGGTCGCTGATACGTGTATGCCCTCAATCCAGTCAAACACGAAACATTCACCCAATGCTGTATTCATGGTGGGTCACCGTCGCAGAAGGTGGACCAATATTAATACAACATTCGATTTATAAGTCGTGTTCACTGGAAACCCAGTCCTCGCAAACACGATACATTGAGCCAATGCTGGGCTGATGTTGGGACAGCGTCGTTGACTGTGAGCCACTGTATACAAGTGTATGAATGTCATAAACTCAGATATTCTGCTCTCTGTTTTCAAATTCGTACAATCATCTAGATCAAATGTTGATGACTGTAAATTACAAGTGTGTTTATTAACGTAGTAGCTCGTATGTCTACGACAGACCTACGACGTAATTGATACCCAGAAATGACAAGTCACTGGTGAACAAACACTTGGTTCTCAGTATTTGTAGCCTGCAATGTTACTGATTCTACCAAGGTTACTTGTAATGCATTGAGAGCCGTGATATCGCGTATGTCCGCGGTTCTCCGCGATAAACACACGACCCCGCGCCCCGCGAAACCAGCCAGGCCTTTGATAACACCAGAAGCTGATGTAAGTGTATGAAAGCAGCGAGTCCTTTGATTATACCCCGAACCCTATCTGAGAACGTATGTTCATACAGTGTGATTTACACCATCAATATCCCAGCAAACACGATGCGTTCAACCAATGTTGGTTCAAAGTTGGCCCACCGTCTTCGACGTTGGGCCAACTTTAAACCAACATTGGTTGAGCGCATCGTGTTTGCTAGGATGGCTTGTTTTATTGACCACTTTCTAAGCAGATGGACCAGATCTCTTTAGTTTACTATTGCTGATGAGCCGCACTTGACCCTGTTTTGGTTATTTAGACTGGGGTCATTGTTGCCGTTACCGTGGAGAGTAGCCCTAGAGAACCACTCCAGGCGACTTAGCTTTCCAGCAAAACAACACACGCTCAACCAATGCTCTGTTAATGTTGGGTCACCGTCGCAGATGGTGGTCCAACACTAACCCATCATTGGTTCAACGTCTGCTGGGTACGTACCTAAATAAGAGACTTCGAGTCTATATTAATTTAATGCTGGGCTAACGTCGGCGATGGTGGGCCAACATCAACCTTACATGTGATCAGCGTCTAGTGTACGTATGGTGTCAAGCATGCTCTATCCACATGAGCCGATACGAGTTAAACAGACGTTTTTATGACTGCAGACCGATGGCCAAGTATCAGACTTGTCCCTGTTTCTGTGGAGAAAACTCTGATAAATGATAACTTCTAAATATGACCAGAGGCAATAGGGAGATATTACAAAACATCTACTTTGTTTTAAATGTCAAGGGCTGCGTGATTAGTGATACGGGCCTGTGACTTCTATATCTGTCTTAACCCTTTAACCGCCGGTGCCGCATATATTCGGGTTTTTCATTTTTTATTAGCCCATTAAGTACCACATTTTAAATATGTTAAAGATAAAATGTGACATCAACCAGCAATATTTGAAAAGGGTTGACCTCCATTTTCTCAAATCTGAATAATTCTCACTCATTTGAAGTTGTGGATCGCGTCAGCGAGACACAACTTCAAGTTGGTGAAAATTCAAATTGAATAATTTGGCGGTTAAAGCGTATTGTACATTGGCAGTGACATTATCACTGTGCCAGTACTGGATCTATCCAGCAAACACGGGGCATTCACCGAATGCTGTTTAAATGCTGGGCCAGCGTCGAAGACAGTGGTCCAACATTGAAACAGCATTGGGTGGATGCCCAATCAACGTGTTTGTTGGGTATAGGAAACGATGTTTAACCAACGCACTCGGTCGTTGGCAAAACATTATGACAATGCTGGTGCACTGTGTGACTTTCAGCCCCCCCCCCCCCTGAGCACAAAGACTATCACGTTTCCTTAAATACGTACTGTGAGATAATAATGCCACAATAAATTAGGAGAATATGTACATCGTTTCCAGCATGATTCGACTGATTGCAAACTGTAGTGTTTGAAGAATCAATTAGTGAGTTACGATCATACGTAATAAATCAGTATACAATTATTTTATTATAGATTTATTGTTTATATAAATTCCTTATACCAGGGCCCTATGCCTTACACTGCACAGAAATGTAAAAGCTGGTGAGAAATCACTGTATTTTACACAGTTTTGAGAACTTTACTTTCACCTTGAGATGATCTCCACCTGTTATAGAGAGGACGTATAGAACGTCCTTGGTTTTAGTGAGTAGGCCTAACCGAAATGGTGCCCTGACAATCAAATGCTAGTTTAATGTCCACAATAAACTGGCTTGGCCAGTGCTTGTTGGTGTATGAGTTTTGACTGTTTTTGCATCATGCATTTAATAATGCAAAGAATGGAGATGTGAATAGGTATACATGCAGAAATTGCTGGTAGTCAGAAAAAAACTATCCTAATCCGCATTAGATGAAAGTACAAAACGTGTGTGGAAGCTAAAATATCGCCCGTGTCCGTAGAGAGTCGGGTCAGATATGGTCAGTTGTTCAAACACCAGGCGTTGGCTCAGTGCTATTTTAATGCCGAGTGACCGTCGCAGACTATTGCCCAGCATTAAAACAAGCTTGTGTCGGCATTTGTTTGCTGTGTATATCCCAGCTGACACTGGCGTTCACCCAATGCTGTTTTAATGCTGGCCCACCGTCTTCGACGGTGGCTCATCATTGAAACAGCATTGGGTGGATGCCCCCGTGTTTGTTGTGTAGTAGGACATTTGTGATCTGGCATGCCATGACTCCGCTATCTGTCCACTATCATTTAAGTGGCTGCGTGCATGATTATCAAGTACCCCTAACATGCTTCTTGACTGGAAGCTGGCCTGGACTACAGACTGACCACTGTGCTGCACCTAAGGGACGCACCATGCGATATATGGAGGTTATCATGGGGGGGGGGGGGTCTTATTTTATTAACAATCATGCTATTTTAAAATCAGCGGACATTTTTTGTTTCATTAAAATCACCATGCTACAATTCCCCATCAAACTATTTATTTAACTGCAAGAGAGGGTTTTTAATAATAATTTTCTTACGAGTCTAATCCAACGTGTATAATTTTTTTGCAGGACAAAAAAAATTCTTAATAACTAGAAAACAACATTTTATTTCAAAAAATATCTACCCTCCACCCACACACGGTAATCGGAGCGTCCTTAACTACCTAACTACTAATACCTAACTACTAATATTTTAGCAGATTTGTTGGTCGATGCAACGTGTTGATAATAATACAATTTATGGTACTGTTTGTGGGTTTTATCACTGAGTAAAGAGATGTAAGTCATGAACGGGCGATACAACGCTAAGTAACAATAAGTTGATATATAGGCCTGCCTGCATATTAGTGAGCTAGATTTATAGGCCGCATAAATCTATCGTTTCATACCCATGTGCCATAATGCAGAATCAAAGGGCTGGTGCGACGAAAGTGAAATGTGTTTCTGGCTCTCGAAATGCCAGGAAGTGTTCCCTGGGCAACAGCAATACCTCAAAACTGCCAAAAGATTCCCTTTTTATTTTTTATATCATAATAACTATCATAGCACATCATACCAGAGCATATTCACGAACTACTGCAACTACTCAGTGAGGTGTTGAGCCGGGGTGCTGAGATTTCCCGGCCAGGACAATCTCATTCCGGAATGAGATTGTCCTGGCCGGGGAATCTCTGCCGTGTTTGCATCTAATAACCGATGCAGTTTTTCAGTTCATCATTGAAGATAAGTTTAGTGGTTATTTTTTATATGATAAGTCTTAATTTGTGACTGTTTGGATTTGGTAAGATTAAGGCGATGTTTATAGTGTAGTTTATAAGCGTGTTTCTGATAGGCTGCGTAGACAGACTGACCCATATGACCTTATGTCTCATAATAGCCTGGGTTATTAGGTGCACTGCCTTGTGGGTGGCACGTTTGGCTGGAAATACATTATTGACTCCCTCTGCTTTGATTTCACCAAGATAACTGTTTAACGACTCTTATCCATTGATCATAATGGAGATTAACTCTCTTTATCATTTTAAAAGTGGTGTAATGATGTATTTTTACTGTTAATCTTATTGCTAACTATGAGCGTTACGAGAAGATGTTTTCGAAGATCTGGAAGTCAAATGGTCATTATAAAACCCATCTGGAGTGTAGTGTCTTCCTTTCCGATTCACTTAGTTATGGTATGCTAGGTATTACACTAGCCAGATGCTGGTGCCATCGAAGGAGCAACTGCCTCCGTCAAACCTTACTACGCTGAAATATTGTTGTATAAATCATGGAGACCGAAGGGTCTTTTTAATATCTTGGTTAGCTCTTTCTGTTTCATTTGAATACCTATGTTATGGGTGTACTAGTACCGGTACGTCCATTAGAAATATTTTAATTCTTTCAGTGCGGGGATCGTCCTTATGCATCAGAATCTGACGTCTACAGACGTCAGATTCTGATGTATAAAGACGGTCCCCGCGCTTAAAGGGTTAACATGGTTAAGTGTTACCGGCTTGTTAGGTGACTAAACAAGCAGAGTTACCTTTGCATCTAGTTGACATTGTTTAGAAAGGTGAACATACGTGAATGAAATATAATGGCAATTTCCACAGACAATGTAACGGGTTACGACTCTATTCGAATAATACAACTTCCTTTCACGTGATCTGAGCATGTCTGACTCTATTAGCTGAATTATCCACTTGGGAAGAAACATCCCCGGTCTAGTAATTAATTTAAATTGTCTACTGCACATCACGTGGTATTTCAAAATCGTTGAGGTCAATTTTTTTTGCAAAATAATTGATTTTTTTTCAAACTGTTGGGATGTTTTCAGTGCTAGTACTTTTTGATCCACAAAAGCATCAACCATCCAAAAGATATTTAGCCTCGGTAGCCAGCGGCACCCCTTGGACCTCCCTTCAGCAGCGATGTCAAGGCAAATATTGCATAAGTTATGTGACCGCGGTTTGACCATAACTTTTCCCGCATTGGAGCGAGCCTTGGGATAAGTTACTCTGTGGACCATCAGACCCGAGGATGGCGAAACTGAGCGAAAGTCCCGCGTTTTAGCATTAAATTGCATTAAATTGCGACAGGAACCCTTATCGGGTGAGTGAGGGCAAACACTGTAAATAACCCTCCATGCCTAGTTACCAGACCCTCAAATCGTCATTTGTACATCACTCTTTTTTTTACACAGTGTACTGAATATAAGAAGTCACTTATACATATTTTTCCTCACTTATTTACCACTAACATGTGAATTTGTGTACATAGCTGCCAATCTCTGACTATATTGACCTGATGTAAGACTAGTGTGTTATTCTAAGATGAGATGCCTACACTGACAGCACTACATGTCTACGTCTAGAGGCGACTGAGTGACAGATTGATAGATGAGTTGACATCATAAGTATACATGAATAACAGCGTCTCATGGAATACAACTACACAAATGTGAAGATCACCCTATAAATATGAATTGCGATGTCAACACGTGTATTTCCAGAGCCATTAGATAAATAATCTTCGCGCCCGTTGTCCCGCTGTGCCTTTTTCAAGATGGATGAAAAAACATAATAATTTCCACCTGGTTATATAAGCCTACACTCACAGGATATATTACTGTGTGATAACATTACTGTATAGGATACACTGTGTCTGTGTCGCTCTATTGCCTTGTGCGCACAGACAAATTATATTCAGTAAAATTGGACGATATCATAGTCTTTGGCACAGCAAATCTTACAAATAACACATTGTTTTGGCCTGAGTGTACGTACACTGCAAACAGCAGTAACTGCTTACTTCATATGTAAGCAGTTACTGCTGTTTAACATTGCACTGCAGTAAAGCAGCTCGATCGCCGTAGAGAGAAAATCATATCATAAGCATATCCTCCATAGTTGCTTAGCAATTTTTCAACTTTTTTTCTTACTCTATTTATTTGACAAAAACAACCATTTTCTCTTTGTGAAGGTCATGAAAGAGATGCCTAATCTGTATGTATCGATTTCACCAACTGTCTAAGTTTTTGTTGGCGGTGTCACATTTGACAAATGAGATCTTTGCCTGGAATCATTTAAATCATATTACTGTCATGAAACATCAGCCACCGACATATACTGCAGATTGAAAGCTACCTTTTTTGACGATTTAGTTGTTTCAAGATTTATTTTCAGTTATTTTGAAAGCCCGCATTTTTTTAGCAATTTAGTTGCTCCGATATCTATTTCTATTTTTTTCCCTACTATTACGTGTTTCTTTAATGGATGTATTTCTTTACAAATACACGGCGTTGTAATAGTATGTACGAAGTTTAACTATAAACATATCCCAGTGGTAGTGGTTAGCACCGCTGCCTTTCACGCCAGAGTTTGAGGTACGGTTCCCGGTCTCGGCGGTTTGAAAGAAACAAAAATGTTTCTTCCCCATACACGTGTGAAAGTCAGTATTGTGGGGAGCCTCCGTGACCGAGAGGTAGCGTGCTCGGCCTCAGACCGCCAGGGCCCGAATTTCGAATCCTGTGTCTGGAGGACAGTGTCATCTCAATGATCTCACCATCTTCGCGATGTTCTCCTGGCCCAGTTTAGCCTATATGTGTACAAAGGTGGCCTAAAGCCCGATTCATTTCATTTCATTTTTATTTGGACGAATAACATAAAACATTGAAGATACAGTACTACCGAATCAGTGTGATATTCTCCCTGCTAGCAGCCAAAGTGTTATATATATACCACTCATTTTGGCTCGTCCAGGTTACATCTGTACATTGCTCCGCCCCTGTATAGTCTTCATTATAAATAAATGAAATGAAATGAATCGGGCTTTAGGCCACCTTTGTGCACATATAGGCTAAACTGGGCCAGGAGAACCTCCTGAGGATGGTGAGATGATTGAGATGACACTGTCCTCCAGACACAGGATTCGAAATTCGAGCCCTGGCGGTCTGAGGTCGAGCACGCTACCTCTCGGTCACGGAGGCTCCCCACAATACTGACTTTCACACATGGATGGGGAAGAAACATTTTTGTTTCTTTGAAGCCGCCGAGACCGGGAACCGAACCCCGAACTCTGGCGTGAAAGGCAGCGGTGCTAACCACTACCCTAGGGCCCCCGCCCAGTCTTCATTATAAATATGTATAGTGTAGACATGTATATTCAGCATCAATCAAATGCACAAGTGACATTGCTGATCACACATTAAAACAAGATAAACTGCTGGAGTTTGTTTAGTCACTCACATTTGCCTTTGACAAAAGATCTTGTGGCACATTTATCTTATTTTACGAGATTGTCTTGATGGTGCTTTTGATGTGTTAGAAGAGAGAGGGAGACTCATAGGCCAGGTCGCCTGTATAAGCTGTGTGCCTCATTTATATCATCTTTCAAGTATATCACCGCTTTATGAACACTGTACGCCAATGGTTGTCATCTCGACTGTTGACCCAATAGTGTGTTTATGGACATACATGTATCGGTCACTGGTCAGAGGACGGGCAACGTCCAGCATAGAGGTATAGATAGATGCCAATACAGTCCATCGGGTCACTATATGATTTATATGGACCGCCAGTCAGGGAACAACTTAAGGCATCAAACACACAACAACATTACAAATAAAATGTTTTGAAAATCAATACATGGACCTTCACTTTGCGAATAAGATGGTGAATAGCCACGTGTTTATGGCACAGTGAAACATGCATTTCAGCTTTGAGTGGAGTTTAATTTACTTCGGAACCCCCCTCAACGAAAAGCTGCACCCGCCCTGACCTATTTCACACTGGGCTGTCGTTTGATCTGCGATAGTTACAACTCTTGTCCTGCTACTTACACATGGCTTTAAGCATATTTTAAGCCAAATTATATGTCACTAAAATGGATAATATAGCTTGTGGTAGACGCTCAGTTAGTCAAATAACTCAATTTAGAAGTTGCATATTTTCAAAAAAAATCTATATATTTTTCGTCATTTGGACATGGAGCTGGAAGTTGCGTTAGCAATTCCAGCTCCAAATAACGAAAAATACAATTAAACAAATCAGAAGGAACAGGGTTAAATCGTTGACAGTTGTGTTAGGACATAAGAGTTGACAAGACAAGAATGACAAGACACTAATAATCACGCATGTCACATAAGCATCAATATCTTTATATACGGGAGAAAAATAAACCACTATCTGTAAACATAGAATCCTTAAGTAAGAGGCTGACCTCGTGATAAGAGAGTTTAACGGTGTGATACAGACACGCTTTTCACAGTCACTCTCTTTATTAATTAATCTGCGAAGACGTTACACGTTACATGAGTACTGAACTTAGATAAGATGAACTCTCACCAGGTGGTAAAACTTACCTCCAGGTAGCAGTACCTGAACAACCAACCTTATAACCTGTGATAACCTATTATGTAAGCTTTGTCATGAGTTGTCATATCGTTGTCATTTGAATACATTCTAAATCTTAAACCCTTAAAGCGCTAAATTATCAAATTTAATTATCTTACCTACTTGAGGGTGTGGCTCTCTACCGCGACCCACATCCTCCACTTGAAATCACCATAACTGTCTTTGTCAGCCCTTTCCGATTCATTAGAATACCTATGTTATGGGTCTACGGCCATTAGGAATATTTTTACTCTTACAGTGCGGAAATCGGCTTTAGACGTCAGAATCTGACGTCTACAGACGTCAGATTCTGACGATTAAAGTCTTTCTACTTTTGTATAAACCACGGAAATCTATTTTTTTCAATTTGAAATCATCATAAATGTCTTGGTAGCTCTTTCTGTTTAATACGAATACCTATGTTATGGGTCTACAGCCATTATAAATATGTTAATTCTTTCAGCGCGGGACCGTCTTTATACGTCATAATGTGAAAGGGGTAAGGGTTAAGTTGGTGTATTTTATTGTGTGATAAGTGATATTGAGGCGATGACTCATCTGTATGGGTCAGAGGAGGTAAATGGAAATCAGGAAGCAATGCTGAGTGACCCATGCTTTACAACGTTGTCCCAACTTAACCCCCCCAAAATTGGGCCCTGTCATCACATCTAATTTTTTTACCCCTGTTTTATGACGACTAGCCAGTATCTTATATGCTGGCCAGTCGTAAACCCGACATTGTGCCGATTATTGGTGTGAACATTGCACGGCTGATTAGAAAGCTATTACCACGCTGACTGATTTCAACTCATCCTGCATACACTATGACTGACATAACATCTGTAGATCCGTAATCCGTAATTATGGTGATGCACATGCATTCGTCTTCATCACCACCGGTAACTCATTGCCGACGAAGCCCGAGATTTTACAACGACGAGTGAGACAGAAGATTCTGTACATCATCGAGTCTTTATTTACAATGTGCCCTGACCGAGAGGTAGCGTGCTCGGCCTCAGACCGCCAGGGCTCGAATTTCGAATCCTGTGTCTGGAGGACAGTGTCATCTCAATCATCTCACCATCCTCAAGAGGTTCTCCTGGCCCAGTTTAGCCTATAGGTGCACAAAGATGTCCTAAAGCCCGATTCATTTCATTTTGCCCTTATTGAAAGTCACCTAAATGTTAATTTGTGCTGAGAAATGTTGATGCTTTGACCTAACCTTTAACCCCCTAAGCGCTGAATTAATTTGTAAAAAAAAACATCGCAAACAATTTTTTTTTTTCAATTTGAAATCATCATAAATGTCTTAGTTAGCTCTTTCTGATTCATTTGAATACCTGTGTTTTGTGTCTACGGCCATTATAAATATTGTTACTTATACAGTGCGGGCATCGACTTAAGTCGTCAGAATCTACGACTAAAATCGATCCCCGCGCTGTAAGGGTTAAAGTGTTAATCGTCTATAGCGGTCACGGTGACTGTTTTCATTCAGTATTTTGTCCTTCAGACATGATGAATTACATGTAAAAAATAAGTAAGGCCACACCAAATTAATTTTATGGATGACGGATTCTCAGCGAGCGAGCCCTGCATGATTTTCATGCAGGGGGGTGGGGCAGATTGGTGTCTCCAAACAAAAAAAGAACGGCAAAATAATAAAAATATGGTGCCTCTAAAAAGAATGGAGCGGCGAAATATTTTTTTTTAATAAAAAAATTCAATCACGGTAAAATCAAAGCGGCGAATCCGTCATCCATAAAATTAATTTGTTGTGGCCTAAGCGAATGTTAATTCACTTGATTGGCATATGTTTGAATTAAAATTGTACATACTTACCCACTTGAAGTTGTGGGTCCCGAGACACAACTTCGTTGTGGGTCCCGAGACACAAACTTCAAATGAAAATGGCAATTTTGCGATTTAAGGGATTATATGATTATGTCTACTGGAGGAATAAACATCACGCATTTGTTCGAACTGGAGCTTGCAAATTTAATTGATAGATATGCCGCAAAATGTCGCTGTGTGGATATTGTCCTGTCTGTGTGGAATACAGTGTCCTGCACAATACCACGAGTAGAATGTTTGACACATCAATGCAGCATTAGCTTTTAGGATAGATTTGAGATAGCATATCAGATTATGTTATCTACAGGCTTTGTGTGTTACACAAAATATCATCTCATAGACTGCGACATGGGCAGTAGCATCGTTTTATGTTTATATAAAAAAGCTGTTAAACGAACGTTACTGACAAATATGATGCATGCTGTTTAGTGCAGAAAGATATCAATACCTTTTTCTGTCCACGACTAGTGAGTATGACACATTATTGATGTAGATGTAGCCATGGTAACATATTTTGTCAATGTTTTGATGCTTGCTTTTCGTAGCAGAATAAAACATGTTCGTTTTCTCAGCATATCAATTAACTGTTTTGACAGTTAAATCTGGGTTTAGGCCTAATCATCAACAATTTGCAATGTTTCTCACATTGTACAAACATGGGTAGTTTTTAGCACTCGCTTCTGTGGTTCATGCATGCTAGTGACTTAAATTGGGTACACATTTCCATTAGACAACTTGACAGTGAAAGGGTTAATGTTACATTTAAATCATTGGCATTGTCAATCGTTTAATATTTTGAATCAAATATGATTATAAACGAACCTGAATCTGACTATAATATTTATTCTTTTGAAATGTCATTTTAATATGGAAATACTCACTTGAATCAGGCCTGTATGGGAGATTAACATAGCACCATTCATGCTTGCATTAATTAGTTAACTCCTGCACTTATAGTACTTGTATTCTCATACCTCGGGTCGGATGTATCACTTTACTTTCCTTGCTACTCGTCAGATGTGATGCTATATACATGACGCAAGGTGGTTCTGAAGAGAATTGAGTATTTGTGACCTCAGCCATCTGGCTTTTCTCTGCTCTGCACGCTGATTCAGAAGAAATGGCACTGCAGCCACGGTGTCTCCACAATTTTTTTTTTGTTTTGTATCCATTGCCATGGATCTAGAGTTCTGTGAACGTAGCCGCCAAATGGTTGTATGTGCCACTTAAATGAGTGGCACTTACAACCATTTGGCTGCTAGGTGATTTATTACATGCCTGCATTCCCCTGGCAACACGGGCGGGGGCCCTGCTGCAGTGGTTAAAGCTGCCTGCTTGGAAAGTCGAGAGATCGCGGGTTCGAAACCCGCTGTGGCGTTTAGGTTTCAAAGAAACAAAATGTTTCTTCCCTGCTCACTCGTAAAGATGCAATATTGTGGGGAGCCTCCGTGACCAAAAAGTAGCGAGCTCGGCCTCGGCGAATCCTGTGTCTGGAGGGCAGTGTCATCTCATTCATCTCACCATCCTGAGGAGGTTCTCGTTATTTTTTTGAACAATTGTGTAGAGTTTTATTGAGAGAGCTATTTTACTCGCCTCTTATCACAATTGTTAGAGCCATCCATCTGTATAAGGTTGTACGTGTGACAAGACGGCATATCCCACTACTTAGTTATTCTACACTAGATACAATCCAGCAATAAACAAAATTCAACCAATTCTGGTTTAATGTTGGGCCAGTTCTCCAACAATAAACCAGCATTGGGTCAGCTTCTCTTGTTCTCTGGGGTATAATATATAAAGTGTTGGTATGATAATGGGCCGCGGTCGTAGACGGCAGTTCAGCATCATGCCAGCGTTGGGTCAATGCCTCGTGTTGTCTGAGATTGTTTAGTGATCACTAGTCCCGAAGTTAATTGATTTTTACAAGCTCCCCTTTTTAGTTTGTCTTTTTTAAGGTAGACGAGCTAGAAATACCAATTTGAAGTTCCCAATGGACTGCTGATTGACTGATAGATTGATTCGTCTGTACATATGTGTTTAGCGTTAGATATGTTAGATATTTGATATATTTTTTATCGGCTATTTCAGAGACCTTTAAATTAATTTGTCTATAAATAATGGCCCTCATGGCTTGAGTGTTCACTTTTCTTTGTGGTATAGGTTTACTATGTCCCCGACATATTATGACTAAGTGTCACTTGACCCGCAGTCACCCCCGAAAGTTCACGTCTGAGGCAACACTTATTCCTCAAGCTATTTTCTGCCGCTCACAATAAGTTTGATAATTATTTATTTATTTATTTATTTATTTAAACATACTTAGTGAAATATATAATTGATCATACAGGGTGGACTTTATTAGCAGCCTTGCTACGTTTCATATCTGCCCTGTTATACAGCATGTTAGATATCAGAATACATAATATATTATGCATTTCTGATATCTAACATGCTGTCTGATATCTAAAATGCATAATATATTATGCATTTCTACTATTATATATACTTTTATAATGTTACATATTAAAAAAATAACATTGTGCTAATATGAATATACCTTGTATTATATTTTAATAAAATAATAAAGAAATAGAAAGGGCCACATTAAACCGAAACAGGCTCAATGTCTTGCAGGAAGGGAGAATGTTTTACTCTACACGTTGCAGTTGGGGTACTGGGATGATTGCTAGTAGTAGTACTTTTCGCCCCCATCTGGGGAGGGTCATTAGGGATCTGTTTCGTCTGTTGGATGCTGTGTACGGCATTGTACGGAAGCACTAGTCTACAGCACTCATCCAAGGGCAGCTGCATCTAGCCGTATCTAGCCATAATCTTCGGGCGGATTGCTAGTGGCGTTCCCTGGTTCCTCCGCTCAACAGCGGAGCCAATGCAGCACCCGCATCAGTGCTGGCGCTGATGTAGGCTGTGGTAGCCTTAAATAACCGGCAATAGCGTGTTTGACATTAGGTCTCTCACGTGGGATGAATGGAGTTACCCAGAGGGAGTTATCCTTCCTATTGTTACTCTGGGGACTATCCGACCCGAGGATAGCGGTGCTGCGCGAAATGCCACAGAGTTTCAGCATTAAATTGCACAGGGAAAACTCAAGTCTCCGGCCGTCTGGGCATGTCTGGGGGTATATCCCCTAGACATGCCCAGAACCCCTTATCGGGCGAGCGAAAAAAATCGCTCTCAATAACCCACCATGCCCTATCACCCCAACCCTCACATCATCATCTGTACATCATTCATCTCATCAATTGACTACAACGTTTTTATCGTATTACAATGTCACTTAAAAGACCTTTTGTGCCGAAAAGTGACGTAAAGCAAAGATTTACTACTACTACTACGTTGCAGTTATCCTGAATGACCTAAAGAGTTAATTAGTTTGAAGTACTCCGTAAGAATTCTCTAATCAGGCTCTGCTTTATCTGTTTAAGATAAAATGCATGTATTTTAACGCTAACTGAGTGTTGTTGCAGACAAGTAACACGACTCTTGCATCTTGTGGTGTACTGTATTTAACATTCTCAGCGAGACTTTGTGGTACTCCACACCATTTGAATGTCTACTATTCTCACACTGTCCACATATAATTATTTTCACCCACTTGAAGTTATCTAGCTGACGCGATCCACAACTTCAACTGAGAGAAAATTATTCATTTTCCTTTAAATTAGGGCTGATCAATTTCAAAATATCGAAGACACGTTATGTTTCATCATGAAAAAATGCTTAGAATATCTCAAAAGTTTTAAAACCAGCACATTGGAGATGTTCTGGGCTGTCTTGTGATCGACTTTAGACGTCAGAATTTGACGTCTTTTAACTTTAAATTCTGACGTCTAAAGTCTTATGATATCCTCGCAGTGAAAGAGTACAATACTTCTAATGGTGTAGACCCATAGCTATTCAAATAAAGCAGAAAGAACTAACTAAGACATCTATGATGATTTGAAAATGAAAAAAAAAATTGTCCCCATAGTTTATACACAGATATTTCAGCGCTGTAAATCTGTAAGAGTGTGTATCACAATCAGGCACTTATGGCATGAACGCTAGACAACCAAACGCTTATAGTACACTCCTAATTTATAAGAATTTACTGTGATATACACAATAAACCTTTACAAAGGTTCTCTGTGTATTTCACAGTAAATGTTCTTAACACAAAATATTTTGTTTCAAGAGTATATCATAACTGTCATACTCTGATAGCTAAGCAAGTTTTTTACAACGGTTAACCGAGCTAACAAACACACTCTTGTAGTACATCCTAAAAAAACAACATTCTTACCTTATAATAAAGTATTTACCGTCGTATATACACAAATAATATTCACATAAGTGCTATGTCTTTAATATTAGGCAGTGAGGAAAACTGTTTTGCTTTTGCAGTGTGCATCAGACACCACATACTGTTATGCTCTGAAGACTAAACAGATAGCCCTTGTACTGTTTTTATTCAAATTTACAACCACTTGAGGTTGTGTCTCGCTACCGCGAGCCACAACCTCAAGTGGTTGAAAATCACTTATATTACAAATTCTGGAAGTTTCAACAGTCGTTTCATAACAGTGAATTAATCTGCGAATAATATGGATTAAAGCGACTATTGCCGTAATTAGCAGGCAAAGGGTTAAAAAGAAAACGTTCTCACTATATAAAAGAGTGTTTCAGAATTTACTGTGATATAGACAGCACCTTCAAGAAGGTTCTCTGTCTATATCACAGTAAATGCAGCTGACTCCCTCTTTTGTTTTGAGAGTCTACACCAGGGACTGACTGTGATGCTATGAAAGCTAAACAACCAAATGCCAGCGCGCGGAAACAAACGTTTGGTATCATCGGTTAAGTACCTTGAACAAAAATTGAGTTGCGAGAAGAGCTTTACCATCAGCCGGGCGGTGGCAGACACGCAGTTTTCACTTGATCTACTAGTTTTTTTAGCAGGCAGGTTTCAAGTGTGCCACTTACGCAACGTGTTGTTAAAACGACCTCAAACTTTATTTTTTTTCTGCTACATGTGTCGAGTAATCTTTTCCTGGAAGCGCTGAGTAATGTATTGGTGGATCCAGCGCCAGTCCTCGATATAGTCGTTGTACTTCTTATCCTGCTCAGTTAATTTATTTAAATTTACAACAAGTAAAGTTGAAGTTGTGTCTCGCTACCGCGACCCACAACCACCCAGTGGCTGAAAATTACCCATATTGGTTTAATTTTAGCACACAACTATTTGTAAATCTTGATGTTTAGACACACATTTCATTCCCAATACCATTATTTTGTCGACTAATATAACAGATTAAAAACGACAATGGTCGTATCAGCAGGATAAAGGTTAATTTCAAATTCGCCTTCCCGTTGGTGTTTTTACAATGACAAAATAGTGTATTTGATCATTTTCGTGCTCGCGTTAACGCTGGTGTTCGCGTTGGTGAAATTAGATTAGATATGACATCTAATGGTGAAAAAAATGCCATTTCAATATTTTAATATGACATCAAGTGAATTAAATTAGTTGTGTGTCCGTTACAGTTTAAACGTGTCTATGTTTAAATTAACTTGGCAATTAAAGAGTTAACCTTTTATATGCTATAGTCTAACTGTTTTTTAAATTTGTTTCATATGATCTGATCCTCTACTTACAGTTAGAGAGTGACTATTCCACCCTTCTTAATGTTTTTAGTTTTTTCATGGTACCTAACAAACACGAGACGTCGACCCAATGTTAGATCAATGTTGGGCCAGAGTCGTAGACGATGTGCCAACATTGATTCAACATTGGGTCAACGTCTCTTGTTTGCTAGGTAGTAACGATTACACGCCCTCGTGTGCTATTTTAATGTTGGCTCAGCGTCGCAGACGTTGGGCCAACATTAAACAAGCACAGGATAAACATATACTGTTTGTTGCGCCATAATTACTCTGTTGAGCAATTGATAGTTTTGTTCGCAGATACTTTATCACCAGCACTCGATGACGTAAATACTCGGTTGTGGTTATAACCATGTACTGTTTTTTTCCGACTATGATCATGATGATGTTACGAGTTATGTTCCTGTTATTTTTTGTATTATGATTATGTAAAACACAAGCACTAAAAAATTTTGCCTGAGTGTCATACTCTGTGTAGAGATGATATATAAAGCTAGGTTTGTAATTATCCTATACATTATAATCATATCACTAAATAATTTATAATTCAATACCACTTTAAACAATTCACCACAAATCTTACGCAATAGTAACCTGGTATGTATAATAGATGATGTTATTTTATCCTGAATGTTGACTAGATACATGTATCTAATGGTTTATGAAACCAAAAACTTTATATACATAAAGTTCTTAATGAAGCTGACTAGACAATCAGATACAGAGCCAAACTTCCACAGTGCTCAGTATGATATTGGCTAGCCTCGCAGCTTATCTCAGCTTTTTGTTGCATTTGTTTACCCTTGTAAACATTTCAGGACCTGAGTTGCGTTGTTTCAAGCCTTTTTTGTGGAGAACGGTAAAGTTTTTTTTAGTTTTTTAGATTAATTCACGCGCATGGAACGTCATCACACAGTCAGCATTTCTGCACCAAACATAATCTCATGTAACGCGTTGTAGAAACGCTTCGCACAAAGACAGTTAAACTACCTCATATGAAATGATATACATCTCATTACATACCGTTAATTTAACCTCTTACCGAACTGATTATACCGGCCACGTACTGCGATGGAAAACTGTCAGACGCAAATTGTCTGTACGTTGGCTGAATAACATGTTATTCGTATGCATAATTTTTCGGACCCTCAGTGTGAGGCCTACATGTAGCCTACATTAGT
This sequence comes from Flabesymbios commensalis, assembly GCA_964017125.1. Lineage (NCBI taxonomy): Eukaryota > Metazoa > Annelida > Polychaeta > Terebellida > Flabelligeridae > Flabesymbios > Flabesymbios commensalis. The sequence goes on from OZ024908.1 coordinate 30,007,937, forward strand.
CTGATTTGTATTCACCTTGAGATGTGAATTGCTATCGCAATTCCCATCTCAAGGTTAATAAAAATGACCTGGTCTGATTAACTACCGGAGTATAATATCTCAGTGGCAGAGCCTTCTTGTTGTGGTGAATTAGACCATTTTTAACCCTTTCGGCCCCGGGACCGACTTTAGACATCAGAATCTGACATCTAAATTCGATGCCCGCACTGAAAAAGTAAAATATTTATAATAGTCGTATACTCTTAACACATGTGTATTCAAGTGATGCGCAAAGAGCTACGTAACTAAGACATTGATGATTTTAAATTGAAAAAAACCCTTTGGTCTCTTGGTTGATATCAAAATATTTCAGCGCCTTTAAGTTGAATTCCACGAACTTTACTCAAAATATGACATGTGATACGACGAGGGAACGTAATTGGTTAACCTCCACAATAGGCCAGAGGACTTAACCCGTATAGCGCTGAAATATTTTTGTATAGCCCATGGAGACCAAAAAGTTTTGTTAAATTTGAAATCATCAAAAATGTCTTAGTTAACCCTTTCCGCCTCATTTGAATACATATGTTATGGGTCGACGGCCATTATAAATATTTTAATTCTTTCAGTGCGGGGACCGACTTTAGACGTTAGAATCTGACGTCTAAAGACGGTCCTCGTGCTGGAAGGGTTAAAGAGTTAACCTCCAATACGCCGGGAGAACTTAATAGGCATGTTTGGTCCACAGTAGGCCAGAGAGACCCAAATAACATTTATAGAACACCCCGTCACTCTGACTGTCCTGGTCCCAGAACCTTTTTCAGAATGTGATTTTATCAGCTTTTAAGATAGGGCCCTTGGTAAAGTTTGCTTATTAATTTTGTATGTTACGCGGTTGTTTGCAGATGACGCCCTATTGCACTTGCTTGTCAACTTGACAAATCTTGCGTATCCCAATCCACGTCTTATCGCAGTGCTATGACGCGCTCTCACAAAAAAAACTACTGTTTTATCTTCCGGATAATGTAAGTAGTCCCCCTTGACCATCCCTGGATTTTACTTATACTAGTACTTCACTTTCTCAGCCTTCTTACTGGTGAATAATTACTTTTATCTCTAACAAGCTGTGAATCTCCACTTAATAAATCATGCCTTACAGATTAAAAACACTTTGATTGCAATCAGAGCCGCATGCAGAAGTGTTGTATTATAATATAAAGTTGTCATGAATTGCAACACTCAAATAGCACCAGTGTATGCAGTTTACCCACTGTACTTCATATCTATTTAAATATGCCTTATTTTAACCTTTACAGCGCTTCATTAAAAACTTACATTTTCACCCACTTGAAGTTGTGTGTCGCTACCGCGACCCACAACCTCAAGTGGGTGAAAATTACTTTTATTTAATTTTAGACGAAACATATGATGTTTAAACACACATTTCCTTCCCATTAAACAGTGATTTGATCGGCTAATAAAAGAAATTAAAAAACGACTATTGTCGTGCTTAGCGGTTCAAGGGTTAATAAATAAACATTAAACCAATGGCAGTACAACGTTGGGCCACCGTCTGCGACGCTGGCCCAACTTGTACTAACATTGAGTGAGCGTCACGTGTTTGCTAGGAATAATGCATTATTCAGAACAACATTTACAACCTTGTCTACTTCAGGAGTCAGTGTTTCATCTAGGATTCAGAAGGGGCATGGTGCCACCAATCATTGGGGGCACCTTATCATGCCCGCCGGGCTCTCAGTTGACTCGGTTGGGCATTTCCAACACCCCCTCCCCAGTTAAGGGTACAAACAAAATCAGTTAAGACATTGCCAGTTATTACCACTATGTACACAAGCCGTTATCAGGTATTGTGTCATAGGTGTGAGCGCGAGACATCAAGTGATCGGGGTGTTTTCCACTGTGACAATGACCTGGGTGGATTAAATATGACGTAACCATAGTTCAATGAGGTACTTCACTGTCTGAATATTAGAAGGGCAACATGGCGCACATGAAGGGCAACATAGCGCACATGAAGGGCAACATGGCGCTCACAAAAGGCAACATGATGGCGCTGCGCCATGTTAGAAATTGCTAGATGAAACACTGGGAGTTGACAATCAAACGCAACTCTTATAATTTCTATTTTACCTACTTGAAGATGTATCTCGCAAACGCGCTCCACACCAACGATATTATTGGCGTGATTCACGATCAAAGGGACAGTATAATTTACCTTTAGTAGATTATGAGACCAGTCACCTACTGTAATGTAATACATGTGTCTAATTGAGCTATCGCCGCACGAAAAGGGTTAGAGACTACATATCTGCAAGCCGTCATCACATGTGAGTAAAGCACAAAGACCTGCTTGCAAATAATTGTAGTCATCAATTCTGCCCTGTGCAATGTCTTGATAACCACACAAGTACTTGATCAAGATAAATCGCTCCGCGGGCTAAATTAGCCTATTACGGGATCGCGTAGAACAACATTGCGTATAGTGTTTCATACAGTTTGTTTTGGTTTGAATGTTATAGTCCTACTGGTTGATATTGTTGGAAATTCTAGTATGTATGTATTTATACTTATTAGATTTGCTAACATGCGTGCAGTCGTCATGTTAGAATAAATCAGAAACGACGTCTATGAAGCCTGGCATACATGGATTTCATAAACAAGTACCTTTATCTTAAATTTATTCCCCGCTTTCACAAATGCTATTTAAATGTATTTACTTTATATTTTCTGCAATATGTGTCTCATAATGTCAATGATTGGTTGTTGAATGCCACATAAAATAGTGGTCCAAATAAAGTAACTAATCAGGCTCGTTAGTTACTTTATTTGGGCCACTATTTATTATTATTTTCAGACAAAATTTGATGAAATATAAGTTTTATGTCTTCTTGTTTTGATCCTCTAATAACGTATTCCTGCAATACGAGCCAGGGTTGGTTGGATGTTAAATCACTAAGCCCGTTATATATTTGACCTTGGCGTTGTGCTTAACTGAGAATTATAACATTCCTTTAACCCTTTCAGTGCGGGGACCGACTTAATAAACGTCAGAATCAGATTCCGACGTCTAATGTCGATCCCCGCACTGAAAGAGTTAGCAATTATTTATAATTGTCCTAGACTCATATGTAACATAGGTATTCAAATGAAGCGGGGGGGGGAATAAGACATTTATGATATTTTCAAATTAAAAGTCTCTTGTTTCATGTAAAAAATATTTCAGCGCTAAAAGGGTTCATGGAATAAAGGAGCGTATCTGGCCACTGTAATGTGTTAGATACATCCATTTGGAAGCCATACGCGAAATAAATACAATTTAAATTTTCACCTACTTGAAGTTGTGTCTCGCTACCGCGATCCACAACTTAAAGTCGGTGAAAATTACTCTCTTTTTTTAATGTTAGGTCAAACATTTGCAAATCTTCATTCCTAAAGACACATTTCATTGCGAAGATCAGTGATTTTATCGAATAATCAAATATATTAGAAACGACCATGGTTTAAGGGTTAATAAGTGCCAGATACCACCCTTCACTTCCAAAAAGACACATTTCTCTGTGGATACTAACCATTCGCTTGTAGTTTTTTTAACTCTGGGGAATCTTGCTGTGGAGACGCTTGTTGTAAGCTCTCCAGATCTCTGATTCTGTTGATGATCTGCCCGTTGATTTCCTTCTGTTTTTCCAAGAAGTGTGTGAGTGTCCTGGCCTGATCCTGAGAGGCTTCCTGTCCCGCCTGGACAGTGGCCAGTGTGGCGGTCACCTTGCCCAGTGTACGTCTGAGTCTCTTGTACTTCTTATCCAGCTGTTGGAAGTGTACTCCATGTAGCTGTAGTGTGCTGGTGATGTTACTGAGGCTGTGTTCCATGGTACGCGCAGCTCCACCTCCATCTGGTGGCTCCACTACAGACACAGACTCCACTATATGTCTGTGGCGGCCCTGAACCTCTGATGATAATCCATAATCAGCGTCTTCTAGACGCGAGATCTTGTCCTTGAACACTGCTATGTCTTGCTGTACACCATGTAGCAGCTGGTTGAGCAGGTGGATACGCTTGCCGTACTCATAATGAGTACTGAGGATACGTATGACAGAGCTCTGTACCTCATTCAGCACCTCACAGTCATCTAGTTTACGCGCCTTGGTTGAGATACGGTTCTCCTTATCCACCTCGTCCTCGGCCAGTCCATGACTGACCACAAGGACTGACCAGGAGAACAGCACCACTGTCCAGAGGGGTGACATGGTGTGGACAAGACGGAAGCAGCGAGGACACAGCCAGCCCAGCGAGGACACAGCCCAGCGAGGACACAGTCAGCCCAGCGAGAACACGGCTAAAACACACCGTGTGTGACTGAGTGAGGCCAGACAGGTGCCACGGATAATTGACTCTCTAAATTACGCAGGCTGTCAATCTGAGGCTTTCTCAAATCACAGACTATGAGTTACGGCCTGTCTAACAACATGTCAGACAAAGTGGCTTGTGTTGCAGTTACTCCGTACGGCGAGGCTTTTATAAAAGCCGCCGTCGTCGCCGCGTGCGAGACCAGGTCCGCTGTGCACCGGCCGAGCCCGTGTTAACTGATCCAGTTACTGTCGTCACCACTCATAGCACAGCCAGATATCCTGTCTCGATGATTGAACAGCACAAAACTGTCAGTAATATTCACCTCCCGCCGATAATGAATCCCGCACGAGATACTGATTGTCTTGAAGTTTATTTACGCGCGGACGTAACTATCCGCGGTGGCTGTTTGTGTGAGATTGACGGCGGCCCGCCTATCGTCCTCAGCGCTGTGTGTGTTATCCGCGGCCCCCGCGCCAGTCACTGCCATTTGGTCCGCCAGCACTCCACTGACAAGCTGAGCCCCGCCGCGCAGCACACTCTCACATCTCTACTATTGATAGTGCGGACACAACACCACTACTACTACATCTGTGTGTGTAGAGATTGGTGATCCACACTGTGAATGGTGCCAGAAGTAGTGTTGTCCACTGGGGCAGGGCGTGACCGTGTGCATGCAGGAAAGCGTTAAGTCACATTAGTTACATTATCAGCGCTGTCCTATCACGCACTACATATGTGTATGTGTGTGTGTTTAATAGTATGTGCGGTTTGCAGTAAACACATTGAACCAATGTTGGGTTACTGCTGGGCCGACCGGCCCAGCAGTAACCCAACATTGGTTGTGTTCGCTAGGGGAGGTACCACGCAGAGTGGGTGCGCTAACCAGCCCCCAGCGCCAGCATTTCAACGCTAATACCCTATAGTTACATTACATTACAAGCCGAAACTCTACTTATCTTCTAAGATTTCACAGTTTATCATGCCATCAAAGACCTCTTAGTCTCTCGCATGTACACCGGTAATATTCATGTATATTTTATCTGTGATTCTGCTTTATCCAGCTCACAACTGGAAGATAATTACACTTTAATAGATATCAAGCGTGAAAAGATTTTGATATTAAAGACTAGATGGAGCCGATTTGTAGCATGGCACATGATTCTGTGGCATGTATAGGCCCGGAGGCGCTATGATAAATCTTTTTTCTCTGTGCCGTGAGCACGGTGTTTTATGATAGTGCTATCATGCTAATCTGCTATGTCCCAGCTAACTAGACACGCTCACTCGAAGTTGGTGTGATGCTGGTCCAACGCCATAGACGGTGGCCCATGATTGAACTGGTGCTAATAACTCCTAACGTGTTTGCTTGGGTAGTAAACCCTTTCAGTACGAATCTGCTCACCGTTTATTGACTATCAGTATGGTATGTTGCGAGTGGCGGTGTCTTGTAAATTAATCAGCCAAAAGATTTTGAAGTTATGTACACCCATACTCTACACCTAGCAGAACAGCCCAACGTCCACCCAATATCAGACCTAAGTCTTCAACATTTGGTCAAAATTAGGTTACCGTACAGGGAGCAATTTGCAATGCAGCTCATATGACAACCTTGTCTAAAGTGGGGTCAAAGGTTGTTAATATACGATTTAATTATTTCTATTTATCCTGTTCATCTTGACGTTAGAATAATATAAACAATAAGTCATTTTTTTTATTTATTTATTGTGTTATTGTCTTGTTTAGAACTTCTCTTTAATTCGTGACGATGAATATATTTTCAGTGACCTAATTTTATAATTTGAAATAATTGAGATGGATGTGAATATGCTGTACATATTACTATTAACCCTTACAGCGCGGGGTCGACTTTAGATGTTGACTTCTAAAGTCGATCACCGCACTGTAAGTGTAAAACTATTTATGGCCGTAGACCTATAACACAGGGATTCAAATGAAGCGGAAAAAGCTTAATTAAGCCATTCATGATGATTTCAAATTGAAAATACAAAGGTATTCAAGGGTTCAATACCGTTGAAGCGCCAAGATATGCAATGGGAATTTTCACTTTGTTTAAGTTGCGATTCGCTACGTGATCCACAGCTTAAGTTAGTGAACTACAGAATGAAATCACGTAAATCACCTTTTAAGTGTACTATTTAACCCTGGAACTCTGAGGTATTGAATTTACGGAAACCCACGGAGTGATTTATTTCATATTGCACACACACGTGCCGTATGGGGTCTAGATGTGCCTTTTGGGGTTCAATTTGGGGGTGGGGGGGGGGGCTATGAAGTTTGATCTACTTAAAAGGCCGACCAATCACCGTCGGCTATAAATAACTTTAATATGCCTGATATCTGGCTAAGCGTCACAGATAGCTAAAACATCACAGACAACTAAAACATAGGTCGACATCAGTGCTCTTGGGGTTAGACCTTTAAACCCTCACGATGCATCAAAACATCATTTTGCATCTCTGAATGATGACCTAATTTCCTACACCTATTATAAGGGCTTTAGAACGACAATTTTTATAGTACTGTTTTAATAATAGCGACATTTTTTTTCATTTTCCCTTCAAGTCATCTTCATCCACTACAAGTCGAGATTCGCGGCTTGCGCAGTGACTGTATTTCCATCGACGTAACACGGTTAACACGCTGACCCAGCATTATACCAGCATTGCGTCGATGCCTTGTGTTTACTGGGAAGGTGCTACGTCAGTACAGCCGTGCAAAGACAAACCTGTTAACAGTCACTGACTACTTTTCATTTCAGTGTAATAAATCAATTGAGTGTGTCAGACACTTGATCTGACATAGGCACATCACTGTCACCGCCCCGGTACAACATATGACAAGATTATATGGCTGTGAAAAATATAGTTAATCTCTTCATAAAGTGTTTAGTCATCTACACTGGTAAATTGTGTGTGTGTGTGAGCTGTCATTTTTGATTGAGCTGAAATTCGATTCAATGTGGAGCCCATTTTCCTGTCTATCAATTGCATTGAATCAGGTTTTTACGGACTTAGTAACTTTTTGTAAGTCGTATTACAATGGCCTTTCTAAGTATATGAATGATCGGCTGCCACCCTCGTTGGCCTTTACCAATGCTCTTTGCTTTACTTTAAGTGATATTACACACCATGCTCACATTCACACTGTAAAGATTCAAATTGTATCGCAGGTTTTCAATCAGGCCCTTTCATTCTCTGATATCCCGTCATAAAGTAGACCCAATGCTTACTTAATGTTGGGCTAACGTCAAGGAAGTTGACCCAACATCGGATCAACATTATCATTTATGACCAATATTACTTTTCTACATTTAGAGATGTAATATTCGCTCTCTGAAATACCGTCTCTCATCTTTTGTGCATAGCTCCTTTAAAGTGTTCCAATGAAAATAGAGATCAAGCTAAATGTTACTCATCAGTCAATATGTGCTTTACTTCTTGGATCTATTTTTAGCTTGCACTGTATGATAAACACTTATTCCATTTTCGGCCTTGTTTTATTTTTCAAAGATTATCTTGCATTTAAAGAAGCTGAAAAGTGAAGCTTTAGTTGATAGAATTAGATTGTGTACTATAAATCGGTCATGATGTTTGCTTCAATGTGTTAAAAGTGACGTTCAACTTCAACATAGTCACGGCCAGGTGACGATTATAACACATGACATACATATCCCCACAAACACGAGACGCTGACCAATGTTGGGTTATTGTTGGTCCAGCGTCTTCGACGCCGGCCCAACAATAACAACATCGGGTCAACGTTGCGTGTTTGCGGGTATGTTGGTCTGACATTACATATATTGCCCGTGTTCTCCAGGAGTTTGAAGTTGATTTTGATGCACGTCATGTTAGCCTCAATGCCAACTACACTTTCAACAGACATCATGGCATTGTCAAGAGCTTTCTTAGTATCATGTTTGATAACCGTGTCTCCGGTATTATACACTTTTAGATAATCACTCTATTTTAACTTGTCATACATACTAAACTTCGTAGACAATGTGTACCCATACCACACTTAACGATGGACGCTGATTTTACAAGTTTTTAGATTCAATATTGGTATAATAATATGGCTATTATCAAAGAAATGTTATATCGTCACTTGGTCATGTTTGTTCAATGACGAAATGGCTAACATTTAAACTGCAGACCTTGAAAACTGTACGATTTGTGTCTTAAACTATTAGAAAGCCATCAATGTGAAGGGGATTTTTTACAATACGCTATGTATTTATTTAAGGACTATAAACAGTCGAGTGGGATGGTCGGTGCCAACCTGTAAAAGGCAGTGAAGTACCATCCACTGTTAGGCAGCCGACAACTCCACTTGTAAATAAAACTACTTACAAACCATTCGGTTTGCATTGCATTTCAATAATGAAAATATATAATAATTTGTAGCATTCTAACATACAAAAATATTTAATCACTTTGTTTATTTTCATAGTTACATACTTAAAACCCACTGTCAAATTCATGCAATATTATGTGCAATATTTAACCCTTACGGCGCGGGGACCGCCTTCATGAGTCCGAATCTGACGTCTGTAGACTTCAGATTCTGACATATAAAGTCCGTCCCCGCACTGAAAGAATTAAAATATTTCTAATGGCCGTAGACCCATAAAATAGTTATTCAAATCATTTGTGATGATTTCAAATCGAAAAAACCCTTCGGTCTCCTTGGTTTATACAAAAATATTTCAGCTTTATAAGGGTTGACCCTTTCAGTCCTGAATTTACCATTGTCATCTTCATCCACTACAAGCCGCGAATTGCTGTCGCAATTCTCGACTTGTAGTGGATGAAGATGACTTGAAGTGGGTGAAAAATTAATGAAAATTGCCAAATATATTGTTAAACTAGTTTCATGTAATTTTTCATTCTAACACCCCTAGTTGTCGGAAAATTAGGTCCGTTTTCAGGGATGTAAAATGATGCTTTAATGCATCGTGAGGGTTATAGAGTTAAGTAGCGGTAAATATATTTACTATTTTCCTGTATCGTGTCTGTATTGGTATCCTCAATCTGCTCTCAGGGTCAATTGGCCTTCATGTTTTGAAATAAAAAGATGCTGACAAACATAAGGTTACTCCATTACAGAATAACACCACAAAATATAACAAAAACATTCCAGTATTTGGAGAGCATTACCCACGATTCTCTATGTATACTAGGAAATATTGTGTAGAAGCCTATACTATCTACTTTGGAACAGTGATGTTGCTTCTGCTTAAACTATCAGCTGTTCAAGCTATATAATTTGTAAGATATAGTTTATTTCTCTCGTAATTGTCTGTGTATTTTGAACGCCCACAGCATTCATGTGACTGACTGCCTGTAATAATCAATGCGGACCACGTTGAAGTGACCTGCGGCTTGAGTCTAGGTGTGACTGGTGCCATGTGTAAACCACACCGGGCCATTATTTAGGCCGTGTCGCCGGCGGCCGTGGCTCTGTCGTCTATTTGTGTTATTAAGACTGACCGTGTGGTTTTTAAATTCAAAGTAAGCGTGGTAGCAGCACGTGAGAGACGTCATGGCTGGTTATCTGACCGCCTGATTAGCTCCAGGCGACCTCTGTTTCCTGTACCCATACCGTGCAGTCAAAATAACAAAGAAATAACATGGAAAAACACCGCCGAATAAACACACAGCTTCATCTAGCCACCACTATATTCATTTTAACCCTTTGCTTGCTGATCACGACTACGGTCGTTTTCAATCCGTTTTATTAGCCGATTAAATCACTTTTATTGGGAATGAATGAGTGGTTAAACATTAATATTTGCAAATGTTTGGTGTCTAATTAAACAAATATCAAGTAATTTTCAGCCACTTGAAGTTGTGGATCGCGGTAGCGAGACACAACTTCAAGTGGGTGAAAATTTAAATTATTTTATTTAGCAGGATAAGGGTTATTTGCCGATCAGGATCAAATCACTGTTATTGGGAATTAAGTGAGTTTTTAAACATCAATATTCCCAAATGTCATTTTAACAAATGAATAATTTTCACCCACAGTAACAAGTGGGATTATATGTGTAAAGATTGATGTCTACCACCTGAATTTTTTTTTTTTATTAACCCTTGAAGCGCTAAATTAAATATTTTAATTTTTCACCCACTTGAAGCTGTGTCTCGCTACCCAAAACTTCAATTGGGTTAAAATTATATTATTCATATTTTTTTTTTTTGCAAATCTTGTGTTTAACCGCTCATTTCGTTCCCAATAATAGCACTAACAGTGATTTAATTGGCTGATAAAATGGATTAAAAACGACTATAGTTGTGGGTAGCAGTTGAAGGGTACAAGTTCTTATATTTATTCACCCTTTATCGCATAAATGCACCACATTGCATATTTAAGTCTCCACCCATTATGTGGTGGTGGAGACTTATTGTTTTTGCTGAGTCCGCCCGCCGCCGCCGCCACTTGTTTCTGCTCTCACTCGAAAACCCCTACTCGGATTATTTTCAAATATTTGCAGTATGCATACTGGCCCTGGGGAATTTGTCTGGTAATTTTTTTTTGCGTTTTTCAGTTTCTTCAACAAAATCCAAGATGGCCGCCAAAATCCTATGGCGCACGCTAGGGCTTGAACCGCTTCATCGATTTGTTTCATGTTTGGTTTAAAGGGAAAACCTTACTCTGGCCGTGAGCTGAAAAGCTTTTGGTGTGATTCTGATAATAAAAACTTTTTACGTTTTAGTATTTTAGCAGATATTTCTGTTTTGCTTATTTTGGCCATCATGAAAAATTGGTAATATAGCCATACAACCCTACTCGGATTATTTCTAAATATTTGCAGTATGCTTCAGAATTTTTAGCGGATTTAAAAAAAAATTCATTTTGGTTATCATCAAAATTTGTTAATTAGTTATACACCCCTGCTCAGAGTATTTCTAAATATTCTAAATATTTGCAGTATGCATATTGGCCCTAAGGAATTGCCCGATAATTTTTTTGCGTTTTTTCAGCTTCTTCAGCAAAATCCAAGATGGCCGCCAAAATCCTATGTCGCTCTCTAGAGCTTGAACCGCTTTATGGATTTGTTTCATGTTTGGTTTAAAAGAAAGACCCTACTCGGCACATGTGCTGATTAGTTTTTGGTGTGATTCTGCTAATAAAACTATAATTTTTTTACGCTTCAGAATTTTAGCAGATTTTTCATTTTTGTTCATTTTGGTTATCATCAAAATTTGTTAATTAGTTATACACCCCTGCTCAGAGTATTTCTAAATATTTGCAGTATGCATATTGGCCCTAAGGAATTGCCCGATAATTTTTTAGCGTTTTTTCAGCTTCTTCAGCAAAATCCAGGATGGCCGCCAAAATCCTATGTCGCTTTCTAGAGCTTGAACCGCTTCCTGGATTTGTTTTATGTTTGGTTTAACGGAAATACCTTACCCTGCACATGTACTGATTTGTTTTTGGTGTGATTTTGATAATAAAAACTTTGATTTTTTTACGTTTCAGAATTTAGCGGATATTTCAGTTTTGTTTATTTTGGCCATCATCAAAATTTGGTAATATAGCTATACACCCCTGATCGGATTATTTCTAAATATTTGCAGTATGCATATTCGCCCAAGGTAATTTGCCGGTAAATTTTTTTGGAGTTTTTCAGCTTCTTCAACAAAATCCAAGATAGACCTTGAACTGCCTCATGGATTTGTTTCATGTTTGATTCAAAGGAATAACCCTACCCTGGATGTGTGCTGATTAGCTTTTTGTGTGATTATGATAAAAAAAACTCTTTTTTTTTTACTTTTCGGGATTTTAGCTGATATTTCACTTTTGCTCATTTTGGCTATTATCAAAATTTGGTAATATGGTTATACAGCTCAAATTTGATCTTTTGTGTATGCTCAGTGGCCCTGAGAAAAAAGTCAGGAGAATTGTTCCCCTTTTTTCATTTTTTTAACAAAATTCAAGATGCCCGACGAATCACTTGTTACTCTGAAGAGCTTGAACTGCTTTACCGATTTGTTCCAAGGAAGCAACTTACCCTGGCCATATGCTGATTAGATTTTGGTGTGATTCTGAAATCACATTTTCACGTGGTTTACATAAAAATTTGGTGACAGTACTGTATTTCTCTATAATTAATGTACTATGTGGGGCGGGTGGAGACGCAAGCTTTGCCCCTCAGGCAAATCTAGTTTCAATAACGTGACGTACCGTCCTTCCATTTGAAATATTATAAGTGAGTGTGTATTTCTTTAAATCAGGATATTCTCATTCACCTTGAGGGAATTGTAGCAGCACTTCACATCTCAAGATGAATAAAAAGAGTGAATAGCTAAATGCTAGGTGTGAAGACTGAAATTATTCGTCTTCTTGGATATGAAAGGGTGTATCTGCCACTTTATATAGTATCAGATACACCATTTCATATCCAAGGCGACGAATTGATTTATCAGTGCGAACCATTAATAATACTATCAAATGCCACGACATTGTGGCACAGTGTCATAACATTGCATTGTGCAAACTATTATTTCAATCTGTCACATGCATGCACGTATAACATTAATCACGTAAGTAGAGATACTATACCACAATGAGATTACCACAGATAACATTAATGACTTTAATATCGACAAGATTTGATTCTATGCTTTGGTATCCCAAGTCGCTATATCTGATCAAGACCAGCTTGACGGCAGAAATTGACTCTTATCCATCTGAAATGTGCTGATTTTTTGCGATGTGATATATGTGGGTTCCCTTCAGGTCCAAGTATTAATGATGGATCAAAACATTAATAATTGTTAAGGACGAGACGACTGTTCCATTTCGCTCTCACGCACTCGAAGCTTCTTTGCAATTTGCCTGAGCTCATGTATCTAAAGTTTGCTGTCAAACATTTTCAATTTACTTTTCTCATTTTTCAGTCACTTCACTGAAAATGTGGTTGTTTTGTAACGAAGCAGGAAATGATGTGATATAATAACACAACAAAGTGTTTCTGACAGATCCATAGTGGAGAAGTGAGGTAACGTGCTTGACCCACAGGATCCGGGCTCATAGTAGCGTGTCTCCAGGGTGAGGCATTCAGCTCTTCCAAGTCGTCCTTTTACCGAAAACGAAAGAGGGAAAATTCTCTCGTAGATCTGTTCAACTGATGCTGTATTATTTGATTAACACGAAGTATACTCTTCCTATTACAACTCAAAAATATGTTTATACAAGCCAAGTTTTTTTTAGGCCTATTGTCGTCATGCGGCACGTTCGTCCGTCTGTCCGCCACTTCTAGCACTGTAACTTTTAATATGCGCAATATCTGAAAAACCGTGCCAGATAGCTAGACCATTACTATAGAACAAAATGTGCGGTTTCAGGAAGGGATATTTCAGCTTGATCAAACTAAAAATGGGCGACTTGCGGCCATTATTGAGACACATGTATTATGTATTTCTGGTAATACGTGTATCTGGAAAACCGTGCCAAGGAGGGGTTAGCGCCTCGACAATAATCGTTTGTATTTCTTTTTATTATTGGTACTTCAAATAATAATATAGATAATGTGTGACTTCGTTCAGCAAGATTTACAAACAATATCTGGCCTCCGATTTGACAAATACTTCAGGTACTGCGATCTGATCACCTGATTACTTTGAACTGAAATCGTTATATTGTGTCTCAGCTGATCCAGTGATTGACATTGGCCCAGAAAATACCGGGCGGTGCCCAGATGTTGTTTTGATGTTGGGCCAACGGCGTAGACTGTGGTCGAACAATAACCCAGCATTGGGTCAACGTCTCCAGTTAGCTGGTTGAGCAGTGTACCTTACACGATGTCCTGATATATCTAGACATCCTGACACTGTGAGTCACCTCTCTTCTCATCAGCTCATCACTACCAGATTACACGTGAGATCACAGGTTTCTAGGTGACTTAGGAATATTATCATAGTCACAGGGGGGGGGGGGGGTCAATTTGTCACGAAACTTTCACTTACCCAGAGAAAAATTTAACTGGCGCTGACCATAATTTACCATACATTATCAAGACACTGCCCTTAAAATATTCCATCAGGTCCTCCTGCCGGGCCTATTATATGCGAATTTTCAACCCTGATTTTAATAAAATATTTTAGCACACAACTCGGAATATCCGAAAAAACTGTCATGTTCACACATTTAACGAGGGTGCCATGAACTAAATAATTTACTCATATACTGCAACTTTTTTGTTAAAATCTGCGTAAATGAAGCTGTGTTTTTTTCTGTTATGGGGCTACACACATATATTCGTTAGATTACCGTCACCGCCGCTCGCCGTAAGTGACATTAGCTTTCATTCATAAAACACAATGCTATAAATTATCACAAGACACACAAGGTAAATTGTTGTAACTTGTTATCACAGTCTAATGACATGATGTAATTTTCCTTCTGGAACTTCATTGTCAGTTACCCAGCAAGCGCAAAACATTTGTAGAACATTTGTACAACGTCGGCCCAACGTCTTTGACGCTGGTCCAACATTGTACAGATGTTATACAAATGTTCTGTGTTTACTGGGAATTTATTGTGTGTGTAGACTCACACATCCCCGGTTAGGTTGAGGCTGAATCCATTACAGTCATGGCTGTCACAACATCACCCATTCCTTTGTATGGCAGTGTCTTCATATTGGTGGATCACTGACTGTAGCCACAGAAGAGTCTGGCAACCGTAACCCTTAGAGCACTAATGTCGACTACACTAGACATTCTGTATTTCTATTAGCAACCGTATCACCCCTGATAACCAGTTGTTAAAAATAAATCTTATCCAACAAAGGCTTCTGTCTGCGTTTTTATTCCTTGACAGTGAAGTAGTAGTAAATCATTGCTTTACGTCACTTTTCGGCACAAAAGGTCTTTTAAGTGACATTATAATACGATAAAAACGTTGTATCAATTGATGAGATGAATGATGTACAGATGATGATGTGAGGGTGGGGGTGATAGGGCATGGTGGGTTATTGAGAGCGTTTTCCTTCGCTCGCCCGATAAGGGGTTCTGGGCATGTCTAGGGGATATACCCCCAGACATGCCCAGACGGCCGGAGACTTGAGTTTCGCTGTACAATTTAATGATGAAACTCTGTGGCCTTTCGCGCAGCTCTGCTATCCTCGGGTCGGATAGTCCCCAGAGTAACAATAGGAAGGATCACTCCCTCTGGGTAACTCCATTCATCCCACGTGAGAGACCTAATGTCAAACACGCTATTGCCGGTTATTTAAGGCTACCACAGCCTACATCAGCGCCAGCACTGATGCGGGTGCTGCATTGGCTCCGCTGTTGAGCGGAGGAACCAGGGTACGCCACTGGCAATCCGCCCGAAGATTATAGCCAGATACGAGGAGGCTGCAGCTGCCCTTGGATGATTGCTGTAGACTAGTGCTTCCGTACAATGCCGTAACAGCATCCAACAGACGAAACAGATCCCTAATGACCCTCCCCGAATGGGGGCGAAAAGTACTACTACTAGCAATCATCCCAGTACCCCTCCTTGACAGTGAAGCCTCACTCATCATGCTATTAGTTTAGTTCTGCTGCTGCCTGCTATGCCGTTTTATTTGGAGGGTTAGGGTGGATGCTAGCAGTAGGTAGTTATTTGGAGGGTGAAGGGTGGATGCTAGCAGTAGGTAGAACACCCTGACCATTCAGTGACCTTCCTGTGGAGGGTATTTCATCTGCTGCTTGCTCATAGTAGCTTTACTGAATGGCGCGATCTTACCTAATTTGCAAAAGCCACCCAAGGGAAACTTTTTCTCCTAGTGTCTGGTAAATAAATGGCAGTGAGAATCAGCCAACGACAAACCGCGGGATCGCCGTTCAGCAGTGGTACTAACACAGTTACCAAAGAAGTATTCGTTTAAATTATATCTTCTTTGAAGAGCTAAACATAACTGACAAGGTAACTGCTCGTAAATCTGAATGTTTATCATTTTAGAGACAACGACCACAATCATGGTTTAGCTCACAAAATTTGTTTCTTTACCATTTATTTTATTATAAGTTCTGTGTCAGACTTTCAGCTGACTCTCAATAGTGTACATGGTGTAGTTCTGCTCATCCCAGCTGTTAGCTTGTTAATAGCTTTCATAATAGAAAAGAAACTTTTTTCGAGTGGTCTTACTGTTGAGTTTTTTTTCTTTCATCCGTATTAAAGTAGATGTGTAGTGTTCAGGGACTTGACTCGACGCCTTGCAAATGCTTATAAATCGGCTGTATAGTCCAGCTGCCAAGTTTACCTTTCTCTGATTGATTCTAATGGCCAACAATCTCACCATGAGTGAATGATTTGTTACGTGGGTGTTACAAAAAAAGTGTAATGGAAATCTAAACCGCGTGCAAGTGTTTGTCTTATAATTAATGAACGATGATGTTTCTTTTATTCCATTTGTATTCGCTGTATGTCTTTTTGATCAGTTTGGATTAAGGAACAGCTCGTCTTTATCAGTACTTGGGATGATAAATACTTATCATTATATCACTGGAAAACAAATATATGTCTTGAGAGATATCAGACGTCTCCGTTGTCGTGATGGATATCTATGTAGTTCTCTATCACCTGACACGCCCCCTTGAAATGTAGTCTGTCAGTGTAACATTCCCCGACGCAATCACACGGTTAGATAGGTTAATTGACAGGCTCAGTCATACATTTATTGATTAACCCTTGTCATGCTAAGTAAATTTATTTTAATTTTCAACCACTTGAGGTTGTGTCTCGCTACCGCGATCCACAACCTCGAGTGGTTGAAAATTACTCATATTTGTTTAATTTGAGACCCAAACATTTTCAAATATTGATATTTAAACCGTCATTTCTTTCTCAATGTCAGTGAATTAATCGGCTGATAAAAATAATTGAAAACGACTATTGTGATTAGCAGGCGACGCTGGCCCAACATTGAAACAGCATTGGGTGAATGCCTCGTATTTGCTGGGATGTGATGAGGGAGGCCGGGGTTTCAGAGTGTGACAGGTGTCTTGTCATGTAGGAGGACAGCTGACGCCCACTATGACTCTTATCAGATATATAGTGTGATGTAAGCAAGCTGATCCAGCCAGGTCTCACCTTTCACCTGCTAGTGACGCGTATCTGCGCATAAAAAATATCTCACATTATCCCTTTCAGTGCGGAGACCGATTTTAGACGTCAGATTCGATCCCCGCAATGAAAGAATTAAAAATGTATAATGGCCGTAAACCATGACATAGGTTTTCAAATGAAACGGAAAGACCCAACTCAGACATTTATGATAACTTAAAATTGAAAAAAAAACTTTCGTCTCAAGGTTTTTCACAAATATATTTAAGCGTTGTAAGGGTTAAAAAAGGCAAATTTTACCCGAAAACAATTGAATCCATTTTCAAACGGCTTGTGTACCACCCAAAGCTCTTTCGATACATGCTCAGCTCATATGTCAATGACAATATATGTGCGCACAAGATATTTCACACGAAGAGCTGAAATGCTTTTAATTTTACACTACAGATTCTTTTACCTGAAAGTTTAGCATCCAACGAATACAAAATGGCGTGTACTCTTAACAGAAGTTCTTTAGATATCTGATCAGCTAAGATTTGATTGCCTCTGAGCCCGGTCCGCTGGCGTTGTAGAAGTTTGATTGATGCTAGTCACTCATTGTGTGCGCACAAAATATTTCACACCAAGTTTAATTTTCGCTGTATCATAACATCAATAATACTTTTGACATCCGCTCAGTTCTGGCTACG
Organism: Flabesymbios commensalis; assembly: GCA_964017125.1. NCBI lineage: Eukaryota > Metazoa > Annelida > Polychaeta > Terebellida > Flabelligeridae > Flabesymbios > Flabesymbios commensalis. The sequence goes on from OZ024908.1 coordinate 30,026,054, forward strand.
ACGTAGCGTCGTAACCAGAACTGAGCGGATGTCAAAAGTGCAGTTGTGCAATATTCCAGGCAGATGATCTGGAGGGTGAATGTGTGATAGGTCGGCATGTTGACAGGCGGTCTGCCCTCTGATCTCTATATATCTAGTTAACTCATCAAAACACGCAACACTTCACTCGCTACTGAACGTGTAAAGGCACGTGTAAAGAGTTATTCTCCCACAGTTTGTCACTCTCTTTCTAGAACTAACCGAGCATTATAATATATTTTGTCATGATTATTTATATCAAGAGACATTCAGATAACATTGTCAACGTATCGTGTATACTGTATTTTGTTTTTATGCAATCAGATCGAGTTATATTTATAAACAATGTTATTTTTTCTTTGCTGAGTGTTACTAAATATACATGTGTAATATAAGCCATGGTAATTAATACAGGTTATTATGGAGAAAAAAGTGAAATTGGCAAATATAAGAATTATGGCATGTCTGTTAAAAATTGCTTATTAATTTTATTAAATAGTTTTAAAATCAGGGGTGTTTGAATTATGTTGTCGATGGAGTATTTGAAATATTCTTTTTAAATAATATGAACATATAACATTATGTATCGTGGTAAAATATGAATCTCTGCGTGCGAGCTGTACTGATATTGTTGTCCTTACCCAGCAGACACGAGACGTTTAACCAATGCTGGCTTGATGTTTGCCCATCGTCTACGACGCTGGGCCAACCTCAAGCCAGCATTGGTTAAACGTCTCGTGTTTGCTGGGTAACCAGGTGTGTGTGCGGGGGGGGGGGGGCACTGATTGTTGATTAACTTCATTCTTGCAACATTAACCATTTGTGATAATAAACATTTCGCCTACATTTTCAAATGCGGATAGCACATCGGATTATGTGTTTTTGCATTTTAAGTGACACCAAGCGTGCAGATAGACACGTAGTAAGTGAGAGATTGAGCTGATGCCATTGTGAATTATTGATCATCTTTGATCTTTGTAAGTATTCTATGCTCAGTCACGTGCCCATAATCAGCAGACCTGTGAAAATGACATTCTGATACTTTGCCTTGGGTTTTTGTCAGTGTCAGCCACACCCATCACTCTATTCTCGTGTTTTCTGAGATGCATCATGTCCAGAAATCAATTTATCTTGTAAAGTAATGTGACAACAAATAAGCACCTGTTTTCATTCCCCAACGCCTGTCCTTACTTGAGTGAAGTCCTTACTATGCATACATTGTATCCAAGTCTGATTGCTATAATGAATTCCTATCACGTGTACGTCTGGAAATGAAAAAATGGAGTACTGATATAACTCCCCGGATCCCACTATCACACATTTTTGCATCAAAGCAGCATTTCGTATTCCCAGACACTAAATCAATTTCCTATAAATACATTTTCATTAAACTGTTTAACAATATTATGATATTTTATTTTTAGCCCGCCTTTTAATTTTAATTTAAAAAGGTGGGTTATTGCAATTGGCGGCGTCGGCGTTAACATTTACTTGCTTTAATTTGTCACTCACTTCCAAGTCATCTTCATCCACTACAAATCGTGGCTTGTGGTGGATGAAGTTCATTGGTGAATTGAAGCTTGACAGGTTTTTCCACCTGTATCACTGGTGGAATGATATGATTTTTACTCTCTGCTGGGATGATATATAACAGAACACTCATCAGATCACTTACACGTTTCTGCAAGGACATTTTTCTTCCTTTTTTGCAGACACTTCAGTTTGATAGACACATTTTCGTACTGTCGCTTCCTTCAGATACTGACCTTGGTAACTTATCATGTAGCGACTTGTACTGTACGGACACTCTGTTGAGATACATATAATTCTCGTGTATCCACTTTGTTTCTAGCTTACACTGTGTTTAGACGATATGCATTCATATTTAACTATAGGACTATATACACATGTAGCTTCGTCCTAAATCTGCTCATCAAACTCTGAACCATTAACCTACACGGATCCCAAGTCTCCCGAGTCTGACCGTCTCGGAATGTTTGGGGTAAATCCCCTAGACATGCCAAGAATCTCTTATCCGGCGAGTAAAAGAAAACACCCAATAAAGCACCACGCCCTGTCACCCCACCCGTCATCATCTGTACTGCATTCATCTCATCAATGGACTGCACTGTTTTTAGCGTATTACAATGTCCCTTGAATGATAATCAGTCCTGAAAAGTGACGTAAAGCATTATTATACTATATGTACTACCTGCATGGAAATGTTATTTTAATTTACTTCGAGATATAAATTGCTGCCGCAATCAATTCGGGGTACCAGGATGATTTCTAGTAGTAGTACTTTTCGCCCCCATCCCGGGAGGGTCACAGGGATCTGTTCCGTCTGTTGCATGCTTTACAGCAATCATCCAAGGAACGCTGCAGCCTCCACCTGTCTGGCGATAATCTTCAGGCGGATTGCCAGTGGTGAACCCTGGTTCCTCCGTTCGACAATGGTGCCAATGCAGCTCCCGCATCAGTGCAGGCACTAGTGTAGTCCGTGGTAACCTTAAAACAACCGACAATAGCGTGTTTGACATTAGGTCTCTCACGGGGAATGAATAGAGTTACCCTTCCTATTGTTACTCTGGGGACTTCCCGACTCGAGGATAGCGGAGCTGCGCGAAATGCCACGGATTTTCAGCAATAAATTGCACACAGAAACTCCGGCCTTCTGGGCATGTCTTGGGGTACATCCCCTAGACACTAGCTGCACAATGCCACTTTGTTTTGTATGCCTTTGCTAGCCTGCGACTGGGGCCATTATCTGGTCGGATTGTCGTCTGTCTGCGTGTCCATCTGTCCGTCTTGTCGGAGACTTTTTACAGAGAAAATTATTGGTCTGTGGACCAGTTTTGTCAAGTGTAGTCGCTAATAAACATGATCAAACTAAAGAGTAATTTAAAAAGATAATTTTAAATTTTGTGATCAATATTTTCCCACGAGGACAGTTAAAAAATGTTTAAAAACGTTTAAATATTTACTGAAGCTGTAATGTCACCGGTATCGAAGCGGTTTCTACTAGATTTGTTCTACAATGAAAACTGTCCCAGTATATGGTATCTAAATATGATATTTAATTGTTACCAATTTATTGACCGGATGTGATTGCATGGATAAGAATTTTACATGCTGGAACTGAAAACATGTTTTCATAAACATTTTATATTTGCCTCAACCTTCAGTAAAAACATTAGACCAGTTTTCTTCAGCTAGCCGCGGAAGCTAACTGCTCAAAAAGAGTTTTAAAACGCGGCAGCAAATGATAAATTCTGTCAGATATAACGAGCAGTTAATGTACAGGACTGGCCACCTGGATTTTCTCGCATTTTTATTTCTGCAAACAAAATATGATGACACAAGGCAGGGCCAACGTCTTCTGTCGCTGGCCCTACTGTGGACTGAGGTGCTGTGGTGGTGCTGGTAAAGCCTTTCATCTGTAGTTGCAGAGTGGGTTTTACAAGCCGTTGACAAGAGGCAGCGGTCCAGGCAAGGTCGGGCGCATTAGTGTATGTATACACAAGAACAAGCCCTTTCTGTACCACAAATAGTAATTCCCCATCAAATCTCTCATTTAAATTATCATATAAATCTGATATTCCAGCAAAATACTGGTGTTGTGTAGCTAATATGATCTGCACACAATTTCCATTTTTTGCTCTTTCACAACAGTTATTTACTTCACTGTAATCACCACTTTGTTGCAATTCAGGTATTTTTCGTTGTACTATAGGAAAGCAGTGATTTCTTGTCAATCTTTGAGCGTTGTACTAACAATTGTACTCGCTCCTGCGTCCGTTGATTAATTATTTCTTGTGGACAATCGAAAAAGGTTTTTTTCTGCTGAAAGCTTGTGTACCAAATTTGTACAAAAAATAGATGTGATTATTTAGGAACTAAGAAACACTAGCAATTTATATAAATGAGCATATCAATTTCCCCCTTGACAAATATAAGGTGTTCTTTCTTCTGACTGCGCAATAGCTCAACCTTTTCTGACCTCGTCGATTGGTGTCGTCTGTCTACTCAGAACCGTAATCTCATTTTATCCATTCAGTCCACCAAGCCATTGATCAGGGTCTTGAGCGCTTTGAGATCCCTTTAGATTCCCCAGCACTGATCTACAGTCTCATGCCAACAGACTCACTGGTATTTGATTATAGACATTGTTCGGCCGTCTTTCATTTATTACTTTCTTCCAAAGCCGTTGACGCGGAAGTGATATCTAGAATAACTGAATTACTTTAGTACCGAGATGACATTATGTCACTATTTCACTATTTAATTCACTGGTGATATTTTCCTTGAGCCCTTGCCACTGGCGTTGATTTAAAATATTATAACCAATGATCTCTTAAACCTACATGTATTTATCATTAAAACAAATTCACAATTATAACATTATATGATAGCTTAACCTTTAATATAAAAAATAAACTGTTCATTATTACATACATTTTGCAGATACAAAGTTTAAAATGCTTTCGTGTTTGTTCCAAACAACTCTTTCCGGTCAACTCGATTCTGTCCGTTCATCCCTTTGTCCTCCATAACCAGCTTAATTACCAGCCTTACACAATAATTAATACTATTATGTTTTGAGTGCACAAATGATCAGCTGCAAAATTCAATTAATTTTCCTTGTATTAGCTATGGCTGATATCATTCTAGAACACGGTTGTTCACAGATTGGATTAGCCACAGCAGCTGCTGATATCATGGTACATCACTCTGGTCACGACGTGGATTAGCCATGGCAGATATTGTCACAATGTAGTACAACACGTGGGTCACAATGTGGATTAGCCATGACTGATATCATGGTACCGTACAACACATGGGTGACAGTGTGGATGAACCATGACTGATATCATGGTATAACACGTGGGTGATAGCGTGGATTAGCCATGACTGATATCATGGTACCGTACAACACGTGGGTGACAGTGTGGATCAACCATGACTGATATCATGGTATAACACGTGGGTCGCAGCGTGGATTAGCTATGGCTGATATCATGGTACCGTACAACACGTGGGTGACAGTGTGGATTGACCATGACTGATATCATGGTATAACACGTGGGTCACAGCGTGGATTAGCCATGGCTGATATCATGGTACCGTACAACACGTGGGTGACAGTGTGGATTAACCATGACTGATATCATGGTATAACACGTGGGTCACAGCGTGGATTAGCCATGACTGATATCATGGTACCGTACAACACGTGGGTGACAGTGTGGATTAACCATGACTGATATCATGGTATAACACGTGTTTCACAGCGTGGATTAGCCATGGCTGATATCATGGTACCGTACAACACGTGGGTGACAGTGTGAATTGACCATGACTGATATCATGGTATAACACGTGGGTCACAGCGTGGATTAGCCATGGCTGATATCACTGTACAACACGTGGGTCACAACGTGGATTATCCATGACTGATATCATGGTACAACACGTTGTCACAACGTGGATTAGCCATGACTGATATCATGGTTGAACACGTGGATCACAGCGTGGATTAGCCATGGCTGATATCATGGTACAATACGTGTGTCGCAGCGTGAATTAGCCATGGCTGATATCATTGTACAACACGTGGGTCACAGCGTGAATTAGACATGACCGATATCATGGTACAACACGTTTTTACAACGTGGATTAGCCATGACTGATATCATGGTACAACACGTGGGTCACAGCGTGAATTAGACATGACTGATATCATGGTACAACACGTTTTTACAACGTGGATTAGCCATGACTGATATCATGGTACAACACGTGGGTCACAGCGTGGATTAGCCATTGCTGATATCAAGGTACAACACGTGGGTCACAGCGTAGATTAGCCATGAGTGATATCATGGTTGAACACGAGGTTCACAGAGTGGATTAGCCATGACTTACATCATGGTACAACACGTGGGTCACAGCGTGGATTAGCCATGTCTGATATCATGGTACAACACGTGGGTCACAGCGTGAATTAGCCATGGCTGATAGCATTGTACAACACGTGGGGCACAATGTGGATTATCCATGACTGATATCATGGTACAACACTTGGGTCACAGCGTGGATTATCCATGACTGATATCATGGTACAACACGTTGTCACAACGTGGATTAGCCAAGGCTGATGTCATGGTTGAACACGTAGGTCACAGCGTGGATTAGCCATGGCTGATATCATGGTACAACACGTGGGTCACAACGTGGATTAGCCATGGCTGATATCATGGTACAACACGTGGGTCACAACGTGGATTAGCCATGGCTGATATCATGGTACAACACGTGGGTCACAGCGTGAATTAGACATGACTGATATCATGGTACAACACGTGCGTCACAGCGTGAATAAGACATGACTGATATCATGGTACAACACGTGGGTCACAGCGTGAATTAGACATGACTGATATCATTAGCCATGACTGATATCATGGTACAACACGTGCGTCACAGCGTTGATTAGCCATGGCTGATATCATTAGCCATGACTGATATTATGGTACAACACGTGGGTCACAGCGTGGATTAGCCATGACTGATATCATGGTACAACACATGCGTCACAGCGTGAATTAGACATGACTGATATCATGGTACATCACGTGGGTCACAGCGTGAATTAGACATGGCTGATATCATTAGCCATGACTGATATCATGGTACAACACGTGCGTCGCAGCGTGAATTAGACATGACTGATATTATGGTACAACATGTGGATCACAGCGTGAATTAGACATGACTGATATCATTAGCCATGACTGATATCATGGTACAGCACGTGGGTCACAGCGTGGATTAGCCATGACTGATATCATGGTACAACACGTGGGTCGCAGCGTGGATTAGCCATGCCTGATATCATGCTACAACACGTGGGTCACAGCCTGAATTAGACATGACTGATATCATGGTTGAACACGTGGGTGACAGTGTGGAATAGCCATGACTGATATCATGGTACAACACGTGGGTCACAGCGTGAATTAGACATGACTGATATCATGGTACAACACGTTGTCACAACGTGAATTAGACATGACTGATATCTTGGTTGAACACGTGGTTCACAGCGTGGATGATAGCCATGACTGGTATCAATGTCAGGAAAAAGTCAGTAATTTTGTCATCGGGTGAAAATAAACTCGGCACCCCCCACCCACTTTCTTCACATCCTGGACCCACCACTGATTTCTGCCTGATTTCGGTCATGAATTCTTTCATTTTGGTCATTAAAAGTCAGTGAAAATTCAGAAATTTTAGTCTTTGAAATTTGTGCCAGCTCTGCATGGCTGTTAATGGTGCTACAGCACGTTGGGTGGTATCCAGCGCACCTTGCATCACTGATTTATATTCTTAGTCTGCCTTTGTATCTGCAACAAAACGTTCGTTTGACTGTTGAATATATTTGGAACACAAGTACATATAATATTTCTCATTAAACACGAACTAATCAACCAATGCTGGTTTGAGGCTAGATTAGCCAACATTGGTTCAACGTCCTGTATTTGCTGGGTTAACCCTTAAAGCGCTGAAATAGTTTTATATAAACCACGGAGACCAAAGTTTTTTTCAATTTGAAATCATGAAATGCTTTAGTTAGCTCTTTCTGCTTCATTTGAATACCTATGTTATGGATCTACGGCAATTATAGATTGTTCAATTCTTTCAGCGAGGGGACCTTGTTCATACGTCAGAATCTGGGGTATAAACACGGTCCCCGCGCTGAAAGGGTTATAGCTGGATATTGCTAGGAGTAGCTAAAATGAGATGCTAATGTATTCGAATAATGATATTGGTGGCGATGTTGGTGTAGGCTTGCCAATTCGACTTTGGAAAATTATCACTGATAACATTGTACCTGCACTCGAGGTGTTTCAATTCTTATCAAATGTTTTTTGTGTTTAGGTGCTATTTTGGTATTTTTGCCGGGATATGATGACATTGTTACATTACGTGACCGCATTCTGGAGGATAAACGTCTCAATGATAGCAACAGGTACGCTATTTCATCAAGTCCTTTACTTAACCCTTGAAGCGCTGAATTTTTTTTATTAAAACCTTGGAATTCAAAGTGGTTTTTTCGATTTGATAGCATCATAAATGTCTTAGTTAGCTCTTTCTGATTCATTTGAAGACCTATGTTATGGGTCTACGGCCATTAGAAATATGTTTACTCTTACAGTGCAGGGATAGACTTTAGTCGGCAGAAATGGACGTCTACAGACGTCAGATTCTGATGACTAAAGTCTATCCCCGCACTGTAAGAGTTAAGAAATATGACAAAAGCTATAAAATAATCTGCTGTAATAATTGTACTTACGTTATACATTATAAATTAACGAAGTGAACATAATCATGTGTGCTTCAATTTTTTAACAATAAACAAAATTGTTTACCGAATAGCCAGTTTGCGAAATATAGATCTGAAAGATTAGTACCTTCCTCTTCTTTTGATGTATTAGTTTGAATTGATTATCAATCCATCAACAGACATCACTTATATATCAGTCACAGGACTGTCAAGTTTGTGTGTGACTCTTTTGAATTATTGAAATCTGATATAATAGTGAATTAGGTTATTTTTTTTCAACACTTTCTACATGTAGTCTTACACCATGTATAAGACATTAGTAGATGGAATAGCCATTAGCGTGTTCTTGATAGACTGACACAACAAGCCTCCCACGACTATCTCCACAAATGTCATACAGTAGATTACATGCGCAGAGTCTCAAACAGCTCAGTCACATTTCACTATTTTAACCCTAATAACACTATTTTAACCTTACAACGCTGAATTATTGTTGTTTAAACCATGGAGACTAAAGGGTTTGAAATCATCATAAATGTCTCAGTTAGGTCTTTCCGCTTCATTTGAATACCTACGGTATGGGTCTACGATCATTATAAATATTTTAATTCTTTCAGTGATCGTCTTTATACGTCTGAATCTGACGACTACGGACGCCAGATTATGACGTATAAAGACTGTCCCCGCGTTGAAAGGGTTTTGAAAATATGTAATGATGAAGATTCGTGTTATTTAACGATTCGTTAGCTGCATAAATCTACTTTGGGCAACGAAGTTACTAAGGATTAACTCTACCAATCAAAATAACACGTGCACCCAGTGCTGGTATGATTTTGGGCCAGCGTCGAAGACGGTGGACAATGTCGTGCCAGCACTGGGTAAACCTCTCTACTATCTCCTGGTCAGACCGACGATGCCGTTCTGGCTGACTGGTTATATAGATTATGTCTAATTTTAGCTTATCGTGGTTACCAAGTACAATGTACAAGCTATCAGTAAAATCAGTACTCCGTAAACGCATTAACGTTATGTTACTTAAATTATATAAAACTACACATACTATTTGCATGATTGTACGAAATTTACTGTTGGGTATTTCTTTGTAATCCAGGGCATTTATCGGTCTGATTCAATACATGTTTTCATTTTTTTTCCTAGCTTTAACCCTTACACCTCTGTAGAGGTCAGATTCATACGGTTCCAGCACTGAAAAAATATTATTTAATAAAATATTTTATTTTATATAAATTAAAGTATTTCTAATGGTCCTAGACCCATAATGTAGGTATTCAAATGAATCAGAAAGAGCTGACTAAGACATTTATGATGATTTCAAATTCAGAAAAAAAACTCCATGGTTTATACAAAATATTTCACCGTGGTAAGGTTTAAGGAACTAATACTGTTGTTCCAGGTATATCATCTATACTCTACATTCGTCCATGCAGTCCGCAGACCAGAAAAAAATCTTCCGTACTCCACCCCCTGGTGTTCGTAAGATTGTAAGTAGCAATAGGATTGTTTACAGACGATAACAGAGCCCGCCATGTAGACTGTGGCTATCAATTAACCCTTCACCTCCTGGTGACGAGTGTCAACCCAATGTTGATGTAATGCTGGGCCAGCGACGCAGACAGTGGGCCAGCATTACATTACAGCATTACATTAAATCAAGATCGCTTCAATTTTTTGTGTTTATTGGGGTAGGGCATATTTTCGATATTTTTAACCCTTTAAGCGCTACATTAAATAATTAAAATTTCACCCACTTGAAGTTGTGTCTCGCAACTCGTGGAAATGGTGATGCTATAAGTTTAAGTTTTTTTCTAATATATTGCACGTATATATATTGCATTTATATATCTGTAATTCACCGACTGTAAACTGAGAATCGTGGTAGCACCCCGGCAAACACGGAACACCTGAACACGGAGCCAATGTTGTTTAGCTTCGAAGCCGAAGTTGTTTCAATGGTAGGCCTGCGTCGAAGACGATTGTTCAACATTGAACCAACATTGGCTCAGTGTTCCGTGTTTGCTGGGACAGCTCGCTCACAGTCAATTAAAATATGTTGAAATGTCTAGGTGGGTAAAAGGTCAACCCTCTGATTCCAATCAGGACTATGACATTTTAAACCTTTTTTTATCACATAGTTAGCTCAATAATTGTTGGTGAATCATGGTTTGCAGTTCTGATTACATGTACGGACAGTTAACGCTGAGAGCGTATATTACTATATTACAAAAGCGACACTGATTTAACTCATATTTTGAAAATTCATATTTTGAAAATTCGTCACGCAAGTGAGAATAAACAAAGAAAGACTACTATGTACAGCCGACAGTGCTCTGAAGGTTAACACGCCTCGTTGTGTCACAATGTTTGACAATAACTATGAATGATGCGCTGTCACTATGTCACCCATTGTATTTATGTAAGTGAAACTGACACATCCAAGTTAATGATTGATAAAGAAATTTGGCAGCAGGCAGTCGAGTGCATGTCGTTTTCACACAGCGTTATTATCAAACATCGCTAGTTTCTTTTCAAAGTATTCATATTATAATATTGTTTTGACGAGAAGCATATCAAAATAATATGACATAGGGATTTAAGTTGTAAAGTTCAAAACATCACAGCAGATACAAGACGTTGGATAAATGTTGGTTTAACGTTGGTCCATCGTCGTAGACCGTGGACCAACGGTAGTCCAACATTGATTCAACGTTGTGTGTTGCTGTGGCTGTTTTTGACAAGTAAAATCCTCACATCAGCCAATCCTGGTAACATTCACACCCCTGGTGAACGATTAATCACGTTTGAACTAGGGTATACAGTCTTAATAATACTTTCCCTTGGATATGAAAGGGTGTATCTGCCATTTCACGAAGTTGCACTGCAGATACACCCTTTCATATCTTATGTTTGACATATTAAGTATTAAGTGTCAAGCAAGTTGATGTCAGGTTTACTCTGTTATGTCACGATTGATTTCAGATATTATCCACTAACATCGCTGAGACCAGTATTACCATCAATGACGTCGTTTATGTTTTGGATTCTGGGAAAGTCAAGGAGGTAATGGAATTGTCAACAATTACAAAAAATTTAAAAATAATCATAACGGAGCCTGCTGAGGGCCCTTATGTTTACTACACGTACTGCATATTTCATGTAGATCTTCCATGTCATTTGAAGTTGGAGATCGCGATAGTGGGACACAAAGTCTTCACGTTTCCTGACAATTTCGTGAAACTGTTTGAACGATATATGATCATTTTCTTTAATTTGCCACCTATAATTCTCATCCACTACAAATCGAGAATTCTTATTTCATTTATCAATGCAATAGTAAATTCAGGTTTGAAATGGATACAGACGTATTTGCCTGTTTGTGATTTCAGAAATCCTATGACGCTTTGACATCTGTGTCTATGTTAAAATCCCACTGGGTATCTAAAGCCAGCTCTCAGCAGCGACGTGGAAGGTAACTAACGCCATACTTGATCAAAGGGTTATTTCAATCTGTACAAGCAGTTGTTTTAATGTTTTTACAAACACGTGATTTATAAATTATAGTTTACTATTATCAGTACATTCCATAAGCTAATTTTGACTTCGCAAAATGTGTAATAAATTTAACTTCATTTATCAAAGCTTTGCTATTTGTCATGGTAGCTATATGCCCAGTTGCTTTGTCAATACTGCTTATCCTTTAAAGTTTCCCATATATGCATGAAAACTGCGTACATTAGATACAGATATTATGTGAGATAATTCCATGTGATGGGAATAGAAAATGATCAGGTAATGAGTTACGGGCACATTGTAGTAATGTCATTCCTCAGTGGTTTAAATTCTTACACGCAGACATTATCTATCCCCATTCCGCATTATAAAATAGTGTAGTAAGCCTATTAACACGCATTGCCCAGATGTAGGTAGTCCTTGTCCAACTTAGGCCCGTGTATATATTTTTCAAGTTTAAAACGAAGTAATATGCTAATTAATTTTGAAGAAATAGCTTGTGGTAGAGGCTCAGTGAAAGAAATACCCAGCAAACACGTGACGTAAAATCAATGTTGTTTTAATGGTGGGTCAGCGTCGCAGATGGTGGCTCAACATTAAAACAACATTGCTCAATTGGAATATTAATAGAAACAGATTTCATCATTCGTATCTGGAAATTCCAGCTATTGAATGAAAAAGAATAACTAGTAACTTATCAGCACAAGGTGTAAGGTTTGCCATGCTTCAGCTGTCTCTAGGCATACACTGTCTTGTCGTTGCCTTCCACATGCCCATCACACCGTCAGACAAAGCAAGGTTAATGCCCAGCGGGCATGATGCTGTCCCAACATTAGAAAAACCGTGGCTCAAAGTTTCTTGTTCGCTGTGTGTCTGACGGGTGGGATGTTTAGTGGGGAGGGCGGGAAGAAACTGTACCCAGTAAACACGAAACATTTGTATAGCATTTATACAATGTTATGCCAATGTCGAAGACGTTGGGCCGACCTAGTATACATGTTATACAAATGTTTTGTGCTCACTGAGTATGCAATGGTATTATAAAATTGTTGGGGACTGTTTATGAATGATAATATCCTTGACATCATATCCACTGTGTTATCAGGTTATGTCGGATTATGCCTAGGGAACATTTGGATCGACCAAATAACACTTTGCGCGATTTTACGCGTAAACAGGTGTTCCAACTAAATAGTTCAGCTTTGGTCACTGTGTGACGTGTTGTTATTGAAAAGGGTGTAACAGGAGTCCCAACTATATAGTTTAGCTTTGGTCACTGTGTGGCGTGCTGTTATTGAAAAGGGCGTAACAGGACTCCTAACTAAATAGTTCAGCTTTTGGTCACTATGTAGCCTGTTGTTATTGAAATGGGTGTATTATGCATGCTGATAACGTGGTATACAGAAAACGTACAGTGAATTTGCGTCCGACAGTTTCCCGTTGTACAGAATACGCTCATATTAGCTACACATATATTGTATTCAGACCTTACACATATCCCAGCAAACATAGGACGTTGACCCAATGTTTTATTAATGTTGGGGCGCCGTCTACGACGCCGCCCCGACATTAATAAAACATTGGGTCAACGTCTTATGCTTGTTCTGAATGGACAACCATGTTGTAAGGCATGTCATTGCCATAAGCACCACCTGGTGAATGAGAAGATGGTTACTAGAAATTGTGAGTTTATCTCCTTGTGATCATGTAGGACATATCTTCACGTTTTATATGATAGTCAAGAAATCATTCAATCCAAAGATTAACCCTTTAAGCTTCCTCATCGCACTTTGCACCACATAATGATGGCGTTTTTTAATCAAATCAATTTAATAAAAAAAAACAGTGGTTTAATCCATTGCCATAAGCACGGGTTCTCAGCTGTATCCCATCAAACACAAAACATTGAACCAATGTTCGTTTAATGTTGGGCCACCGTCTACAATGCTGTTCCAACATTAAACCAACATTGGTTCAATGATTGTATTTGCTGGGATTTGATATATTACACATGGATTTTTGACAAATCTGAACATATTCATAATATTACCTTGACGTGGGGATTGTGACACTCAAGATGAATGAGTAAACAGGGCCTACAGGGGTGTGAGGGGGGAGGGGGTAAACTTACCACACAGTACAATGATAGTACGTATTAATGGTAACCACACTAACCGTTATTTCTTTTACAGGGCCGGTCGTTGTCAGCCAGGTATTTGCTATCATCTCTTCAGCAATGTTCGCTTTGAAAGCTTCCAAGAGTTTCAGGAGCCTGAGATATTACGTCATCCATTACAGGTTGTTTTTTTCAATCCACTTTTCACTTCATATCTTCATCCACTGAATTAGTTGGTTAATTTATCAAGCATCCCCAATGCTCTCACTGAAAAGTGAATTGATTAATTCAGCTCATTTCTTAAATATATCAACAATAGGACTTAAGAATTCTTCATATTTTCAGGCCAAAAAGTGCATAGAGCCATACAACTGTATTTTCCAGATAGCCACCACAAAAAATTATGCCTGTGAAATCTTCTAAAAAAACTGATTTTGATGTGAAATTAAAATTTGATGTGACAATTCATCAAATGGTTAATTTTCACAATCTGCTCAACTTGTGGGAAAAATGTATTTTAAAAATATAATTAAGAGCATTTAAACAAAAAATACACAAAGTAGTTTCTCTACCTTTTGAAAATATTTTTTAGGTCATTGTTTTAAGGGGTGGTCAATGTTTTTAGCAGTGTCATTTTCTTTAGGTTGCAAAATAATATTACCCAAATTAATTGAAGTAATCTCTTCAGATTTTATAAATATCTCATGGGACCGATGATTCCGGAGATTCTATTTTTGTTCCTATTCTTAAAATGTCTATCTGCAATGATACCTTCCCAGCAAACACAAAGCATTTGTATAACATTTGTACAATGTTGGCCAGCGTTCATCCAACATCATTGTTCAAATGTTATTCAAATGTTTTGTATTTACTGGGTTTGTCTTGTTTGCTTTGATTGTAATTCTTTGATTATTGCTATAGGAATTGTGCCTGCATACCAAGCTGTTAGCACCGGCTAACACATCAATTGCTGATTTTCTGGCTAAGGCTCCAGAACCACCAGCCTTCCTTCTTACCAGAAATGCTGTTCATCTCTTGAAGGTAAGGAAAATATATTGCAAAAAAATTATGTGAATTAAATCCTTAGCTTTCCCCTCACCGGGGGGGGGGGGGGGGTATTTCAAAATATTTTATGTGAAATAAATCATTAAGCATCCCCCCTACCAAGGGGAGGCTGACATCCCCCCTACCAAGGGAGGCTTCTAGCGTTTGCTCAATTTTACAAACACGATTATGGTTGTGCTTTTGTCTCGGAGGGTTAACCCTCGTACTGCTAGACATGATGATGTGTGTAATTTTCATAAATAATTTTTTTTTCATCATTTGAAGCTGGAAATTGTATTAGCAATTCCAGCTTCAAATGAATGAAAAATAGGAGCAGCACAAGGATTGAACCACTACATTTTTACTGTTGCAGCAAATTGATTCTCTGGACACGTACGAGGATCTGACAGAGCTCGGCCACCATCTGGCTGACTTACCTGTCGAACCACAATATGGAAAAATGATTCTCTACTCTGTAGTGTTGAAATGTCTGGACCCCGTGCTGACGATTGCCTGTGCCCTGGCCTACAGAGACCCCTGTAAGATGTTTTTCTGCAATCATTAAATATACATTATTTTGCTCTATTTTTTTGTTTTTGTTTTTTTTGGTTTTGGTGCGGGAAACATTAACAATTGAGACAATGTTGTTTAATTTTATTTTAAGTAGATATAGTTATGATATACATTTTAATTGTTTTAGTATATAATGTCCTTTGATTCGAAATTTGCAGTAAATATTTTATGTTTATATTTATGTTATGTATTTTATTTATTAAATGTTTTGAGGGCCCCAAGGAAGATGAGTGAATGCTCATTAGGTTTACCCTCTTTAAATAAACATATTAATATTATTTGTTTCCTTATATAATAAACTACCTTTTAATTCCAACTTTATGTTGCTAGTAAATGCCAGTGCTCTATCATCACGTTGCGGTTTTTAAAAATATTGGTTGACATCAGTATTTTTTTTTTTAGTTCTATTGCCTAAGCAGGCGTCATTAAAGCGTGCTGCTGCTATGAGCAGAAGAAAGTTCACGGCAAACACATATAGTGACCATATGGCTCTGTTACGAGCTTTTCAGGTAATAATGCATTCATTCAATGACTTCTCCAGACACTTGCTGCTCCACTGTTTGTCTATTGTCTGTGACGTTGGCCCAGCATTAAACCAAAACTGGGTCTATGTATCTTGCTTATTAGTACCGGTATTTGTGTAGCATTAATTAATGTAACACACCCCACACCAGGCGTTGACCCAATTTTAGACTAATGTTGGCCCATCATTGTAGATGGTGGGCCGACATCATGCTAACATTGGGCGATGAACCATTTGCTGGGATCCCATAGCAGTACTGTTTATTACCAACTGTCGTTCATGATATCTTTTTCAAATATTTTTTTATTTTAATACTATTATCATTTGATGTATTATTGTGTGCAAAAATTGAAATAAAGGTGAGCACAAGACTTTAACCCACAAACACGATGCATAAGGCTAATATTTTTTTAATGTTGCTCCACTGTATGTGACACTTGGCCAACTTTAAGGCAGCATTGGATCGATGTCCCATTTTTTGTGAGGCTTGCCCTACTCTAAGCCAAGTTTGAGTTAATGTATTGTGTTTGCTGGAAATGTCCATCTTTGAAATGTTTTTTTTTGGGGGGGGGGGGTGCAAATGCATGTATAATATCGATGCAAAAAAATATTACAAAAACATACAAAATCAGTTGACAGCTTAAAAGAAATTTACTGATTATATATACTTACATGCAAAATGTAGATTCTGGAAAATCCCAAGATTAAAATTTTCTATAAATATCATGTATGAAGTTATTTTATGATAATCATGATAGTGACCTCGTAATGTATATCAGGCTTGGCAGAAAGCAAGAATGGAAGGCTGGGAGAAATCATTCTGTCAGAAAAACTACCTGTCTTCAGCTACAATGGAAATGATTGTCGGAATGAGGTTAGTTAACCATGTATTTCAAGTCTGAAACCCCAAAACATTCTACTGAAATTAATAAAATTGTTTGTAAAACTCACAACATATTTTCTCTCACAATTCACAAACAATTTAATAAATTGTTTTATAAAATTGTTTGTGAAAGATTTTCAGTTAATCAAAGCATGAAATGTCTATTTGTCATGAAAATAAATATTTCTTGTTATATGACACTGGAAATTGGCTGGAAATTGTGTTAGCAATTCCAAGTTTTAAATGATTGAAATACAGAAACAAACAATTCAGCAGTAAGCCTACACAGGTAAAATCATAAAAAATGCCACTGGAAGTGATAAAGTTGTTTGTGAAAGAAAAATTGAAAAGTATTATTGTCGCATTAAAAAATACAGCTCATTTGTCCATGCCACACCTAAGTGCATAAGATTATCAAATGTGATTTTGAAGTAATGTTCATAAAACAACTACTCCAATGTGTTTTCTATGTTAGCCCTTACAGCGCAGAGATCGACTTAGTCGTCAGAATGTCTGTATATGACATCTATAGTCGATCCCCGCACTGTAAGAGTAAAGTTATTTATAATGGCTGTAGACCAGCAGCATAGGCATTCAAATGAATCAGAAAGAGCTAACTAAAACATTTATGAAGATTTGAAATTGAAAAACCCTTTGGTCTCCATGGTTTATACAAAAATATTTCAGCGCTGTAAGAGTTAAGAATGCTGCGCTTACTGACAATGTTTTCTGTGTTTGTTTCAGAGCTCAGCTACTTGGACAATTAAGGGCATCAGGTTTTGTGAGAGCCCGAGGTAACGGGGATATACGAGATCTGAATACAAACTCTGAGAACTGGGCTGTGGTCAAAGGAGCGCTCGTGGCCGGCATGTATCCTAATGTGCTCCGTGTCAACAGACAAACACTGCAGCTCAACACAATGTATGTCAACTAAAAACATTTTTTTCTAAATTTTAGTGTTTAACTACATAATTTACAGTTGTGTTTTCAGCGTCACCTCTCAAGAATTATGAATTTTTCACAACATAATCAGATTTGTTTTCATTATCAAATATATTGACTGAAATTCATCAAATGTACTGGAAAAATTCTTGACAAAGAATCCATCTTAAATTAGAAAATATAGTTTTAAATGAATACCCAGTAAACGAGTATTTTCCAGTTATTTAAAAAGCTGTTTTTTCACCAGCAATATTAGTTGCAAATGAATGAGAAATTTCAAAAAGTAATGCAGTACTCAAGAAGTTACTCTGTCTATTCAACTTTGGAGAATTTTCGCTAGTGTTCATTTGTGTAAAGAAATGAATGTGTAAAATAGATCTAAACTAATGTTATTTAAACTGTAGTATGGTTGAAAATATTATAATGTTTCCTTGTTGATTTTTAGGAAAGAAACCCGAGTACGCTTCCACAACTCGTCAGTTTTGAGTGCTCCACCTAACATGGTGGGAACTGCAGTTCACAAGAAGAATATTGCTAAGCTGCCTACTGACTGGCTGCTGTATGAAGAGATGACACGAGCTCACAGACTGGCCCAGGTCAAGTGCTGTACACTAGTCAATCCTGCCACAATCTCTATATTCGCTGGTCCTGCCAAGCTGCCCATGGATCTAGTCAGAGAAGCCGAGAGTGGTCCTCATGGTAAGATCTTCTTCAGTCAACTGTATTCATAATGTTAGTATTGAATATGATCATATTAAAAAAAATTGTCTGTGGTGAATACTATTAGTTTACTATTTGTATGTGAGTGCGCTGTGTCAAATATTTTAGCTTTCAATTCTAGCATTTTGAAATTGAAGAGTGTGATTCCCGGTAAAAGAAATGAAAAACACCATCATTAATTAGATCAGTATATTGTGTTTGCTGGCAAATTATTGATATACTTCTTCACATTGTAGGAGCACAAGGCGAAGGTTTTCTAGCTGATACCAGTGACAGTGAAGGAGACGACAAAGATGAAGGTCCCCGAGCTAACTTCAGACTGGATGATTGGTTACATTTCAGAATGGATTCTGAAGTAAGTGCTGCCTTGTCTCGAAACATAATAAATAGTTTCCTTATTCTTACATTGCTGGACTAGGCTAAAGGAGCCAATTTTAAGCAGTTACTTTTTTTAAACTGATTTTTTTTTTTCAGGGATGTGATTTTTTCAGGTTTTTTATGATTTAAGAAATGTGATTTTTGTGAATTTTCGGTGGATCACATCACTGTTAAAGCAAATAAAAAATGTCTAGATATCTATTACGAATAAAGCCACCTGAATGTTTTCATTTGATCGTTCTAATCAGGCAGCCCTAATGCTGATGCAGCTCAGACAAAAATGGCATTCTCTGTTTTTGAGACGTATGAGAGCACCTTCAAAGCCATGGTCACAACTTGATGAGGTAAGATTTATTTTAACCCTTTCAGCATGGGGACCATCATTAACCCCTGTCCTGCTGAATTGCTTGAATTGTATTTTTCGTTATATGAAGCTAATATTGCTAACGCAAATTTCCAGCTTCAAATGACGAAAAATATTACTATTTATGAAAAATAGACATGTCTAAAATTAAATTATTGGATCAACTAAGCATCTACTAAAAACTATTTTATTAAAATTAAGTGATATTTTTATTGATCTAAAACATCCTTAACCCCGTATATATCCGGGCATAGCAGGACAAGGGTTAATACGTCAGAATCTCATCAGAATTTGAGATTCTGACATTTATAGGCGGTCCCCGCACTGAGAGAATAAAACATTTTCTAGGGGCTGTAGACCAAGTATAACATACTAGGTATTAAAATGAAGTGGAATTAGCTGAATAAGATATTTATGATGACTTCAAATTGAAAATACTTTTTGGTAATTATCCAAAATGAATTATGATATTATCTGAGAATCTAATATATGACAGACTGAGACATAATTATACCTATCATTACATTTTCTATGTAGGATCATTAACTTAACCCTTGCAGCGTGAGGATCGACTTCAGACATCAGAATCTGACTTCTAATTGCCGTACCCGCACTTTAAGAGTAAAGATATTTCCATTGGCCGTAGACCCATAACATAGGTATTCAAATGAAACGAAAATAGCTGACTAAGTCATTTATGATGGTTTAAAATTGAAAAGAACCCTTTGGTCTCCATGGTTTATAAAGAATTTGTCAGTGCTTTAAGGGTTTACCACTTATTTACAGAGTGTAATTCGAGCTGTAGTAGGTGTACTGACTAACGAGGAGCAGTCACTGGGCTTACAACAGCCAGCAGGCATTGGACAAAGGCCTAAACCCATGGGTGAGCTACTCATTTATTTACTTCTTTGTATTTTATGCTAAGCACTACTCATTCTCAATACTTTTAGCATACAGACAGACAGATAATTTATGTACAGAAAGTCATTACAGACTTACTTGTCACAGAAATGAGAGGGATAAATGTACATGTATATATTCAAGATAGTTAATCTGTTAAAAATCATATGACAATATACATGGTATGTCATACATGACTAAGATCATGTTAAGTGCCATTGCCATAATAAACACTGGGTATTTCAATAATACAAATGACCACTACTCAAAATTAAATTAAAAGCTACGATACATAACATACTAATTATATATAGTAGCAAAAAAGACATGCTGGAAAGCGTAGAAACCTAAACAAAATACAAGTGCATAATTATGTTACAGTACATTGTAACTGGAATATGTATTAGGACAATGTCAAAAATTATGAAAATTATGTAATAATGACAATAATAATTATTTGTGCCATTCACACAAGACATGGCCGTTGCACAAAAACATTACTGCTTATTTTAATTCACTATATTGCTTAATTTATATCATTTAAATCACGACCAAGTTAGTACCACATACTTGGAGTAATAATCGAAGATAAATATTCCTGACCTCACAGAAAATCAGTTGACTTAGCAGCGCTGAACTCCTCTATAAGGCCCCACCTCGTCTGATGACAAAGGCGACCAAAACATCCCTGATATTAAATACTAGTTTTGTGAGATAAATTTATGTTCAATCTGTGGAAATTGTAAATGTCTTTAATTAGACAAATATGAAGTGAAGAATGGGGAAGGGGTTAGCCCTTAAAGTCTCCTCATCACTTTTAAAGGTGGATGGTGTCTTTGCTCAGCAATATATTAGAATACCAGACATCCAATTTGACAAATCTAAATAATTTTCACTAAGTGTTAAGACTTAGTAGTGTGTCAAGGCAGCGAAACACAACCCTAAGCTGGTGAAAATGTGAATAGGTTAGCATGCTCTGATGTTATACTGTATTTCGTCTGTAGGCGTCAGACGTATAAAGTTCTATGGCCGTAGACCCATAGCACAGGTATTCAAATGAAGTAGAGAGAGCTAACTAAGACATTTATGAGGATTTCAAATTGAAAAAACCCTTTGATCCCCCATGGTTTATACCAAAATATTTCAGTGTTGTAAAGTTTAACCCTTTGCCTGCTGATCACGACAATAGTTGTTTTTATTTCGTTTTCTCAGCCGATTAAATCACTGTTATTGGGAATGAAATGAATGTTTAGACTTAAATAAACAAATATTAGTGATTTTCAACCACTTGAGGTTGTGGATCGCGGTAGCGATACACAACCTCAAGTGGTTGAAAGTTTAAATAAATTAACTTAGCAGGATGAAGGTTAATCAAGACTTTAAAAATCTATTTGTTTCAGCTTCAGAGAGTGTGGTGTCTAGTGGAGGTAGCCGTAGAGGTTCATATGACACTGAATATTCTGATGATTCATCTAACAGTGAACATAACAGACAGACTCCTACACGCTCCAGCAGACCTTTCAAATTCCAGAGCACTCCTCCACGCAAAAAAACAAGCAGTTAGTTTATAAAATGTATAATTCTTTCTGCATGTCCGCTCATTCATGTTCGGTAAAAAAAGAATTTTCCTTAGAACAAGAAAACAAGACATTCACCCAATGTTGAACACTGCTGGCCCATGATCCACGATTTTTTCCAACGTTGATGCAGCATTGGGTCAATGTTTCTTGTTTGCTGAGTTATTGTCAGAATTTGTCTTATTGTTAGGTTAATTAATGTTATGATAGCGTTATGTCAAGTTCACACTTATATGTCTGGTTTAATTACCTGAATTATTTGTAGTCGCTTGAATGTAGATGGAACTTCATATGCAGGTTAACCATGACAAAACATTTCTCCAGCTCACAGTAGACCTTTCTATAATCTACTGAATTGCTAAATACTATTTTCAAAGGACAAAAAATGGTATAATATATTCATAACATGTAGCATAACAACACAGAGAAAATTATGTTCAAGAATTTTTCACTTTAAACTGTCATTCCCATTTTATCCTTATTTTTTTAAATTTGATAGCAAATGGCCAAAATTGCATAGCTTTTCTCTAACGCGGCTATGTGATGCCGAACAAAATGTTCCCTGCACCAGGTAAACATCACCATCTTTGTAATGATTGACTTGTAGGAGTGGCGGCCAGATATGTGGAGGACAAATCGGAAACGTCATCACAGCGCTCCAGTAGTAGTGCTGCCGGCTCAAATCCTAACAGTGGTAGTAACAGTTTACGTGGTAGTGCTGGTAGCTCGCCCTGCGAGAGTCCACAGCCTGCAGCCACAGCGTACCAGCTACTGGACAGTGACAACGGTACTAGTACCACCACGTACTACGTCATGAAGAGTAACAGTCATAAAAGCCTAGACCTGTCACAGCAGAAAGGTACATGGGCCACCACCATCACCAATGAGAAACGACTGAATAAGGCCTACAAGGTAAAGAAACACAATTACTACAATTAGTATGCTAGTACTCTGTTCAGATCTAGATAAAAAGATGAGCGGTGAGTAACACCAACCAACCTGATATGTTGACCCAATATTTGTTTAATGTTAGGCCCATATCTGTTTTTTGTACTGCTAATCCTCGCTTACACGCATCATACTTCTTGTATATTTTTATACTTTTATGTAGCACACAGACAAGTTGTCTATGCTGAACAAATGAATAAAACTGGTCATTGTCCGATGCATCGTGTTAGCTCAGACGGTTTCGTTATATTTAAAAAGCTAGCTGAAATCCTATCACAACTCTATAAAGATAATATTTTTTATTTACTCGTTAAAAACATGCGGAAAAAAGCAAATGTATTTCAATTTATGATGATAAAATGATCACCCTCTGTGATAGTGGACCAACATTAAGCCAACAGTCTTCTGTTTTTGCAAAAAATACTTCTATGATTACAAGTTGAAACGTTATTTTCTTTTTGCTCTGCATACAACATAAGTTCACATATAGTGCGTCAATGTACAGAACCATTATTGTGATATTGATTTTGGCAATCTCACCTATTTTAAATCAAACATTACAGGACGGCAAGACAGTTTACCTGGTGTTCTCAGTTCAGGGGAGCGGCCATTTTCAAGGTTATGCCAAGATGACGTCAGAGGTGACAGGGGAGAAAAACCGTGATTATAATGCCCCAGCCCTGGGTAACACCTTCTGTGTGGACTGGATCAGAAGGTATGTGAGACTATCCGCTTAACCCTTTCAGTGCGGGGACCGTCTTTCTGACATCTGTAGATGTCAGATTCTGACGTATAAAGACGACCCCTGCACTGGAAGAATTAAAATATTTATACTGGCCGTACACCCATAACACAGGTAATCAAATGAAACGGAAAGAGCTAAATAAGTTGTTTATGATGATTTCAAATTGAAAAAAACTCTTGTTAAACGAGTTTTAACCTTTTAATTGTTAGTGATGCATATATATGCACAAGCTATTTCACACATGTTTTCTGAAAGTGTCTAATTTTACGGTACATTTTATGTTGAATCCTCCGAGTACAAGAGGTCATGTGTACGATCATTACCTAGCTGTTTGATATCTGCGAGTTCTGTTCTCGCTATGTGGTAAAGATATTTGAGCCTAGCAGGAAATACCAAAAGTACTATAGTGCAACCCAGCTAACATGAGACACTTAGCCAATGTTATTTTAATGTTGGGCCAGTGTTGCAGATGGTGGCCCAACATTAAAACATTGAACATTAAATAAAATAACTGGGCAAATAGTAGTTTAATGCAGTTAAAGCTGGAATTAACGAGCCCTTTTCAAGCTTTAAATGAAAAGGGAGTGATTTAGGAAAACAACTGATAAATGTTAACTTTAAGGTAATCTATGACATTATATTTCGATAAATTGTAAGCTAAAAGTATTTCCCAATTCAATTTGTATATGTTAGGTCTTGCTAGAACAATTGAAGAATACTACATGTATGAGCACGATGCCATTGATAGAATATTGATATAAATCACGTTTATGTACAGGTGTATGTATAAGATACATTAGCCTAGCTTCCCTGCAGTGATGCTAGGAAGTATAAATTCATGCATCCCCAGTGAGACACTGCGTATATTCAAAAACCACATATGATTATTTTTATTTTAATTTACCTAACTATGCTTTAAAATGTTTTGGTCGTAGTTGAGTGATTTTGAATTACCACTAAATGCTTCAAACTTTGCCATTTAAAATTAGTTTGCTCTCGAGTCTACATTGTCTTTTGTCGATATTGCCTCAAGTAAAATAATGATTGGAGAAGGATGTGTTTGTATATTATAAAGGTTCTCTAGCTTGAACTGTGTTTGTGATTTTTGATTACTGTACCATGTTTCAGAGCTAATCTGCCCTTTCAAATGTGTCATCATCTCTCCAACCCCTGGAATGAACATCGTAAAGTCCAGATCAGCAGAGATGGACAGGTTGGTTTATTAAACTACAAAAATAATCAAATGATGACGTTACCTTACTGTAGACAGTATAAGAACGTCATATTTTAATTATTTGAGTGAGTTCCAAACTCTACGATAATCTCCTTTGCCAGTTTTATCACATAACCTGTCCTAAGAGCGAAACAACAACCCAGCAAACTGAAAAAAATTGTATAGCATTTGTACAGTGTTAGACCGATGTCGAAGTACAAATTTTACACAAATATTTTGTGTTTGCTGGGAAGCAGTTTTGTCTCAAATTAAACAAAGTATTTCACCCACTTCGGGTATGGGTTGTGATAGTAAAACTTGATGTAAATGTAGTTGAAAATTGTAATAGTTAACATTTTAAGTGGTCATCTTTTATTTATAATAATGATTCATTTTCAAATTGTGAAGAATGTGTAGTAAGCTCTAGAAGTGCTTTCATCATTAGACATACTTTTCCGCTCGATAATGACATGGGCAGCTTATTAAGACATTGTGATCTGTATTTGACAGGAAATCGAGCCGAATGTTGGTGAGCAGTTGTTGAAGCTTTGGGACAAGCCTAGCGGAGGTAGCGCCCGGTCACCTCAGTACAGCGGCCGTGGTGCTGGTCATTACAGTCAGGGCGGATCTCACAGTGCTGACATGGTGGGTGGAGGTGACGGGGGCTACAGACAGAGTCAGAGACAGAGTCCTCGTGGTATGGGAGGCGGGCCACAGGGCGGCCGGGGGTCAGGTCATATGTCACAGAGACAGTGGCAGGGCCATCATGTACCCTACAACCAAATGTCTGGACAGCACTATAACCCTATGTACCCCACAGCAGTACGTGGTCAGGGCCAGATGATGGCGTCTCCCCGTGGACATCAGAGTGTCTCTCCAGTCATGATATTACAGAGAGGTACTTCACCGGGCTCCATGCAGCAGAGTGGTTATGGTGGAGGAGGGGGGCCTGGTAGCTATCAACACAAGTCACAAAAGTGAGAAAACACTACAAGACTAGCCGTTATGTCCCTTTAATCCTCACACACAGCATTATCTTGTTACAATCTAATTGGCAGCGAACTGAACAAATCAGGCAGAATTAAGTTGATTTTCTCAGGATAGATAAGCTGAATTAAAAAAATATTTACTCCATTTTCTGAATGTGTTAAAACATAGCTGCAGCTATTAGACGTCTAGTGTTTGACAACTTGTGGATTGAAGTTTCAGAACTAATGTCATATGTTCATCAGGGTTTCTGATATCAGGTGAAAACAGCGGCTTATCATGTGTCAGTGAATCTAAAGCTTAGGCCACTAATTGTTTTGTGTCTCTTTTTGATCTAATGAGGGAGGCAGAAATAAGTAATGTTTTTAGATGCCCAAATGTGAGACCATTTTTCTTTCTTGATTTTTTTGTAAATCTAGACATCTACTTTGTTAAATCTAATACGCATTTCAAGAGTGATGCGCTCGCCTGTGCAAAACAAACAAAAATGAAGTATTGGCCTTACATTTGTTTCGATCAGTTCTTTCTGTTCTCAAAAGTGCAGTATCGGTGATGTTTTTTTTTGTTATAATATTTATTTAAAGTTTATAATGCAATCTTGTGTCAAAAATTGCAATACCTATTTCCTTGCAACTATTTGCAACTCTGCGCCAATATTAGACCAAAATATTAGCTGAATGTCTTACATGACATCCATGAATTAATCTATTTTAAGTGTGCTTAAGCCCCATTAATATAATTTTCCCAAACTGGTCAGCAATTTGACCATTCTTCCCCCCCCCCCCCCCGAAATTACCACTATGATAATACTTACAATTGGACGATAATATAACATATTGTTACAGGGATACAATTTATAAGTAATAAATCTATCTGTATAGATTTATAACCTCAAATATATGATTCTGTCATCATAATTATTGTGATAATATACCAAAAAAACAAGTTATGTTGTATTTACCAGGGTCTCCAGATTGGTGTGTCGCAAGCCTGTTCAAAATATATCAATACTTAAACCTTTGTGTTCCTCTATAATTGAAGTATCTGAGATACCTAATTTGTATGATTTATCTGATGTTTAGTTTGCTTAGCAAACAATACGAGAATATAATTTAGCATCAGAAGGTCAGCTAATAGACAATAATGATGAAACTGTTCCAACTGTATAAGCTGATGTGCCATATATTGACAATAATGAACATAATGTCCTCCATGTTTTTCCACACACATTTTTTTTGATGCAGATTATTATACAGATTTAGATATTATTACCTACTGTTTATTATGTTTATACCTGGGATGTATTCGTGAGGAATAAGGCTACAAACGTATATCAGAAATTATTAGCTTGTAGCGTATACAGGAGGTACACTTCGCTCACAAAGAATTAGCCGTTGTCCTGCTATGCCCGGATATAATTATATGGTTTCAACAGATTTTAAATCAAATGATATGTCACTGAAAGTGGATAATGTAGTTTGTGGAAGATGCTCATTTAATCAAATAAATTGCTTACAAGATATCTGTGTGAAAAAAAATATATTTTTTTTGTCATTTGAAGCTGGAAATTGCGCTAGCAGTTCTAGCTTCAAATGACGAAAAATATAATACAAAAAATTGTGCAGCACGAGGGTTAGATTTGTTGTTTCTTTAATCAATAATTTTCATTACCGTTCATTTTTTGTGGTTTAATACATAGGTTGCTGCACAAAGGATATTAACGCAATAGGAACCAATGCTTACAATACTAACTTTATTACAAATCAAAATGTTCAGCTTGCGGTTCGTGTGTAGGCTATCAGGGTTGTATGTTTGGCCGCCAGTGCAGAGTCCAGCAAACACGAGACAGTGAGCCATGGTTAGCATAATGTTGGGCCAGCGTCGTAGACACAATGGCTAAACTTGTCGTATTAGCTGGGAAGTGGGTGCAACATTGCAGAAAGTATACGTATTAATACAACTTTACAATTTGTATTTGTCGTTAATTATTGGAGGAAAATAGAAATATGGCTCATGACTTGTTTTGCTCTAGGACAATTACATTTGTATATTTTGTGTTGTATCAACATTTGCATGTACATTGTGCTTATTATTATTATTGCAATCACCTGAAAAAATTGTTTGTTTTGATTTTTATGTATGATGCATATGCTGAATGGTTACACTGAGTCAATTGCATTTGAGAAAGCTTGCAATAAATCAGTATAGCACAGTCCGCCTGAGTCTAACAGCAGTAACTGCTCACTTGAAAATTAATAAGTTACTGCTTTTTGCATTTGCCGAACAGTATAATTATGTATCCCAGAAAGTTTTAGTATTCAAACTTGCGTTGTTCTTCGCAATGAAGGGAATATTTATACAGAATTTAACTATTACCAAGAATATATTAGCATATTCTTGCTAGTACCCAGGAAAAAATATTATGCTTTATTATCGTTTTTGAAACATCTCGTATTTAATTTGCCCGGAAAAATCTCATTTAATGATAATGAAGTCAGTGATGTATCATGATGTGAGGGGTTAAAGCAAAGCCATGTCAGGTGTAAGCTTGAAAGTGTGATTAGTATTATAATTAGGGCTACTATATTTGATCAAATATCATTGTTTTTCTATAAAATTTTTTTTTTGTTTAAACATTAGTTTCTTCCCTGATGAAATATGATGTGTTATAATAAACTAAATCACATTCTATACCCGAACAGGATAGTAATGATACGAACAACGTGAAGGGCCCATGCTTTAAAAAGTATTAGAGCTGAATTCACTATCTGCTTTATCTCAATAAGTCAACCCACAATTTCACACAAAGTTTAATCAATAT
Source organism: Flabesymbios commensalis (assembly GCA_964017125.1). Taxonomy (NCBI): domain Eukaryota; kingdom Metazoa; phylum Annelida; class Polychaeta; order Terebellida; family Flabelligeridae; genus Flabesymbios; species Flabesymbios commensalis. Next base: position 30,054,681 of record OZ024908.1, read on the forward strand.
ACTTAACTCATTATGGATGAAAAAATCTTGTTTGACAATGTGAAAAAAATTTAACGCTTACAAAAACTTGAATTGACAACTACCGTGCAGGTACTTCAAATTGATACTATGCAGGTCAAGAAGATTCGGTGTATGTTGTTCATGACTAACTCATGTAACTTATAACTTATGTTAATAACTACAAAGTTGTAGTTTTAGTTAAAACGTTGCTTGTTAATAAACGTCATCGTTGGTTGATTTGTCTTGGTGTTGTTTACTAACTGGGGAAATACTGATATTGGATGGAAAACGTAGTTCTATAAGCTTTGGAATATAGGCTTACCCCAATCAGTAGTGTGTCATCTTTCTTTTAATGTAGCGACCCTTCTTGATAGGAGCTCTTTGGGTTGGGTCTGTTAATGTTAACCAGTTAACCCTTTCAAGCCTGAATTTACCATTGTCATCTTCATCCACTACAAGATGATTGGATGTGGTTTAAAAATTAAAGAAAATTGCCATGTATTGGTAAACCAGTTTCATGGAAATTTTCGTTCTAAATCCCTTGGTTGTAAGAAAATTAAGTCTGTTTTCAGGGATGTAAAATGATGCTCTAATGCATCGTGAGAGCTGAAAGGGTTAACAGAGCTGGGTTCTATGAATTTGCAATCTGTAGATCAGATTCCGTCTGGCTGCTTTACCAATGGCGGGTTTGTCACACTTGGTCATTAGGTGGGTCAGGCGATTGTGGTCCAGTCCAGGAATTGTAGATAGTTTGCTCGAGACATGCATGTCCAGCCAACCAGTTGCTCAGCATCACAAGGAACGGAGCGCGTGTAGAATTCAGCTTGGAGCAACTTGAAAATTCATGTTAGATAGGCCTACTGGTGAATTTACTCGTAGTGTGTTTGATAGTGTCGGCAAGTAATCCCAAAATAGGCGAATGGGTGAAGTATATTGTCTAAAATGGCGCACAACGATTTTGAAGAGAGAGCAATGTCCCTTATTGAGGTAAGGACGTAGCCAATAATGGAATGGTTTGGACATTATTATAAAGGAATACATGTTTACAACATTTTGAAACAGAGACCATCCCATAACATTAGCTCCACGCCAACCTCTAAGCAACCGACCGTCTAGGTTATGTATCTCTCAGTGGAGAAATGCATTGATGTCACCTGTAACCACAATATAGTGAGAATATCAACATCCTTGCTTCATCAAGAGACATTGTTCTCTCTACAAAAGCCTACTTGACTTTAACATGTTAATATGAATAAGGTGAATGCGTTTTGTGACCATTAAGGAACGAATCGAAAGCGTGACTAAAATAGCATGCACTGTTAGTAGAGAACGAATACTGCCACCCAGACAAAACTGTCAACGCGATTATAATTACAAAATAGTAGGCTACTACGGCCAATTACAATTGTAATCTATATTTCAATTTTGTCACCGTCAACTTTGCTTTCCTCCAAAATGACCTTGAAATTATCTTCGACATTGACCCATAAAATGTTTTTTCTTGAGCAAAGGACACTGGTTGTTGATAAAAAGACACTGGTAGTTGAGTGTATTTTTTTATATTTTTAGGTTGAGCAATACCCAGCCGGGGATTATTTTAATATTTTCGTGCCGAAAACATTCACATCTGGTTAACCTATTCACGACAGTTACCTATCATGCCATAAAAGTTTTTGTTGGTGAAAGTGTGTCTTATAATATTATCTGAGGTATGAATGTTTGGGATTGACTTACCGGTACTACTTTCTTATAGACTAGACGGATTTTCGGTCAATGTGAAGCCCAGAGGCATTATTGACCAAAAGTTGGCAGCCTGACTCTTTAACATAATTAGGTTATGCTGAACACGATTAGCCCGGTTCCCAAGAAAAAAATTGAGTTTTTATCAGCTATAATTAGCACAACAAAGTGGTTACCAATCTTTAAATTCGATAACTCTGGAACTAAACGAGCTATAAAGATGCATATTATGTCTAATTCCACTATTTTTGCGATGACAAATTCACTAAAATTACTTTTTTTTAAATTTACGACTATTTAGACCTCTAAATCCAATATGGCCGCTATCGAAATTTGGAAAAAAATGAACTACGATAACTTTGGAACTTAGCAAGGTATGACGATGCATACTATACAAAATTTAACTCTTTTTGGGATGACAAATCCAATGAAATTGTGGTACTAGCAATATTGTTTGACATTAGGTCTCGTGGGATGAATGGAGTTACACTCCTATTGTTACTCTGAGGACTATCCGACCCGAGGATAGCTGAGCTGTGTTTTGTATAGCGAAACCCAAGTCTCTGACCGTCTGGGCATGTCTCAAGCCCTATCAAGGCGAGTGAAGGAAAGCACTCTCAATAGTCCACCATGCTCTATTACCCTACGCTCACGTCATCATCTTTGCATCATTCACCTCATCAATGGACTGCACTGTTTTATCATATTACAATGCCACTTAAATTACCATTCCTGCTGAAAGGAGTAGTGCACTGTGTACGAACAGTGAGACCAAGGATACTAGTTCTAGTATCCTTGGTGAGACATATCTGTACCCAGAAAGCACCAGCCTGATTACACTTACAGAGATAAAGGTAACTGGGTACAACTGAAACCAGAAACATACAGAGAGTGGTTTATGGCTTTAAGCAATATTCTACTACTACTGTTATTTTTAGCGTGACAAAAGAATAATGATATGGTTATGTGTTAGATTTTAGAAATTAAATCTAAATATAAGACAGCTGCCATCACCATTTTCAAAAACATAAAACTCTAAAGCTAAATGTTATATTCAAACCTTTTTGACATCAAAAGTCAGTGGAATACTTATTTTTAGATTAAAGACTATCCTGGCCTCTAAATCTAAGACATGATTAGTCAACCTATTATAATAAAGTTGAGAAAATAAAGGTCACCTCTCTGGTGTCCTTTAACGCCCCTCCGTCGCCCTTTGCTGGAGTTGTCAACCACAGGACACATCTTTACCCACAGATTGTGCATTTCTGTCTATGGTACTGTACACTAGAAAGAACACTTGAAGTCATACGATAAGAATACATAGTCCCGACTTCAGGCTTCAGTCTCTCGCGATATTGGCATGTGCAAAAAGCGACGTAATGTAATATTCACTCACCCACTAATACCTCCCCTATGCCCATTAATGCTTGTTTGTCTCCCTATAAGTACTCCCTGTTGCTCTTCAACAGTTTCCCGTTCTATTTAGTATTTCTCTGTTGCTCTTTAACGCTTCTGCGTCGTTATTTAACGCATTTCCGTCGCTTTCTAACGTTGGTCCGCCACCCTTTAATGTATTTCTGTCACCCCTTATCGCCTCTCTCTCTCTTAATTTAACGCTTTTTGTCGCATTTCAACGCTTCTCCGTCGCCATTCAACGCTTCATCATCACCAAATAATACATTCTCGTCGCCTTTTAATGATTCTCAGTCGCACTTTAGTAATTTCCAATGAGCTTGACAGCTTATACGTTTTTTTTCATTTCACTCTGACGCCTTCTCGTCTCTCCACACTTTATTGCCTTTAAACGTCACTCCCTTGCCCTTTAACGTCTTTCTGTTGCCTTTTAACTCGTTTCAATCGGTCGCCATATAAGTTTCTCTGTCGTCGTTTAATGCCTCTCCATCCTTGCCCTGTGTGAACTGTCAAAATTGAATGTGATATCTACCATTATATTGCATAGATACCTGCATCAAAAGGCGATAAAAACACGTTTGCGGATACGGGGTATTGTTAAAATGAGACGAAGAGGCGATAAAAGTCAGGATAAACTGTCAAGAGAAGACGGAAAGGCTTAAGAATTCCATGGATAGGAATTAAATGGCGACGAGGAAATATTGAAAGGCGACAGGAGGTGTTAACATGTAAATAAAATGGGCTAAATAGTTGCAAAGAGGCGTTAAATGTCATACGAAAACAGGGGAATATTAACGAGCCACTGCAATATTTTTGGTGAGAGGGGAGCGTTAAACAGCGACAGACCCGCGTTAAAGATAGATAATCGTTGAAGGAAGACTGTTTGAAGATGATGGAGATCCATTAATGGGTGACGGGGAAAGGATAAATAACGACGGAGGAACGTTAAAGGCCAATAGACAGGCGGTAAAAGGCGACGGAGACGCGTGAAATAGCGACGAAGGGGCGTTAACATACGATTGAGATTCGTTATGTGGCACTGACAACTGTTGGAAAGCGACAGAGAGGAGTTCAAATCAACAAGTATACCATCAAGGGCTTCAGAAAGACACTAAATAGCAACGGATAAGCATTGAAGGGCGACAGAGAAATGTGAAATGGCGATGAAAGGGCGGTAAAATGCGATGGAAATTCCTTAAACAGCAAACACAACACGTTAATCCAATGTTGAGTTAATGTTGGGCCAGTGTCAAAGATGATGACCCACCCTGAAGCCAACATTGGGTCAATTTCACAGGCAAACTGATATTAATGGCAACAGGAAGGCGTTAAAGGGGGTCAGGAGGCGTTTTCGCATAATTTGTCCAAACTAGACATATTGGGCATTTAACTTTTACATAATTTATTTCCCATAATTAACCTAATTTATATCCACCAAATACGACAAACAAATCTTCTCCGTTGTAAAAGCACGATACGAGCGGTTGTGAGAGCATGGTTAGCGACAGGTTATCTAGTCTTTGTTAAACATAATTGATAAAGTGTTTCAAATACAAATTAATAAGTCGTTTTTTGCACTATAAACCTATGCAGTTAGACATCGTTTTTGTCATATTAATGAGCGTAACAGCGAGGTCAAAGCCTAAAATAAATATTCTTGTGATCATGGTGATGGCGATTGCTATTTAGCATATATATATATATATATATATATATATATATATATATATATATATCAATATTTATTATTTTGTATTTTGCTTTACAAATTATAATTAGCTGTGCTTTTTATCTGTTCCTAGTGAAAAAATAATAGATGAAGATAATGGTAATGTGAGACAAAGCATGCATCACCTGTATAAATGAAATTATAAAAAAATTGAACTTTTGCCATTTTATTTAATTTCGGATACTTTAATGGTGTTAAAAACTCACTATTACAAAATTTTTGATAGTTTTACCCAATAACAGTGTCTAATGATAAAGTATTTCCTCACAAAATGCCCGAAATTGTCAATTTGGCGGCCATTTTGTATATGCTAATTAGACTACCTAAAACTCAAAATTCTGCTTGGGAACCGGGCTAATCGTGTTCGGCACACCTTGATTATGCTAAAAAGTCAGGTTCCCAACTTTTGCTAAAAAATGCTCCTAGGATTTTATAGGAGCTGTTTTTCCAAAAATCCGTCTAGTCTGTTATTGAGCTTTACAGTTTTGTTTTTCCTACACCCATTGTCTAGACCAATACAAGCTGTGTAAATATTCTGCTTATAAAACCTACCCAGCTAACACAAAATATTTGTATAACAATTGTGCAACATCGGCCCAACGTCTTCGACGTTGGTTCAACATTGTACAAATGTTATACAAATGTTTTGTGTTTGTTGGAATTTAAAACCTAATGACTCGACTACCTTCCCAGCAGACACGAGATTTTGACTCAATTCTGGCTTGATGTTGACATCCTGGTTGTCAACCAGCAAATACGACACGCTCAACCAATATGGATGAATATTGACCCACCATCTGCGACATCGGTCCAGCATTAACCCAGCATTGGTCCAACGTCTGTTGTTGCTGGTTTACATGTGGTATGGCTGCCTGTAGTCTCACCACATGACTGCACCATCACTGGACAACTTACTGACACACGTTCTCAGTGAGTGGTTCACCACACGATTCACAGACTTTCATAACATTTCATGTAGTTTCCATATTCCACATGATTTCGGGGTGTTTGGGAAACGGTTGACATTTCTGTACACCAGTCCTTCGTTTGAGGTCCCTAGGTTGAGTACTTTCATGTTTAAAAAGTCCTAAAAAAAATATTCACGATTATATTCGTGGTTAAGAGCCAAAAGCGTTTTGGTTGGAATAATGTTGGCCTAGCGTTGCAGTTCACAATTGGGCCAATGTATCGTGTTATCCGGGTAGTGGCCTTTCGGGGTATAAAGAGTCACCCGTATGGCAGTCAGAGAAAACACGGGACAATCACCCAATTCTGTTTCAATGTTGGGCCAGCGACGCATACGATTGACCGGCATTGAACCAGCAATAGGCTGCGACGCTGGCCCAACATTGAACCGATATTGGGCGGGTAGGTCTACATTCTGTGTACCAGGTACATCGTACACTCACTTATCAGCGATGGTGGTGGAAGGAATAGGCCCACACGTTGAAGATATACTTGTCTCCTTGATTCTCACAATCATTATATCTTGGTCATTTAGGATTCTGGTGCCGTATTTTCGAACATTAAAAACTTACTAATTTTCATATTCGTAACTTCTCACGAAATTTATTCTGGCCATAATTTCGTATCTTTGTATTCTCAAAAAAGTTACTAGAATTCGTAGCTAATAAATTTCGTACATCAACTTCATAGAATTGTTGAACTTTCAACTTCCCCAGTTCACAGTTTTAAAATGCCCTAATTTTATTACCAGTGGCCCAATATACTCATGTTTTGTTTTATTTTGATCCTCACGATGTCATCTTTGTAGAATATATCCCTTCCGACATATTTATTTCGAATCAACGTTTATTTCAACGTCATTGGTTTAACGGCGTTGTTTGTTTGTTTGTTTGGTTGGTTGAGCTAGCCCATATGCAGCCTGCCCGGGCCTTACGACAATAGGCCTATATCGATATTAGCATGTGACTAATAATGTTACGGCATGCCTGAAACGAAAAGTAACGCAAATGACCTTATATTTTATTTATGGACCAGCTAATTTACATCCTTAGCACAAAAATTTTCAGCTTGGTCTATAGTTTATGATTGCTACTTCGTAACTTAGTTACGACACCACTTTCGACATCGTAACTTTATGGCAATATTTACGAAATTCTTTAGAAGATACGAAATTATTTATTCATAAAAATTTCGAGAATGGGACTTACGAATTTTTGGAAAAAGATACGAAGTTCGTAACTCTTCGAGAATACGGCCCCTGGCCCATGAGGAAAACCAATACAGCTATGTTTACAAAATATTAGGCTTTTTTTGTCTAAAGCACTCAAACAGACTAATATAAACTCCTTTTCTAGTTATTATTACGATGGGTTATTTCTCAATGACTGCAAGCTAAGAAACAGCACAAACTTTTGAATGTCACTGTCAATCCTGATCCCATGTGCCATCCCAGCAAACACAAAATATTTGTATAACATTTGTAGAACGTCGGCCCAGCGTCTTCGACGTTGGTCCAACATTGTACAAATGTTATACAAATGTTTTGTGTTTGCTGCGATACTATGTGTTTCATGTGGCTTAGATCGATGAGAAGATCTAAATAATAGCCATGTCGCCCCCTAACAGGCAAAGTGTCATATGTACCACTGTTTGGAGTGTTGCAACTCTGTGGAATGGCACATGCGACACTCTGGGTGCCATTGGATCGATATAACAATGATAGCTTTAGACATGAATAATTATAGTGGAAAGAGTTCGAAGCCCGAATTACACACAGGGTAGGTCCTATACATTTTCATAATACACCATGAGAGGTGTCGTACGATTCTGGGAGAAAAAATGAAACCTTTTGACGAGATATAGTTCAGAATGTCGATGAAAACTAGTTTAAAATGTTTAATAATTTATCTCAATACACGGAGCAATGGTTTATCTTGCCAAACCCCACATATTTAATCAGCATGCATTATGAAATAAAATTCTCAGACTAACGTTAGTGAAAACAGTTTTGATGCCCTATGCCTACCTCACAAAATGGACACGGATCCAATTTATAAGTTAATTTATTTCATTCATTAGGATTATATGCTTCATAGCCTATTATTGTGAAAGAATATGTCATATTAAGTTTATTCTATTTCACTAACATATTATTTTCATATTTAATAGCTTTTTAACAGCTGGTGTAGATAATAAACCATCACAACGTTGTCAAATCATTGTTTAAAGCGACTGAATCAGGCCAAAAATAATCATGTTTATTTTGGCTTCTTGATTATTATGTTCTTAAGTTTTCAAAATGGAAATAGACCAGAATTGGTAAGTCTTTTAAATTTTGGGTTGCGCATTGGACTCATGACTCATGGTAAAGGATACTCCGTTCAGTATAATAAAAATCGCAAATAAGCATTTGTATCAATATTACGTTCTCACTTATTATTCTGTGAGACAGTTAGCATGGGGCATGTAACAACACCATACCAGCTATGACCCCCAGCTGGGCTGACATCCTGTACTGTATGGGCATCGTAGGGGAGAAGTCCTAAAAACATACCAGGCACAGGTATCAAGTGCTACAATTTACACCGCGTCAATTAGCTACACTTCCTGTAGCATAACAATTACATTGTTATATTGGCAGTGCAAGGTAACACTGCCGCCTGCTTATTCTGTAGTTTTTTAGTTCAATATGTTAACCCTTGTGCTGCTTACTTGTTTGTGCGTATTTTTCATTCATTCGAAGCTGGAATTGCTGACGTCATTTCCAGCTTCAAATGAATGGAAAATAATATTATTTATGAAAAATACGGCCTTAGCAGCACATGTGTTAAGATTACGGTGTATCCGTCACGTGTGTCAAAAGAATCATTTTACTATTCAATGCTGCAAACACACCAGAAGATAAAGCACACATAACAATGTCATCTTTATTTTCTCGGTGGTTGGACTTCTTGACAGCATAATTATATTCTGATATATAGGGCCTATTGCCGTGCAAAATTAAAATTCAGTATTTCGAGTGAGTATAGTTCCCTGCAGACATCCCATATATTGGCTTTATGTAGTTGTTGTTCCAGCGTCGCAGACGGTGAGCCGGAAACATTTTAATTTAGGTAATCATTGGATTATTCATTGATAGTCAGCCAGCGTTTTCCCCAAGTTCAGTGTTCGTGCAGCTGTATAAATGTGAGATAAAAAGAAAGCCAGAAAACACATTGCTCCACATTCAGAACTGTATAAGATAACGAGCTGTTTTTTTGTTTAATACAGAGGAAAGACCTACAGCGTTTTGTAGAAAGGGGATGTGGACTTCATATCCAAGAAAAGAAAAGCTTTTTCGCAGCAAAGTTATTCAAACCTATCTGTACAAACATGATTGAAATAGATGTAAGTAATTAAAATATCACATTTATTTGTAGTGTAAGAGAATATACTTAACCTACAGAATGAAAAGGGTGTTTATATAAGCCACACGAACAAGGAGGGTGGCGAACATCCCAGAAAATACATTACATTCACCCAATATTGGCTTAATGCTGGCACACCGTCTGCGACGCTGGATCAACATTAGGCCAATATTGTTTCAACATCTTGTACTTACTGGGATGGCAGCCCATCAAACGCGAGATATTGACCCAACATAATGTTCATATTGGGCCAGCCCATCATTAACCCTTTGACTTCCAGGCCGGGGTGCATGCCAGGATACAGATATACTGGTGTAGGAGTTCTATTTTTCGTCATTTGAAGCTGGAATTGCTAACGCAATTTCCAGCTTCAAATGACGAAAAATACATAAATGTAGTATATATTTGACGAAAATGTGTGTCATTTTATGGTTACGCTCATTGACGAATGACGACGGAAATTTCCGTCATGTATGGTAGTGAAAAGGTTAACACGACATTGGTGGAGCGTCTACTGTTTCATAGGAAAGGATCGAGGGACTACTATCATGAGATCATCTCTAATTCCACTCCCTTGATACAGCTTCTACGAAAACTGTGAATTACACCTTTGTTTGTTATTTCGGAGCTGAGCAGTACGGTGTCACATGCATAATATGATTCGTCATTAACCTTTTCACTACCATACATGACGGAAATTTCCGTCGTCATTCGTCAATGAACGTAACCATAAAATGACACAAATTTTCGTCAAATATATACTACATTTTTGTATTTTTCGTCATTTGAAGCTGGAAATTGCGTTAGCAATTCCAGCTTCAAATGACGAAAAATAGAACTCGTACACCAGTATATCTGGATCCTGGCATGCACCCCGGCCTGGAAGTCAAAGGGTTAAAACACGTTTACAATAAGTCCATGGGTTATGGCACGTTACAGCTAATGAATAATGTATTATTTCATAAGTATGTATTGGGATATAGGCTACCCATAGACTGAGTCATGTTCCTGACACTCGCTTAGTCTGTATTACGATTTGTGACGGAAATCACTTTTTGAATACTGAAGATTAAGAAATCCACAGTAGCATTTGAAAGTAATGTGAGCTGGTTTTATATATAATACATTGGTCTGCATTTTCGTACAAGTTTTGATATATAGTAGGCTCCATATTGATCGAGAGGGACCAATCCGAAGCCTACAATATACCGTAACTTGTACGAAAATAACTTGTTTATAGTAATAAGTCAAGCGTGTTGCAGGTTGGTTTTATATAGTAGGCCTATGTCAGAAGACAATGTATGATCAACGATATGGATAGGAATGGATTTACATACCAGGCAATAACGAATGGTCACAGGTATTTGTCAGTGATGTGAACTGGATGCCAGGTACATTTAAAGCCCATTCAGACAGCTTCGGGGTGGATTTAAGTGGGATGGGTTGCAGACCAGTTACGTCAGCGGGGGGGGGGGGGTCTAAGTAGCACCCCTATGACTACACCCCAAAGGGCCGCTAAAATGAATAATTTTTTGGAAAATAAATGTTTTGCCTAGTTGTTCTAAATCGGGTAATTAAATTTGCACATCAAATGTGTGCAACGCAATAAGATACGCCTATGCTGACATTGCAAAGTTTATTGTCGTCCTTGCTCCTTCCTGGGAGCCAGGAAGGCTTATAAATAGGCTACTACTAGCATACCCAACTCTCAGGGCACACACCCGTTGTATTACACTAATTTATCGTTTCTGAGACAGCAGTATATGTAGCGTGGTGTGAGATGTGGTTTTATAGGCTGAGTTACCACATTTCAGGAGTTGAGGCAGTTACAGACACACTTGAGCGATAGGGCCAGCCTGGTGAGGTATCTGTGACAGGCAGGGGTCCGCTAAGATACTACATCACCACCACTCAGAATAGTACACGATCACCACCACTCAGAATAGTAGTCCTACATCATGTGGCATTGCATTAGCATCATAATATAGGTAAGTATATATAGACCTTCCTATATAGATACGCAATTCTAGATATCTAGATATTTATATTATACCACTGAGCATTTTATAAAGATGATGCTTTATATAATCGTCCCGTAGTATGAGTGTCGTGTATTCAACTCTTAACCCTTTAACCGCCAAACTATTCAATTGGAATTTTCACTCACTTGAAATTGTGTCTCGCTGACGCGATCCACAACTTCAAGTGAGTGAAAATTATTCAAATTTGACAAATTGGAGATCAACGTTTTCAAATCTTGCTGATTAATGTCACTTTTTATCTTTAACAGGTTTAAAAGCTGCTATGTGATGTGCTAATAAAAAATCAAAAAAACGAATATGGACGGCACCGGCGGTTGAAGGGTTAAGCTCTAAGCACCACCATGGTCGTTTTAAATATAGGTCTACTCCATCAAGCAAGTAAATCACTGTTATGGAGAAAGAATTCTGTGTTCAAACATCAATATTTCCAAATAATCGGTCTCTTATTAAACAAAATTATTAATTTTCACCGACTTGAAGTACGACACAACTTCAAGTGAGTGAAAAAAATTCTAGTATAGCGCTTCAAGGGTATTAAGGTGATGAGCTCTGTCACGGTTTCGTACCCACCTAGTAACCATACCACATTGCATCTGTAGAGGTTCAATGCTGGGACAGTGTCGGGGACGGTGGCCACCATAGAGCCAATAATGTCTCGTGTCTACTGGGTACCTTGTGACATTGGCTCTATGGTGGCTCAATGTTGGCCACCTTCTCTGTATTATTATGATCAATTAATGCAAATATTCTCGGTCGTTTAGATCAGTTAGCCCCTAAAGCGATACATCAAAAAATCACCACTTGAAGTTGTGTCTCGCTACCGCTATACCAACAACTTCAGGTGGGTGACAATCATTCATATTTGTCTAATTCAAGACAAAACATTAGTAAATTTTAGTGTTTAACATGTTTGAACAACCATAATACATTCTCAATATCAGTGATTTAATCGGCTAGTAAAACGGATTTAAAACCACTATAATTATAGTCGTGCTTGGCGGTTAAAGGGTTAAGATATAAGGCAGTTTATTCACGCGATCCATGTATAATAACATATGTCAATATTAGACAGTATTAACCCTTTCAGTGCGGTGACCGTCTTTACTCGTCAAATTCTGACGTGGACGTCACATTCTGATGTTTAAAGACGGTCCCGCACTGAAAAAATTTAAATACATGTATTTCTAATGGTCGTATACCAGTAACATAGGTATTTAAATGAATCATTTATGATGATCTAAAATTGAAAAAAATCACCTTTGGTTTCCACGATTTACACAAAAAAATATTACAGCGTTGATAAGGGTTAAAGCCCCGGGTAATATTCCTCAATAAGTAAATAAATACTACATTAGCATGATTAGTGGCCGTCCGCTTCCTGCCATATTAACTTGCTAACCATACATCTCGCCGTACAGTGGTACAGGCGCTTTGGGCGTTTTGTCCTGCTGCCTCAGCCAAAATCCGTCAACTATCTGTTTTCTAACAAAAGAATGTGGTAACCAAGCTCTAGAGTGGTAACTGATATACTGGTGTACTGATTATGTTACAGAAGTCCTATGTCAGTGTGGATCATTTATAAGTAATGTAAAGTAGTAACATTCCAGGAAATATGAAACGTTGGCGCTATCCCAGCAAACACGTCGGACCAGCATTGGTCCAACATTGTGTGGATGTGTCGTGTTTGCTGAGATGCTGATTGAAAGCTGGGCCAAAGTCGCAGACGGCGAAACCAATATGAGATAAACGTTCTTATTTGGCAGAATAGCTAATACTAAGAATTTAGACAATAAAACAACAAATTGAGATCAGTTTTTTACAACTCGGGATTGTTAGGTTGTTAAACCCAGCAAACACGAGACGTTCACTTCGCCCAATGTTGTTTTGATGTTGGGCCAGCGTCGATGACGACGGACCAGCATTAAAACAACATTGGGTGAATGTCTCGTTTTCGTTTATCGATTACAATGATAGGCACCAGACATAGAAAATAAGTATATTACGACACGTTCTGAAAGTTAAAACCCGATAATAGTTTATTTGAAAAATGTTATGTTGTGTCAGTGGTACTACCCATGGAGGAGCAACAGAGGAAGTATTTCGATGAAATAAAATACAATAAAAACATTAATGTAGCCCTAACAATCACAACAATAACTATTATCTGTTGTTGTTGACGTATTAGTCAACAAATGTAGGCTTTTCCTAGAATAGAGTATGGACTAATATAACTACTGATTACACCATCCACCCTTTGTTATGGTGGTATTCATGACGTGAATCTGAGCACGTGTCGTTTGCTATTGGATCCCAGCAGCATAACCCTTTATGACACATCGTCACATTTATGCGCCACATCACATATCCCAGCAAACACAAAGCATTTGCATAACATTTATACAACGTCGGCCCAACGTATTTGACGTTGGCCTAACATTTATAAATGTGATCAACTTAGGAATAAAAATTACTAATTCCATGTAGACTTTTGCAAACTCTAACTATTCAGATGGATGTAGAGATGACATCATGTGCCTCCGGGGTGGAAAGAGGTAGTGGTGACAACATGAGTTAGCTGACATCACAAAAGCAAGAGGCGTTGAGCCAATGGTGGTTTAATGTTGGGCCAGCGTCGGAAACTGAAGACCAACATTAAACCAGCATTTGCTCAATGTTCGTGTCTGTTGGAAACATTTTCAGACAGTGTAGGCCTATAGTTCACCATAAATATTACTTACTGACTGACTTACATCGCATCTCCCAAAAAATAGAATTTAACCCTTAGAGCGCTAAAATATTTTTTGTATAAACCATGTAGATCAAAGGATTTTTCAATTTGGAATCATCATATCTCCTATTTAACTCTTTCTGTTTCATTTGAATAGCTATATGTTATGGGTCTACGGCACACAGTGCGGGGATCGACTTTAGACGTCAGGGGCAAGGGGGGCAGCTGCCCCCTGGAATTTTTCAGTACATACATGTAAAATGGCAAATGCTGCTACCCCTCCCCCAACTGCCCCCTGGGTTTTGCCTCAGGCTACGGCCCTGGACTCGTTGTGTCAAAAGAGGGATCAACTGATCACCGCCGTCATGCAGCTGTTATATAAATAAGGAGTAAACTACCGGTACCATACTTGGGCCGACTATATTACATAACTTTACAAAACAAACACTTTGCAACTTTTATATTTTAGTCGATTCTAATACACAAATCATGACGTTAACTCACATAAACAACATAATGATAGGATGATCAAATGACGTGGGGGTTGAATTTCAACCCGGGAATTCCACCCTTAAAGTTATAGGGTCAAGGGTATTTGCGGATGTTTTTCTAACAATGTAATTTCAGATAAACAGTCTTTTTTCATGCAATTGTAAAACATAATTCCCTCTCTAACGTTACTCCAGGCTATATCGCAAATGTCTAGTGTTATTGTATCTTGGCGACACAGTCTCTGGTGAACTGTGTCATGTCTGAGCCCGGGGACTGAGTTTGTCACTGTATACGTACGTCGGCCATGTAGGGGGAGTTGCTCAGGATCTACTATGGCTGATCGCAAGACGTTTGTCATAGGATGCCGGATAAACGTCGGTTCGGCGCTGGGCCGGCGTCGCAGACGCCGGCCGAGCGCCGAACCGACGTTTGGTATACGTGACTCAGCGTCTGATATTGTACAAGTCCTTCTCGGATAAACACAACACCACCACCCTGTCTCCACGACTCACAACTTGACAGCTCTCAGAGTAAGCCACAAGTCTACAGTGGAGCCTTCTGTGTGTGAACCAACACTGGGTCAAAGTTCTCTTCCAATCAGCCGGGATTAGTAGCAGAATCTGTGACCGGGGTACGTAACTAGTGGCAACGAGAGGCAGCGGTCACTGCCAGTTAGCACTGGTTAGTGGTTTACCACTGCCAGTGGGGTGTGCATTGCAAGGAGCGGGAGTAAAGTATTGGTGATTATTGCAACAAATTCGCGTCTTTATAAATGTAATACAAACTTGATGGTGTGCTTCACAAACTGAATATTGTGACAACGTATTTAGAATAATGTAACGCAGATTTTCTGATTGTTATCTCTTGGTGCTGGTTTTAGACGATCACTACTGGATTTTGGTTTTTACATCCCCCCTGTCGGGTGTGTTTACCAGGGGGTGCTGAGGACGGCTGGAGATGCTGTTTTTCACGGATGCCCGTGGGAGGTAACGTTACGTGCCAATAGTGTTCTAACACAACCAGCAGCTGAGAGGCGTCACTCCGTAGACCCCCCACCCCACACCACCCCCCCCCCCCCTACACGAGCGGCTGACGGTGGTAATCAGAGAGCAGATAGCAGAGCGGTCAGCTGGTGGTCAGATGGTCATCTCTCCTTGGTAAAGCTAGGACAGACGAGTGTGTCGTAGGAATTCTATTATTTAGTCGTCTCTGCACACGGCAACACGCCCTTCATCTACAGGTGAGTGTGTTATGTAACCATATTACACCTGTAGTATTAACAGTATAACAGCAAACATCCCACTACACATAAATCCAGTGTTGCACTAATGCTGGACCAGGGCCGCAGACGCTGGTCCAGTATTGGTGCGACATTGGATTCATGCTTCACGCTTACGGGAATAAATGTTGCTAAACATGTTTCAAGTCAGTCAAATCGAATTTCCCCGAAATTCTTAAAAATAGTTTGCGTCAGATTCTCAGATCAATCAAATAATTAAATGTGGGGAGTGTCTATTTTCCATAATTATACTTGTGTAGGAATATATTTCATCATTTTGAGGGTGGAATAAATTGCGTTACCATTTTCAGTTTCAAATGAAATAATACCAAGCAATCCAGCAGCACAGGGGTTAAATCTCTACTTGTTCCTTACACCACATATACATTTACCCAAGAGTGTTTGTCCTTTCTATATTCTTGAATAATCAAATAATATTCGTGTGTTTCTCAACCAACAATTAACCAATTGTACTGCTGAATTGTTTGTGGGTATTTTTCATTCATTTGAAACTGGAATTGCTAAAGCAATTTCCAGCTTCAAATGAATGAAAAATAGTGTTATTTATGAAATATAGACATCTCCAATATTGAATTATTGGATTAACCAAGCTTCTACCAAAAACTGTTTTATACAATTTAGTAATATTTCTATTTATCTAAAAAAAACTTGCTTGTAGCCGTATATATACGGTTCCAGCACAAGTGTTGACAGTTCACAGACACAGACTACGAATAGTTTTATACATGGAATTGTATACCCGAGCTCACGTTACCCATGTGAATGATTCTCACAGATTTCTCTGTCAATACTCCACTTATTTGAAAATTACAAACACAATTTTCTAGTGATGCGACGACTACCGCCAACATTTCATCGAAGCATAGTTTCTCTTTACCACGTAGTAAATGAGACCCCCGCTATCATGTCTTGACGGGAAAAAAATCGGCAAAATTCATTCACCACGTTTAATTTGAATCCGAGCATAGGCCTAATCAATGCATCGATTTCAATGCTTTAATCCCCATGTTTTACTAGGGTTGCAAAAATTATGTTTAACATCGAAACGGCGAGCGGGTTGTTATACTTTTTGCTTCGGTGTTACGACTTTAATATATCAAGATGTTATCTAGACCACAGACTACAAAGAATAATGATCTAGACTATATAACCTCCTAATTATATATATAAATATATATATATTTTTGTCTTCACATTCTATTTGTAACACCAAATGAAATAATATTGCTACCAAATTTTACCCACAAGGGTCACATTACTGTGCGACGTTAAAGTTTCATTATTTTACATAATATTATGGAGGTAGACACCAGTTACCCACACCTCGCACCCTCAGTGCAAAAAGGGGGGAAAAGTGGCATTTACTAAGGGTGCGACCTGGTCCTTTCAGTTTCAGATTCAACATCTGGTACTTAACTAGTGGAAAAACATACCCAACAAAGCCAAACATTCACTGCGTCGTAGGTGTACATTCTAAAACCATACCATATATTTTCAATATATTTTTTTTATCAGGATTTCCAATCAACTACTTGGTAATGAGAGTGGCATGATACCTTAGTGTCGATTTAGTACGTCTGTAATACGATAGCCGCAACCAATGTATAGGAAGACATCGCAATCATGAAGAGGATGATATATCATGTTGCTGGTGATTGTTTACAGCAAAAAAACAACGTACCTGTCTGACTGAGAGGATTCATTTTATAAGGTATGGTAGGTCCAGCCCAGCAAACACGAGACCCAATGGTGGGTTAATGTTGGACCACCGTCAAAGACGGTGGGTCACCATTCACCCAACATTGTGTCAACGTATCGTGTTTGCTGGGAGGCCTAACGTTGCCCCATGGAACAGAGTAAAAAGTAGGCCTAGTGGAAAGCACGATATCCACAAAGATGTGCTTACAAATGCTTGTTAACATACTTCCAATCATCTCTCACTACTAACCCAATAAACGCAGAACATTTGTATAACATTTGTACAATGTTGACCCAGCGTCAAATACGTTGGACTGACGTTGTACTAATGTTATACAAATGTTTTGTGTTTGCTGGAATTTTTTTTCGTATTTTGCTTGTATCTACGAAGTGCTTAACTGTAACTCAAAAACTGACAAATTTTATATTTTATATCAGTTTAATCTTTTGTCTTCAAATTTGATCCATATCATTTCTTGCTATTTGAAAAATGCTAACCAGGTTTCCACAATATGTGGTACTTCTAATTCTTATGCTGTGTTTTAAAACACTGCAGTCTATCGTTGAACGATGGCAATCCAACAAGCAAGATACGTCTAAACAACTTCTAGGAAGATACGTCTATTATCATAATAATTATGATGATATGATAACGCCTATATATTTTAACAAGATTCCCAGCAAGCACAAAACATTTGTATAACATTTGTACAACGTTGGCCCAACGTCTTCGACGTTGGTCCAACATTATACAAATGTTATAAAAATATTTTGTGTTTGCTGAGTTGGGACTCAATATTGAGCTTCGGGTTACCATGGCTACGATCGGTGTTCAATATGAAATCTATTGTCTGAAAAAATTTGTCATGTGACTATCTGTGAATGATCAGATTAACCCTTTAACCGCCGGTGCCGAATAAATTCGTCTTTTTAAGTTTTTATCACCACATTCAGTACTACCTTTTGAACATGTTAAAGATAAATTGTGACATGAATTAGTAATATTTTAGAAAAGTTGACCTTCATTCTGAGAAATCTGAATAATTTTCACTCACTTGAAGTTGTGGATCGCGTCAGCGAGACACAACTTCAAGTACATGTATGGGAAAATTCAGATTGAATAATTTGGCGGTTAAAGGGTTAAGGTGGTGGGCAATATTTCCAACAATACTTAGGTTCTCGTATATGGATATGGTTCTCATAGGTGGACATAGGTAGTACGTAAATCTTTTCACAAATAAGTCGCAGCAACGTTGACTACTGAATATTGGACCACTGCCTCCGACGTTGGCCCAGCATTATATCAACATTGTTTCCATATTAAAACTGTTACTATGTTTGTGATGTACTAGAGCCATTGTATCAGCATAAGAAGAGAAGTTGTCTGATATAAAATACCCCCACCCTAACCATAGTAATAATGATAATAGCGATTTGTGTCATTTTTTGTCTCTTACAAAACGTTTTGACGTACTAAGACTGTACGTACGATTTAATAAAATTATTTTAAAACATACTTACATACAGTTCTATTTTATGAGAAGCTGGAAAAGTTCTCTCTCATTTGTTATTATTATCAATTAAGTGATTTTCAAATTGATTAATAGATTGCTTGCTTGCTTGCTTGCTTGCTTGCTTGCTTGTTTGCTTGCTTGCTCGCTTGATTGATTGATTGATTGATTGATTGATTGATTGATTGATTGATTGATTGATTGATTGATTGATTGATTGATTGATTGATTGATTGATTGATTGATTGATTGATTGATTGATTGATTGATTGATTGATTGATTGATTGATTGATTGATTGATTGATTGATTGATTGATTGATTGATTGATTGATTGATTGATTGATTGATTGATTGATTGATTGATTGATTGATTGATTGATTGATTGATTGATTGATTGATTGATTGATTGATTGATTGATTGATTGATTGATTGATTGATTGATTGATTGATTGATTGATTGATTGATTGATTGATTGATTGATTGATTGATTAATTTTTATTGTTATTCACCATGTTCATGGTGCACAATCTGTACACTATTCCACAGCTAGACTGAATGAGCCACCACAGCATGCAAGCTGCTGAGATGGGATATATCTCGTATATTATTAGAATAAAATAAGGTTAACTAAGTATTGTGTAAACACGATGCATTTAACCAATGCTGGCTTGATGTTAGGCCGGCGTCGTAGACGGTGGGCCAACATCAAGCCAGCATTGGTGAAGCGTCTTGTGTTTGCTGGGGTACCACCTCTCAGCAATGGAAGCTGACATATTGCGCCATATCTCATAGGATCCTATGACAATAGGTCAGGCATTGGTCACTGGTATTAACACTTCAGTTAACAAGTAAATAGAGCACATAGGTCAATACATTGTGTAGCACAACACCTCACACTGCAGGTGTAGATCAGGGTATCAGAAAACGTGTGGGGATGAGGTCCAACTGAAA
The DNA here is from genome assembly GCA_964017125.1 of Flabesymbios commensalis. Classification (NCBI taxonomy): domain Eukaryota; kingdom Metazoa; phylum Annelida; class Polychaeta; order Terebellida; family Flabelligeridae; genus Flabesymbios; species Flabesymbios commensalis. Next base: position 30,074,663 of record OZ024908.1, read on the forward strand.
AAATATCTGATTTATGATAATAAAATCGATCAAAGCCGAAATCATACTGAATAGGCTACTGTCATGTAAAAGTAAAACAGCAGTAACTGTTTACTTGAAACGTAAACATATTCTACTGTTTGCCTTTGTAATGCAGTATGCAGTATTATTATACTGCCGTACAAAGCCAAAAAACAGTATCAAGTAAGCAGTACTGCCTTTTGGCTTTGCACGTAAAGTAAGCAGTAGGCATACATGCCTTTTGGCTGCACGGCAGTATAATTGTGCATATTCTCCACAAACCAGATCTATTTATTTGTTACTTTTTACTGAGATTATTGCCGATATTGTTACGAATTTATGTGTACTTGACCATGGACTAAAACTTAATTGGATTTGATCAATATATTGAAGCACACAACGATCCAGCTTTGCAGCATTCCAGAGCTTGCAATCAAACTTAGATTTCTGTATGTTTGGAGCCGCATATCTCATATCAGAAATAATCACGTAAAACTTGGTAATTTTGGAGACGCAGTAGATGTAAGTAGAACTTGAGACTCGCCAGATCCAGGGAATGTCACAAGGATTGTATAAAATATACACTTGACGATGTAAATAAGGACACACTCTCCACAGTCTATGTTTACACGTTATGCTGTTATTTAGCGGATTGTCGACCACAGAGCATGGACTGCTATGAGGGGGGGGGAGGGGCTACGAACCCAGCAAATACAATACATTGACCCAGTGTTGTTTCAATGGTGGGCCAGCGTCGTAGACGATGGACCAGCATTGAAACAACACTGGGTCAATGTCTTGTTTTTGATGGTAAGTCTCATGTCTATCTCGGCAAACACAATTTGTTGAACAAATGATGTTTTAATGTTGGTCCAGCTTCGTAGACGCTGTGCCAACATTAGAGCGACATTGTATCAACGTCCAGTGTTTTGCTGGGATGCCAATCCCAGAAACACGCAACATTCAGCCTGTGGTGGCTCAGTGTTGTCCCAACATTGTGCCACCATAGGGCCAGTGTCGCAAGTTTGCTGGGATGTCGTGATATTAAAACACGGTTTCAGCCTAATCTGTTTGGATTTAACTGGGCCAAAGTACTTTCAACCATTTGCCTTCTGGCAATGCGACGCGTGATATGACAAATGGAAAAATAAATATTCAATACAAAATGCCCTATAACAAATAAGCAGTTTTAATGAATAATAATTATGATAATGTTACGTACAGATTTTATTATATTTTATTAGAATTTGATATTTGTATTTCCTTTATGATTGAACTAGTAGCTATTCACAGCTTACAATGAATACAAATAGGATCACGTGTCCTGGTACGCAAGGGGTTTTACACTGATTGAGTAGTTCATATTGTTTGCGTTTCCAAGATAAACATTACATAATTTTTTCTATACACTGTATAAATAGCATATAGGGTCAATGCCTCGTGGCTGTAGGGAAGTGTATTCACTGCTATTTTTAGTTTCGTCCGGTTTCTATGGAGATTCATTATCTGGATCATAACGCGATAAGAATAGTCGACATAGAACTGATGGTGAAGTGTTTACTGTAAAAATCCGCAATCTGGTAGTCAAGTTACTGAAGGTCTATATATTATCTTGATATGCAAAAAGCTGGTCCATTATAATAGCAGCGTGTAGAGGGATGGCTATATCGTTATTATGCAAAAATACGGGACTGGCCCAATGTTGGTCCACCGTCTACGACGCTGGCCGAACATTGGGCCAGTCCCGTATTTGGTGTGGCGGTAGTGATTAGAGACCCGAATGTCGTATGTGACACTCATATGAGTGGCACATATGACACTCTGAGGACTGGTATTCCCAAAGTGATTGACCTAGATCTTTGGCATGTGATTGGTCGAGGTGATCATCTTGTCCAATCACAAGTCTGCGGCCCGGTTCAGTTGCTTTGAGAATGCCGTCTGAGGTCTGCTAGGGAACACACTACCGATGTCACCCGTACGAAAAAACATAGTATCATCTATAGATCCAGATCCATCCGTATCTTATTATCATCTCAGGAGTCTCCTCTGGGACTACTATTATTTAGTGTAGACCTAAATATGCGTCTTATCTGGGTCGACACAGATGCTGAAGAATCCGAGCTATAAGATGAAGCGGTAGCTTTATATAATGTTTCTCGTTACGAAGGGACACAGTGGAAAATAGATATAGACCCCCAATTTTAGTCAAGCAGACTTCACCGTCAAAAACAGTGATAATGGCACAAGAAGATATAATGTAAGTGATAAACGTTGTCTATGTTCCGTGCTGTATGGTAACATAGAGGAGGGTTCTGTCATACTGTACCCGTGTACAACAAAGAACCTTTAGGAACCATTTTATAATGTACCCACGACGTGTTATTTATTTGTTCAGATAAGATGAGATGTAAACTGTTGACCTTTTGCTGAGCCCGATAACATCCCAGCAAACACAAGACGTTGACCTAGTGTTGTTTTAATGTTGGCCCAGCATCGCAGACGCTGGGCCAACATTATAACAACACTGGGTCAACGTCTTGTGTTAGCTGGGATACGCTTAGGAGGGTTATTTATCTAAATTATCAACTACAAATAGACACCCAGGGGGTGATTTCCGTCATAATTTCCACCGTGCGGCATGAGTGTTATAATAGGTAACTTCTCACAATTTAAATTTTTATTTACCTTGCCACTAATAAAACGTTGGATAAAACACGCCCTCGCCCCTGCCTTGAAACTGACGGCACCAACAGATAGAACGTTGTAGACTGTCTCGCTGTTATAATAGGGCGCACTCCACACGACGTTTGGCCGAAGGGATGTTATCGTTGCAGATATTTCTGCGACACGTGGACACTTCTTCTTGATAATGTCTGCATGGCGACTACAACATATATTAAGTGATCGTAAACGAATGGTTTCCTGCGGTATTCAGTCGTACTGTGAAGTCATCATGGCTAAAATTTCCAGAAAATGAATCCCCAGAGGAATTAATAAGATCACAAAAATCCACAAAAGTAATTTAAAGGGAAAGGCCGACCGTAACGGATCCGCGTATGTAGGACTACCCTAATACATCTTTGCTGCCGCCCATAAATGACTATATGATACAAATATATGATGAGTACATGACCATCTTGCTACAATCGGGCGGGGGCCCTGGTGCATTGGTTAAAGCTGCTTTCTTGTAAAGTCGAAGATCGCGGGCTCGAACTCTGGCCTCAAATATTCAAGGAACAAAATGTTTCTTTCCTGCTCACTCGTAAAAATTCAATATTGTGGAGAGCCTCCGTGACCGAGAGGTAGCGTACTCGCCCTCAGACCGCAAGGGCTCAAATTTCGAATCCTGTTTCTGGAGGGCAGTGTCATCTAATTCGTCTCACCATCCTCAGGAGGTTCTCTTGACCCAGATTAGCTTATATGTGCACAGCGGTGGCCTAAAATCCCATTCATTTAATTTCTTGCACAATTCGTATAGCAGTATCTGATTATCCGCCCCTAAGTCCCACGCGTACAAGAAGTGACTTGGTTCAAGGCTGAACGGTTGTGGTTTGTTATCAGACAAATATTATTGGCCCCTCCAGTCCTGACATCATTTATTTATCACGTGCGGTTGTTATTTCTCCATACACCCAGCTATTTAGACTTGTGTACCGCCGTCTAGAGTAACCACCATGACGTAAACCACCATCGTATTTTCCATTTTTTTATCCACTTTTCCAACATCCAAGCTCCCGAGGCTTTGTGCAAACGCAAGACATTGAACTGATGTTAGATTATTGTTGGGCCAGCGCTCAACGAATTGTGTTTGATGTGCGTAGATTACCTAAAAAGTTGTCTTAATAACGTCTACTGTTATCAAACAGATTGTGTAGAAATTTTTTGTAGTAATCTTGAACCCCTGTCTTAATCCTGTAAATAGTGACTGACTTTTCTACTATTCTATCATTCACATTATTATTGTTTTGTATTTAAACACAATACCACTCTATTTACGATTGTTTTATATGTAATTTGTAAATCATTTATGTCAATGTTTTTTTATATGATACATACATAATATGCAGTAAACTAAACCCAATACAATTTTAGTGACGTTTTGTCACGTTAAAATATACGCGTATAAGTGGACCTACATTCTGAATAAAATGCAGCCTGCCTTATGAAGCGTTTAGAGGCTTCAAAGTGATTTTGTCATATTTTTGCACAACAGAACTATACAATCACATTATGTTTGTGAGCCTTTCTCTTTCATGTCATACAGCAATAAACCTTAAGTACTGATTTTGAGAAACACAATGAGATAAGCGTGAGTAAAGTTATTATTTGAGTATGTGAATGATTTTTGTTTCTAATGTAGGCTTGCTCTTTCAATTATTTGTGGAATGGTAATATAATATTTTTTTAAACCATATTCTAAAGACAATGTCACTTCTCAGTTTAAAAATTGCTGTTTTTGTAGGCATATGATCTCATATAAACAAGTAGCCCTACATGTATCTCAGTAAACAGTGGTAAACCGATATAAGGCCCACCAGGAGTAACATACACCTGTCAAAATAAACGTAACCCAACTTAGAATCCATTTATTTTTACAAGTAGGCCGATACGGTGTGGTATGCCTTGAGTTGTGAAATTAAACTGTTCTATATACGAAAACGCGACCCACAACTTGAAGTGGTTGAAAATTACTCATATGTGTTTAATTTTAGACCAAACATTGGCAAATCGTGGATGTTTAAACACACATTATTCAAGTGATGTTTATCTATTTGAAATTTATCAAAAATGTGGCCTATTTGAAAGAAATAAGCCTAACAAATTTCTGTACGCCAGACATTAGTCGAGAAGACCTCAATTGCTGCTTATTGCGGATTATGTTTACGCAAGGATACTTGGTCTACGCCACTACCTCTATACTGCACTGCAAAGCCAAAATGCAGTGTCTGCTTACTTTAGACGTAAGAAGATACTGCCTTTTAGTATAGCCTTATAGATAAATGGCCCAAGACTTGTATAAATGACACAATATGATGTTCATCTTTTAAATCATGCTATGACGTAAGTGTATATGAATGCGTCAACTTTTACACTGTTATATGTTTTTATTATGATGTGACGTACGGATGCGTTACCTTCTCAATCAGTTAGAAACGTAATTTTGATTTTAGAATTTCATTCTTGTGCTACATTCTTGGTTACGCTGCTGCGTAATTGCGATTCTGCAGATCAATGTTACATTCTCATCGGTGCTGCAAAGTGATTCCCTGAATGTGTTGGCTTTTTGAATATAGACAAACGGGACGTGATTTAATTTGTACAGGCATATATGGTGTTACGGTACCTAATCAGTGCTTCTTGATCACAATGACTTTTTTATGTGACATCATTGTTATTTGAAAGTAATGTTCAGTGGGGATGTTAACCGCTAAAGCACTGATGTCGACTACAGTAGACATTCTGTGTTGTTATTACCACATGTATAACCTCTAGTAATCAGTTGTTAAAAGTAAAGATATGCTATCAATCATGAAACACTGATATATGTTATATGATATATGTTAGAACTTAAATTTCACAAATCACACATATTTTCAGTCAATTAAAGTTGTGTATCGCGGTAGCGAGACACAACTCCAAGTGACTAAAAATTTAAAATGAAACGCTCAAGAGTTGGGCATATTGATTATAATTTGACCTCGTTGTGTGTTTACAGGTGTGTGGTGTTACATCATTAGTGCTGTTTTATTTTCATGGATTTAAAGTAGGCAAGATGTTGACGCTAGCCATGAGAGGGTGGTCATCACCAGGGGGGCTGGTGGCACTTATATCCACTCTGTTACTGCAAGGTGAGTTAAATATAGCGGTCAGTGACCTTTGAAATTTTACGCCTTGGTTTACGTCGGGACCTCGTAACTCATGCTTCTTATCCCTGGCCTCTTATCTTAACACCTACATACGATACTTTGTTCAAAGCATCGTATCGCATCATATACTGCGTACTATTGGTTTATGCAGACGCTCCACGCTATTTTTTTTATTTCCTAAAAACTACAAATATAAAATCATTATTGCCTATATTTAAAACCGGTGACGTTTCGCATGCTTTATAAATTTACAAAATTACAAAATATGTAAAAAATCGTGACACTGTTTCCTGTAAACACGACAAGTTGACCCAATGTAAGAGCTAAGTGGATCAACAAACTTGTTCATTTTTCACATCATGTGCCATTAACAAGAGATTAAGTAGGCCTATTTGAAACATATTTGTACAATATAATATATGATTTCCACTGTATTATCAGACTATGAGATACACAAGGACCAAGGAATATAGAAAGAGTTTTTATATTCTTTGCAAGGAGAGATTATTTGTTTTCTTCACTAAGTTTTGTAAGATACGTGCAATCGTATGTTAACTCTTTTAATAAAGTGCTAAATTGTATAATATTATTTTTTTACCCACTGCCGCGACCCACAACGTAAAGTGGGTAAAAACTACTTACATAATTTATGTACAGTTTGCATTCAAAACATAATCATGATAATGTCAATCGGCAATAATATTCATATAAATGGTCATTTCAAGTTGTTTTGAAATGGACAAATAAAAAAACTGAACATATTCGTGTCAGCACTTTAATCCTTGAGACGCTAAAATGTTTGATATAAACATTGAAGACCAAAGGTTTTTTTTCAATTTGACTTAGGCCTACCTTATTTATGTTTATCTCAATAGTATGTATGTTATTGTGTAAATCGAATAAGCCATTTTCATTTCAGTTTAGCTAGTGTTTAAATTGATCACAGAATAGTTTTCAATGTGTACTTCACACTAGCTGTATCTCAGCACACGAGACGTTGATCCAATATTGGTTCAATGCTGTTTTGTCGCCTACGACTCAGGCCCAACATTCAACTAAGGAGGTTAATCTTTTTAACCTCTTTGATTCAACCAACATCTTGTATTTGTTGATATTATGTCTATCCACCTGTATCCAGCAAACAAAGACACGAGATGTTAACCCAATGTTGTTTCAAGGTTGGTCCACCGTCTGCGACGCTGGCCCAACCTTGAAACAACATCGGGTGAACGACTCGTGTTTGCCGGGTAGGTTTTAGGAGGTAACACAAGTCGCCGTGTTGTAGGGATGTTGGCGAACACGGTCCCAGGTGAGACCCCCCTCGATGACAACATATTCAGCCAGAACAACCCCAGCTATAGCAACAGCAGCGGTACAGATCAGCACCCAGGCATGTACGCCCCTAATTCCGAGGAGGGCTCTCCCGCACAGAGTGATGTGGACAGCGTTAATCCAAGTCTACAGACTCCAGGTGGAGATCAGCTACCTGAGAGTACTGGAGACGCCCTGCAGGCAACAGAAGACGCCCTGCAGGCAGGTGGTCTGGCTGGCAGTACCACAGATCAAGCTGTGGTAACACCCACCAGAGACCAGGAGCATTCCACCAGACCCGTCACCTCCCCTGTTCTGGATCACTCTGCCACTGAGATGCCCCGCCATACTCCTCATGTTACACACAAACTGACCAGTACTGTCATAGAACCATCAACTACCATACTGCCTGGCATACAGGACAGCCTGTCTCAATATGTTTATCAAACACACCACGCAGATCACATAATATCAACTGCTCAATTTATTGTCACGTCCGTAGCGGCAGATCTAGATATGTCTTCTACTCCTGATATGAGTACTGGTGATATTACTACAGTGGGTACTAAGATGTCAGATACTAACAGTGTCAGTGAACACTTACCTGGAAAACCATTAATCACTGACACTGTGATTCATACATCATCCAGAGGAGTACTGTCTAGTAGATGTAAACCTGGGTCCGCGTGTAGTGAGGGGTCATCAATCACACCCACCTTCACCGATAAACAACCACCACCCACTCAATCTGTACAAAAACTGACATCCACACCTCAATATGTCACTCCAGATATAAAACCCACACTTATTATGCCATCGGCTCACATCAGTTCACATAGTAAACCTAGTCATTCGTCCTCTACTCCAACTGTCCTAATCAGTCCCACTAGGTCTGTCTACATCAGCACCTCCGCAACTGAGAAGCCATCTGTGCTTGGTGATTCATATGATAAAGCAAGCACAATAAATGACATGGTGACACCAGCACCTTCACCCTCATCACCAGTAATTGAGAATGCAGTCGATGGAGTCGATCTCCCTGAACCACCTATAGGTAACAATATCTCAGAAACTGTCACAACATCAACAATAATAAAAACAACGTTATCTCTTCCAAGTGAGAAAAAGAATGGCACACAAGTTACAAAACCAGCAGTGTCAAATCCTGACGCTAAAACTAGCCCACCTGTGGCATCATTGACCAAACCTAGCGGTGTCTCTGACCCGCCGACGGCATATGTGAAGAGTACCATCTCTGAATCTGTTGTGGTGACAGATCCACCTAATGTGGTAGATGGGATGGAGAAAGTGTCACCCACAGCACCCGGGGAGACCAGGAGTACAGTTAGACAACCTACAAGCCCGGGTCTGGATAATAACATAGATGGAGTTGATCCGGATGAGCCTGGTGACGTGTTGTCCAGCACTCAGGCTACGGTGTCTGTGAGGACAACAAGTGTGGAATCTAGTCAGATCCATGGACACATAGGCGAGGACTACCCGTAAGTGGACATACCAGCAAACACGAAACGTTCAGCCAATGTTGGTACAGTGTTGTGCCAGCGGCGAAGACGATGGGCCAGCATTGTACCAACATTGGCTGAACGTTTCGTGTTTGCTAGGACATCTCAGCAATAACACTCGTTAAAACAATGCTGGTTTAATGCTGGGCCAACGCTGCAGACGGTAGCACAACATCAAACCGTTGATTATCTATTGCATAATGGAATGTTCTACTAAAAGGATTTTCTAAATTCTTATTTCTGTGACAAAACTAGAAGAAGAATTCAAGTAGCCTATGTTTCACACATTTATTGTAAGATTTCAAACCATTGTCGACACTAAATCAGCATATTTAATTAATTCGGTAAATTTGAATTTTCCAGAGTGAGATAATATATCACTTCGCCACAGTAGCCTACTGTCTACGATTGATTAACAATCGTCTTCCAGAATTAGCTCTTAGTTTTAATACCAATCCCCGTGGCCGTTTAATTGCCCCCGGCATTGTCATGATAAAAGATCAGTGGCGTATAAACAATATAGTTTATTTTGTAACTTTTCACTCCTACATATCACCACAATAAAAATACAAATTTAAAAATAAATGTGGGGAGCATATCCCCTCCAGGCTACAGCCTACTGCAAATTGCTGCAGTCTACGGTCCTGTAATGTAAATTATTCTACTTAATATACTCCAACAATAGGTATAGATAACTGCACTGTTACAACTGTGGAACCTATTTGAAAAAAAGTGGAAAAACTGCCATAATTGATTCTCGGATGTGCCACTCAAATGAGTTGCACATGTAACACTGGCGCCTAGGGGTCTATATTAAACTGTTTATGTGTACTCAGGACCACGGTGAGGCTACGACTGGAGATCAGCTGGCAGGACTTCTGTAAGAGTCGATTCAAGTTTCGTGACGAGATCGCGCGGATTGCCAGCAGTGTTTTGCTGGTGGTGACCCCTGTGTCCCCGGGGCAGGTATGGCTCATCAGCCCAGAGTGTCTTTCACCTGCCGGCAGGAGGAAAGGGTCGGCACGTGAGAGACACTGGAGACGTAAGCGTGCTGCCTCCATAATGGCCGAGCTGGTTCTGGCCGCGCGAGACAATCAGTATGACCAGACTCTGACCAAAAAGCTGGCTGCATACTTAAGAAAGACACCACCACAGGAGGCCTTTGTTAACACATGGCTAGAGGGCAAGGTAAGTACGACACAGCAAACACAACACCTTCAACCAATGCTGGTTTACTGTTGGTCCAGCGTCGTAAACGCTGTACCAACAGTAAACCAACATTGGTTCAATGTGTTGTATTTGCTGGGGAGTGATTGTTCAGTATCATGAGCATGTTCTGCTTGTTTTTGTAGAGATATTACCTTTACTGTTATTTCTAAGTTCTAATATACTGATAGTCCTTATATATATTCGACAGAGTTAAACAATTATGATTTTGACAATGATATATTATAATAGATATACAAAATGATGTAAAGGTCCTGTGGGCATGATAGAACAGTAGCAGAAGGCGCTAAATCTGAAATAACAGAAATTAACTCCTATTATTAACATACTCTCTAAATATAAATGCTTGTTATGATATTGGAATTGGAATCATAACTCGTCTCAGTCCCGTATCGCTACAGCTCTTAAGGTTACGATTCCAGTTCCAATATCCAGGCAACCATGTACTATTTTGATTGTTATACAATTTATAAATTGACTTTTGTCGATGGCGGGGCATGGAGTCAGCGGGTGTTCCAAAAAGTCATAAAAAAACCATATGTCTTTCAGTGACCCCCCCCCCCTCTACCCCTGGATCCGCTACCATTGCCTGTTACAGCTTGGTAATTTAGGATGCTTGATAATTCTGTCCTTTTGTCATGTTTATTGAACAAGCATATGATATCATAGCAAAGTTGACAAAATCTGGAACACCATTTTTTGTTGTGCTATCATCCATATTATGTAGGCCCCTATATTAGTGTGGATTCCCCTGTAAATGTAAATGTAAACAACAGTTATTGCTGACTTGTATAGTAAGCAGTTGCTACCGTTTGCTTTTGTACGTCATTGCTATGGTCTGATTGACATTGCTAATGCAATTTCCAGCTTCAATTGACGAAAAATAGTATTGGATTAGCTGAGCATCTATCACAATTTGAAACCATCATAAATGTCTTAGTTAGCCCTTTCTGCTTCATTCGAATATCTATGTTATGGGTCTATCATACATATTTTACTCCTTCAGTGTGGGGTTCGATTTTAGACGTCAGATTCTGACGTCTAAAGCCGGTGCCCTCATTGAAAAGGCTAACAGCTTCGTTATTTAGGATGCTTGGTTATTCTGGGTTTCTATTAAACAGGTACACGACGTGGTCATCACTGATGACCTGAAGACTACGATGCTGCCTCCCAGGGACATACTGAACGCGCAGGCTGTCCTTGCCGGTATGGACACCAGCCTCCTGGCAGGGATCATTGTGGGTACAGTACTGGCGTCCTGTCTGCTGGCGCTTGTCGCATTCCGATTGGTAGGTGTTCAAATCTAGTGGTCAAAATTAATGATTATTTTGCAAATTACTTCAGCGGTACAACTGTAAGCATTTCGCTTTCGGTCAGATAAAAGTATAAAATAAAAGTACGAAGAAGATTCCTTCACATATCATTAAAAGATCATCAAAGACAGCACAAGGTCAACTACCCAACAATAATGTCGTCCGAGCTATAAATCCCTTGACAAAGAGATTTTCCAAACATTCCGCTGAACAATCAGCTCGGACGACATTTTTGTCGGGTAGTTGACTTCGCCCTGTGCTGTACATGACGCTGTGCTGTGCGTGAGGGGTACCTTTCAAGAGTGCACACGCTACCAAGTCCTATATGATGACACCGCACAGCAATTGATGCCAGTGTCAAAGCAGGAGGGACTAATGTTTCCCAAACACTGTACTGGCTGTTCTTATTTTGTATTTTATTTTACACTTCAGCGTAGTATGATTTACATTCCATTGTAATCACTAGCGATAAATTATTCTGGTATAGGCCTAGCTATATTTTACTGTTTTTCCACACCTTTCCATTATAGTAACATAGAAGTATAATTATTGAATATTATTATGTGTAATTGTTGTAGTTTATGGTGAGAAAGAGGAGTAGAATACGAATGATGAGAAGATCAGCGTATGAGCCCCGCTACTCTACTGACTCCCACAATCTGGCTGAGGCCATACACTTCTCTAGTATACACGGTGGTACCAAGTATGGCTATATTAACACCGCCCTCAACGTCTACGACGAAAAAGTGAGTTGAAGGCTATCAACATGGACTAGATTACAACAAAGTGTCTAAATACTTGTTTTAAATTGAATGTTCTTAGTGTTATAAGTGAAATCAAATAATGTACTGCATTTTAAATTTCATCTATAACACTGCAAACCATTCCATTAACCCTTAAAACGCGAAAAAAAATCAATTTAAATTATCGCCCACTTGAAGTTGTGTCTCGCTACCGCAACCCACAACTTCCAACGGGTGAAAATTACTCATATTTGCTTACTTTGAGACCAAATATTAGCAAATCTGGATTTTAGAAGCCAATTTCATTCCCAATATCAGTTATTTTATCGACCAATAAAATTAACTTTAGTTTTGGATTGTTTGACTAATTTAACTAATCTAAAGCAGTACGTACAGGTGTATCAATTTTGCTTGCCAAATTTTCTATAATAGATGCATAAAAAGTATTCAGAAGATGTACTGATAAGCTGTCCATCGACTGTTAATAAACGGATAAACGTCTCGTGCTTGCTGGGCATAGAATCATATTTAGAATAGTATGTCTTATACGGGTATTTACTGTTGAAGGACTTTACATCCAATCCCTTGATGTACGTGGGATTACAGAATACAGCAGTGGACGTGGAAGCATTGGAAGAAGAATTTCTGGTGAGTTTCTGGCGAATTCTTTACTATTTGTTAATAAAGTAGAAAGGGCTAATTGTGGAAGTTATACGTGTAGGCTACAGTGTAAAATAGAAATTCCGTTGTCTTCTTAGTGTTTGCAGTTATTATTTTTATGATCATATTTATTTATGCATGTAGTCGTGAGTAGTAAAAGTTAGCCGTTGGCGTAGGTGACCGTAATCATGATAAGGTTCCATTTTAAAAGTAGGGTAAACGTAGGTAAATGTATGTGCACGTAGTTGCAAACGAACTTTGAACTTAAAATAACACAATATTTGGCTGTGGTTGGCTGATTTTTTTTCACCATTGTATAAAAATCTCCGTTAGTATGAATGTTAGTATGACTGTAATTGATCCTAGTCGCCCGTGTATGTATATGGATTTGCTGCCCGTGATCGCAAACCTTTTTTTGACGTTCACTCTATAGTTAATTTTGCGTAGGTGTCCGTAACTATCCGTAGCCATATTAGTCAGGCAGAATATTGGCAAAATTTACCCTAACCTTGAAATTCATACAGAAGTTTATATTTTGATTGATTTGTGTACAGCAGAGGCTAGAGTCGTCATTTCCACCGGGAGTACTAAATTTCACCCAGTGGCAATTTTTTAACTTGCATATTTCCAAGATGGCCGCCAATCGCTAAACTCATATCTAAAAATGGCATATCTCTGGGCATATTTGTTCAAATTTCATGATAATTGAGTCAATTTCCATCAAACCAAAAGTCATCAGTACATTTGACATTAGAAGAATTTATTGAAGATCAAGGTCGAAGGTCAAGGCCATTTGATGTGTCTGGTAAGGCTAGGAAAGGCATCTAATGTGGCTCGTGACCTATTTTCTGATTACGATTATTCACAAAAGTACAAAAACATATTGGTGAAAACTGTTTGTTCGATTTATGCACAACAATATTCCAGAAAGTCATTGCGTCCATTTTTTCAAGATGGCGACCATTTCCAGCATGAAAATCACTTTCTTGGTAGTTTTCTCCAAACTTGTGCGATTTTAATGATCTCGGTATCAAATCATAAATTTTTGCCCATGCAGAATATGAATTTCTACCTCCGGAATTCAATGAAAGCTTATTTAACAAAATATGAGACAAAGAGTTAAAATACATCATGTTGGCTAGCATGAAATGTAGTCTCGATCTAAGGCTGAAGTAGCATAGACTAGACATACTTAGAAATAAAACTACTTAGAAGTAATATACTGTAATACAGTAAAGAACATAACAGTTTCAGACACATTACAAGATCAAATATTCTTCTTCGTCCATACCCAGTCTGCAGAACACGCTGTCTGGCTGGAATACTGTTGACTCCTTATGATACCCGTCTGGTGACAGCTCCTTGCAAACATCTCTATTCTTGCATCATTGACGCCCTCAGCTGTGCTGGATCTGTCATACTTCAGACACAAACCTACATAAGATCTCTATGTCATCAATTACTGTTGATGGGAACTGACACCATCAGCCTTGACGACTGCGTTCGCTTGGTCAAGAGCCTTGTCAAAAATTATTGGCTCGATTTATGCACAATAACATTTCAGTTCAGAACGCCTGAGCCATCTGAGGTTGTTTCTGTTAAATCATATTGTCTTTGTAGAGGACAATAGTATATTGTGCATAATTTATATTGTTTTTGGCAAATAAGAATGGTATCAGTTCGGTTAATGACTGACAGTACAGATTGAAGTTTCTCGAATAATTGGATCAACAAGAGGATTGCTAACACCAGGTACCAGAACTGGAACTAGGGACTCTGAAGTTTGTGACTCTCACACCACGATTCGACCTCGATGACTTCCTCTGTGTTTTCAGTCTCGCGGCAGTAGTGAGGATTATGCTTTAAAAAGAGATACATCCTTTTACTTGGTACATCTGCCGGGTGCTAATGCATTGTTCCTCCTCAGTGCTTCCTCTGCCTTTTATAAGTGACTTGTATGATCCAGAACAAGGACACCGATGGCATATAAGAGAAGTACTGCATATTCTTCGCAATCATGGTATAACAGCCATAGTGATACTCAGGAGAATTTGGTGAGATCTTCATTTTTCTCCTCTTAAAAAATACAGCACTTCTTCCAGTCAGTGTGGAATGTACACGTTTTCGCTGGTGCAGTTTTCGACATCTTTATGGACAGTTCAATCAAGGTCATCCTTTTACCACCAGGTATGGGATACAAAGTCCCATTTTCCCTGGCTCTGCTCTTGGCCACACCATGTCTATTCAAGTGCGGACATCTAACAACATCTAATCTAACTAGTTTACTATAGCTGACAGTTCCGGGCTCATTAGACAGCATTTCTGACACTAAGTTTATACCTAGCTGATGCTAAACCCCATGCTGAGTCCCACAGCAATGACGTCACCAGTTTGCCCTGGTTGTGCCATGATGACATTACTCCTGTGCTGAGCATACTCGATCAATCACCAAGAGCTTGTATTTCACCAAGACCATGTTTCAATGCAAGGACCAGTGCCAGGAATCGATCCAGAAGATGTAGATGACTCATAGAACACAGGTACTACATCTACGACACAGCCCTATTCTGCAACAGCCACGAAAGTTGTGACAAAACTACTCCGAAAAGTTATTTTAATGCTGGAAAAGGCAGCCATCTTGAATAATTACCACCATCTTGGATATTCGGTCGCACAAAAAAAAAATCAGATTCCTCATAGCCAAAAATATATGATTTGACACCAAGATCATTCAAATAGGACAATTATCTGGGGTTTTATTCAAAAACATATATTTTGATACTCAAAATGGCGGCCATCTTGAAAATGATGGCCATCTTGATATTTTGATCGGCTAAAGTTTTTTTTCAAAAAAGTAGCCCACAGGGAGTATTCATGCCAATTTTGATGCTTATATCCGGATTTGAAAGATTCCCCGGAAAAAAACCCCACTTATAGCTGCCCCATTGCCCCTGCTATGCATTGTACGTCTCCGTGTACATTTACCATGTTCAGGCTACTTTGCAAGAATGACTTTGAAAGTATGACGGTATACCAGTCATGCTAGTCCATAGGTTTCACTAATCCATGACGGGTGCATTCGTCATGTTAGACCTGAAGGGGTTGAATAAATGTTGTTTTGGTTGGGTGAAATTCGGTCACGCTCCACATTTTATGCCTTTTTTAATCTTATCAGACCCATAAAAATGGCCTTGACCTTTGATCTTGAGTTCCAAATAAGATGTCATAAGTTTACTTATGGCATTTGGTTCGATACAAATTGACTCCAAGATCATCCAAATTGAACAACTAGGCCCAGATATATGTCATTTTATAGATTTAAGCCTAGCGATTGGCGGCAATCTTGGAAATATGCAAATAAAAAAATTGCCACTGGGTAAAATTTAGTACTCCCGGTGGAAATGACGACTCTAGCCTCTACTGAAAACAAATCAATCAAAATATAAAATTCTGTATGAATTTGCAGGTTATATCAGCATTCTGCCTGACTATATGTAGTAATATATATAGGCTAGTTAGGCTCACAACTACAACATTCACCGTAAAATATGACCATGGATTTAATGAGTAGCCACAGTTTTAGTGCAGAAGACTACATGATTAACTCTTAATCTTAAATTAACTCTCAAATATTAAAGTGCTAAATTAAGTTATTTAAATTTTCACCCTCTTGAAGTTGTGTCTCGCTACCGCGACCCACAACTTCAAGTGGGTGAAAATTATTTATATTTGTTTAATTTCAGACCAAACATTTAAAAATGTTTATTTTTAAACACTCGTTTCGTTCCCAATAACGGTGATTTGATTTGCTAATAAAATTGATCAAAAATTACTATAGTCTTACTTAGCGGTGTAAAGATGAAAATACAAATCATAATAACATGTAGAATTTGACTCTTCTTTCAGATGCTGCCTAATCCCATGCCGCGGCTGGCTGATATACCTGTAGGTGCAGAAGACAGGAATAGATATGCTAACGTTATACCCAGTAGGTCGTCTTTAACGCTCAACCCTTTTACCACTAAAGTCAAGTTTTGTCAAATAAATGTCATGACATTCAGCTGACAATGTGTACCTTGGTGGTGTAAAGGTTAAGCGTCAATCGTGAATAAAATCGTTATTTGTAATGAAAATAAATTAGATTTAAAGCAGCAATATATGTAAATATTTGAGAAATTTTACCAACTTGAGGTTGTGCACAGGTCGCTGTAGCCTACCGGCACCCAAATTAAACTTAAAAGGGTTCAAAAATATAACTTTGTGGTTAATACCCATTTGGGCGTTTTACTGTGATGGGTCAAATTATCTCTGTGTCTGAGTCGTAATAAGAAAGTGGTAATGAGAAAGACAACGAAAAACAAATGGTGTGAATGGGAGAGAATTTGGGAGTGGCCAAAAGTGGTTCATGTTACAGGATGGTCCACTTATATTGTGGGAAGGTCCGATGCCGGGTCCCGGATACACGTTGCAATGTGTCAACTTTGAAGCAATGTTGATAGAACATAGTCTGCGTCCAGATAGTTATTTTTCTCTAGATATAGGCATATCTCTATTTTCAGATCCAGAGACCCGTGTCGAACTGAAAAAGGAATCTAAGGACAAGGGAGATGTTTCTGGTTATATAAACGCTAACTTTGTTCGAGTAGGTGTTTGCAATATGAAAGTTATAAGTATAGAAAAGTAAACTGTATTAATTTAGCTAATTTATAATAATTTTTACAATGTTTTTTTTCAATTCTTGTTCATTATTGTTATTTTTTACATAACTAATTTTAACTCGCTCACGTTTATGCCAACTATTGTCGGTTATTTGCAAATACCTAGACTATTGGGGTGCAGATATTTGCAAATACAATTGCAGAATAAAATATTAATTTAACACACGTAACTAGATAATTGTATAATTTAATCCGTTGAGTCCTATTTCTCAGCAAGCACAACACATTGAGCCAATGCTGCTTTAACGTTGGCCCACCGTCTGCGACGCTGGCCCAACGTTTAATCAGCACCTGGGGAATGTCTCGTGTTTTCTTAGTTGCTCGTTACAAGATACTTACACAACCCACAGACACAAAACATTTGTATAGCATTTGCACAACATCGGCCCAACGTCTGCACAAATGTTATACACAATGTTGTGTTCACTGGGTAGGGTCACATGAGGGCGCCACAGAGCTACATAGCCACACAGGGGCCTCTGGAAGAGACATGTGGCGACTTCTGGCGAATGGTCTGGCAGGAACAATCCACAGTGATAGTGATGTTAACAGGACTTGAGGAAGGGGGTCTGGTGAGTTGGCAAGTTTTGACCCTTTACCTTCTAGTGACGTTTATATGTGCACGTAGAAATATTTGGCATTAGCAAATAATTAGAACTTTACACTACATTTATTTTATCCTAATACGTTCGAATCCAGCGAGTCCGACGGGCATCTGGGCCTTCAATATAGCTGTATTGATATGCTGTTAATGCGACCACGTAGCCTGAGCTGAAGAGATATATTACTAATATAAAAATAAGTATATGAAATATCGCACATACATCATAGCGCCTGCTTTAGTACGTAAAGAGTTAAACCTTCCACCGCTAATCACGGTTATAATCGTTTTTATTCTGTTTTATTATCAGGTTAAATCACTGTTATTGGGAATGAAATGAGTGTTTAACCCTTTAACCGCCGGTGCCTAATATATTGGGTTTTTCACATAATAATCACCACGTTCAGTACCGCCTTAGCATGGTAAAGCCATAATGTGACACCAATCAGCACGATTTGAAAATAGTTGATTTTGTCAAATATGAATAATTTTCACTCACTTGAAGTTGTGGATCGCGTCAGCGAGACACAACTTCAAGTGGGGTGAAAATTCCAATTAAATAATTTGGCGGTTAAAGGGTTGAACGTTAGCTTTGTTGACATTTGCAAATGTTTATTCCTTAGACACATAAATAGACACATAACTGAAATGTTTGTACGCGTAAATAAAATGGTAAAAATGAATATTCATTTCGGCTTAGCATATATTTTCAGTATTGCTTAATGATTTTCATTGTAACAAATGTATTTGTTGAATAGAACTATATTATCAGCAAACACTAGAAACTTTAACCCGATATTGGTTTACTATTGATACACCGTCTACGACGCTGGCCATACATAAATCCGATATAGGGTTGGTAGTTGTATCTGCGCTTTAACCACTGATGTGATTTCTCTGCAGACAAAATGTGCCGAATACTTCCCGAACACAGATGGTGGCGACACCATACGGGTATATGGGGACTTCCAAGTGATCCAGATAAAACGAGAAGTCAAACCAGGCTGGATTAGATCATCTCTCCTTCTGAAAAGTATACAGGTAAGACTGTAGAAGTCAAACCAGGCTGGATTAGGTCATCTCTACTACTGAAAAGTATATAGGTAAGATGGTAGAAGTCAAAACAGGCTGGATTAGATCATCTCTCATACTGAAAAATTTACAGGTAAGATGGTAGAAGTCAAACCAGGCTGGATTGGATCATCTCTACTACTGAAAAGTATACATGTAAGATGCTAGAAGTCAAACCAGGCTGGATTAGATCATCTCTACTACTGAAAAGTATACAGGTAAGATAGTAGAAGTCAAACCAGGCTGAACCGAGCTGAGCTGAGCAGAGAAACTAACCACTGTGTGCTATCACGCCGCACCCTTCTTGTTGGTGTGCCGCTGTCATGCAGGTGTCCGCCCACATAGATCACACATGCACCTGTACCTAGTAGTCCCACCAGCTCGCGTACACCAGGCTAGCTGCCGATTATGCAGGCAACAGTGCGTACACACAGATAGTCTAGCAGCCCTGGGGGTAGGGCCGATAGCCTAATATTACGCCCGCATAAACAGCAATATCCCACTAGTAGCGCCATCTCAAGTGGTAGGCCTAATAATAAATCATGTCGCCTGCATGAGTAGGTGAAGAGTTACCCTGTGACTTCCTGAAAAAAGTCAATACAAGCCAGGCTGGATTAGTTTGCAGATTGCATATGTTCAGTAAAAAGAAGTTAATAACACGTTATACATTTTCTTTCAGGACAAACAGAGTTTTGAAGTGGAGCACCTATGGTTGACATGCTGGCCGCTACATGGTCTTCCTGACCACCGCACAATGATCAAGTTTCTCATGGAAGTACGACCCCTCATGGATAGCAACCCAGGGCCCACTGTGGTCCACTGCAGGTAGATCTACTTGTAAATATCCTCACGTTAACCCTGACAGCGCGGGGATCGACTTTAGACGTCAGAATCTGAGAATTTTACCGTTAATTTTCAGCCACTTGAAGTTGTGCCTCGCTGCCGCGACCCACCACTTGAAGTAGAATAAAATTACTCACATTAGTTTAATTGACCAAACATTCGCAAATATTGACGCTTAAACACTCATTTCATTCCCAATAACAACGATCCTCCAGGTTAATAAAAAAATAACCCGATTATAGTCCTGCTTAGAGGTTTAAGGGTTGACTCTTCTTTATGAATACATTTCCTAACAATAAACTATAAAGATAAAAAGGAGACATTAATGACTGACCCAACACTGCGCTCCATTGGGTCGTATGCTAATAAAAGAATTGTTATAGGTATACGGATACAAACCAGAACCACCTCCCCATGCTATTGGGGTCACCTGGTGTTTACTGCTTACATTACTAGCATGTATCAAGAGCCCCCTGGTGACTAGTTCTAGTGGATTTGTCCATCTGATATTTTGTCATTGTTTTGGTGTGTTCCAACCTCGGGAATTAACGCATGTGTATGTTTATTACAATAATTTATATGTGTGCGTATGCATATGCATATGCATATGCATATGCATATGCATATGCATATGCATATATGAATGGATAATTATGCACATGCATGAGTACGTATGCATGTGTGTAATTACATAGCATGATTATTGTTCAGAAGTTTCTATTTATTTTGCTATTCCCTAATTATCATATTTTATTAACTTTGATCAGTTAATATAAATATAGATTTTTTTATCTTAATTTAGTTGTCTGATTTGCTGGCTTTAAACTTGACATGTGATAACAATATTATTATGCTTAGTGCTTTTGCTTAATTAAGGCCGGGAATTCAAGACATCGAGGTAGTTCGCGAACCACATCGCCGACTTAAATTATTGTGACTGGAGCCCATCTAACACATGACAACCCAGATAACATTTGGCCAAGTGTCATGCTTTTTATATTCCTGTCATTTCAGCCCTGGCACTGGGCGCACAGGCACCATGATTGCTGTAGACATGCAGACCTTATCTTTTGATGACTGCCGTAGCGTCAATATACTTCATTGTGTTCATCAAATGCGTCAAGATCGCAGTGGAATGGTACAAAACAAGGACCAGTATTCCTTCATATACAAGGTAGATTGTACATCCGTTCTTGTAATATACTCGACATATGAGGCTAAAAATCTGATTAATCTTAATGGGATTTAATCTTGTTCAAGCCTTATACAGTCATTGTAAGAACAAGTCACGGATTTTTTTTTTGGTTTGTGGGCTTTTTTTAACATGTGTTTTCTTATTCGAATATATTTTGTTTAATTATCAAAGAATATAATTGCAATAAATTACTAAGCTGTAAGTAAAATTACATTTCAATTTTATTACAATATAAAGTAACATGCTTACTTATATGTGTTGACTATTTTCTTTAACTTTCCATTTTATTATTGTCAACATCGAAACAGTGGGCATACCCCGGGGGCATACCGTCAAATCTTCCCATTAAAATACAAATTTATGGCGTGCAAATTTTTGCTGATCAAGCATTTACAAATCTTGATGTTTTAAAACAGTCATTTAATTCCCAATACCAGTGGTTTAATCGGCTAATAAAACGAATTAAATACGACTATTGTCGTGATCAGCAGGCAAAGGGTTCATATAAGATTAAACAAATTAACTTTAGAATTTTCTATTGTAGGTTGTGTCAGAGTATTCCAGAATGCAACACAGCACCTCTGCCAGGTCTTCAGTGGTATCCAGGCAATCGTCCAATGTCTGAATGTTAGAGATGATAGATCGTCTGCCAAATCATCAGTGGTATCCAGATAATCGTCCTTTGGGTGAAAGCTATAAAGATGATAACACTTCGAAGCATCAGTGGTGTCGAGGCAATCATCCGATGTGTGAATGCACTACCCGGCCGTGCACAGCTTTGGTAGTGATAACAATCCTGTAAAATCATCGCTGTGTGAATGCTATGCAGATGGTTACATTTCAATCAAATGATCAGTTATTTCCAGAAAATCGTCCAATGTGCGAATGCACCATAACTCATAGCACTTCTGCCAAATCATCAGTGGTCGCCATCAATCGTCCGATGTGTGAATGTTATGCAGATGGTAATACTAAAGTCCAATCAGCAATGGTATGCCCATCGAGGCAATCGTCCGATGCCTTGCACGGCAGTGATAACTTTTCTACCAAATAGTCAGTTATTATATCCACACAAAAACGCTAGTCCAGTGTGTGAACTGTGAATGCATTACAGATCATAGCAGTTCATAACACTTGGACAGCCAAATCATTGGAGATACGCAGACAAGCGACCAATGTGTGAATGCAATAGGCCTACAGCAGATCTGCCAGATCTAATGGGCAAATGCAACATGTTATCACCCACGAGACGTTGGCTCAACGTTGGCTTACTGTTGGCCCAGCGTCTACGACGCTGGCCCAACAGTAAGCCAACCATGTTCCAACGTCTCATGATTGCTGCGCAGTGGTCATCTAATAATGCCGACTGTAGCCTATTTATGCAAAACAACAGTTTAGTCAAATAATCCATGGTCTCCAGCACAGCGTCCAATATGCAATATGTGAACACAACGGATGCAATTTTGACAGACAATATTATTATTAGTCCCGAACAGTAAAACAAACAAAAGCAGGGAAATAGGCCTACATAAAGCACCAATGGCAGCCCAGCAAACATGAGACGTTGGGCCAACGTTGGTTTACTGTTGGGCCAACGTCGTAGACGGTGGGCCAACAGTAAACCAGCGTTGGCCCAGCGTCTCATGTTTACTGGGCTAGCCACTTTCACACTGTCTGAATGCAAGCTGAGTCAGGACGTCACTTGAACAGAATGATAAACTGGAGTTTTCTCAAGTTTCATGTGCTTGTATAGAGACATGATTTTTATTGCTCATTCGATGACATCAGTTAAAATATTCAAGAAAGCGTCTAATAGCGGATAAAAATATTTAGTATGAGAATGATATAAGCCTATGTAAAATACATATTTTGTACATCGAAAGTATTGAGCAGCATTTTGGTGTGGTTCAAGTGAGATTTTTTTTAACACAAACATAACAATTTATTTGTGTCGAAGCATATTCATGCATTTATATTCACGAGCTATATAAAAGTGTTCATGCGGGTAAAAAATGTAATGCTTTGGTGATGAATAGTAATAAAAGATGTATACTTGTGACTCACAAAGGCAAAAAGCAAGGATAACAAGAAGCTCTGAATAGGAGGAGAAAAATTAAGTTGTTTTTACAAAGTGAATGCATATCACATGTTTACATTTATCTATATACTTATGTACAGTATTATTATATTCACCAATATGCCTTTACAATGAATATACGTAGGCCTGCTTTACTATGACTATTTGTGTGATATTATGCATGTATTCACTGCCAATTATGATGATATCATGTTTTATTTAATAATAATAAAATACACCAATTTTACACCTGTACAGATGTGATGTTTATTGGTATTTGGATTATTATACTACACAATAATTCATCCAGTACATTTTCAATACTTTATACCTTATTTAGTCTGAAAATTCATGACGCGACTGTTGGCAGCTAGAGGTTGCGTAGTAAGACCTTCATTTGCGCGAAGAAGTAACATTTTAGGGCAAAATTGTCAGTCATCAGGGAATTTATGTGAATATAGAAAACGTTTCTCGGTGGCCTATTTTAAGAAATGTAGATTTTATCAACTATCATAAATAATATTTAAAGGACTATGCATCAAAACATGTCTGTAATTATATAAAAATTGACATTTTTTATGCCAGGACCTCACACCACTTCCAAATTACTGGGGAGATCCTTGGTAATTCGAATGAGGCCATATCCGATTATGGGTCTGGAATTCAGTTCTCATTAACATTTTGGTTAGAAGCAAACAGTTGGAAGCATTTTGGTCCACTTGGTCGTCCACTTGGGAGAAGTGTTATATTAATAGACAAAAAAACGTGTTTATAAAATCATTAGAGTAGCCTCTTAAGCTATTTAAAATGTAATATATTTAGGTGCATCATTTTCAGGGAAGGTGATATCAATTTATTGTAAAATTTTAGCCTAAAATTATCAAAATAAAAGAATGCGTATGCATTTATATATAGGGGAATGTGATGTGGAGATATGTAGGCCTATATATGTCAGGAAGGGACTTAAGGTGAAAACTGCTTTTTTTCTCTTACTTTGGTGATTTGAAGTCATCCTCATTGTCAAAAGATCAATTTCAAGATCAATTATGATTGTTATCATATATGCTAGAAAATGGAGCATGGATGCCCTATGATAGGGGCCTACATAGTTTGGGTGTAATTTTGATACCTCTCCATCGCCATTTACCGTCATATGACATTTTTTAACGCCTCTGCATTGCCCTATAATGCTTCTTGGTCGACCTGTATATTTTTTCATCGTCCTTTAACGCCTTTACGTCGCCTGTTAGCACCTCACCATCGGCACTGAAAGCCTTTTCGTCACCCTGTAGCGCCTCTTCGTTGCCCTTTAAAGCCTACCCATTAGGCTACGCTTAAACACCTTTTCATTGCTTTTCCATCGTCTTTTAATGCTTCATGGTCAGCCTTTAAAGCTTCCTCATCGCCATTTAACGCTTTGCCATTGCCATTTAACGCCTCACCATTGCCCTTTAACTCATAGCAGTCTAAGTCCGAGCCCAGCTCTGACCTGGCATTTATGACGTTGCAGTCTAGGTCCGAGCCCAGCTCGGACCTGACAATAATGCTCAGCCATTCACAAGATGACATCACTTGCGCAACTATGAACACAGCAAGGGGAACCTAGAACATAAAAGGGTGATTTATCTGCGTAAAAATCGTTACTGAACTAAAAATAGAACTCCAGGCTCAGATGAATACGAAGTTTTCGGTATTTCCCACTGTTTCTAGCTTGATTCATCTCAAAATATAAAATCTGCTAGGCCTCTCAGGGAATTTAGAAAGATTACTGAATCTCATGTTAAAAAAACTTATTCAACCTATTATTTTGTGTGCGTAGATCTATTGAATGCTTCTTCGACCCGTCTGTGATGTATTTTAATATACTGTATGTGAATTGATGTGATGTTGTACTCCTGAATCTTCGTGGTTCACAAAAAATGCCATTTTTAAACAAAATTTTCGAAAATTTGTCTCAATAATAACTATCGCCGAGATGACAATATAAAATTATAATAAAGAGTTGATAAATGGTTTGAACATAAAACGATGAGCGAACGGAGAATAAACAAACAACACGAACTCTGAAAGAAATGAAATGAATTTAATGTAATATTATATATGAATTCCGAAACAAAAATAGATAAATACAAAATGATGAAAAGTCTGATGAGGTGAAGTTATAATTTCAATAGCCGAAGCTCACAATAATTCCAAAATCCAAAATACGCCTTACCGCTAGTGGGGTGAACAGAAAGTGAATTCTGTTCACGAAACGGGGTTCTATACACCCCGAGCCCGCCCACATAATCACGCAATGTTCACTTGCTGATCATAGCGGTCAATTCAACAGTGTCAATAGTTCACTACTCCGATACAGCTACAGCGGTAACTCCTTAAAGTAGAGCGTACACAGCCACTCCCCAGATACTGTTGTTGTAGATCAGCGGCCGTGGCCGTAACACCCTCGAGTTGAAGGAGACGTATACCTACAAAAAGAAAACTGAGCAAGTATCTTTGTATCAGCAGTAACAGTCATTATCAGTGATTATATGATATAAATGATAATTATACATTTCAAGATCTAGATAAAGCATCAGCTATTACATTTTCCGAGCCTTTAATATGAACAATCTTTAGGTCATATTCTTGCAATACCAAAGCCCATCTAAGCAGTCTCATGTTGTGATTTTTCATTCTGACTATAAATGTTAATGGGTTGTGATCAGTGTAAACAATAATAGGATAGCCACAACTCCCTAGATACACATCAAAATGTCTCAAAGATGATAAGAGAGCAAAAGCCTCTTTTTCAATGGTACTGTAATTTCTTTGAAAATTGTCGAACTTTTTTGAAAAGTAACATACAGGATGCTCTAAGCCCTGTTCATCATCTTGGAGCAAAACGTCACCCATCCCATAATCACTCGCATCAACTGCTAGTTTAAAAGGTTTTTCAAAGTTAGGAGCAGTCACAACAGGATTTGAATACAACATCGACTTAACTTTGTCAAAAGCAACCTGACATTGATTATCCCATGCAAAATCTTTTCTCTTTTTAAGCAGATTGGTAAGTGGTATTACAACATCTGAGAAATTCTTACAAAATCTTCTGTAATAAGAAGCTATGCCTAGGAATCTCATGAGGGCTTTTTTATTTTCAGGTATTTTAAAATCAGATATACCTTGAACCTTTGATTGAATTGGAGCAACTTCTCCATTACCGACAACATAACCAAGATAATTAATGGTAGCCTGCCCAAACTCGCTTTTTGGGAGGTTAATAGTCAATCCAAATTCTAATAATCTCTCAAATAACACCCTTAGATATTCAAGGTGAGATTCCGATGACATAGAATATACCACAATGTCATCAATATAGCAATCTGTACCCAACAGACCAGCGATAATTTTATTCATCATGCGCTGAAATGTGGCTGCAGAGTTTTTCAAACCAAAGGGCATAACCTTGTATGAAAATAAACCCTTTGAGGTCACAAAAGTAGAAATTTCCTTTGCCCTCCCTGTAAGCGGAATCTGCCAGTATCCCTTCATTAAATCAAATTTGCTGACAAAAACAGCCTTCCCGACTTTGTCTATGCAATCGTCTACACGGGGAATAGGATAAGTATCTGTTTTTGTGACCTCGTTAACCCGTCTGAAGTCGGTGACAAACCGGTAGCTCTTATCAGCCTTAGGTACCAAAATGCAAGGAGATGACCACGAACTACCCTCCTTACACTCTTCAATTACATCAATATTTAGCATTTTCTGAACTTCATTATCAAGAGCAGCTTGTTTTACAGGTCCGACTCTGTAAGGGTGCTGCTTACATGTTTTTTGACAGCTAGACAAAAGTTCAATATCATGTTTTATTTTGGTCGTTTTCTTAGGCACATTAGAGAATAATGGTTTAAACTCTTGAATCAGAGCCTCTATATCACTCTGTTGTTCTAGTGTGAAATGTGACAATTTTGTCTCTTTGATATTATTCACAATCTCGGTGTTTTCTAACTTTATGTCATGCCCTTTACCAGAAAAATCAGTCTGCTTCTCCTCATGGACAACAGGAGAGACTCCCTGTACTGACTTGTCATTATCTCTATCATGATACTCTTTCATTAGGTTTACGTGACACAATTGTTTCTTTTTTCTACGACCAGGTGTCGCCACAACATAATTTAGGTCCCCTACCTTTTGTACAACCTGAAACGAACCCTGGTACTTTGCTTTTAATGGACTACCAGGAAGTGGTAACAAAAGTAACACCTGATCTCCTACATCAAATTCACGTGGAACACTTTTTCTGTCATACTGACGTTTCATATCATCTTGTGATTCAAGCAAATGGGACTTAGCAGTTTTACATGCAGATGCTAACTTGTTTTTCATGTCAATAACATATTTACATACATCACCATTTTCTTTATTAGATAACCATTTATCTTTGATCAATTTAAGTGGGCCTCGTACAGTATGCCCAAAAACGAGTTCATTAGGGCTAAATCCCAATGACTCTTGTACACTATCACGGGATGCAAACAGTAAGAAAGGCAGAATAACATCCCAATCATTATGATGCTCAGTGCAATACGCTCTTAGCATGTTTTTCAATGTCCCGTGGAACCTCTCCAAGGCACCCTGAGATTGAGGATGATACGCGCTTGACGTGATATGTTCAATCCCCAGTTCTTTTAGGAATTTTTTTGAATTGCTTTGACTGGAAGTTAGAACCGCAATCGCTTCTTATTACTGTTGGCAGACCGAAAAAAGAAAAGTAACCTTTTAATGCCTCACATATAGCAGGCGTCCTTATTGATCTCAAGGGAACAGCTTCAGGAAAACGAGTAGAGGAACACATAATAGTCAAAATATACTGTTTTCCTGAACCTGTCCTAGGCAAAGGGCCAACACAATCAATAATCAAATTGGAAAATGGCTCTTCAAATGCAGGGATTGGTTGCAATGGCGCTCGTGGTGGTTTTTGATGTGGTTTACCAGCCATTTGACAGATATGACATGTTTTACAATGATTGGAAACATATTTTTTAGCACCATGCCAAAAAAAAATGACGCAATAGGCGATCATATGTTTTCCTGACACCTAAATGTCCTGCCATAGGCGTGTCATGGGCTAATTTCACAATTTTGTCACGATATTGGGTCGGGACAACAATCTGATAATGTACCCTCCAGCTATCATCTGGCGGGGCATCGGGTGGACGCCATTTTCTTAATAAAACCCCATGTTTCATAAAATAGCATCGTGATTGATTTTCCATTTCTTCCTCAGATACCACCTTCTCCCACAAATTATTCAAGCTAGGGTCCCCATGCTGTGCGGCGATCAGGTCAGACGTTTTCAATGGAAGATCATTAAATTGACCACCCGGTTTTAGGGATAACCCGTCCTTTTCAACATTAATATTTGATCCCGTATTTGTTTCAGTGGATTTACGATCTGAGGTCCCATCAGCCGTCACAGGATCAACGTCAACTTTATCATTATCAACATTCAATGATTTATTCCCAGACCTTGCAATTATGTGCTCATCTTTATCATCAAATAACATTGGCAATTCTAGGTCATCATTATTGTCAATATCTTTTAGCATTTCCCTACGCTGAGAGCGTGTAACAACACATGATTTAAATAATTCGGGATAAGTTTCACCCAACCTCCCGATATCCTCATCTACTTCAGAAGGTATTGTACACATGTGCGGTAAAGGAGACACTTCGCCACCCGCAAGGTCATTGCCAAGTAGGAACTCTACCCCGTTCATTGGCAGAGTTTTAATTACACCCACTTGCACTTTGCCTTTAACAAGACCACACTGTAAATTAACCCAAATTAATGGTAAACTGAGATTATTCCCCCCAACACCCTGAATAATCACACTTTCATTAGTTGAAATCTGCGACATCGGTACAGGAAGTGAGGATGATAACAGTAAACTTTGTTGTGTCCCAGTATCACGTAGTATATTTACTTGATGGGCTTCAGACCCGGACAATGACACAGTGCCAACAGACATAAACGGCGCATAGCTTTTGTCAACATTCACATTAATTTGTTTTTCAGTCACACATTTACTAAGCTTATCGCACATTTTCAAGTTATCATTTGTAACTTTTCTCACCAGGT
This sequence comes from Flabesymbios commensalis, assembly GCA_964017125.1. NCBI lineage: Eukaryota > Metazoa > Annelida > Polychaeta > Terebellida > Flabelligeridae > Flabesymbios > Flabesymbios commensalis. Next base: position 30,103,939 of record OZ024908.1, read on the forward strand.
GACCCATTCCTGCTTTTTCGGGTTTACTCATGGTAGGTTTGCCGGCTTCCTCCCACTTTTTACACTTAAAGTATGGATGCCCAATTGCTTTGCAAAACCAGCAGGGTAATTTCTCATATTTTTTCAATTTATCACTATCATTCTGTGTGATCCTACTTGAACCACCAGACTTTTCATAGGTTTTTGAATTAGAATCTCCCGCACTAGGGGATCCTTTTACCCATACCTTTTTATGTATATTTGATCGTTTGTGTATCAAAGCAAACTCATCTGCTTTAACCCCTGCATCCCTTAAATTTGATACCTCTTTTTCATTCAAATACACGCTGATGTCACTCGATACTGAATTTCTGAATTGTTCAACCAAAATCAGCTGTCTCATTTTATCAAAATCGGTACCAACTTCAACAGATGTACACCAACGATCAAATAATAATTCAGACTCATAAGCAAATTCAGCATAAGTCTCATTATCTTTTTTCTTTAATTCTCTGTACTTTTGCCTGTACGCTTCAGGTACAAGAGAGTACTTTAACAATATTGTCTTTTTCACGTTTTGATAATCCCCAATTTCACTAGCAGGCAGTGCGGCAAAAGCCTCCTGGGCTTTACCTTTCATCCTACTCTGTAAAAGTAAAACCCAGCTCGATTCAAGCCATTTAGCAGACAAAGCAGCTTTTTCAAATACTTGAAACCATTTTTCAATGTCATCATCCTGAAATGCAGGCACAAATTTCACCGCCTGATAAGGATTAAAATTACTTGTACTAGAAATACCCTTTTCCATAGATAATTTATGCTGCAAATTGGCTTTTTCTCTTTCGAGTTGAATTTTAGCTAATTCAATTTCTTTTTCATGTTCGTACCGAATCCTAGCTAATTCAGAATCAGCCTGTAGTTTTTCTCTAGCCAGAGTCATCTGATCTGACCGAGACAAAACTTCAAACTCAACTAAATCACCATCAGTTAGCAACTCTTCGGTAACATAATAATTCACAACTGCTTCCTTCAAATCAGCTTTTCTAGGATATTTCTTTGTATAGCTCAAATCATCATGCTTGCACAATTCTAGCAACTCATTATGTTTCAATTTATCTATTAATTCCTTTTTAGGGTTGGTTTCGAAATTCGTTACAAATTCGTCCACGTCAAAATTTCCCATGTTCTTTATTTAAACTCCGGCGCTCAACGGCTCTATGTTCAAACACTATTTATGTCTCTGACTTGAGCCCCCATATATGTCATGTCTCAATGATAACTATCGCCGAGATGACAATATAAAATTATAATAAAGAGTTGATAAATGGTTTGAACATAAAACGATGAGCGAACGGAGAATAAACAAACAACACGAACTCTGAAAGAAATGAAATGAATTTAATGTAATATTATATATGAATTCCGAAACAAAAATAGATAAATACAAAATGATGAAAAGTCTGATGAGGTGAAGTTATAATTTCAATAGCCGAAGCTCACAATAATTCCAAAATCCAAAATACGCCTTTCCGCTAGTGGGGTGAACAGAAAGTGAATTCTGTTCACGAAACGGGGTTCTATACACCCCGAGCCCGCCCACATAATCACGCAATGTTCACTTGCTGATCATAGCGGTCAATTCAACAGTGTCAATAGTTCACTACTCCGATACAGCTACAGCGGTAACTCCTTAAAGTAGAGCGTACACAGCCACTCCCCAGATACTGTTGTTGTAAATCAGCGGCCGTGGCCGTAACAATTTAGCATATTCAAAATGGCTGTCGGTTACCATGGCAACATCACATTGGCCAATTAAATGAAGTGTATTCTGGTTATGTATTGTGTGTGTGTTCCTGGGATGTATGGAAAATACACATGCCGTCATTCTAAATTTCGATTAGAAGTCTGAGAATATGTCTCAAAATCTCTTTAAATGGACAGACCACACAGACGTCCAAAGTCAAAGCGGCCAGACTGCTATGAGTTAAAGGCAATGTAAAGTGATTTTACTTGAGAAATAATTGATAAAAGTAGGCCTAAATATTACAATGACCTGTCTTCTAATTTAGCAAATTATTTTAGTCCACTAATTATCAGTTATTTTCAAAAATCAAAAGTGGAAATGTGCACATTTTCTGGGCAGGGCAGGTCTCACAACTCATGACTTCACACACAAAAACCACCCCCTTTTTAATCTAGTTTAAAACGGCATCTGGTAGAATATGTGTTTCATGTTTTAATATGCCCGCATTGACTGGGTGGACAATGGGTGAGTCAATGCTTGGCGCTGGCTAGGAGAGGTCGCTGTGATGGCAATTCCAGTGCGTTCAGGCAGCGTTGGAGCGTCGTTCCGTTTTGTCAGTTTTATAAAATCATACAGTACAACATCAGCTACATGTACAGGTACATGTATTATAACCAGCCAGACATCATTACATCTTGGGACGTCACGAATTAGCTCCGCCCCTGTTTTTGCATTTGGGAAAATCAAACCTTTAAAAGTCATCTAAAATAGTATGAAAGATGACATTATGCACAGTAGGTCTGGGGATTACATATGGCATTTAACACCTTACCTTTGCCATTTAACGCATAAATCTGCATCACTCTTTAACAATTTTATTTATTTTTTAGCGCCTTTCTGTAGGCCTAACCATATTACGCTTCCCCGTTGCCATTTGGCGACACTCCGTCGTTTCCAAAACCTTGAAATCGCCCTAAAACCCTTTAGCACTTCCCCGTCATTTGACGCATCCTCGTCGCCGTTCCATAGCCCTTTTATGCCACCCCGTCACCTTTTAACGCATCTTGTCGCTCTTTACCGCCTTTGCCCCTTAACGCCTCTATGTTGCCCTTTGAACAATGCCTCTGCATTGTATTTCAACGCCTCATCATTACCTTTTAAGCCCTTTCCATTGCCATTTAGCACCTCTGGAGGCCTTTTAGCGACTCATCATGAATGCCCTTTAACGCCTCTCCATTGTCATTTAACGCCTCCCTGCCGCTTTTAATGCCTCTCTGTCGCCCCGCAACGCTTTTCATTTGCTCTTTAATATAATTTTAAAATCATATTTCACCTTGACCCTTTAACCTGAAGGATCACCTCAAATCACCAAAATAATACCAGAAAAAGATTTCCCAGACAAATCACACTGTTCCTAGGTTTATTTGTTAACAAAAATATTTTCGCTTACCTGACCTTGAAATCAGTACACTGAAGTTGAAAATGACCTTTGATCATTAAAATAGTAGCATAAATGAAATATTCAGTGAAAAAAGACGTAATTCACACCTTAAGTTTTTTATGTTTGTTAAAGGTATGGTCAACTGTCAAAATTTGCGGGACAAGGGTCCCCCAGATTGCAATAGTGCCCCTGTAGACAAGGCGGATTTTCAGAAAACTGTACACCCTGATGCATTTTTTAGTAGAAGCAATTGCAAAACGGTTCTAGCATGATTAGGGTGTGCTGAATCCGGAAATCGGTGTTACCAGGCTGTAAAATAATCCCACGTGGTCCAATTTAGCCTTTTTCTAAGATGACCGCCATCAGCATGTTTACCATGAGTAATTTAATCATTAGTGACTGCATTTTTTTTTTAAATTGCTAAATTCACTATGAAATACTAAAATTTCAGCTTGGCAACAGGCATTTTCAGATTCAGCACACCCTAATTATGCTAAAACCGTTTTGCAATTGCTTCTACTAAAAAATGCATCCAATTTTTTTTTTATGCTTTCTTTCGAAATATACAACTAGTCTACTGAGTAGGCCAAGGCCCTATTCCATAATAATACTAAATATGCGTTTCATACCCAAAGCCTCATTAAGAGCAAGTTCTCAAATCACAGCAAGTTCATATATACTTGAGCGACATCTATGAGTTAATAATTCAAAGCCCTTAGCCTTGGCCCCTACTGGGTCCCTGGCTTGCAAACAAACTGACTGTATTACTGCCGGAATGTCAAAACTTTCAGATCCCAAGGTTGTATTGACACCCAGTAAACACAAGACATTTATATGACTTATACAATGTTGAACCAACGTCGAAGACGTTGGACTAACAGTAAAACAGAGTTTGGCGAGTGTCTCGTTGGAGTAGTATCGTCTTATAATCAGTTTATAGCTACTGAGCTGAATGCAACCAACATGTAGGCCTACTGTATATAGCCCCAGCACTGACTGTACAGACCTCGCGGGAGGAGGGGTGAATTCTTAGCTCACTGTATAAACCGAAGGCCTATACACGTGACCTGCGCATGCTCATTTTGAAGTTGACTGGCTGTTTAACAAGAGCACACTTTTGCCATTGTTGAACATAAAAGTTATTGCGCCCACAAGGTCAAATTATTGACGTAAAATAGGAAAAATCTCAACAAATAGGCCATTTTAATTTTTTTTCAGCCCTTATCGAAAATGTCAGAGAACTGGTGACTAGTAACATGCATAACAAATTTTTGAAGGATACATGAAAAACTTTTCAAGTTATCACGCCCACAAGGTCAAATGATTGAAGTAAAATGTAAAATATCGCAATACATCGGCCAATTTGATTATTTTTCAAACGATAGCCCGCCCCCCTTGTTGAACATAAAAGTTATTGCGCCCACAAGGTCAAATTATTGACGTGAAAAATCTCAACAGATCGGCCATTTTGATTTTTTTTCAGCCGTAATCGAAAATGTCCGAGAACTGGTCACTAGTAACATGCATAACAAAATTTGTGAAGGATACCTGAAAAACTTTTCAAGTTATCACGCCCACAAGGTCAAATTATTGGAGTAAAATATCGCAATAAATCGGCCTTTTTGAATTTTTTTCAGCCATTATTGAACTTGTCAAAGAACTGCTTATTAGTAACATGCACAACAAATTTATAGAGGATACATGAAAAACTTTTCAAGTTATCACGCCCACAAGTAAAAGTTAATGCCGACGCCGACGATGCCGAACTTCAATTGCAATAGCCCACTTTTTTTAATTGAAATAAAAAGGAAGGCTGAAAATCATATTTTTGAACTCGAAATTGATTTTTTGATGACCTTGAATTGAAATTGACTTTGGGGATGACCTCGAATCATCAAAATAATGCAATAATTGAATTTTCGAACCATGAAAAAGAAGTATTAAACACGTTCTTAGTTTTACTTGTTAAAAATTAAATCTTTTTTACTTTACCATGAAATTAACCTTTTGCCCTTGAATAATCAAAATAATTTCAGAATTGGATTGTTTCGTCAACATTACATGACAATGAGGTGTTACACCTGTTCCTAGTTTCATTTGTTGAAAAATAAAATTTGACTTTGTGGTTCCTTACGTGTTTTATTATTTGCTTTGGAGATTGTTTCGAAATTTGTTAATCCATATCATGTATAGGCGGGGCCATGAACAGCAGTATGTCTGAATATTGTAAACTACCGGTACTTCAGTGAACCGTTATATCCAAGGTTGAGCGTCGTTGGGAAAATATAGTAGCGGCATTTAGTGTTCTGAATGCTGTATCTCACTTTTTGTTCACCATGGCTATCAGCGTCCTCTCTGTCTGTCCGTCTACGACGCTGAGCCAACATTAGCCCAGTATTGGGTTACCGTTTCGTGTTTGGCGCCTTGCTGAATGTGGGCCACCGTCACAGACATTGGGCCAACCTTAACCCAGCTTTGCTTCAAAGCATTCTTCTGGTATAGTCTATGCTACACAAGCTTACTACCGGCAATGTGTTGGTGTAACGTACATTAGTTCGATGCTGGGCCATTGTGTACGACGCTGGCCAACATTTAAACGGCATTGGGGCGGTGTATACTATGTGTACGCACTTCCGCCAGCATAAAGTACTGACTAGGGCTGAAATGGATACTGGCCAGCACCGGCTGCACTGGCCCAATATTAATAGACATTGGTTCGGTGTCAGCTTGTACTCTGTGGACACACCACCACCAACAGAAAGCACTGTCCAGTGTTAAATGGTTGATGGCCAGAGCTGGCGACGGTGGACCCGCATTGAACTGGCATTGGGTTGATGTGTGTGTTTGCTGGGCATAGTGTGGTAGGCGACTTGGCCGCTTATACGGATTCACTTAGCTTTCCAGCAACACGGGGTATTCACACAGTGCTGTTTCAATATTGGCCTACCATCTTCGACGCTGGCCTAGCATTGAAACAGCATTGGGTAAATGACCGTGACAGAACACTGTAACAGAGGGGGTATTCTTGGAAGAAAACACATGTAACAGAAGTTCGGATAAAACAGTTTATTTCGCCGCAAAACAGGTCAAAAAGCTGTTTTAGGCATAATATGTATACAACGTTTAAGATTTTAACTTTAGAATGGGGACAGAAGAGTAGATGAATGATTATTTTACTGAAGAATTATGACCGAAAGATCATACGTGGCCTGGGCCTGGTCTACAGTGCTGAATGTCATGTCACATCTTCTGAATGAGTCATTCAGACGATGTGACATGACATTCAGACATGTCAGGAGAGAATTGGGTGACGTGGAACAGTCGCCCTCGTTTACAGGTCCCGTATTATCGTACAAAATACAATATATCGTAGGCTTCTGATTGGTCGAGATGGCCATCTCGACCAATCAGAAGCCTACGATTTATCGTAACTTGTACGAGAATACGGGCCATATAACGGTTCGTTGAGATATCAGAGTTCTGAGATGAGCGTAAAAGTCCAACTGATAGTTACCACTAAATCTTAACCCTTACAACGCTGAATTATTTGTATATAAGCCATGGAAACTAAAGGGTTTTTCAATTTGATATCATCAGAACTGTCTTAGTTAGTTCTTTCCGTTTCATTTGAATACCTATGTTATGGGTCAACGGCCATTTTAAATATTATATTTTTTTCAGTGCGAGGACCATCTTTATACGTCAGAATCTGACGTCTACAGACGTCATATTCTGACGTATAAAGACGGTCCTCGCACTGAAAGGGTAACTAATACATCCATGAAGTGACTAAGTTTATAACTTTTAAGATCGTCTCAGACAAGGCCCCTGTTCCTTCCTCATTCATGTACATCCTGGACAACACCAGGCCTGTGATGACATAATGTAGTTAGCACCGTCTCAATCTCCACCTTGTTTTAGGTGGTAGAGGGGAGATTTAGCTGACTAACATGACGATGCTGGCCTGGTGTTGTGCAAACGATATGTTTAATGATTCATGCCAACAAATAAATAAATTTAAATGAGAGTTTTCATTCGGATTAACCTGATTGTAATAAACGTAATACACTTGAATTTGTCCAATAAGCTGTACTGCAAACGTAAAGCGTAATTCACTTTTATTACAACTAATTACGGTATAGTTTCTATAAAGTAGTAGACCTATTTATGTGGTGATACATTATGATACTAGGAAATACAAGTTATATTCGACTGGGATGACGAAACGTGTTCTATCCTACTTATTAGTGTAGGATATTATGTCACTCTATTTGCCAGGATTATGTAAGTAGCATAATAGACATTTTTATTCTAATGACGTGATTTGGCATAATAATATATGACTAGATTTATATTTATACAAAATCTAATGGAAAGTCGGGTTTCTACATTTTGTAGGCCTACATAGCTATCATCGGAAACATTTTGTTATGAATAAATAAAGAATTTTGAGCTGCTGGTAAAAATCATAAATTCCTATCACATTTCTTATATCTTCAAGTCACTTTCTTTAACAATTTAGTTAGAATGCATATTAAAAACACGAGAGTCGTAATGAGGAATATGTAGTTTATGTACAACAGATCTTTTCATCAGCAGCATCAGTATAACCTATCAAAATGATTCGATAACAGATGTATTCTCAGTCACCATTTATTGCTTGATTGATTTTATATATTGACACAAAAATATTTTAGCCTCACTTGACTCTATGTAAGGATTTTAAAACTACACTGAAGCAATACGCCTCGCCTTATGCAAGCAATCTAATGAATGTTAAAATGTTAATGTGATATCATCTGCTTATCTATGCTGCTTTTGAACACTGACTATCATACTATATACGCTACAATCAATCTATTTGAGTTGTGTTATGTTACGCACACTTTGACCCTTAGAACACCGATGTCGACTACAATAGACATTCTGTGTATTTATAAGAAACTGTCTAACCAGTTTTTAAAAGTAAAATATGTCTTTTATCTTAAAACACTGATACTGTAGATCTGGTAATTTTCGCGTGCTTAGATTCTCGCGAATTGTTTATTTTGGGACTTTTTACTATGTCTAGAATTCGCGATTTCGATGATAGGTAGCGCTCATAATAAAAAAAATTGCGAGATTCTTGAATTCGCGAAGTTGTCATCTTCGCGAAATTCGCGAAAATTAAACCTCGCAAATATTACCAGATCTACAGTATATGTTGGGACTTAAAATCACAATAATTTTCAGTCACTTGAAGTTGTGTCTCGCTACTGCGAGACACAACTTCAAGTGACTGAAAATTTAAATAAATCAGTGCTCTAAGGGCTAAAAGGTATGCAATTCAAGTAAGACTAGCTGTGAATCTTATAGCTTAGAACGTTAGCATTGTGATTTCAAGCGTCATTACCAGTATTGTAGAAGTGTCTAGCAAATAATAACAAACTACCTTGATTGGCTTGATATAGTGGTCAGTAAATGTACATACACTTGTGCATAAATAATACCAAGACAGTGGTTTGCAAATTTCATAAGCTACTGTCGATCATTAAATGATTTATATTAGACATATTATTTGGCGTGATATGTAGCATTAGAGCTAGAATGGATGAAGTAAATGGGATGAAGTTAATAAATGACTGTTTTATGGAGCAAGTGTTATCGTCCCCACCTACTCAGTAATATTAAATGATAGAGTAGGCCTACAAGCTATAAAATAGAAAGAAATAATGAGTAATATATACTAATATAGGACTTCCATTGATGATGGTGCATACAAAGGAGTGCATACTATGCCTTAATATGATTAAATAGTGACATTCCCGTGCTATATTTCTGTACTAATTATTACTGTTCTCTTTGACAAAGATGATCAGAATCAACTGATATAACTATCACATACCTGAGTAATTTTTCAAAAAGTGGGGACAAGATGCAGTAACCTCACACCTCTGAATAGCTTGATCTCTTGTGCGAAGCTCTCTCAGAGAACTCTCTAGATCTCCACCAGATTCAGAGTTGAAAAAACAGTCGTAGACCTACATTTTTTCTTCCAATCCCTGACTCTTACTAATGTAACTGGCCCCTCAGAGCAGACTAGAATATTGTATCAAATCTCTGAATTTATTCGCTGTCAGACTTGACTAAAACATCATTTAAATTTTTATATTGAGATTTGTGCTATTTAGAAGTTTTGTAAAATAAGCATGTGTATGTAAACTTTTGTACGATTCAATATTGATCAGACTAATTTTTTATCGTCTATTTTTACAGTAAGGAATCAGTAAACTAATTAATAAAAAAAAATTCAATAATTTTGTAATGGTGTCTTCATGTCCTCTATCGTAAACCTAATTAGACTAACAACATGTTTGGTCTTTGAACGTAACTTTTAAACATTCTAACTATATATAACATACATTGTGAAATTCAAATTAATCACCACGAAGGTCAAATACAAGAAGATATGTGCTCTACCCACTTTCACTAGGTGACTTATCCTAAATAGAAAGTAACGAGCGACCTATAATGTCCTTATCGACTATAGTGAATAACAAGAACAGTTTCTGGTGTTATAATCTAATAGTTCATGAAGGGTCATTGTTGTAAAACTAATTGCTCAGTTTGAACCCTGAGTGTAATAAATGAGGGGGAGTTGCGTTGCACATAAGCTGTGAAGGGGTGACCTAGCTGTTTGTCTATCTCACACCACAGTAATCAGGTTAATAGAGGAGATCAACCACACCTTATCTATGCCACTGTGCATAGCTGTATCAGGAGAACGCTGACGGCAGACGTCAGTAGCTGGAGTGGTGCTAATTGCGGACGGTGGCGTTATAAGTATCTGCAGGTTAAGCAATGTAGGGAGAAATGACAGCACAATTTACAAAAGAGAATGCTGTACACTATCATAGGACACAGAATGACAGCGTACATATCGCAAGAAAAATGTAATGATGACCCACAGGGCCTACGCCGTTGAATCAACGTCAATTTTGCCCCACTTGAAATTGTGTCTCGCTACCGCGACCCACAACTTCAAGTGGGTCAAAATTGACGTTGATTTAACGTCGCGTGCCCAGTGGGTAAGACCAGCACCACCACCAGCATGGCCTTAGCTATGTTGGCATTCACGATTTGGCTGATGAGTGTAAACAATTGAGACATAAAGTTTGTTCTACGCGATTTTGTGCTCTGTTGCTCAGCCGGTCCTAATAATATAGACATGGGAACACAGGGCATATTGTCAGTATACTAGGAGTAATAATGTAAGTGAATAACAGCCGGGTAACAACAGTCTGGTGTGGTACTGTCGGAGTAGTTTTGGCACGCACCTAGTGCTCACACTGCAGGTCGGGGGGTAACTATACACAAACTGGTGCACCTGACTCCCTCCAGGTCCTTGGCGGAGGTCAGGTACCTGACCAACAAACACCGGACGTTCACCCGACTTTAGTCCAACATTTGGTTAACGTCTGGTGTTGATTGGGTGGTGGGAAGCAGGTCACCAGCTTCTACATCACAGTCAGTGTGGCTTCTCTCAAAGCCTCTAGTTTCTTCTTCTCTCCAGTCCTGGTCAGCTCAATCACCTGGTTTCGGTATAGGCAGCGTATACTGCACCACATTTACCATATTCTCTGCTTCGTTTCATTTCGCTTTTGCCGGATCAGTGTTGTCTAGGCCTTTGTTTTCCACCGTTAATTGTGCCTTAGACGGGTCTCCGTCTCGAGGCTGTCTCTGGAATAACATGGTGGCTTGACTATGCTTGGATATGTCCAATTTGGCGCAGACCTCACCGGTGTCTTGGTTTCCATCTGGGGCGGCGCAACTCTGGCAGCAATGATACCGCCATTCTCAGCTCCAACATGCAGTCGTTCTGTACAGCATCGGGAATACATGATAGAAAGGATACTGTACATGATTACATGCATACAAACCAGGATATTTTTCCTGTAGGCAATACGTCCTTCGTTTAGAAGGACGATAATGTGGCCTATGCAGGAGTCATCCCTGTAGCCAGCCCACAGACCAAGCGATCCGTATTATAAACAGGATGGTTTATTCTATGCATAATAAGGTTGGATAGATCGTGTCTAGAGCCCGTCAGTGTTGGCCCCCGCACCCCCACTGGCCAGGGGTGGAGGAGATATAGAGCGCCTTTGACTTCTGCCGTCTCGTTGTCTCCTGTACTGCTCCAGTTGCTGTAGTGCTATTCGGTGTGTAATGATGCTTGGCAACGATTCCAACTGTTTCTGAAAGACATAGAACCACAAACAAGCATTAGACACTGTGACATTTGGCTATACCAAACAATAGAATAACAAAGATAAATAAATAAGCATATCAAACTGTCACGGGCCAAAATAAAACTCTTTTCTAGCCTAAGAGGCACCATTTGACGGTTCATTTTTTGAGGGGGGGGGGGGGGTATTTTCGATTTTGTCAGATAGGTGCGATATGATACGCTGCTCTTTTAGATTCATATTTGTGAGATGGAAGCATACCTAATATTTAAAAAAAATATTGTCAAATGTAGCCTAATGCTTAACCCTTTAACTGCCAAATTATTCAATTTGAATTTTTACCCACTTGAAGTTGTGTCTCGCTGACGCGATCCACAACTTCAAGTGAGTGAAAATTATGCAGATGTGACATAATGGAGGTTAAATCTTTGCAAATCTTGCATGTCGATGTCACATTTTATCTTCAACATATTTAAAATGTTGTACTCAATGTGCTAATAAAAAAATGAAAACCCGCATATATGCGGCACTGGCGGTTAAAGGGTTAGGCCTACGGGTTAGAATGTGTGGGCGATACCCCAGACATAAGAGCCCTTATACCCGCAGTCCTCAACTCGTGCCTGTCGACTGTGAATGTATAATGCCTTCATACACCATACAAAAACGCATTAAAACTACATTGTACAATTCCTTTGCTTTCCGATCTGCTTAGTACAAAAATTAGAAAAGATAAATACATCTAATGTCACCGACGTGCCAATAGGTAAGTACGATCGTGATACAAAAAAAACGGATAATAAAAATATTGAAAAATGGTAGAGTTTTGAGCGACTAAAAATGTATTTGAGCGCCTTCAAAAATGCACATAAATCCGGATCGTTCCAGCTCTTTTTATGCCGATCACTACAAGATTTAGAAGGATTTATCGTTTTTATAACATGCGACGCTGTGTTTTTTTTTGAGTAATTCGGTGCAAAAATGAGTGAGTTACGGCAATTTAAAAGTAACACTTGTGTATTATGACATGATATATACTATTTAAACTCAAACGCTATAATTATGTTGAATCGCTTAAAACGCACTACCGTGCACTACATTGAAATTGAAAACACATTGCACTAAAATTTCAAGTCAATTATCGGCCACAGGATAATAAGTTGAATGATCTTTTACAATTAATGAATGACAAGACTTTGAACGGAGTTCCAACTAAATAATAAGGGCAAACTATTGACTTACTATGCGCCGAGTCATGTATTTTTTATCATGTTCACACAATATTGTTTGACATAAAACTGCATACTAGTACATATAACTTAATAATAGTACACAGTGTTTGTTAAATATTGTTTGAATGTACGTTGAGTATGACAATAAACATTATTGTTATTCAAATCAAATCAAATCAAATCAAATTTATTACCATATTATGTCCGTACAGGATTCAGGGTATATACATTATTGGTGGTATATTATTATATATAATACATTGATGTACTCATACAGTGCTGACATTTTTAAAACGTATCAGAGTTAAACACATTTTATAGAAATGTCGCCAGCGCCAAAACCAGAGATAAAAAACTACATATTATTATGAATAGTATATAGGTAAAATACACTCTTTTACATATTTTTACATATATATCTATTATAGAATTTAGATCCTACCCCCTTGCGCCAGGAAATTTCATCAACCATCAGAATTATGATATTATACAATGCAATTATATTTCTTTACAGGTTCCTCCAGAAGCAGGGTTTATTCCAGGAATTTGTGAGGGGGCCGGGTACGGAGCGGCCTGGGTCCATGCCCGCGATACGCTCGCTTCCTGTTCCGCCTGCCATCACACTGATGGAAAGTGTGCGATAAGGGGGTTAAACCCCCTTCGCCAGGAAATTTCTAAATATAGACAGATAAATTATAGGGGTATATTTATAGTGATGGCACATTCGTACAGTTGACAAATTTGTGATTCAGATTTTTTTTTTTTCTGGGGGGGGGGGTCCGATCTCCCAGTAATCGTTGTCAAGCATATTATCCGATGGCATTCTGATATACCGTATTTGACGCCTTGTTGTATTAGCAAAATTGACGTTTAACCCTTTAACCGCCGGTGCCGCATATATTCGGGTTTTCATTTTTTATTGGCACGTTTGGTACCACCTTTCAAACATGTGACATCAATCAGCAATATTTGGAAACAGTTGACCTCCATTTTGTCAAATCTGAATAATTTTCACTCACTTGAAGTTGTGGATCGCGTCAGCGAGACACAACTTCAAATGGGTAAAAATTCAGATTGAATAATTTGGCGGTTATAGGGTTAAACATTATCAAACTCACAATGTAAAACTATGTGCGTTTGCAATGACTCTTTGAAAGTTTAGAAAACATCTGGAAACCCAATGCCTAACAATTCAAATTGTCTTTTTTTGTAATCGATTGGTTCAGATAAGAAAGCACGTAATGAATAAAATGACATAATCTTGTTTTGTGATATGTAATATCCATTACCCGGCCAACTGGCTGTCAATTATTCATTTCAATCCGCTAATGGGCATTGATGTGCTTTACCTATCACAAAAATAACGCTCTACTTTTTGTCTGATTGTTCGTGACTGTTTGGATGGTGTCAATGCATGTTATAACCACTGACGTATTACCATGCGGCAATTGGAAACGAAATATTGACACAGTGTAGGGGTACCGCTGGGTCATCTTCGCCGACAACGGCCCAGCATTGACCTGACGTTAAGTCAATATTGCGTGTCTGCTCGGGAGGTGCCATCACTACAGCACATAGAGCTATCCCTTTAACCATTTAAGTCCTCACGATGCATAAAAGCCTCATTTTAAATCCCTGAAAACAGACTTAATTTTCGAATACGACTAGGGGTTTTAGTAAGACAATTTTCATGAAACTGTTTTACCAATACATGACAATTTTAGCTAATTTATCACCCACTTTAAGTCATGTTTATCCACTACAAGTCGAGAATTGCGACAGCAATTCGCGGCTTGTAGTGGATGAAGATGACAATGATAAATTCAGGCCTGAAAGGGTTAAGCTTCGATCTCCACTATGGCAGTCTATCTCTGTTTTGTTACCACTTGTCCACAATTAAAAAAATAAACTGTGTCTTATATTATTGCTCCTGCCCCTTTTGCGGCTAATTAAATCAACATATTTTTAGTTACTTGAAGGTGTGGATCACAGTAGCGAGAAAATTCAAATGTGTAAAAAGTTTTTTTTATAGTTCTGAGCTCTAAAGGTTAACCCGTCATGTCTGCAGGAAAACATACTATAAAATTTGGAAATGTCACCAAATCATTAAAATACATCAATTGTTATATTTTACATGAAGCATAAAATTAGTGATTATACATTAACCATTTAACCGCCGGTGCCGTCCATATTCGTTTTTTACATTTTTTATAGCACATTGCATATCAGCTTTTAAACATGTTAAAGATAAAAAGTGACATTAATCAGCAAGATTTGCAATTTGTTGACCTCCATTTTGTCAAATCTAAATAATTTTCACTCACTTGAAGTTGTGGATCGCGTCAGCGAGACACAACTTCAAGTGGGTGAAAATTCCAATTGGATGAAAACAGGCTTTATTTTCCTACAACTATAGGAGTTTAGAATGAAAATTTCCATGGAACTGGTTTACAATACATGACAATCTTCTTGAATTTCTCACCCGCTTCAAATCATCTTCATTCACTACAAGTCGAGAAATGCGACAGCAATTTGCGACTTGTAGTGGATGAAAATGACAAGGGTAACATCAGGCTTGAAAGGGTTATGTTCACTGATTGAAGACAGGTATGTAATGCAGAATTGTAATCAAGCAAATATAAGACATATTGTGGATCAAATGTTGTTTTGATGCTGGCCCGACGGCGGGCCAGCATCAAAACAACATTGGATCAATGTCTCGTGTTTGCTGTGATCCTATGGATTTGAAATCTTAATGCCACAACAGGGGGACGAGCCCGCGAGCTCCGGCGTGACAGGTAGGCAGCGCTAACACAACACCAGGGCTCCGCCACAGAGCGACCTGTTAACCCTTTAACCACCGGTGCCGCATATATTAGGGTTTTCATTTTTTATTAGCACATTAAGTACCACATTTTAAATATGTTAAAGATAAAATGTGACATCAACCAGCAAGATTTGAACAGAGTTGACATCCATTTTGTTAAGTGGGTGACTATTCAAAATGAATAATTTGGCGGTTAAAGGGTTTTAATAAGTTTCTTACGTTGTGATTACGCATATCGACACGAGTGTACCACTTGAAGTACAGCATGAATTTATTCATAATAATAAAACTAGTTACCTGCAAGTTTCCTAGTGCAGATTCGATGGAGTCCACTCGCTGTTCAACACCGAGCTGCCGCTGATTCATGTCCATGATAATCTCAAACATGTTTGTCTGCGTCTACAATGAGTGATATGGGTATGGTAAGGGTACGGGGGGAACACAGGAAGATAATCAATCAGAAGGAGAGCTGGAAACACTCATTGTTAGATTTAACTATATCAGTGAGCTATAGATTGACATGCAAACATATATGGTAAACCATAACTCCAATTATAGACAAATAATTATGTATGTTGTTCCGAAGAGCTTTTTATAACTTGTTGAGTTATAAGATGAAACACCACTTAATTTTTATATTCTCAACTAAAAGCTACATAAATGTTTTATTTTGTATATTAAAATAATGCATACAAAATTCCTCTGTGTGTAACGTATAAACATCCAATATATATTTCAGTTGCACATTTCAAATAATCAAAGGTATATTCTAAGGCTATGTCACAGTAAATAAAAAAAACATCTCACAACAATTCTACACTGCTTAATATAACTAAAATGCAAATTAAAAGAAAAACGGAGAACAATTATATGAGGCAGAGATCATGTTGAATAGAGGTTCCACTGTAAAATATATTTTCCATTGGTGGATTAGTGTTATCAACGTTCATCCAGCATTTAACTAACACTAAGATAATGCTTGAGGCTTATCGTTCAGTTGGATGTGATTAAAAGCAAAAGCAAAATATCATATATATGGATTCTCACTGGCTCACAGCATAGTCCAACTTACGGTAGGGAACGTGAAAAATTTTGGACAGATATAGGCTAAATTGGGCCGGGAGAACCCCTTATGATGAGATGATGATCAGATGACAATGTCCGTCAGACACAGGATTCGAGCTACAAAGCATGGTGGTCTCAGGTCAAGCAAGCTACTTTCCTGTGATGGAGGCTCCCCCACAATATTGTTTTGTGACAAATGGATAAGAAATAAGTTACATACCGCGAGTGGGAAACGAACCCCAAACTCGTGAAGGGCAGTAACGCTAACCACTATACATGGGCTCATATTTTTGTACAAGTCACGATATATCGTGGGCGTCGGCTTGGTCGAGATGGCCATCTCGATCAATCCGACGCCCACGATATATCGTAACTTGTACGAGAATATGGGCCCTCATATAATGTGCGGTGGATGAGTGATAGAATAAGGAGTTTTATATCTTGCATCCATGCATACAGGCGACATTCGACACACACACACCTCAACTATTAACCCTGTACCTGCTAGTGACGCATACAGACGTCATCTCACGTATTTTGAATGACACAAAATCTATAGAAAAAGCTACTGTCCATTAACCCTTTCAGCGCGGGGGTCGATCCCCTCACTGATAGAATTTAAAATGTATAATAGCCGTGGACCCATGACATAGGTATTCAAATGAAGCGGAATGATCCAACTAAATCGTTAATGATGATTTCAAATTGAAAGATACACCTTTCCTCTCTATGGTTCGTATACAAATATTACAGCGTTACATGGTTTAAAATCAGGAAGTTTGTAGGTTGAATTTGATGAGATTCTACGGTAGTTAAAGGGTTAAACAGGCCTTAAAATAGAGGATACCCGCACCACCACAGCTAGCCATCTATTCACAGCAACATTCGAATCAGGTTCCAATTCTATCAGCAATCAATACCGGTAAATATCTAATAAGTTTTGGATAAACTAAATGAAATATGAGTTTTAAAATTTGCGTTTACACAATATTTTTATGTATTGAAAATATGTAATCGATATCTGATACCGCGAGGTAATCAAATAAGGTTTTATTATCGATCAATCCCTAAAAAATAGGATGATCATAATACCATAACAATTGGTGGAAGGGACCTTTGAAGGAAAATAAGTTGTGTGTGTTAGAATGAAGGTGGAACGTTAATGGTAATGCTAGTTACTGGTTACATGAGTGTGGTTATTAAGGTTATGTATAGCATTCATTTTGTATTTTGTTAGGTACATCAATAGCCAACCCTCGGAGTTGAAGTGTCCGCCACTCATATGAGTGGGAGGTCGTACACATCAATTCAGAGGGGAGAAATTTAATCCTTTAAATGTTAAATTTTATAATTTAAAATTTCACTCACTTGAAGTTGTGTCTCGCTACCGCGAGCCACAACTTCAAGTGAGTGAAAATTACCCACATGTGTTTAATTTTATAGACCAAATATTTGCAATCTTGTTTAAACGCAATAGCAGTGATGTGATCGTCTGATAAAACTAATTAAAAGCGACTATAGTCGAGCTTAGCGCTTCAAGGGTTAATATCAAAAAATAACAGCCGTGACAGTACCGCAGATAATAGTAGGTTATATTTATTCATTTTGCTATATATATTTTCCTGAAAATAAAACCGAATCAATTTATATTCCGCTTTTAAGGCCATGTTTGTAATTATACAATTTCGATTATAATGCCCATATATTGTTAAAAGTAGTACTTTTGATTAAAGGTGGCGAGCTTACAATAGACACTGAACTAAAAAATATGTAAATAAATACACCGTTATACTTAGGCAAAATAATAAATAAAATGTGCGTAATATAAGGCTATGGAAGGAAATTGTACCACACAATCCACACAAAAAAAATCTAGTCTTATAAATATACAACAATAATTATCAGTTATAACACCGCAAGAAAAATGTCTTCTTTGGAAAATAAGACACTGGCGATTGACAGGCTGCTGCTTTATGATACTGGGACGTTGGCGTAATTGTCTAGATAATTCAAATGTGAACTAGATGGTGCTGTTATGGTGCGAGCTGGCCAAAACCCTGCACTCATTTCACCAAGATTCAAATCATTCAAAGCTTGTACAATACATAAAGTTAGATATATAATGGATCATTGTTATGTATGTGACAGTATGAAAAATGGTAAGATGATCAAACCAACGGCATGCTTACCAAGAGGTTTGGTTTTTATGTGGCCTTCAAGCCGAAATTGAGGCTTTTGGTTGCATATTTTCCAAAACATAATATAAATAGAATTCGTCCCCGTTTCTGATGTATACCACTTGCCTTTTGCCACATGTCTTATTTTCCTTGCGAATACCAAACTGCCAACCATGTTAAGCCTATAATACATAGCCACAGCTCCATGCACATGCGCGCCATTTCTGCATGCACGTGCATACGCTGTCTTGCGTAGAATTGGGGTCACCATAGCAACAATTTTTTTCACGTGACAGCATCCAGCGCATGCGCAAGACACATTTTCTTTACCAAGAAATAACATCCCTACCCATTTTTATTTCATTTTTGATGCCAAGATCAAACGATTCAAATAAGCTTCGCCAATAAAAGACTCTGCGAAGTACGTTGCAATCAAAGTTATTATTCTTTTCCCTCCCCCATTGGTTGAACCAGGCAAAATAGAAAACCAAACCTGTTGGAAAACCGCGGTCGGCTTCGAGCAAAACACGCTCGAAACTGAATCCAAGGCAGAGTGCGTTAAATGCTACAAAAAGCAAAAGTCACATGAAAAAACTATAGTGATTAACTGTTGGAATGACAAAAAACTGTGGTCACCAGGAGTGACTGTTAGTGACTAGTGGACTTGATGTTGGCCCTGTACTCCAGGTGAGGCCATGGCTACAGCAACCACAGTCAACTCGCTGTCTGGTGACGATGCCTCATTTATATAATAAGCAGTTAGTTTTAATGTGTGTAGAAATAGCAAACAAACTAGAACTAAGATAGTGAGCAGTAATATGGTGGTCACTGTGAGCACACACACCACGTGTCATCATCCACAAGAACTGTGGCAAACTGTCAACTAATGTTACAGCGCTATCAATCTGATCGTGTACGTGGGGGGGCTTATACATCAACATGTGGCATTTACAGCAATGTACATATAGCTGGATCCAGGAGGGCTGAGTGTCCGGGCGGCGAGACACGACACCGGAAACATTCAGCAAATCCCGCTGACGCCGCAATCCCAGCAAACACGAGGCGTTCACCCAATGTTGGCACAATGTCGGCTCACCGTTTGTGACGTCGCCCCAACATTGAATTAATAGGGTGTCAATGTCTCGTGTGCGCTGGAAATGCCACCCTAAATGCTGGTAAAATGTGCCAACATTCAGGCAGCACAGGTAATACAGAAAAAAACGAGAGACATAGACTCAATGCTGGGTTAATGTTGGGCCAGAGTCGTAGACGCTGGACCAACATTAACCCAGCATTGAATCAACGTTTTAACTAAATGTGTCTGCTTAGCTGGGGAATTGCTTAGTGCTTGCTGCATGTCATGTCTCACTTAAAACAAATGGAATTAATATTTATCCAGATCCAGCTCTTATGACAATAATAACAATAAACACTTTTATCTGAATAATTTACACAACCAGAAGCAACAGGCAATAATACTGCGATACTTTGCCACCAATAACATCATGCTTTACAATGAACACGTGTTCTCAATCCGTAGACCTATTTAAATACTACAATTGCAGTTATAAACAAAATTACTGAAACATAGCTTACAAAGGCTTGAAAGTCAAGTCACAGAAAAATAAAATAAATACATCGAGATGAGATGTTATTAAAATAATATGGATGAGTCGAGGATAAGAGGAATAGCTTGAAGCTTGAGCATAAGAGACGGCTTTATGACGTTTATAACTTGGCTCAAGTTCTCATGCAGGACCAAGTAAATAAGGCTGGCTTTCAATGAGAAGGAGGGAGAAGCATGATTGACTATTGCAACCATTCTTCTAAAACTGTATCAGTTGGATATGTTTGTTTTTTAAAGGTAGAAGAGAAGCATGTTTATTTGCATTCTATTCACTTGGAATGGCACTAGGGTAGCAATTACTAATGGATTTTAAAACTAAAACCCCGTGCTATTAAATGAAAAAAATCTCATCCCAAACACATGTAAAGTCGGTTACAATGTAACTCTTTGGATAGATCGCCAACAGGCAATATATATCAATATATAAAAAAATGACAATGTATCAAAATCGCTTCAAATGAGCAAAAGTGAACAGTCGTCTGTCGAAATACATTGGCCATAATTAATACAGTGAGATTGCATAACTGAAATAACAGAAAAAAACAAAGGAAAGTGGTGGAAAGCAATGTGGATGCAAAGTAAAAACTGTGAGCTAAAATTAAAGAGTAACATCGTGCATAAAGATGCCTTTATATATAAAAACCGGTTATATTTTTAAAAAGGGATATTTTCTCTGTTTGGCACCTGAAATCACGTGCTCAGAAAAAAACAGAATACGTCACCTTGGATATGAAAGGGTGCATCTGCCACTTATAGTGGCAGATGCACCCTTTCATATCCAAGGTGACGATTATGTCTGTCAATCATCGGATTACAGCTGGGTGAACATATTTAGCGTTGGGGTGAACATATTTAGCGTT
This sequence comes from Flabesymbios commensalis, assembly GCA_964017125.1. Lineage (NCBI taxonomy): Eukaryota > Metazoa > Annelida > Polychaeta > Terebellida > Flabelligeridae > Flabesymbios > Flabesymbios commensalis. The sequence goes on from OZ024908.1 coordinate 30,125,113, forward strand.
GGGGTGAACTTATTTAGCGTTGGCCAAATAGTGAATCAAATTTAGCCAGCATATCGTGTGGAAAATGATGAAACAAGAGAGGTTGTTGTTGTAAGTGCCATGTTGAGTGCTGAATTAAATCACAGTCAAACCAGAGTATGAGGATGAGAATTGGTGAGATGTGAGTGGTGAGGTATGGTGTAATGACTGGGCGGGGTCCGGCATGTACACAGTCTTACCTTGGCCATGTCCACCAGAGTGTTAGCGTTATCATTCAGCTTCCTCTGATCCATCTTCACCTTACGTAGACTAAAAAACAACAACTAAATGAGCAATCGTGTAAAAAAAAGGTGGATTCAACTAGGAATAATCTCATTGTTCAAAATACGTTGGCCATAAACTAGGTGTTAATACAGTGGGATTACATAACATATTATAATTGAAATAATCTCATTGAAAAACAAATATGCATGTACATGATCGTGGAATGAGGGTTATAGTACACTAAATCACTATACATGCTATATGTGCATTGTTAATTAGCTCCCAACAAAACTTTTAATAATGCAATTTGTCTTCAAGTTTAGAATTAATCGGTAACATCTGCCTTGGAACTACGGTAGAAAAGATAGTCCACGATCACATATTTATAACATACAATCACTTTACTTGATGAAAATGCGTTCGAAATCTGAGTTTGCTTCGGTGGTAACAAGGGCTATTGAAAGCTGCCCACCTAACCAGTTAACGTGGGCAAAGTATATTTTATTGAGGTACTCATGCCATTGGGGGGCAAGTAGACAATTTGCAAGATGGGGATAGCTGCAAAGCTAACGACATATGGACAACACAACCAAGCGGCAAAGTTGAGGTTTCTCTGGGGATTCGCTAAAAGCTTTTGTGTCTTTAACATGCTAGATCGGCTGTGGCAGGGGCGGCACACTTTTGAAGTTGGGCTAATCTGTACTCAATCTAAAGACCGGGGTATGAAGTCCTCTACCAAACGAAAACATCAAATGGACGTTTTTATGACGAAAAACAAGCGATATAATATTTTTGCCAATCAACAAATTGCCAGCAGAGAAAATTTGTGTACACTTCAATCCGCTCGGATGTGTTTCCCGATAAGAGTATATCGTGCGGGACATTCGTGAAATGTCTACCCTGTATTCCATCCAAGCACCTTATACAGCATCTTCCTCCGCAAGGCCCGCTACTCCCGACGTCGCACTGCGACGTCGGGAGTAGCGGGCCTTGCGGGGGAAGATGTTTATACAGCTACATATCAACAATCATAGTAATCTGCCAGCAAACAGTGTGTATTAGTCATATCCGGATCTTGTATTAACCCTTTGCCTGCTGATCACGACCATAGTCGTGTTTAATCCGTTTTATTAGCCGGTCAAATCACTTTATTGAGAATGAAATGACGGTTTAAACATCAATAATTGTTTGGTCTCGAATTAAACAAATATGAGCAATTTTCAGTCACTTAAAGTTGTGTGTCGCGGTAGCGAAGCACAACTTAAAGTGGCTGAAAATTTAAATTATTTAATTAAGTAGGATAAGGGATAATCACTGCAGTCCCTGGTAACTTGCATTGCATATTATCTAACTTACTTCAAAGCTAAGAAGATGTACTATGCAGTCTTTAAGGACTGGTATGGTGGCTTGCACCTTTTATATAACGGTATGTAGGTGGTAATAGTAGACTTAATCTTTTATAATGACAGATAGGTTTGATGACACAATACCCGGTATAAATATATATTATTACATTTGGTATTAAAACAGGTCCGTTAAATTAGGAAAGCACAGTTTGTGTGCCTTTAAATTTAGCAATTGAATACTTCATGGTAAATGCATGCTATGTGGAATATCATCAATCTCTTAATAATAAAATTGTATTTCCCAAACGTATAATTTGTCCTTGCATGAGACTACTCCAATGCCATAACCCAATAGTACAGTAGGATGTCATCAAGTAGACGATACTGCAATGTGAAGTACTCCCTCTACTCGTGGGAAATCAGGCTAGAAGGTAAAATATACATGTGTACGTCTCAAAAGAATCATTAAACAGAGAACGGTATTTGCCGTATTGGGCTTCAGTTGACTGACCTATGGAAAACATAGTAATATGTCTGTGCGTGCCTGCCACAGCTGCAAAACTACTAATTATGAATATTGTCCCAGATTTATTTATCCGTGTATTAGATAATATCTAGGTTATTTTCTCAATTTATAAAATATTTATGTATTTAACCCTTTTTATTTTAAAAATCGCATAAAAATTGTTTGATATCGATAGCTACATCACTCTGATCAAATCATATTTTAGCATTAAACAAATATGACCACAACCATTACTATAGACTACTACTACTTGCAAATATATTGTAAATATACTGCAGAATAATTTAATATGATCTGATGATGTAAGGTTGTGGAATGTGCTAAATAGTCGGTCTGTTTTTATTGGGATGTACAAGAAGGCATCTGTCCCACTGGACACACGACGTTATACCAGCGTTGATTCCACGTTGGCATAACGTCGTGTTCTCAGTGGGTAGTAAGTAATGATTAACGGGAGAAGGACACGCGCATTTCGAAAATGACATTCCGAATAAAAGAGAATCGTGAATCTTAGAAAAGTTAAATGGTAAGAATTGTTTGCAATCATGTACAATTGGCACAGTCCTGGTAAAGTGACATGTACAGTGTTGTGTTACTGTTAGCCAGTGTTATTAATGACGATCTTGGGGCAGATGATCATCAAATATTCAGTGTTCTGTTCATTACAAGCACTGAGATCACTGGTTCTAATGTATGTATTCAGGTGTGCAGCTATTTATGCATACAGCTGTCATTTGTAGAGGGATTATATACATGCTGAAATATCGCAAACACACACGCAGGCGGACCGCATAGTTTTAATAAGCGGTCATTAGGCCCGTCATCTGGAAGATAAAGTATATATATACGACTAAAAAAAAAATATTCTAGAACGGTCTGTCAACCATTTTGCCTGGATTATTTGTAGATATTTCACACGGTTTGCTACTGGGAGTATATATAAAAAAAGTAGAAGTAAATGCACATGCATAAATAGACGTGATAGTATAACCATAGATTCTCGCATATATCTATAAATACTATAGGATCACTGATTTTCTAATTGTTACTTAGTCATAAACATGCATTGAAAATATTTATTGTCCTGTATGTCTAAAGATATGATATGATATTTCCACAATAGGTCTACATGTATTATTGAAGAATTATAATACTGCGACCTGCAGAGATAGGTGTTTATACTAACTGTTGTAAAGTCTACTACAGTAGATTGTGTTACATCATAAAAATAGAAAAATAGAATACCAAAATTGTAGATTTAAAAAAAATAAAAATAAATGACCCAATCCCTACCCTGAGATGAAAGGAAATGAACGAGATAATAAATACCCGTTATCAGCTGCCGCAAGGGTCTAGATCACCGGCCGAAATTACTATTATAAAACACTGGGGTCTAATCAAGGAATATAGATTTCTAGGTCTAATTGATCGTGATTACTGGCAGAGTTTTTTTTTAAAAGAGATCACTGCATAGAAGTACATTTGGTAGAGATCACTGGCAAAATCACTAGGCTGGCCAAGATCACTGGCCGACATCACTTTTTTGGCCGAGATCCTTTTTAGTTTCAGCGGAATAGAAAGTAGGAACGCAAATCAATCAGTCAATGTTTCATCTTTCCTAACAAGCGGTATAATTATCTATTTCTGTTCATGTCACCGTTGTCAAGCTAGAAACTCACACAGACAAGTTGTTAAGGTAAAATGAAACATTGATGACAAACAAACAGCAACAAAATTGTCATCTTGGGTTTAAAGCGTCGTATATGTCACTCTGCATTATTATATGACGCTTTGGACCCAAGCAGATCACGAGAGTAATGCGTGCGTTATATGCCAGAATATAGCCTAAGCTTTGGCAGACACATTACATGTAAACATCAATATGTCTATAATCACCTGTGTATTGCTTGCAGGAATTTGCGCTGATGAGTTCGCACCTTTCGCGGGTTCACTTTCCTCACCAGCTTAGTGTATTTATATATTAACCACGTTTCTCGTAGAACGTTGGCCGCTGCATTTTTTAACTGAAGGAAAAAAGTAAACGTTGAAAACAAAAACACATATCATAACAAATGTAACATGTAACAAATCATAAATAATGATAATGGCATGACATCCGAAGTCGGGAATTATCGAATGACTTCAAAGGTCCTTTATAGTGCAGATATATATTAGAGAATCTGGTTAAGCAAACACAAAGAGTCTACAATTAGTCAACATCGGTGCTCAAGGGGTTAAGGCTTAACCCTTTAACCGCCAAATTATTCAATTTGAATTTTCACTCACTTGACGTGTCCACAACTCCAAGTGAGTGAAAATTATTCATATTTGACAAAATGGAGGTTAATCATTTTCAAATCTTGCTGATTTATGTCACATTTTATGTTTAACACTTATAAAATTTGGTACTTAATATGATAGTAAAAAAATGAAAAACCTAATATAATCGGGACCGGCGGTTATTGCGCACGTAATGTAAATGTACGTACTCGTTTTGTAAGTTGTGTGTCCATCATAAAATTATGTACATGTTTTTCCGCTCTTGTCAGCTCCATTTTCCTGGCTAAGACGGCTACCACAAGCGCCGTGCAACCAGCGCCCTGCAAATAACACACATTAATATACATACACCCATGTCTAACTGATTGTTATGAAAACACCGTGTGTACATGTAATATATTTTTACATAACTACCCCATAACTACAAGTGTTGTTTATTCATCGCACTGTACGGAAATGCGTTTAATGTGTTCACAAAGAAAGGACAATATCACAAACTAAATACAAATAATACAATAAATAATAAATAAATAATATAATAAATACTAAAATTAAATTTCGTAGGATATGGCAAGCAATTATTGTTATTTACTGTGAGCAGAACGTACAACACGTACATAACCACGTAATTGCAAATTAAGGATAACTATAAATCGAAATATTACAAGGGCATTGCTTTCCAGCCTTAACCTGTTAAACAGAATGGCGAAGGGAAAAACAAGTTCTCTGAAATTCGAACCTGCAGCACTCAAACAGCGCGTTACTAATTCCCTTCCCATTTTTTTGCTAACCCTAAATAAAATGCGTAGTGATTGTGATTGTCAGTCAAGTCACATGAATGACGTGACACGGGACATGGTCCAAATGAGCTGAGTATGTATTCAGTGACTGTGATCAGCAGATCGATTGGCCCCAGTTCATCAGCAATCAAAGCAAACACCACACGTTCAAGCAATGACAGTTTGATGTTGGCCAGCGTCTCGTGTTTGCTGGGACTCACAGGATCCTGCAGATCAGGTCAGATGGTGCGGTAATTAGTCGTGTACCCCCTGGCGACTTGCCGAGTAATCACTTGTGCCGGAAGTGACGGAAGGCAGGTGAGATTCATTATGGACTTTATGAAAACCTGGCTGACGGCTGAGGTCACTGATCTGTGGCTGAGGTGCTGGGTCATGGATGGAGAGTCCTCGTGCTGAGGCGGTACATCCGGTAAGATGTCTGGATAGCGAGGTCAAGGCTAGGTGTCAGCCATATCCATGCCTGAAACCCTTTACCTACCGGTGACCATGGATGCAGTCTCTGCCCTACGGCTCGTAGTTGTTATTAACCCTTTCAAGTCGGAATTTACTATTGTCATCTTCATCCACTACAAGCCGCGAATTGCTGCCGCAATACTCAATTGTAGAGGATGAAGATAATTTAAAGTAAAGAAAATTGCCATGTATTATTAAACCAGTTTCAAGGAAATTTCCATTCTAAAACCCTTGATTGTAGGGAAATTAAGTCTGTTTTCAGGGATGTAAAAGTATGTTTTAATGCATCGTGAAGACTTAAAGGGTTAATTAGACAATAGTTATTTTGTTATCTGCTCAGCTTGCTTAGCTCTGGCTGCGATGTAGCCAAGAGTGTATGTGCACAAATGTGGCCTGAAACCACTATCATTCATTCATTCGTTATTGATGACGTTTTATACTCGCTGGACATAAAAAATTCAAGACATTTTGTGTAAAATTAGACCTGTTTGTTAATGCGAAACATTTTTATTCGCATATCTGCTTCACAAGCAGGTGGATGGTCAATAAAATGTGGTTCAATGTTAGTCAAATTCATGTAGAACAGAGCCCAGCGCTAAACGCCTTCTCTTCCATCCATTTCAAGTAATCTTCAACCACTACAAGTCGAGAATTGCGACAGCAATTCGCGGCTTGCAGTGGATGAAGATGACAATGGTAATATAAATTTAGGCTTGAACATGTTGAAAGAGTAAATGTAAAGTTTATGGTCCAGGTGCCGGTGACGTCCATACAATAGCCCTGTGTATAAACAGCAACGACGAATATCAATCTAATGATGGTTTAATACTGGGCTATCGTCGTCGACGTTGGCCCCACCATTGTCTGCCATTCTGGACGACGTATTCTCCTGATCTGTGCTGCTGAACTTTTTTCCAGTCTTATTATCACTATGGGGATATCTCCCCTTGAGTATCAGTACATACGTACATTCATTGGCCTGATATTTTATCCACCATGCATTTCAGTGCTTGAAATTATCCCAGTTTGTCTGGTTACATGTTTATAGAAAGAATATCACATTTAAACATGAATTATTTTTAAATATTCCTGAAATACACACACCGCCATTCGACGGCAACGCCCGTAATCTCTAGGCATACCCTGCATGGGCAGAGTCACCAGTGTCCGAAAAGTATTAAAAAAAAATATTATTATATTTGCTCAAATTGCACGCAATATGTATCCACTCAACTTCTCAACTTATTTGACACATAAAAAATATTTAACCCTTTCAAGCCTGAATTTACCATTGTCATCTTCATCCACTACAAGCCGCGAATTGCTGCCGCAATTCTCGATTTGTAGCGGATGAAGATGATTTGAAGCGGTTTTCAAAAAATTGCCATGTATCTGTATATTGGTAAACCAGTTTCATGGAAATATTCTTCCTGGAACCCTTGGTTGTAGGAAAATTAGGTCTGTTTACAGGGATGTAAATTATGCTTTAATGCATCGTGGGGGCTTAAAGTATTATGAAGTACATGTACATGTATTAGATTTGAGGAGTTGCTATAAACACATTCATTAGGATTTCTAAATAGCAAAGAAGCTAGTACAATGGATCTCAAGTTAACTGTACTGCTGGGACTGCATAATGCTTAGTTTATGTCGTTAATCATCTTACTAGTATTAAAAAACAAAACTATTTCTCGTCATTTGAAGCTGGAAATTGCGTTAGCAATTCCAGCTTCAAATGAATGAGAAATAATCAAAGCAAATGATCAGGACAATAATTTTGCTGAGTGATTCTATATATTGTTACTGACCATGACACCCGTCGTGACGGCGATGCCGCGCCCGCAGTACGTGTTGGGCACGATGTCCCCGTAACCAATAGACAGGAAAGTGATTGAGATCATCCACATGGAATTCAACAAGTTCTTGTGTTTCACGTCATGATAACTGGAACACAAAAAACAACAATCAAATAAGCGTTATTACAATGGTTATTTTGGCCAGAGATATGGCAATTACTCTTTAGGCATCAGCCAATGTTTGTCTGAGATTCTAATGTCATCACGTGGCGCGTCCGTCCATCTGTTTGTCCGCCATTATTGGGGCCATAACTTGGTCTGAGTTACTGTGAAGCTAACCATATCTAAACCGTCATTGAGCTCACATTTGACCTTTCTATGACTTTTTCGATCAGCATTTTTTTCATCTTTTTAATTTCCAATTTCTTTTTGACATTTCTAAAGCCATAGTTTTAAAAAATGTAAATCCCAACTCCAAAATGTCAATTCAAAAATGTATTATACAAAAAAAAAATATTTATAGGATAGCAATTTGTAGCCCAGTTGGATCAGAGCGGGGTTACCGGGTTCGAATCCCACTGAGGCCGATATTTGTCCTCTGTGCACACATATGCAGTGACCCAAACTGTTCTAAATGCAACCCAAAATATTACAACATTTAAAGCAGCAGTCTGATATTTTTTAAATATTTTAAAATTAGGCATATGAATTATTTTTAAAACACACTTGTTATAGTTATAGCAGATTAACGTAGGGTTGTTCATTTGAGTTTGCTGTTTATCAGCAATATCGATACAGCCAAGAATACATTACATAAATGTATTCTTGATACAGCCTACATACAGTGGAAGTGATCAAGCTTGATACCTACACAGAAATCATAACGTTGATAAAACGTGGCTTCATAACTAAGCAAAATGGTTAATATAAGAAATATGTTGTTCGTACTCCGAGTGAGGCTTAACATTTTATCAGTCCCGATTTTAATTAAGTTATAAATAGAACTCGCCTTCTTTTTACATCTTAGAACAAATAGCTAGGAACATCCAAGTCCTGGTGCAAATGGTTATTTTGTGATGCTCGCGTAGAATGAAAATCTCTGTGCACTGTATGCAGAGCTGTCAGCCGATGTCATAAATGGGGCATGAAACGCCGCAGGAATTGATCATGTCGACTTGGTAAATATTTGTCTGCTCAAAGCGAGTAACATGTAACGTTAGTGTGTTATGACGAACTGGTCGGATGTGTTTGGCTATTCGCAATGGAAAATATGTATCCTGCAGTGTCACCCAACACAATTATGTTTAGCTCTTTCAACCCTGAATTTATCATTGAAATATTTCAAGTTTTATGAGGAAATTTGCAAAAGTGATGCATTTCAGCGCGGGGACCCTCTTTAGACGTCAGATTCTGACGTCTAAAGACGTCCCCGCACTGAAAGAATTAAAAATATATAATGGACATACATGTAGACCCATAACATACATGTAGGAATTCAAATGAAGCAGAAAGAGCTGACCAACCCTTTGGTTTCCACGGTTTAGACATACATATATCAGCTTTGTCAGGGTTAAAAGGGTTCAAAGACAAATGTTATTGGCTGCTGCATAAATATTTTAAATATTCTCTCCCTCATATTCTCCAAAAGTTTCAACCGACAACGTATATTTAGAATGATGAAACAAATATTGGATAAGCAGAATGAGAATCATTTGAATGCTAGATGTTATTCTGCTTGCACCCCAGCAAACACAAAACATTTATATAACATTTGTACAACGTCGTCCCAACGTCTTCGACGTTGGTCCAACATTGTACAAATGTTATACAAATGTTTTGTGCTTACTGGGACAAGACACATAGATCAAAGTATATTATCTGGACGGTCCCTGATTTGGTGAATCTATATTGTACATGAACCCTGATTTCTCCTGGGTGTATGCCTCGGTTACTTTTCCATTATACATGACCTTCAAATGATATGTTAACGGAAAACGCGGACGATATAAAAAGTTATAGTGATTTGATTGATTGTGAGGCTAGGATGTAAAGTAAATGTGGATCCATTTGTCGTGGATTGCCTGCTGTCCAGGACGCTAAGATTATTTGGATGGGGTTAGCTAGAGACGTCCCAACAGTGCCACATGCTGGATCAAATCCATGGTTTCAGATCACATTACATCAGCACAAATTGACTTCGTTTAGCTATTCATGTTACAAATCATGAGAGGCCTAACCTTGCTATTCGAAAATAAATTGTATTCAGATAGAATACATTATCAAATTATATGGCTCACATTTTGTCAGTCAGGACTGCACCTTTGTTAGAATGTGAGATTGGCGACTACCTGCGATCCGAATGAGTATAATCATGACTATATCTGTAGCTTAAGTGGTCAAAGTTAACGTCTGTTGTACGTCCTATTTACTACAACAAGAACTTCTGCATACTGTTATATTTATTTATCAACGGCAACTATAGCATCTATCACTTCTTTCATTAAAATAAAATGGCAACTTTGCACTATTGACAGATAAAATAGAAAAAAATATTTGATTCTTCAGATTTGTTGAGATCATGCCTGGAGTAAGGATGGTGGATCAATGGTTGGCGTTCTGGATGCCTGCCAGCCAGCGGTGTCCAGTAACCACTTTGACACCATATTCTCCTCCCATGGATGGATACCCACCGGTCTAGAAGATATTTGGAGTGATGAAAGAGGCAATGGTATACTCAGGTTACCGACCTCTTCCCATAATGAATAACACTGGCTCAGTGGGAAATTTAGAAGATTTATAAAGCCCACCCAGTGAAAACATGTATCCCAGCAACCGTCACGTTAGCCCAGGCCCATCGTCGCAGACGGTGGCCCAGCATTAAAACAGAATCGGGTTACCATCTCATGTTTGCTGGAGCGTAATGTGGTGGGCCAATTGATTGTATTCAGCTATTTGCTTTTGACCATTGAAATTCTCACAATGCATTAAAGCATCAATTTACATCCCTGAAAACACACTTAATTTCCCTACAACTAGGGGTTTTAAAATGAGAATTTCCATGAAACTGGTTTACTAATATATGGCAATTTTCTTTAATTTATTCACCAAATTCAAATCATCTTCATACACTACAAGTTGAGAATTGCGACAGCAATTCGCGGCTTGTAGTGGATGAAGATGACAATGGTAAATTCAGGCTTGGCTTTGTCGTGGTCAAATATATATCTACGGAGTCAACGCTGTGGCATTGACAATCATATTGATTATACGCCAAATCCTGAGAACAGTTTATGTCTGAACAAATGTGTCTCCAAGGATTAATCACAGTCAACGACCTATATTGGTGCACCTTGTCACAGAAACAATCATAGTGAAAATGCTATAGTGCATATCACAGAAACAACCAGATAACCTGTCGCACGCAATATGTTCGCTCCTCTAGATCAGTATGGCTTACTTGGCCATCATCATGCCCACCCCCGTATCGTGCTTGTTGGGCCTGTTGATTGCGATGCTGGGCCAGCATTCAAGCAACATTGTTTCAACGTCTTATGTTTACCAGAAGCGCCCCCCAGTAAGTTAATTACAATGTAAATGCCCATAAGCCATTGTCCACCCTCTGGGTCAAGGCGTATGCTTGTGCAAAATATGAAGTTGACCCATAAATGGCAATGTGGTCTGCATAATAATAACATCCATACATGTTCGTAGTATAAAAGGTAGTACTGCGCAGGCTACAGTGAATGTCACAGAAACAATATTACTGAGCAGTCACAATTATTTAATAAGCAGTATGCTATATATATATATTGCGTGTCACAGAAACAATAATACGCAGGCTATATTGCGTATCACAGAAACAATAATAGGCTATAGCATTTGCATATCGCAGAAAAAAACTTGCCTGATAATAGCGTACGCAAACGTGGTAAATCCCGTGAGCGTTCTATAGTGTACATTAACCCTTATCCTGCTAAGTCAACTTATTTAAATTTTCAACCACTTGAGGTTGTGTCTCGCTACCGCAATCCACAACCTCAAGTGGTTGAAAATTACTCATCTTTGTTTATTTGAGACCAAACAATTTCAGTGATTTGATCGACTATTAAAATTGGTTAAAAACGACAATAGTCGTGATCAGCAGGCAAAGGGTTAACCCTTTCAACCCGGACTTAACATTGTCACCTTCATCCGCTACAAGCCGCGAATTGCTGTTGCCATACTCGACTTGTAGTGGATGAAGGTGATTTGATGTGGGTGAAAAAGTAAAGAAATTTGCCATGTATTGGTAAACCAGTTTCATGGAAATTTTAATTCTAAAACCCTTGGTTGTAGGAAAATCAGGTCTGTTTTTCAGGGATGTAGAATGATGCTTAAATGCATCATGAAGGCTTAAAGGGCTAACACAGCCGGTGATTGTGAATAAATAGGCTGTGTGATCTGGTCACTGACGCTAACAACACAAATATAGTGAATAACGGGAAACAGAATGGTTTGATTATTATACGTTGCCTGTGATGATTCAGATAGATCCCCGATCAGGGACTGTGAGATCTGCTGCTATTGTAGATATCGATGATCTGAGGCATCAGCCGACAGTGAGGAATATGCGTTCGTGATTCTATTACCAGGGGGAAGATCTAGAGGATTTTTCATGATTTGGTCTAAGGCAGTGAAACTCTGTATCCATGGATAAGATGACTTGCTGCCCGGCGTTCAGCAGAAAAGTGGAAATTTGCCTTGTTTTTTCTTTTTTTAACACTGAATTTTGTTAGGCGTTGAAAAACTGTTATATTTAAATCAAGAGACCAATATTTTTTCATTTCGAAATCATCATAAATGTCTTAAGTTATTTTTTTCCGCTCCATTTGAATACCTACGTTATGGGTCTACGGCCATTATAAATATTTTTCTCCCTCAGTGTGGAAGCCGATTTTTGACGTCATATTCTGACGTCTGTGGACGTCAAAATCTGACTTCTAAAATCGATCCCTGCACTGAAAGGGCTAAATTTCAGTTCTAAAGACCCTTATCCTGCTAAGTTAATTTATTTAAATGTTCAGCCACTTGAAGTTGTGTCTCGCTACCGCGACCCACAACTTCAAGTGGCTGGAAATCACTCATATTTGTTTAATTTAAGCACAAATATTTGCAGATATTGATGTTTAGACGCATATTTCGTTCCCAATAACAGCGATTTTGTCGACTAATAATTTTTTTAAAAAACGACAATAGTCGTGATCAGCAGGACAAGGGTTAATCAATAATAATTCGATATTGTAGATATTTATTATCCGTAAACATATATTATCGTCACCTGAAGCTGGAAATTGCGTCAGAAATTCCAGCTTCAAATTAACGAAAAATAGCAACAAACAAATAAGCATCACAAGGGTTGAGAAGGAGGTCGAGGATCAGTATCAGCCCCTGATTACGTGTGAAAGGTAAAGGTGCAGGTTTATAGTCTGATATCAAGTCTGAAGACCTATCATCCGACTTTACATCTTACCCCCTGGTCACTGGACCTGTTCATTCGTGTGCAATTTCAACTCCACGGAGAGCATACAGTCCTGCAGCCGTTTCGGCGCATTGAACTTATCGTACACATTGCCATCTCTGTCCTACCAGGTACTCATTTTCACCTGAGTCAAGTGGAGCATTTGAGGGTGAAGTGCCTTGCCGAAGGACACAACATCTTAACAATGTCCCAAGATTGAGAGGGGAGAAACATGATATTTCTCTGAAAATTCTGCACCAAGCGGGATTCGAACCCGCACGGCAGGCAGCGACATCGGCAGAGCGCCACGCTCTAACCATTGCGCCATGTCCCTCTCGTGTGCTGATGGCGAGTCTGCGTGCAATTCAGAATGGGAACAATTATCTGGGGCATTGCTGCAATTTTTTTTGTAAATATCTCGAGAAAATTGCCATGCTGATAGATGGACATCGGGGACAGGGGTGAGATTTACCTGATAGCTCAGGCACATCTCTTTTGTTCAACCCTTTAAGTCCTAACGATGCATTAAAGCATCATTTCACATCCCTGAAAACAGACTTAATTTTCCTATAACTAAGGGTTTTAGGACGAAAATTTCCATGAAACTGGTTTACCAATACATGGCAATTTTCTAAAATTTTTAAACCATATCAAATCATCTTCATCCATTACAAGTCGAGAATTGCGACAGCAATTCGCGGCTTGTACTGGATGAAGATGACAATGGTAAATTCAGGCTTGAAAGGGTTAAGCATTCGTCTGGCGAGGTGGTTGGATTATAATTATGGCCTTGGCTATGTTGAGATGCGGAGATTGTCAGTGGATTGATTCAATTTTTTATCAACGTAAAGTTATTATTTAATATTATTGCTTATAGAAATACAAAACTGTTTATCTTTACAATGAATTTTAGCATAATAACAAACCATTTGGTTGAGTTTGGTCATCCCAATTCAAAGTATTACTTTATAATATCGAATTATTTAAAAAATCTAAATCCTCACTGCTACATAGTTCTTAAGCGTGTACCATAAGGAAACAAGAAGTGGTAACAAAAAATATAGCATATCGCAAAAAGCAAAGAAAATGCTAGCTGCATAAAATATCAGACACCGTTGTTCAACTTATGAATGTTTGACACTCATAGATAAATACCACACGGTACACCGCACCAGGTCTACAGTGCTTTCAGTTCTCTCACCAGATGCCGCTGTTTCTCTACCATGTTTGAGACACGACCAGCTGTGGTCCAGTGATACATGTAACGTTTGGTAAAAAGCTACAGCCTACAGCAGATGGTGATGTTATCCACAAATTTGGCACAAGCTATCGGAGCATAAACACAAAGAAGAATGTTATCTGGAAAAATCTTATTCATCAGATTGAGCAAACGTTTTGATATTGTTTTCCAGCAACGACACCAGCACTCGCCAACGCCACCTAATGTCAAGTACACGCAAAAAGATTTGGAGAGTAGGACTATGTTTATAAATCATACATTTTTATTGATCATAATAATGAGCATTATTAACTCAAGCAATAACACAAATTGACAAAAATGACATTATTCTTCAACAATTTTATCTGCATATCATCCACAACTTTTTCCTCGAATAGTATTCGAAGTCACGAAATTTCCAGAATTTTTCAGAATGATACAATTCCATGGTTTCCCCTGCAGGTACGAATATCAACGACTTCCTGTTTCTCCCTGACCATAGCACACTGAATAGCTATATTTGCATTGCATTGGCGACCAACATTAAATTATGAGAGTTTGAGACTTTGATATTAATATCAAAGTCTCAACCTCTCATAATTGAATGTTGATCACCAATGCAGTAGCTATGAGGGATATATATATATATTTAAGGATGTATCTTTGCGGACATTATTGATGAACTCAAATAAAAATTATTTTTAAACTTACCCAAAGTAAACTCTAAGATAATTACCCGGGCTATTCAATCAGAAAAAAAACGGTCTGAGAAAATATCGTGAAAATGCATGTAAATATTTGCAACATTAGAGCATTTGTGGCAAAATGTTGAAGAATAATATTACCCTTAGAGCACTGATTTCGACTACAGTAGATATTCTGTGTTAATATTAGCACATGTAAAACCCCTGATAACGAGCTGTTCAACTTAAAATATGCCTTCAATCTTGAAATAGGTCTACTGATATATATTGGGACTTAAAGTGCACAAATAACATACATTTTCAGTCACGTGAAGTTGTGTATCGCGGTAGCGAGACACAACTTCAAGTAACTGAAAATTTAAATTGAATAGCTCAGTGCTCCAAGGTTTACCAACAATAAACAATACTAAGCCAAAATGTCATAGTCATCAGATGCGAAGATAGCCTATGGTAAATGTTTATTTATTAACTGTTTTAAAGAAGTGCCGCAGTCATCTTGCAAAATAACCAGTTTAAAAAAGTAAGCAGGATAGGGTAAACCGCCAGAGAATGCAATGGTCTGAGAAAGTATCGTTCAGATCGGTTAAAATAGGGACTGTAAGGCTTTTACGTTGAGTTGTAAGATAATACTATGGCGGTCATCATATTGAATACAAGTATGCAAATTAGCCCATTTTCTAAATTAACTAGGGTAATCAGTCGGAGAATGGTCTGATCATTTCTCAGGGATATAGGATAAATATTGCCAAGTGTAAAGTGTTCACCTCGAATTGTGGAATAATAATAATAATATAACATTAACACAGCGTTGGGTCAACGTCTCGTGTTTTCTGGGCAAGAACAACATTTGAAAAGTCTTTTTTCGGCTGTGCCAATAATAATAATAATAATAATAATAATAATAATAATAATAATAATAATAATAATAATAATAATAATAATAATAATAATAATAATAATAATAATAATAATAATAATAATAATAATAATATTAATAATAATAATAATAATAATAATAATAATAATAATAATAATAATAATAATAATAATAATAATAATAATAATAATAATAATAATAATAATAATAATAATAATAATAATAATAATAATAATAATAATAATAATAATAATAATATTAATAATAATAATAATAATAATAATAATCTCTCCACCCACGTCAAGGTCTGGGGCTGAAGGAACATCACAGGGCTTAACATTTGCAGGCTAAACTGGGCCAAGAGAATCACTCTACCTCTCAGTCACAGAGGTTTCCCACAATGCTACATTGTTACGGGTGAGCGGAAACAAAACAAAGTGTTTCTTTGAAACCTGAATGCTAAAGCGGAAGACGAGCTCCGACTGAGGCAGGCAAATTGAACAAATACACTACACCACTACTTGCCCTACTTCACCCATGCCAAGTATAACCCATAAAGTCGACACCGAATATTCAAGCAAACGGGTATATTATTACAATTATATAACCTGATTACTGTTGATATTATCACTGATAATATCAAATAATTCAATACAAATCAACAGATTTATATTGCCTCATGAAATCCAAAAAATCGGTGAAAATGCTCACTTGGTTAGTCCTGGTGAGGCATCCAGGCAATATGTCAACTAGACAGTTGACCATTCAGAGAGATTCCCACATTGTGGATCTATTGAGCGGCGTAATGTAAGAATGTGGGGAGATGGAACAAAGACAGCATAGCCTTTTTCTTATGAGGGAAATACCTAGAGAAATGAAAGAGCCCTGTCAAAAACAGATCCCCAATAGACTATGATTAAATGTAGCTGCAGTCAGAAAAAGCCGATATTACCCTGGGACAAAATGTAGCAGCTTGGATGGAATGTGAGAGCGACCATGATACTGACACCCTTATGAAGCCATAGTGCCGACAATAACAACACCATAATAATGTTCCTTATAAATGACATTAATGCATATATTCATTATTAAATTTTTGTAAAAATCTGCTTAAAATATATGTTACTCATAAAGTTCATTTAAATAATATGTTAATATTGTTCATATTAGTAAAAAAAATATTTTCCCCTATTTGAATACAGCAATTACTATTTTTTCCACATAGATCACTCTAGTTAATAAATACAACTCTGAGAAAAACTGTGTAACTATTAGTTAATCTACTGAAAAATAATAATAGTATATTGGAGATAGCAGACAAGTCGTTATGATATTCTTCTTCAGCCAATCCAGTCCCTTGTAGTATCTGGTAGTTCTACACACTAATCCAGCTCACATCTTTGAAAGCTGCATTTTTAGTATTACTTGTCATTCATTTTAACCCTTTAAGCCCTCACGATGCATTGAAGCATCATTTTACATCATTGAAAACATACTTGATTTTTTCACAGCTAATGGTTTTAGAAGGCAACTTTCGATGAAATTGCTCTACGAATACATAGTAATTTTCTTCAATTTATCACCCACATGAAATCATCTTCATTCACTACGAGTCGAGAATTGCGGCAGCAATTCGCGGCTTGTAGTGGATGAAGATGACTATGGAAAATTCAGGATTGAAAGGGTTAAAGATGGAAAGCAATTTCCAGCTTGAAAAATGCACGCTAACAGACTTCAAAATTTACAATTTCGGCTTGACATTATAGTTTAACCATTCTCATAACTATACAATATGATACATGTAGGGTGTGGCTACGTCGTAGCCAGTGCTAAGTGACCAGATAATAAAAAGAACTGTCGTTTTGTACTCATTAGATTACAAATTTCCAGGATAAAATATGCATAATGTTATATACATGTAAGACCTAATTGCAAAGGTGAACTATTTTTGTGGGCATATATGCATCACTGGGAGGTAAGGAGTCAATGACAAGTCACGTCCGCTGAGCACTATGTTGTCTTAGTAAACTTGCAGATTCGACGTATACATTTTAGGCTAAGATAATCATGTAAACTTACATATCGTCCCCTTGGATATGAAAGGGTTTATCTGCCACTTTGTGATGTGGCAGATACACCCTTTCATATCCAAGGGGACGATATAATTATATCCAGAACGCACGACCATATTTGTTACTTTGAAACACAAGGGTATGCCTAAAATGGAGCAATATCCCTCAAGGAAGAAAAGTGTCGTCTGGGTTGATTAGCGCTGAAGAGTGTTGTTATTCACTTGGTGAAGACAGTCACACAGCGGACTAATTCTGTTTTCATCTTGTCTCTCCTGGTCGATGGATGGCTTAGTTCACGCCGCACCAGGACGTTGGCAATATGCCGGAACAACGCCCGCTGTATTGGTACAATACAATAACAGTATTTCGCCAGCGTTCTTCACAAATGAAGCTTGTCTCGAAAACACATTTTCACCGAATTGGCTGTTAGCGAAATGGACATGCCCAAACACTGGCAAGAATAATTCGGTCGGCCAAGCGACTGTCTGAGAGTTTGCTGTGTGGTTTTCTGTAAGTGGTGGCGAGTAGCGGGACACTCGGCAAAGTTGACGTTAGCGGTAGTGGCAAATCATGCGGATCAATGCGGATTAGGCCTATGGCATCCGGATATTCCACTAGAGTAGAAAGCTGGCTCAGGAGAAGCGCACTCTAAGTCGTACCGCCTTCACTCCCCCCTCGTCAGTCTTGTCTGGCAGCAGCCGAAGCCAGTTCACTTTTTTCTCATTCTCGTTAGATGTGGATTTTTTTCTAGGGGAATGATCGAGATGCCGGGGATCCAGCATGACATGCCGCTATGCAATCAAATCTGAATCTATAGTTTCAGATTGAATGCTCGGGTGACGAGTCAGTAAAACCTTAATGTATTTACCAGTTCACTGCCGTTGGTTTTTTCTGAAATTTATAAATCAAAGTGCGATGTTAAACCACTCACATGACGCCCACCTTAGCTCTGTCCCAAGTAGCCGAGACGTTGACCTAATTTTGTTGTGATGTTGGGCCAGCGTCGCAGACGATGGGCCAAAATTACAACAACATTAGTGAATGCCCCGTGTTTGCTGGGATAACCGTTATCTGATTAAAAGTTAGCTTCAAGTGAGTAAAATTATTTAGATTTGTTAAATTGGATGCAAAGTATTTAAAAGCTTCCTGATCCAAGTCAAGTTCCATCTTCAAAATGTATTATTTAAATCAATTGCTGGTAAAGTGTTTAGAATCGATTATAGTAGTGATTGCTACTATAATCTGAATTGACTCAGACTCAGACAAATTTATTCGATTTTCTACATCATACAAAGAAACAACAAAACAAAAAAAAATTGCAGAAAAGCAGGAGACTTCTACATAGACTTTAGGTCGCTAGCGTAGAAGCCACCTAAAAAAAATAATATATATATATATGTATAGAAATAATTGATGCCAGCTGTATTGCTTAGCACGGGTCCACGTGATTATATCGTGGGTTCGATCCGTTACATGTAGCTTTCAGACAAACAATAGCACAACTATAGTAACTTTCACATATTAAAACAAAAAATAAATATAGGTGAATGAATGAATGGCTTTAGGCCATTTTTGTGCACATACAGGGTAAACTGGGCCAGGATCAAGGAGGTTGTATAACCAGAATAATGGCCAGAATAACCACCTAAGGATGGTGAAATGAACCAGATAACAGTGCCTTCTAGACACAGGATTATTTAACCCTTTAACCGCCGGTGCCGCATATATTCGGGTTTTCCTTTTTATCAGCACATTAAGTACCACCTTTTAAAAATGCTAAAGATAAAATGTGACATCAATCAGCAAGATTTGAAAAGAGTTGATCTCCATTTTGTCAAATCTGAATAATTTTCACTCACTTGAAGTTGTGGATCGCGTCAGCGAGACACAACTTCATGTGGGTGCAAATTCAAATTGAATAATTTGGCGGTTAAAGGGTTAATCAAGGCCGGAGAAGAAATAGCTTCTTCTTTGAAACCTGAATACCTGTGCGATGTGGCCTTTCGGAAGAGAGAAAATAATTACAAGAAACACTATATGTCACTGCCATTCAAATGGCAGAGTTTAATGGTATAGGTCAGTGCGTTTGTTATCATCGCAAACAATTTGCCAGTTGACCTTTCAACATGATTAAATTGGAGTACTGTTATTTAATTAACCTTATTCCGCAAAACAGCAGCGTCTCAGAGACGAGATTGGTGTTTGATGCACAAAGATTACCAAAAAAAACAGCTAATAGCTAATGATTCAACTTCACGCAGACATCTATTAACCACATACACAAAATTATGTGCACAAAGAATAGCAAAAAGCTATAATTTATTTTTACTAGATTCCCCTTTTCCTGATAATTTACAATTGAACCAGAACACAGCGGCATCTTTAGAATCAAGTTATTTTATTTGCTCAGCGCAGCTCCAGCCACGACGTAGCCGGTGTTGAGCTGAGCAAATATCAAAAGAACTTTACCAGTCGGTAGATCGCGGAAAACAAGGCATTTATAATCGCGGAAAAACGCTGAGATTCATCAAGATCATTCTTTTAATCATTCTTTATTTCCAAGTAAACGGCATTTTAATTTAAAAGTATGGCATCAGCACATAATAAAAATAATGAAAGGCTTTCAAACTACCATAAATCTTTAAGTTTATTTTTTAAAATAATGCGTAGTTAGCCAGTGCTCATTATAATTCTCTGACAAAGATCATGTTTCCTGACAATTAATGATTTAAATGACATTAAAAGCGTTTTGAAATAGAGATTTTCATCAAAATTCAGCCCCACGCTCTGAACAGACGGGTGGGCAGGCCGATGGTTCAATTAATTAAAAAAAACGATTTTTGTGTGTTCTTTTAAGATGATCCTTATATTATTTTTTAGGCCTGTACAATTTCATATGTTGATAGCAGTCAATCTGTGCGATGTTAAGAGCAATTCTGAAAAAGAATCGCGTTCTTCTGTGATTTTTGTCGTGGTTTTCCCCGATGTACCAGACTGATCACTGTTGTGAGATTACAAACACACATCATAGCGACTGCGTGTGTAGGTAAAGAGTGAACGGCCTCGATGTTCAAAGCCGCCAGAAAGAAGCAGTCTGCAGAACAATAACTCCACACCACAAAGTGAAGCTTGAATAAACAGGTTAAAAAGCAGGCCACATGGTTAGCTAGAACAAGGAGAAAAATAACTGCTTCTATATTTTAGACATACAGTTCTGCTCCAGTAAACACGAGACATTGAATCAATGTTGGGCCAGCGTCGCAAGACATTGAAGCAGCATAGAGTCCAGCTGTTTTACATTTACTTGGGTGGTAATATAATAACAAAGATGTCCATAAGCTTAGAATAGTGTATACAATCTTCAGAGGAACTACAACACATAGTATTCTGACTGATCTAGAACAAAAGGTCCAGATGACACTGAAAATAAATGCCTTGAAAGGTTGGCTAAAACCTCCAGTTAGGTCAGACACACGGATCGAAATGCAAACAAATACACACAATCCTGTTTTCGGTGATTTTGGAAAGCTATGGCAATGCAGCTGCTCCTAGCAATAATCTGGAGACAATTTTTTTTACAAATACATAAGGGGGAGGGGTATTTTCCAAATAATACACGGTACGTCAGAGATATATACGGTATGTATAATATAAATTTCTTCTTGGGTCACGAATAACATACTTCCCGATACTATTTTTCATGCGCAATTGAAACCTCCTATTTGGTATTTCATGGACGTTCTCTGAGCGTCAGTTGTATTGGCAATGTGCCTGTAGACTGTGGAGATTAGATTGGTTATTGGAGAATGGCAGATGATTTTAGTTCTCTCAATAAATGGCGAGCAATAAATATTTCCCGTTTTTTCTATTTATTTATTTCGCTCAGTAAGACTGACTGACAACCTTTCCCAATAAGTTCCAGAGAGTGTATGGGACAAAGCTTATTTACTGACGCAACATGAAATTAGACTTAAGGGAATATTTCGTGTAACGTTATACATGCTACTATAAATGCATGGCAACCAGATAATATTAATGCTAAGGGCAGACTGGGATGACTTAGCAATGACTTAGCAATGGCTTTCAGACAAATTCGCAGCATAATCGCATTAACTCTCTCGCGATAAAAATCGCAGACAGCTTCGCCCAATGCCCCCTGAAGCTCTTTGCAATTTATCTGACCAGTTTCACACAAGTTGCATAACACTCCCATTGGTCGCCGTTTAAATAAAAGTCGGCGACAGAACTGCGATGGGCTGCGATCAGTTGCCGAGGGACTGGAAAGAAAACAAATGGCACGTCATAGCACGTGACTTGCCTGCACTTATTTAAATTATATATGGTGGAAAAATTTTGCACTAGCTTTAATACTATTCACATGGTCTGGGGCCCGTTTTATGATTTTTTTAAAAATAATAAATGATAGAAAGTTAAGATAAGATTTTCTTAGTGAAACGAACCCCTGATCATCCCAAACAATTGCAGATAGGAATCAGACTACTCTCAGACCAATTTTTAAATCCCCGACTGGTGTGAGACTTGTCGCTTACAGAGCGGCGAGTAGCCTACTCGCCAACAGCAACAACAAATTCCCCAATTTTGACTTTTTGATTGCGATATGTCTCCGAACTGTCGCAAATAACTCGCAGACAGTTGTAGAACGAGATTACAATTATATAATTCAAATTGCAGAACATTTGCATGCGATATTGGTCGCAAACTCGTTGTAATTCACTTGCAATGTCAGTGTGCCTAGAGTAGGACATAAGCACAGTAATATGAATGAATGAACGAGTGAATGAATGAATGTAAATCAAAATAGCTTACGATGCCCATTTTGTGTTATCCCTGATCACTCAAATTAAAATCATTACAGATAAAATAAATTTACCAATAACAGAACTACAATAACAGAACAATTAATTACTCTACCATAATATATACATGTGACTGAGATTGATTAGAAGGCAACGTGGCGTGTATGCTTTAATCAGTTATAGACAACATAAAAATACTACTGCACACGTTTCCACGTCCAGAATAGCACAGCAAACACACCAGCAGCCTGCCTAACTAAACATTGTCGTAGCATATTAACGCGTTCTCTGGGTTCCGCGAGGACTCGTGCACTCAGTGATCGACATATTTTCCCCTTTTATGACAGTGACCACCATAAAGCACGCGTCAGGTCGACTTGATTGCTTGTACATAATTAACTTATGAAAGTAACGTTACTATGTGAGAAAATAACAACATACAAATAATGATATTGTTTGCATATTGCTAGTCTACGCATTTTTATGTATCTTTCATTCAATATTACAGTAAGACCATGAACATAAACTAATTATAACCCAAGAAAAATTTCGCAGAAATAAAATCCAAAATGGCCGACTGGGATACAAAATGACCAAATATTGGCCATGTTTAATCGTATTTGCGCACTTTAAAAATTTCTTGAATTACTTTTAAGATCAAATAAATGTTATCCTATAAATATTTAAACAATTAACTTGAAAAAGATATATAGGCGTAATTATCCATGTACGTGGTTAACATTGTTATTAAGTCGTATGAGGGTTTTGTGGCAGCGGATAGGACACTTCACCCGAGTTACTATGGTCATGATGGTCGGTGCTATTATAAGAAAAGACAAGTATCCCATTATGTGCCGGACAAGTGGCTTGCTGATAACCGCGTGGAAAGGAACAGAGTGTGAGACTAAGCCAGGGGAAATCTTCAGATTAGAGAGAACATCACATTGCTTTTTTTGTTTCAACAGAGTTCAATAACCCGTCATCATCATATAGCCATAAGATTTTTTTAGGACATATATCAAAACATTATTTTCATTATTCCTCTGCAGATTTTACAGCGCATGTCATGGGCGAAATCCTGACCTATCTGCAGACCACGTAATTGATTGACACAAGGATAGCCTGCTCACTCAATAAGGATCATGGAAAATATCCTTCCTCTTCATGGAATCTTGGATTGAGCTTATCAAAAGAAAATAACTCTTGTGCTACAATATTTCATAAACATTAGCTTGAAATATGCCTAAAAATGTAAATATTACTTGTTGTCCACGAAATAAATATCAGTCAGAAAAAAAATATCAGTCAGATAATGCGGGTTGTTGTCATGACGCGAGCGAACTGTGGTGTATCTGTTTCCCCCCAAAGTGTGCTGATATGTCGAGTGAGCTGGATATTAACAGAATAAGGTGTGTTGTGGTGTACACTAAGATTTTTCTTTATGTCAATAAAATATGTTTGTCTGACAACAATTATATACATATAATTAAATTGTATATGGACAATGGTAAATTATTATAATTAATAATACAACTTTATTTCATGAGGGTGGACCAAATGTGCACCTGGCCAGCAAACATGAGCCATACGGGCTAACGTTGGGCCAGCGTCGTAGACGATGGGCTAATATTAGCCAAACATATGCCACGTTTTGTTCATCCTATCATAATAGCAAGAGGGTCCGTACTATTTAGCCTTCATCCTGCTATTATGACAAGATGCGTTTTGTAGGGCTGATGTCAGTAAAATACCTTATGAGCTGCGAAGTGTTCACGAGGAGTTTATTATCCGTAGGTAAGTTTGGCTCCAGGACATTTCGCACCATAGACGTTTCGCCCCCCCCCCCCTCCAAGACGTTTCACACCAATCTTCAAGACGTTTCGCCCCCGTCGCCGTGATGACTTGTCCCAGTTTAAGACGTTTCTCCCCCCCCCTGTGAGACGTGTCGCACCCACGGAAGACGTTTCGCCCCCTATGTGAGCCGTTTCGCCCCTTTTGAGACATTTCGCCCCCTATCGAGACGTTTCGCCCCCTAGGGAAGACGTTTCGCCCCCTGGGAAAGACGTTTCGCCCCCTCTCTAAATTAAGACTTTTCGAACCCTTATGTGAGACGTTTCACCCCCATTCTTATAGGACGTTTCGCACCATATGCAAGTCGTTTCGCCACCGTTCTCCATGGACGTTTCGCACCCTAGAGAAGACTTTTCGCCCCCGTTCTTATAGGACGTTTCGCACCCCAGAGAAGACGTTTCGCCCCCTCCCCAAATTAAGATACCTAGCCCCTATATATATTTCTAAAAATAAATAATCAGCCTTCAAATATATACGTTAATGTAATACAACTTACTATATTGCATTAAATTATTTATGTTCCAAGTTTAGGTCGGCGATCAGATCGATAGCACAATAAATTAAAGTGGCTGAATCAAGGAATGAAAACGGTAAGTGATAGTAAAATGCATGAGCATTAAGGTAGCCTGAGTGGGCACACACACGTCTTTCCTATAAATAGGACGGCAATCTTCTGAATTGTATGCTGTTTTATGATTAGGGTGCGAAACGTCTTTCTTAAAAATAAATAAATATCATGCAGATTTATGAATAACAAGCGAAACGTCTTTCCTAATTATGAAAATGGTGCGAAACGTCTTTCCAAATTATGACTATAGGGGGGCGAAACTTCTTTCCTAATAATGAAATGGGTGCGAAACGTCTTTCCTAAATATGATTTGTGAGCTAAACGTCTTTCTGAAATATGGTTTGGGTGCGAAACGTCTTTCCGAAATATGGTTTGGGTGCGAGACGTCTTTTTGAAATATGGTTTGGGTGCGAAACGTCTTTCTGAAATATAGTTTGAATGCGAAACGTCTTTCTTAAATATAGTTTGGGTGCGAAACGTCTTCCTGAACTATGAAGACGGGGGCGAAACGGCTTTCCTATTCATAAGGAGGGGGCGAAACGTCTTTCCTAAGTATGAGTTTGGGG
Organism: Flabesymbios commensalis; assembly: GCA_964017125.1. Taxonomy (NCBI): domain Eukaryota; kingdom Metazoa; phylum Annelida; class Polychaeta; order Terebellida; family Flabelligeridae; genus Flabesymbios; species Flabesymbios commensalis. Next base: position 30,150,728 of record OZ024908.1, read on the forward strand.
CGAAACGTCAAACTAAAAAATGGTGCGAACTGACTATGGGGCGAAAAGTCTGTGTGGCGGTAAGTTTAGTCTGTTGAACAACGAAAGACTGACTCATTATGACAAATTAATAATTATAATAACGAGATCCCCCATTTATTTTTGCAACATCTTGATCTCGACCAGTCCATATAAACAAGATCTCAGCGGACTCGAAACGGAATCTCAAGTGAAGGTTGGTTTAATGTTGGGTCACTGTCTTCGACGCTATCCCAACATTTGGAGAATGCCTCGTGTTTGCTGTGATATGCCAAGGACTGGCGCAGGTTCTTTGTTTTAGCGTCGCAGAAGATGACCCCTGGGCCCGTATTCGCGTACAAGTTACGATATATCGTATAGGCTTCGGATTGGTCGAGAGAGATTTACCAGCGTAGGAGAGCACACTCAGACGATCCTTCCTGACCTGTGAGCGGAGAAGACATGCATGTGTGTAGTGTTGGTGTTTCTTGAGGATTTTCTGGTGTTAGTGACTGCCTCAGCTAGGGATTAGTGGACCTCTAAGCCAGGAGTACACGGGTGTGCTCGTGCGTCACTTGAGATCCGGACCTGCAGTCTGGATCTCACGGTGAATGACACTCTCCACAGAAAACAACAGCCGCTCATCCAATGCTGGCTTGGTGTTTGGCCAGCGCCAGCGGCGCTGGCCCAACACCAAGCCAGCATTGGCTCCATACGGCGTCCGCCTCCACGATGGCTGAGACGTGGATAGCTTGAAGCTGGATCCAGGTGTCTCGTTCCATAACGTCAAGGCCAGCATAAACTACGGTGACAGGGATGGATCGTTTTAGTACAAATCACGAACTAAATGTCATTACTAGACGCAAGAACTTTAAAGTTCTTGCTAGACGCCACTATAAACAAGAGCTCATATCGAGTACTTTGATTTAAAATGATAAAATTAAATGGTGTATGTCGACAAATTTACTGATTTATATGAATGCTTTGTTCCTTTCAGTGCGGGAGCGACATTTCATTTTCAAGTCAAAAGTCAGTCTCCGCACTGAAATCGTACAAATATTTCTAACGGTCGTAGACCCATAACATACATATCGGTAGGTATTCAAATGATGCACAGAAAGAACGAGCTACCAGTAAGTTATTTATAATAATTATTCCACAGTGAATAATCTGGGTATTTATATAAGTAAAAACAGCTCTGTATAGATAACCGTGATAAAAAACTATGTGATTTCCGGATCACACACACACACACACAGGTCTACTCCTCCACGCATTTCAGCATCATGCGTGACGGATAGCATCTCCCAGCGTACACCAATGTTGGGTCAATGTTGAGCCGACGTCGTAGACGGCGGGCCAACATTGACCCAGCATTGGTTCAATGTCTCGTGCTTGCTGGAGAGAAGTGAGATCGGGATCCTGCAACACCCACTTCTCCATTCATTTTATCAGCACGCGTAACGGACGTGAGAGGAAGCTAAAGGCTAGGTGTGAAAGCCCTGGATGATATCAGGTGGTCCAGTGAGATACCTGACAGCGTGGATCAGTCTCTCTGAAGGTGCCACGATTAGCATGGTCAGGAGATGCTCCTATATTTCACCTTGAAAATCGCTGATCACATAGCTGTACAATAAGGGGACGAGAAACGTATATTTCTCAGAAAGAGACCGGATTTCATTTGAAGGCTTAGTAACTATTTGCATAATTATTATTATGAAAGTCAGGTAAATGAGGTTATTTCTCCCTTATCCTGCTCAGCAATGAAAATAAAAAGCGTTTTTATATCAAAAAATGCTAGATTGGCCAATGTTTGTATAATGTTCGACCAGAAAAACGCTTACAATCGTTTTTTACCTATTTTCATGTTTAATTAATTATTTTGAAGCTCCATGTTCAACACAATACTGATAACGGTGAGACCAGTCATGTGAACCTGGTCCTGGGTTTCATCCATGCTGCACTGTCAATGCTTGCTAAGTTACGCGCAAATCTGTACAAATACTAATACACGCACGAAATAGCTTCATGCAATGTGTGCGGGTGGATGCTATTTGTATCTGACCGGTCTGCACGATGCTCACATGAGACGATGGCGTAAACTAAGGCCTGCGTCACAGCCGCTGGCGCTACACAGAGGAAACATTGGGCCACCATGCCGTATTTACTGGGAGAGATCCAGACTAAGAATAGATCCAGATTATGCCGCACTATATACTGAATATACACACATTTTCACCATATCAACATTTCGCGAGTTGACTGTAAACAACTTTACGCCAATAGTAAACCTCAAGATTTGCACTTCATAACATCATTATGTTGTCAAAATTATTATATACAAATGTGCATAATATTCCTGCTCGAGTGAGTCTGGATGTGGTGTTTTTCCTGCTCTGACAGTATCCCGGCAAACTGAAGACGCTCGACTAATGTTGGTTTAATGGCTGCCCACCGTCTATGACACTGGACCAACATTAAACCACCGTTGGTAAAATGTCGTGTTCTCTGGGTGGTTATTGCAAACAGAAGCCGGCTGCAGTTCTCAGCAAACACGAGCCATCGAATCAATGCTGGGTGAATGCTGGCCCATCGTCTATGACGCTGGCCCAACCGCAACCCACCATCTGCTCAATGTCTCTTGTTCACTGGGTTGTAAGTTTCGTTGCACGCTGCGTGCACCAGGTGACCCCACAGACGTGTCCATTCTCAGGTACTTACACAAGAGCACCACCTGGTGTCCGCGGGCATCAACACAACTACAGAGCAAACACGGGACATGACCCAATGTTAGTTACTGGTGGGCCAAAGGCAGGTACATGTACTGACGAGACGGACTTGTACTGAACAATCCTTGACATAAAGAAATAGGAGAAAGCTGCTAACTAGTCTCCTGAAAAATATGTTCATGTCAACATTTAACCCTTCACCTCCTAGTGACGCATATATATTTTTCAAATCAGAAAATACCTCTATTTCGAATCCTACGAATGAAAATCGACATCTGTGCCTTTGTTTGATCTCTGCTCATCGCAGCTCGACTACGACGCGATCGCGTTTTTTATAAATGATGGACTTAACTCACTATACATGCTAGAAGGTTTAACAAAACTTGTTTCAACTTTCTGTACTATTAAATGTTCTGAAAACGCTACTACTGTTCTAAATCCTCAACTGTGTTGTTAAACTTTTCTAGAAACACTGTCTGTATCTCCAGACATGACGTCAATTTGTACGGGTTAGAAACTTATTCAAGTTGGCAAGACAGACAATATCAAGGAGCTTATACGTAGGTTATTTATAGCCATCTATATAAACTGCGTAGTAAAGACCCCAGAAAACACGATACGTTAACCCAATGTTGAGTTAAAGTTGGGCTAGCGCCAAAAAAGATGAAGCCACATTTAACCAGCATAGGGTGAACAGCCTGCAGGGTTTAGGACCCCCCCCCCTTCCCCACTCAATAAAAATGTATTCCATATTTTAGTGTCATTTCAGTTAAAATAGGTCATTTTACGCACTAAAATGTAAAACTTTTTTCCAGGGGGGAGTACCCCCCGACCCCCGCTATTTATGGACCCCCCCACTCAAACATTCCTGGCGGAAACCTTAGTCTGTGTTTGGTAATCATTCCTTCGTTGACTTTTGTTTGAACAATGTAAATTGTTTTGTTTCGTATCAGAAGAAAACTTCAATGTGAATCCCGATTGATTTAGTCACAAAGTTTTTAAAAATGAACTTGATAATTCGGCTACTGACTGACTCACTGACTGACTGACTGACTTGGCAACTATATGTGGAACAACGATGATCGATCCGACTTCGATTATTAATGCCTGGATACGCCATACCTGTGATTCCCAACGAAGTATAGGTGGCATATTTTTGTCATTGTGTAAAAACCTTTTCATAATTTTTTTTTGTTAAAATAAGCAAAATCCATTGTTAAAGCTAATATATTGAGGTATATTGAGAAGCATGTGTTACGTTGTGTAGTAATTTAGTGTGAACAGGTGAACTGCAGGAGGAATGTATGGCGTACTGACAGGAGAAACGCACACGTGAACACAACACGCGGACAACCACCCAATGCTGATTCAATGCTGAGCCAACGTCGCAGACGTTGGCCCAGCATTGAATCAACAGTGGGTCCATGTCTCTTGCTCACTGGGATATCGCAGCCAGCACGAGGTGCGTTTGCTGGCAATTTGAACCTCTGAGTCTGTTTTGACTGCAGATCAAAGCACAACGCCGGCCAGGTATCACCTTGCAGTTGTAGGAGACACCAGTCTGGACTGCGTGTTTACAGGCATAACAATTCAACACTATTTACTCCACCTAATCACTTCTCATTGCGCGTATGGTGCAAAGGAGTTTATTTTTAAACACATTAATTAATAAATAATACATATCATGTATTTAATAATAGGAAACATTAATAAATAAATAATTGTACTAAATTGTATTCCAAGATGTAATTCGCTAGTATTAAACTCTTTTCATGACAAGGACGAGGAGTTTGATAGACTGAATACCTCCCACACAAACATGAATTTATGTATTCCACATCTGCCAGATGCAATCGAATGTAAAAATCTTTCTCTATAAATCTGATCGATCGGTCTTTTGTGTGGAATAAGTGCGAATGAATTTAGCGAGGGAGCAAACTAACATATCCCTGGTGTGAAGCGATATTTTTGTAGGCAGACGGCGTCGATAGTGGTGTACTTCAATAGAATAAGGGCGTCATGAATCAATCTGGCAGTGAAAGGTGTTCATTATCAGTTTACCCACATGGGCGGCACTCCTTACAGTCCATCTAATCAGTGAACGGAAACCATACAGCAAATAAAACGTCAGCTAACCTCGTTTAGGACAGGCCTCATAGTAAATATGATCACTATTGTCATCTGATTTACATCTTCTGCCATTTGTAGCACTTTTTGTTGATGGATATATTAGTATAAGTACACCTGTATGCTTTTAGGATTCAACCCTTTAAGCTCTAACCGCGACAATAGATTAACTCTTGAAGCGCTGAAATACTTTTGTATAAACCATGGAGACCGAAGGTTTTTTTATTTTGAAATCATCACAAATGTCTTAGTTAGCTCTTTCCGCTTCATTTGAATACCTATGTTATGGGTCTACGGCCATTATAAATATTGTTACTCTTACAATGCGGGGATCGACTCTAGACGTCAGAATCTGACGTGTACAGACGTCAGATTTTGACGTCTAGAGTCGATCCCCTCGCTATAAGGGTTAAATCACTGTTATTGAGAATCAAATGTGTGTATGAAATGTTATGTGTGTATCAAATATCAGTAATTTTCACTAACAAGGAAGTTGTGGGTCGCGCTAGCAAGACACAATTTCTAGTGGGTGAAAATTGTAATTGAACAGCGGGTAAAGGGTTAATATACCCAGAAAGACAGCCTGTCATTGTGAGGTTTATACGCAGTTCATCTAGTCCTAGTTAAACAGCTAGAAATAATTACATATACCAGCAACGAAACGAGAGGGTTCATTTTTTTGCCGTATATTTATTCCTTTAAATTTGATCTTGCATAAATCAATTCAGGACTCTGTCTCTAGATTTTCATACTATGCGCATCATGCACGGTATATATTTTTTGGTCGATGAAGAACCAAACAGTTTCGTTAACGATTTAGATTGTCTATCTTAGTTTGACTGAAACTGAAATAACGCCAGACAGAACGGGGTGCTTTAGTAAAATCATAAATAATTATCATCTTAAATCAAGTGCAAATTTTTTCACTTGGTCATATCCGAGCACTATCATCTATTTGTACGCTTAAGGCGGAGAGAATATTTATTCTGCATTCAGAATGATCGATTGGTTCGTTAAAGTTACATAAACGTCGTCTTCTGGGTGCAGTCTGGCTTGCCTACCCCTGAAGACCTATTTATGAGGCGCAAAATGGAGAAATTATGCAGTTGAAACTCCGCGTCTTCAAATTGAATTGCCATTGACCGAAAATGAGCCAAGATGGAGAAGGAGTTACCGGAATTCTGTGTACGGATTACTCAAGAAATTCAGTCTAAGTCACATGCAAGAAACAAATAAATCAAACAACAACGGAATTGTTTATCTGACCGATTCAATTAAAATAGATTCAATTATTTATCAATCTAGTCAAATCAAATAGTTTATGTGAACACGTCATTTAAACAAGTCCGATACCAGACCCAACAATTTAAAATTCAAACCAGACAATATTTAGTTCCTCCTAAACAATGAATCAAACACAAATAATAAGTGTACAACCCAGTCATCTACAGAAGGATTACCCGAAAAAACGGGGGTGCTTACGGGTATGATTACAGAGACAATTTAGATATATATATAATTTATTCAGATTGATTATCAGAACAATTAAGCCATAATAATTATCTTTATTACTATTTTTTGTTTGTTTGGTCTAAACCACCTCACTCGACAGAAAATTTTCACTTTCTGTAGTCTGTCTGAAAGAAAGTCTGTATAAGCTGCAAGCACAACTGACAAAAATCCTTACTAAAAAAATGGTTGTCCCGGGCAGGTTATTTCGCATGCCCTAAATGTGTCCTATGAAGTGTGGTGTGGATGCACATGTATGTTAGGTCACAATGGGTAGTCCAGGTGGTCCACCTTGGTACCTTTTTTATGAAGATGAATGTTTTATTGATAATTGCTGCAGATAATCCCTTGAAGCCAAGCGCGATAGATCTGTCTTCCCTGGGGTCACTTATTATGACTTGCCGGCTCATAGAGCAAATGCTCCATTTATTTTCTGATTTGTTTCTCCTGCAATTTGTATTGTTATTACAGTGTATTAGCCCACGCGCAAAAAGTAAAATATTACTCTCAAAAGAGAAATCAATTTATTTGTTTCTTGCGTGCTTATAATTTGTTCCCAGGATGTCGTCAAATATCGTCTCCCCTAGGAGTTGAAAAGGTGTATCTGCCATTTTACAAAGTTGAAGATACGCCCTTTCATATACAGGAACATGTCATGTCGTCAAATAGAGTCGAAATTAAACTGTTTTATTGATCGGTTACTAAACATTTTTGTAACTGAAAACATCTCCTTTCATGGTCAGCAGAGGAAATTATAATATACGTACGTTGACTCAATATCCCCTGTTGGTTATTGCATCATAATTATATTAAAAGGCACCCTTTTTTCAGTTTTGCAATATATTATATGTAATGTTAATGTATATGTTTTGAATAAGATATATCATCTAGAAAGGACGTTTTTGTTTGCAATGTTACACTCTGGTATAATAAATTCCGATCATTTTCATTCTCCTATAAGTTAGACCCAACTGATAATTATAACACAATTTGAAATATTTATTTTACACCTCTCTCGGAAGAGAGAGGTGTAAAATAAAAAATGCAATATGCTCTCAAAAGACAACACTACAGTATGTAATTATGCTACATTATTATGTTTCTATTCAGATCCGTCATCAAGAAAACATACGAAGTTTTGTGTTTTAATAAATTATATGACTGGACACTGGCCTTCAAATAATATTGATATTTACCAGTCCTGTACTGAAGTAGCCACTGTTAACCCTTTGCCTGCTGATCACGACAATAGTCGTTTCTAATCCATTTATCAGCTGATTAATGCACTGTTATTAGGAATAAAATGACTTAAAAAATCAAAATTTGAAAATGTGTGGTCTCAAATTAAACAAATATGACTAATTTTCAACCGCTGGAGGTTGTGGATCGCGGTAGCGAGACACAACCTCAAGTGGTTGAAAATTTAAATAAAGTAACTTAGCAGAATGAGGGTTAACTGCTCAGCAATCTTGGCGAGGCTGAAATGTCCTTACAAAAAGGTGAGATGAATGTCATTTGCACACAAGGACTTAATTAAATGAAGATTTTTCAATCAATTTACATGGTGCATCATCCGAAATAGAATCGCTCTTTAGACGAGACATGAACATTAATAAATAATTTCAATTTAGTACTGAGGGGTTTTAACAAAAATAAGTAATACTTTTTTCGATTGTCTGGAATTAAACATGACGATAAAGCTTACTTATTCAAGCCAACCACTCCATTTCAGTTATTATTATAACAAAATTGCTCGTCCTTATCGAGAAGGCGACAGAAAACAGCGGACAATGTAGATGGCAATGTCTGCTTTTGAAGACAGTATTTAAAATGACATGTATAGTGGGCAACCACTTCGAATCAAGGTTATAGGATTTCCCAAGTTCACGAGTTGAACAATAATGACATTTGTCAGGCCGTAAATAAGGCTCTTACGTTGCCGGGATACGCAGCTGTGGATGTGACAGGTGCGAACCACTGACCAGAATTCTTTAGATATCTCTTACAGTGCTCAAGTATTTGGCTAACTACTATCGATTGCAAAGGGCTATTCAATATAAAAAATAGCTCTTTCCGATCCATTTGAATACCTTAGCGGTCGTTATAAAGATGTATTTCTTTCAGTCGTTATAATATACTTTAGATGTTATAATAGGTAAACCAGTACTTCAGTCGTTATAATATATTTCAGTCGTTATAATATACTTCAGTCGGTATAATATACTTCAGTCGTTATAATATACTTCAGACGTTATAATATACTTCAGTAGTTATACTATACTTCCGTCCTTATAATATACTTCTTTCAGTGCGGGGATCAGAATCTGACGTCAAAAGTCGATCCCCTAACTGAAAGGGTCAAGGAATGTGCCACCATAGAACATTCAGTACATACAATACGTTCAATGACGCATGTGTAACTTTTTTAAGTCTAGCGGAAGGTACAATTCGATTTTATGATGTATGCCTACGTTAATGCATCAGGGGTATGCATATGTACTAGTAGTTCTCAGCGTATAGTGGGCACCGGTACATCGCTTTCTTAAGGCGTAGCAGGAAAATTATTGATTAACATTTTTTTCTTCCGAGTTTTAACATTGTAGACATCGTTATCATTGATCTATAACTATTTTGCTAATTAATTACAAAATACATGTAGATTAGCAAATGGGCAGAATTGCATAGCATTTTGCTATGCAATGCCGAATTTTATCCCCTGCAAAGACGGTGTTGGATCAGCGTTGTATGTTCGATATTATAATGTGTTTAAGAGGGGTGTGAAAGCCAGGCTCAAATATATGTTATAATTAGGATGTATTCTAGACCAGTAGAGAACAGTGACTGTAAAGTTCTTGAAACATTTAAATTAGAGTAAAAAACCATTGTAAATGGTGATAACACAAGAAACACACAAAGTTGGATTATTGTTGGCCCATCGTCTGCGACGCTGGTTCAACATTAAACCAAAATCGGGTGAAGACGGCGTGTTTGCTGGGAAAGTGTTTCTTACCTTTCACAGGCACGTAGCGTCCAGCTGGCTATGATCCATAATGAGAGCATGAACACAAGCAGCACGGTACCCGGGCAGATAGTCATCAGCGTCTTCAGGACAAACCTTGTGTTAAAGTTGATCCTGTTCAGGGCACCTATACTACGTGAACTAGCATCTGTGAAGAGCTTACTATGGAGTAGCATCACCCTGCAGATCAGGTAGAGTCTGAGAAACATGGGTAGTGAGAGGAGCAGGTCCACAGGGACCCGCTCTGATGTCACGCGGTTACCATCAGCGTGGATCGTGGTGTACGTGAAGAAGAAGTGGCCTGGGATAGGATGTACTGCACACACTGACAGCTCTACACAGATCTGTACCAGACGGTTAAGAGACATGGCGATCCGCCAGTCCTCTACACAGTTATCTATGGCGAACAACTAAAACACACAAAAACAAAAAAACACGCGTTAATATTATATGCAGATGACCAGTGTCTGATCATGAAAAGTGTTGCATTTTTATATTCATTAAGAGTACTTGAAAATTATATCATCGTCTCATAAAATGCCGTACATGTTTATGTCACTCATGACATATATTACATATTAGCCCCGAGGCGACGATATGAAGGATCATATATAGTGTACAGATAGAAAAAGATATACTATTAGTAACATGCTGATCAATGCTCATGTAGAAAGTAAGATATCAACACATTGTGTGCTATATAACCCAGAGCAAAAAATGGATGTAAGCAATAGCTTGCAAAAGCGATTTTTGGTTAATTTTATATTTTTTGCAATCTTCTTCGACAGACACACCCTAACAATGATCGCTTTTTTTCTAACCCCAGAGAAAGACGTCATCACCGTCTGTCTGGTTAGGTCTTATAAATAGAACAGGTGATCTAAACGTTGTGTATAGGCCTACTGCTGAATGAAAATTTAAGAAGAAAAAGCTTGCAACAGGATCATACCCGAGAATAGTACGCCGCCAAAGTATGAATCAACAAATTAATAGAATTAGCAACATAAAATATCATACATATCATATTATGATATCATTTTCAATTGTCATTGTCGAACATTTGCGGACAGGCTCCACTTCAATCATAACACCACATACCTCATTAAATAGTTTAGTGTATTTGTCCGGCTCCGAAGGCTGATACGGTTAGTTTTCGGCTCGTGACCGGGATGTACCGGATTCGACTCCCATGATGATACACTATACACTGACTATGAAGTTTAAGCCTTGAAGGTTTTTGATTTCAGTAGGGAATATTTTCGACTTCAGGCTACATTCTATCGCGATATTGCCACTGCGCCCAGAAAGCTAAATACAGGAATAGTCATGTACTCTATATCTTAGTTAGTTTGGGGCATACTCAGCAGCTCAGTGAGTCGGATTATTCAAATAAATATTTTTGCTCGTAGTTTGGCTTTTAAAATATTATGAAATATAAGAAAAAAATTATTACGAGTACACCAAAGCCAATTGATATATAGTTTGATGAATGTGCTGCGAGTATAGCTGAGATATTCATTTTAGTGTTTGGAATCGATACATCGTGAATTAACATACATAGTATCCTCCACTGACTCTATCACTTAGTCGTCCATGCGTTGGTCAGCGGGCGGGATCGGTATGCCAGTTTTGGACTTTGCCATCGGCTACAGGCCATCAGAGGAGGCCAGCCAGCCATGCCACGAGTGACAATGTAATCAATAGTACCCCCTGCCAAACAGGCAAATTAGTCACACAAAACGGGACAGAGTAAGCACCAGGAACCCCGCTCAACCTACATTGCTCATAGTATTGATGGGTGTCGCCTGGGGCAGGTTTCCCTGCATGGTTGGTCTCCATACACATATGACCCCCAGGGTTGGTTCAGTATTGGGCCAGCGCCCGTGGCGCTGGCCCAACACTGGACCAACGCTGGGCTGACCACTGGAGTTTCTATGTGTTCCCATACCTTCATTCCTGGCTGTCCCTGTTGCTCTGCTCGAGCCACAAGTGCCCGGGCTGCAGGAGATTGTTTCAAGTTGTGCCCCCCGTTTGTGCACCTCTTCAGCTATACCATTGCCGTTGGCGAGTGTTTCACGAGGCAATCAGTCATAGTGGAGCGTTAAATTAGGCGTGGCTCACCGCAGTGGTATGTTATGATGTGCCCTATCGCAATACAGTACCAATTTACAAACCTGTAACCCTCAAATATAGAATTAAAATAAGATTTAGGCCTAAATGAACTCTTATCCATATGCCAAACGGCTTGGAAGAGAAGCCCTGCAAGCCAGTGAATAAATAAAGACATTTTTTCGCTGTGAAATATATTCACGTGTAGCTGGAACCGCTATAATTTGTAGGCGTACTATATAGATTTGTTTGACGCAAAAGAGTTCCTTGTTTGCCCAAATGTCGCGTAAACCTGCCCCCCTACCCCTCCCCTAAACAGCCAGATGAACCAAGAACAATATCTCAGCGTACCGCTTTCAGTCCCCCAATGTGCCACTATTTGACTTTTGAATAGAATTAGGGATATGCTCCACGTCGCCACCTTTATAAAGTGTAGGATTTGGCAGTACAGTACATGCATTGTGAACGTGACGCTTTGCCTGTGACAGGGTCTCACTTAAACAATTACTGTTTATTGTAAGCGTATTTTATTTGGTGCAGAGCTCTGTCCATGTTACGTTCTTGTGCATCGCGACTAATATATATATACGCCATAACATACTATGCTATCCCGGAAACTGCTCCATAATGAAGAACAATTACGAGGATATGTCGACAGAAATGTTGAGCAATGCTCATTTCTGAGTCTGGTATGTGATCTATGGCAATAACCATCCCTGGCTGGACCAGGTCGTGTGGCCTGCTGTAGTGGCCGTTGTGGGGGCATTACATAGAGTATTGTATTAATGTATAATGCATAATCTCATCATTTCTCACACAGCGTCCGCATATAGTCTACACCAGGATCCCCAGTGTCCGTGACTCCAGACTAACCGCACGTGAAGTCAATGTTCCCAGAGACTCACACCATTCACTCAATAACTACAATACTGACTGTATATATTCCACGCGGTGCTAGATATCAAATTGAACACTTGTACTGCTAGGACCGTATATATAAACGATTTAAAAGAAGTTTCAAAAATAAAGAAAGACTAAAGAAAACTATTTTTACAAATCGTAATTATTTTGTCTTCTAAAGATGAAATGCAGTCACCATTGCAGAAGCTCAACATTGTAAAGAAGGTTGTCAATTAGGACAGTCACTGATACTTAATGTCATTAAACTGTTATAATATGATAGAATAATGGTTGCCCATCGCACAAGTGACAAGTGGCAAAAGACAATCAACTGCACGGTATAGCTATGGATTGTCTGACACTAATTTTGGTCGTTTTGAACATCCGGAAATTATTTTATATCTACAATAATAATAATGGTACATATTCTACGGTGCTGCGCGATAAATTATAGTTATTATAATCAACATTTACGCGACCATAATGACCGCGAAGTAAAGTAATATTTATAAAGTGTGCACGTTCGAAGCCCGTCTTAACCCTTGTGCTGCTGGACCCGGATATATACGTTTTCAAGAAAGTCTCAACCGAAATAAAACGCCACTGAAATTGATAAAATATTCAGTGGTAGATGCTCAGTTAATCAAATATTTTAATTTGGGAGATGTCTATATTTTCATGAATAGAAATATTTTTCGTCATTTGAAGCTGGAAATTGCGTTAGCAATTCCAGCTTCAAATGACGAAAAATACAATTGAAACAATTCAGCAGGACAAGGGTTAACCTTTGTGCTGCTGAATTGTTTGCTTTTATTTTTCATTCATTTCAAAGCTGGAATTGCTAACGCAAATTCCAGCTTCAAATGACGAAAAAGATCACTATTTATGAACAATAGACATTTCCAATATTGAATTATTGAAAATGACTAAGCATATACCAAAACCCTATGTTATCAAATTAAGTGATATTTCTATTGATCTGAAAAATGCTTGAAAATTCAAATTATTTTCACTCACTTGAAGTAGTGTCTCGCTGACGCGATCCACAACTTCAAGTGAATGAAAATTGGTTCCAGCAGCACAAGGGTAAAATCTTAACCACTGCTAACAGTCATGTATTTCCGCTCTTATTCTTTCATGTCGAGATGTGCATTGCCAGAAGAATTCTGATTTTATAAAATACCCAAGATTAAAATTATAAACAATTAGAGCTCAGAACAGCTGTTATTATACAATTTTCTGTTAATTAATTGTATTTAAAATATTTTGTGTGGTACAGAGGGAGCAAAGTTGTAAGCAAAGTCAAAAGCAAATATAGTCCTAGTGAAAAGTAGTATATGGTGCGCACGTCCCTTGAGTTCTTGTACACCGAAAATGGAGAATGCCGGTTAATATAATTTGTGACTCAGAAAAGGCAATAGGCCTACATGTAGCTCAGCAATGTAGGCAGGTATTTTCAGGTATAGCACAGAAGCCCTGGAAATATTATGCCAACCAAAGTTTATATGTCAAATGTGTCGCCCGCATCGAACATTTGACAAATCTATGAATTTAGTTGTAATATATATGTACTTGTATATTGCATAAACAGGTACCGGTACAATACTATTACAGTATCAATGACTTATATTTATAACAGCGTTGTAGTTGACGAGATAATGAGTCTTTTTAAAATATTTATATCACTGTGTCACTATATATAATTTTTTATCATCAGCTTTGAGTCTGTCAACATCTTTCATCATATAAAGTCAGTGAAAAATCGAGCTGATAAAGTAATTTATGCTATAAATATGTGATTGTATATCATAATTTTCGATCATATGATCATATATTTTCAATAGAGAAATAGAATATACAATTATATACCCATATAAAACACCGTAATGTTAGTTCATGTACATATGACACACCCGTGTGGCATGCTGAAAATTGTGAATGACTGTGATCAAGGAATCTGTAGATATTCCTTGCTGTGATGCACCGCGTAGGTTAAGATGACAGCCACGATTAGCAGTAATTCCACAAGGAGGTTGTGCCCTGTCAAATTTGGGAATAAGAGATGCTATCTTCTGCGCTGCTAGCCATCAATGCCCAGTACTGTAATAGGATTAGGCGGACGTCTCCACTTAATCTGACAGTCCCGCCGGGGTTTAAGCCAAAATACCGCAATATGTCTAATCACTTCATTGCGTAGTGATGGAAAACTAACAATGGAATCCGCAATTAGATACCGTCATTATGCCATGCATCATCTTTCGTTTGGTCATTCCCTTGTGAGTGTAGGCCGGCGGGTTCTGGTGTAAAACATTAATTAATTGGAGAAGATGTCATGCACAAGGCAAACAGCAGTAGGCCTACTGATGTTTGCATTGTGCATGACATAATACAGGATTGAAAGTAACGGTATGGTCAGCATAATCATGAAAATATGTTAATAAGGTCTCACATTGTTATTGAGAAATACATCAGCTAGTATAGTGGTTTAAATCACACACATTCCCAGTAGTGTGTCATATGTAACAACGAGCTGGAGAAATCTTGGTGATTACTGTATTGATTACTGCTGGACCAGTATATACGGGTTTAACATGTTTAGGCATGTTTTAGATGAGTTGAAATATCACTAAATTTAATAAATCAATTTTTGGTAAATGCTCAATATTGGAGATGTTTATTTTTTCTTGAATATTTGTCATCATTTGAGGCTGGAAATTACGTTATCAATTCCAGCTTCAAATGATGAAAAATGGAAGCAAACAATTCAGCAAGATAAGAGTTTCAATACGGGATTTTTGCTGTTTCTGACCCTAAGTGCTTTTTTTTGAAAAGGAAACCACATTCACGCAAGAAAAATGTCTCAATAAGGGAGATATTTTGGACGGTTGCCCTGAATACACGCACACTTAGAACCCATCAGACGCTCCAGGTCCAGCGCTCATTCAATTGTGGGTCAATGTGTAATCTGTGGTAGAGGAAGTAATAATATGTTTTTCTCCTTTCCAGGACGTCTCACGAGTACGGACGGCTGAGTATCCGGCCACATAATGCTAAGTCTGCAGAGCTAAGTGCTACGTCCGTCTATTGTTCCCGTCATTGAGTGCGATGGGAGGGAAGATCGGAATTTCTGCTGAAATGATTGCCTGAAGTTTGGGGAGTATAAGATCCATTGGCGATGTCTCCAGGAGATGGATGTGAAAATAATTCCCTGCATTCACAATTTGACCTGCCTGCATTTAGTTATCTCTTTTGTAACATTGCTTACGGGCATGACATGACATATTTTGAATCAAATTCTTTCAATACATATAATATAACCCATCATAACCTTAAACCGCTAATTACGCCAGTCGTTTTGAATCCATTTTATTAGCCGATCAAATCACTGTTATCCGGTTATTGGAAGCGAAATGAGCGTTTTAACATCAAGATTTGCAAATGTTCAGTCCCAAATTAAACAAATATGAATAATTTTCACTCACTAGAAGTTTTGCGTCGCGATATTGAACACACACGGATGTGTGTGTGTGTGTGTGGGGGGGGGGGGGGGGATGTAATCAGATATATAAATCCTCAGGTACAAGTACAAAATTTGCTGTGTTATTTTGTAGTCTTAAATAAAAAAATCTGCAAATAATCTGTTTTTAAGCCCTTTCATTTTCTGATTTGTTTTGAACATAAAAAGACCTTCATGTCTGAATAAGAACGTTCGAAGAGACGGGAAAGTTTTAAAAAAATGCAACTTTCTGAAAAGGAAATTGAGCGGGTGGTAATAACAGTACGGTCGTTTATTAGATTAAATATGGTAAAAGTTTTTCCGTGCCTTTCAGCACTAGCAATAATGTTACGAACAGTTACATTGAATTTAAAACCTTTTAGTGTGTGTATTTTTACACCAGGGATTGTATCAGTCATCAGGGGTACTCTCTCAGCCCCTCAAGTACGGATTAACCCTTTAACCGCCAAATTATTCAATTGGAATTTTCACCCACGTGAAGTTGTGTCTCGCTGACGTGATCCACAACAAAGTGAGTGAAAATTATTCAGACCAGATGGAGGTTGACAAATTTTAAATCTTGCTGATTAATGTTACTTTTTATCTTCAACAGGTTTAAAAGCAGATATGTAATGTGCTAATAAAAACGTTAAAAACGAAAATGGACGGCACCGGAGGTTAAAGGGCTAATACAGCTGTCTCTAACCATGCTAATTTTCCTCGTGTTCCACCATTTTTTAACGACTGAGCCACTGGATTACATTATATTTTCCATATCTTTTGACACGTATTTCCACATGCGACTAGCATTCCATATCTCCCGTCTATCTGCATGTGATATTTCACTACATTTCCACTCTTTTCGCAAGTGTGCATTTTTACTCTGGACACCGACTGTCGACATATTTATTTGGAAGGTTCCCTCTTTCGGCACGTGTATTTTCATGAGAATGATATGAGTGAGGTGGCCTAAAACCCCATTCATTTCATTTTCATTTCCACACCACTTTAAATACCGCAGCATTCATTTCCAGCTTTCAGCGCGTGTACGTTCACACTGGCCATTGAATGTAGAAATATTTCCTGATCTTTCTGCATTTGTTCCACATCACTGAATGTCGTATTATATTTTGCCGGCATTCAGAACATACAGCGTCACACTACGTTGTAGTACAGATCCAAAAGGCAGTAACTACTTACTTTTCAAGTAAGCAGTTACTGCTTTTTGGCTTCACAGAGCAGTATGTCCAACAAACACGCGACATTGAACAAATGTTGTACCAATGTTGGTCCTCCGTCTACGACGCTGGCCCAACATTGGTCCAACATTTTGTCAATGTCTCGTGTTTGCTGAGGATATGAATCCTGACAATCTCCGTGACCACACCCCTTCTCCCTTCCACCTCCCACAGCAGACAGCATTACCATTACCTCCTATTGTTCATCATACAATATGTACCAGCCGGTTTTATAGCCGCAGATTTCTGGTGCATCACCGACAAAGTGGCGGTATAATTAAGGCCACAGTAACAGATCTAGTCTCCATGGAGACGAGGCCCGGAGTGCTGGGTAAATACTGGCGGCATTCAAGTTTATTTGCAGCTCCAGAAACAGCAAATCAAAACAACACGAGATGTCCATTCAGTGCTGGTTCAATGCTGGCCCAGCGTCGGAGGCGCTGGGACAACGTTAAATCAACTTTGGATCAGCGTCGCAGACGGCGGATCAACATTGTACCAGCACTAGTTTAACAACTCGTGTTTGCCGGGAACGTACGATAAAATGAGCAAGAAACGTGAGGTTAACGCTGATTAGATGTTGTCAGGAAAAACACAAGCATTATCCCGATGTCGCGTCAATGTTGTCCCGACGTTAGCTGCACAACATTGTGCGATGATTGCTGTTGAAATAATGTTTTTCCTTGCGTCTGTTTTTCTCTCAACTTAATAAGCCACTCCTTTGTTACCCCCAATAGCAATGACAGATAAGCAACTGACAGATCAGAATGTAATACAAATCCAGCTACCTGATTAATAAGGAAAATATTTGTTTCAGCTAATTCCCAGTCTTGGCAGTGATGACAATATTATCAATGTGTGGCTAGCAACTGTTGCATATCACCATCTAGTGACATTGACTACTGAGCCCAAGGTATAATACTGACACATGTGTCCCATTGGATATGAAAGGGTGTATCTGCCACTTGACAAAGTGGCAGATACAACCTTTCATATTCAAGGGGTCGATATGTGTGCTCTTGTTATCTTCTAACCAGGGTTGAACACTTCCAAAATAACACTTGGAGATACTCACATCATCTATTGTGCAAAGTATACATAATACCTGTAATAGCTATGCTTTGGCTGGCTCAATTCAGATGGATGTACATAGAGAGTGTGTGCAACTCAACTGTGTCAGGATGAACTTACTATGGCAATATTGAAGCAGCCGGGTCGCTATGTTTCACTGAACCATAATATTTACATTGGGCGGACCCACTCAGCGCATCATAATGACCCACCTAATTTAAACGAGAAATTTGTCCACAATACAGCAAAATATCATTCTTGACCAATAAATTTATGCTCAAAATACATATAAAGGAAGCCCGAAGTCGGGATCATGTCTTATCGAATGGCTTCAAAAGTTCTTTATAGTGCACACTAACATAGACAGCACTGCACACTCCATGCCTTTGAACAGTTTGGGGCACTGTGTATGCACAAACCCGATGACAAACATCCGACCTGATCGGGATACGAACTCAGTACCTCTTGATTTTCGAGCCACAACCGGCTTTGCTGGATGGAGCCATATCTCAACAAATACAAGACGCTGATCTAATGTTGCCTTAATGTTGGGCCACCGTCTACAACGCTGGTCCAACATTAAAAACACACTGGTTAACACTTACAGCGCGGGGATCGACTTTAGTCGTCAGAATCTGACGTCTGTAGACGTCAGATTCTGACGACTAAAATCTATCCCCGCGTTGTAAAAGGAAAATATTTCTAATTGACCTAGACCCATATCATATGTATTCAAATGAAGCAGAAAGAGCTAACTAGGACACAAACGGTGAATTCAAAATGAAAAAAAACATTTGGTCTTCATGGATTTTACAAAAAGAATTCAGCGCTTCAAGGTTTAAGCATCTTGAGTTTGCTGGGATGCTGTTATTCTAGATTGAGTTGATAGAACCGGGTGAATAAATGAGCACAGTGGGGATCATGCTGAATACGGGGCAATAAACGGAGAGCGTGAATGGCGTAACACTGCAAGACGCTATTAGTCCGCTTGGGGACAATAATGTGCAGAATCCATGGTGTCCCGCACAATCCCCGCTGATCCGCCCAAAGTCCAAGTACGTCCCCAGAGATTGCTGGCTCTGTGTGCGTCCATTTGTTTATCTGCCTGTCGTCACGGCCCCGCAGGCACCAGCAGCCAAATTGCCAATTTACACCATTCTCTTACCGCAGCTTCATCAGCTGTATCGTGTATCACACGTAACAATTTGCATATAGTTTGCCCCTAGATACTCATACGGAGACATTTCGCTGAGAATAAACCTTAAAATAACTACATAAAGTAGAGTAATACATTGTGTATAATGAGTTATAATGATTAGACGTGTTTAAAATCTCACACGATAGTTAACGGATTAAAATGCACCGATTGATCATGAGTCCTGTCATTTTGTCAAATTAAATGTTGCCGATATGCTGACTTGTAACGACCACCGATTGTTAAACAACGGTGCAAATATTTAGAATATTACTTAACCCTTTCAGCGCGGGGTCCGTCTTTATACGTCAGAATCTGACGTCTGTAGACGTCAGATTCTGACGTATAAAGACGACCCCGCACTGAAAGAATTAAAATATTTATAATGTACATGGACCCATAACATAGATATTCAAATGAACCGGAAATATCTAACTAAGATATTAACTACGATTTCAAATTAAAAAAAATCCTTAATCTCCAATGTTTATACAAAATATTTCAACGCTTTACGGGTTAACTTCACGTGGATATATGACACATTGACAAAACGAAGTACCATGACAAGACGTGTGGCAGTCAGAGTGATTGAAAAGGAATTGGGGACTTGGGTCATGGTGATTACGTCTCCAGTGACATGCCGTATGTCACGTCCACAAACCCATTGTACACGCTATGAATCATCCAGGTTATTACACCAACTGCAAAAAACTGCAGTCCTCTAAAACCATCAGCCAACCCATCAATCGGCCCAAATGGTACAATGACCGATAACAAATACACAAGATGGATCACAGAATAGTACGCCCAGTTTGGAAGCCAGACTGGCCGGACGAAGATGGACTGCCAACAATATAAATCTCACAATCAAAGTCAAGTCGATTAAAAATGAAAATATGTGCTAAAGATGTGTCAAAAAACGTGGACAGCCTTCATAAAATCTAATGTAATTTTTTTTTTTTTATAAAATTACACTTTCCACAAGAAGTGGAACATAGAAATACAATGACAATAATCTTATTGCACTTTAGATTTTGATGTTTCACCTATACATTTACGCAGCTCTCAAAGCCGCTGCTGGACAGTTGATATTTTTAAAAGCGAAACGTCAAAAATGTTGGCTGACCCAGGCCCGAGTGTAACTGTCTCTGATTTCCTTATTCTAGAAGAGCGATTTCGCAGGAACTGTTGAAAACATCACACTTACTCTCTTCTACGTAGACAGTTATAGATTCTGAATCCAATGACATAGTCTGTAACAATACAGCATTCAGTGTGTGGAATTCTATGTCGCATGATGGTAGTGTTAGCAGACATATTTTTACAGTAATCTGATGGACAAAAGTAGTTATATAAATAAATCGTGTTGAACATGTCAAGCTGACTTTTATTCGACAGAAGAAGACATTTATAACAGGAGACCGAATACTTGCCTCAGAAAAGCTGTTATCATAAAGCTACTGATGCGCCTTTGGACATGACCATTAAATTGATATAATACAGTGAATCCTCTACTCATTATATCCAGAGCTGCACTAGGGATGTCTTTACGACCTCTATTAGCACAGTGGAGACCAAGAAAATGACCAGCAGGGTAACAGTGCGATGGTAACATCTCAATATCATATCAATATCCAACATGATGAAAATAATATCCGTAGTAGCTCAATAACTTTGGTACTGGTATGTTTAATATATTATCAATAACAATTGAAAGTAAATCAAGTCAGTATTAGTTACTCCAGTAGGCCCTAACAGTACACATGTACGTTAAATTCCTAGTTTAACTGTATTGGTAAAGGGTTTAATTTAATGACGTTATTTTGTATGGAATACAGTTTGTATGATACGAAAATGTATTTGTTCACTGCCCGATTGCCTGACTGGCGTTGTAATATTTTGGACGATGTATAATAAACTAATATGTTACTGGTACTTTATTTGTCGGTGAGTATGTATTTACTAAAAGTTGATCCCAACAAACACAAAGCATTTGTATAACATTTATACAACATCGGCCCAACGTCTTCGACGTTGGTCCAATCTTGTATAAATGTTATACAAATGTTTTGTGTTTGCTGGGATAGCATCAACTGCGAGAACAGCAAATGAGCCTAAAATCAGGTCTTTAGGGCGATGACACCCAGGCGGCCTGCTGTCGGCGTTCCTTCTAATTCTCTGACCCTATCGTCACTCCCATACACATTACCAGAACCTTTAATTATCACCAAGAGGACAACTATAGCTTGCCATGCCATGCAGGCTATAACGAGCTAACAATATCAACACCACATCACCACAACCATCATGTCCTAATGGTTCAGTTATACGTTTCATTTTTTTCCTAAATGCGTAACAGTACTTAATTATTTGATAAAGTGTTATTTGATGGTCATTTACAACTCGTGGTCATATTGTTAAAAATACTTTGCTAACTAGTCATAATAAAAAGATGCATAAAGGGCACTTTAGCATCTCAGTTTTACATATTTAGAGGTCATTCTTACATTTCCGCTTATAATTGTATTCAAATATATAGACATTATTATATAACAAGTATATGTGTTTTAGATATAATTGAATTTCGGTGTCTTGCAATGACCAGACCTCGTATATGTACATTACCATTGCAGCCATTATAAACTTTCATTAAAAAAAAATCACACAATTGTTAGCTTAAAGCGCATAAAAATAAATATATATTGGTGATAGAAGCAAATTTTAATTGTTTACTTGCCAGTATCCCCTAGAATAGTATGTGTTTTGTGAATTACTTGTTTGTTGATCACTACCAGCAGTTTCTATCAGATAATTTATTACACAGCAGATAAACATTAATTCCCAAGACAAGAGCTGGCAGTAGGCGTCTACTGTTACGTCATTTTTATTAGAGACTTATTGTCTGCGCCATGTAATAATCAATGAAGAGACAGGTGGGATGAATGAGAAGATTTATGGGTGGGTGTCATACACAACACGGGTTGATAGTTTTAATTGATTCAACTTCTGCATCGATAATGAAGCCACTTCCTAATAAAAAACTGAGAAAAATCAGATACATTTTGGACCATTTTCTCCTTACTTTTTATGCCCGAATTCTTGGGGATGGATTATATACCACTGACTCATGTATAAGTTATTATCACACACGTTTATTACATTTTACACTGTAGGCCGATGGATGTTCAGGGCGGAAGTTCAAGGATTTATCAGCAAGCCGTGGCGCCTGGTGGAGGTGATTGCATAAGGTTAAAAAAAATCCCATTAGCTTGTTTACAAGCAATGTTGAAAAAACTGCATCAAGCGTGGCCTCTTGGCCTGTAAGAGCAAACCTGGCTGACCGAGACTAAAACGGGGAGCTGTGAGCAATGGAGCAGATTCTGCCCCGTTCCATGAAGCGATAGGTTATGGAGGTGCGGGCCGTTATTCAGTCGGGATAAGGGAGAAGAGATGCCGGACTTCAGCAATCTATGGATCTCAGGGAAAGGACAGCCCACTCAACCTGCTCCATACAGATTTATTCTCCCTCAGCTACACAATCTGTCTGCTCTGGATAAATCACTGCCACCACAATGTAGATACCCTACAAATTGCACGTAAATAATGAGCATGTATTAAGACAAGAAAAGTACATGGGCTATGTGTAAAAAATATATTCGACACAAGTGAGTGAAACTGCGAACGGTAGAAATGATTTGACATAAATAAACAAATTATTTTAATGTAGATGCATGAGGCGCATTAACATGATTATAGGCCAATATTTACTCTCCGAATTTTTAATAGATTTTAAAATCTTATTGGTCACATACACAAACTATAAATTATTTGGACTCCATTTCGATGAGCCAATTTTTCACCCGCTTTAAGTTACATCTCCCTATCGCGATCCCTAGCTAGGTGAAATTAGTTAAATCTGTTTTAAAAGCTAGCTAGACAAGATATTTTGAAATATTATACAGATTGAACACATTTAACCATTCACATGCATATAAGCATCATCTATTTGTGTAATAAATTGATAGAGAATACCACTACCCACCAAAATGGGAGGTTTGGAGCTTCAGTTTGGTATAATATTATGTATGTTATAAAAAAAATAAATTCTGTGCTCAGCTCACAGAAAATGAAAATAAGCTGACATTTAAAGGGGGGAAAGTAATTATTTTAGTAATAAAAATGATCGCAAACGATAACGGACGTCATTGGCGGGCAAAGGGTTAAGCGAAAGCGGCACTTGCAATCTACAGTGTGTGTCCCTTTAGAACTATTAGAGCCATGCCAAGCCAACATAAGAGCAAATGCAGGAGCAGGGCAGCAATGACGACAGAATGCCACATTACACAAGCGTCACAAAACAGCTGGCCTGGTCTGTGAACGCGATAACGTCCTCTCACATTGCCTGATGAATTCAGGATCAATGGCTTGGATGCCCAGCAAGCACAAGCTAGTCACCGAATGCAGGATGAATGTTGGGCCAGCGTCGCAGACGGTGGACCAACATTCATCCTGCATTGGATCAATGGTTTGAGTTTGCTGCGTGCATGCCCTTTACAGACTCCTGCATGACAGAGTAAAGTCAGAGGCGTTGGCCTCAAACCAACACAAAAAATATAAAGCGGAAACACTGATATAGACGCTGTAATAATCCAAAACCATAACAAATAACATTTTAAAATCTGAACAAATACAGCGCTATTTATTCACCGACTTCCCATTATACAAATACTTTAACCATTTGTATGGCGGTCTGTCCGAGATCAGTTAAAGAGTGGCTCAGTCTGTCACATGAAAGGAATAGCTAATGATCGCCCGTGATTCAGTTGTTATTTTATATATTTATTTTAATTTTCACCGCTTACATGTCAGTCTTCACATACATTGGTCATTTTCTTAAATATTTGTATCTGTGGCGTTGTGCAAATACTCATTAATATTACCCCTTTTATTTCAAGTTAGGGTTACTGTATATGTGTGCACCTAAGAGACGTGGAAGGACGACCTCCATGATCAGAGTCAACCAGTCTCCCGATAAGCAATCATGGTAGAGCTAGTCATTTAAATAAGGGGTAGCATACAGTATACTATACTTGAGTCTATGTATATAATAGCATATTATACTTGGATCGAACATTCCATAGATAAGAAGGATGCACAAGAGTATTTAAAAAAAGAGTTTAGCTTGAGCAATGTCTGATATCTTGATCCAAAGTCACGCTAAGATGTTTTGAAAAATAAGCCTGATACAGACTATACCTAAGGGGTTTTGTCAAGTTAAAAAAAATCCAAAAATCCGAGAAAAACTCGGAAGTGGGTGGATGGGTCAAACCCCAACACGAATTCTTTTTTTTTCTTGGAAATTTTGTGTTTTTTTTGTGCTGTTTTTTGTTTTTGTACATGTTTCCAAAAAAATGGATTGGGGGTGGGTGGGTGGAGTCTGGCCAATCCGAGTTTTTCTCGGATTTTTTTATTTTGTTTAACTTGACAAGACCCCTATACCGTGTTGTTTCTTAGTTTCTTTTTATCCTTATATAATATTTAATAATAATGGATTTGCTGTGCTGATGCCTGACAACTATAGATGCGTGCGTGTGATTTTTCCACTTTTGCCTGACTGTTCGCAACAGCTGGCGTGCAAAAATGACGTCGCGAAGTTCAAGTGACACAACTTTATTTGCGCTATGAGCAGCGACATTTCGGCAAATCAGATTATTTCTGGCGTCTCTGATGTTTTCAAATTGCTCGCGTGAGGACGACGGGCAGCTGCGCGTAGGTCAAGATCGATGCTTTCCAATCAGGCGGGATTACCGGATCAAGACGTCTGTAAAAATACCATCTCACATCTTACCCAACAAACACGGGATTCACCCAATACTGTTTCAATGTTGGGCCAGCGTCGAAGACGGTGGACCAACATTGATACAGCATTGGGTGAATGCTTCGTGTTTGCTGGTTTCCATGTGTTCTGTGGAGCAGCCATTCACCCAACGAAGGATCAACGTTGGGTCAGCGTCGTGGAGGGTGGAACAACATTGATCCATGATTAAAATGTCATGTTTTCTGGTGGATTCATTATTGTCGGCTGAACGATGGCTAATTGCTGGGTCGCAGTCGTCAGTGCTGGTACAGCAATGAGCCAGCGTTGAATACATACAGAGAATCACACACCAAGGAAACACAAGATGATGACCGAGATTGGAGTAATGCTGGTTCAATGTTGGAGCCAGCGTCGCAGACGGTGGACCAGCATTACACCAACATTGGGTCAACGTCTGCTGTGATGCACGCGTGTTTGACAGCGGTGCCATATAGCCCGTGATGAGTAAACGACACATTACTCAGAATAAATACACGGGATACTCCCTTATTTAAACATACCTCATTATCGACGCACACACTCGTCTTCACCAATTATTTTTATCCCGTGTCACTTGGAAACAAACGCGAAAAATACAATGCGGGTCAGCTAGCGTGTTATAATAATTGGCGATATTATGTGAGATATCGGATGATCCACGGCAGATGTATCGATATAAAATAGAGTCGATCCATCACAGGTCATGAATGAATGATTGATCATAGTCATTTACACATCAGCGATAGTGGTCTGTTTTACACTGGTGTGCAAACGTCGCTTAATATAATATAGTCTCCATCACATATGCGATGCTGGGGATTGATTGAGAAACGTGATCCTATTTTAATATTATTTACAGGAACGACGTGGAAGCAAAATGGAATGTCTATTGACGTCACAAGACTCGAAATAATTATACATCCATGGTGAGCATGCGGCTGAACATAATTTTAAAGCCGTTATTGAGCATGTTTATTATTTTCAAATTTGGCCATAGCTCTAAACCTTTAGCCGCCAAATTATTCAATTTGAATTTTCACCCACTTGAAGTTGTGTCTCGCTGACGCGATCCACAAGTTCAAGTGAGTGAAAATTATTCAGATTTGACAAAATGGAGGTCAACAAATTTCAAATCTTGTTGAATAATGTCACGTTTTATCTTTAACAGGGTTAAAAGCTGAAATGTAATATGCCAATAAAAAATGTAAAAAACGAATATGGACGGCACCGGCGGTTAAAGGGTTAAGCAACACAATATTCATGATAATTGATAAATTGCGTATCTACAGTTTAACCCTTGTGCGTTTTTAAAGAAGGTTTTACTCGTCCAAAAATGTCATTGAAATTGATGAAACAGTTTGTGATAAAGCTGATCAAACAACATCATTTTTTTTAAAACTAGACATATTTAAATGAATAAAAAATAGAAACAAACAATTCAGCAGCACAGGGACTTTTGGACCAATATAACGTCTCCTTGGAGTTAGAAGGTGCTAAACTGCCACTTATAAAGTGGCAGTTTAGCACCTTCTAACTATAAGGGGACGATAATATTATTACTAACTAGTTTTGTACTAAAACTGAGAAAGGAATTATTATTTGGAGGAAGACATGAGAGACATACTCATGGACAAGGATCTTCTCAAATGGCACCTTCCGTTCTCCTCATCTGACCCGAGTCTCTCCGCTAGTTTGACATAGATGCTGTTAGATATCGCGATCTAGACCAATCACACGCCAAAGATCTAGGTCAAACTTATCGTGAATAGCGGGCAGATACATCATTATCGACGCACACACTCGTCTTCACCAATTATTTTTATCCCGTGTTACTTGGAAACAAACGCGAACAATACAATGCGGGTCAGCTAGCGTGTTATAATAATTGGCGATATTATGTGAGATATCGGATGATCCACGGCAGATGTATCGATATAAAATAGAGTCGATCCATCACAGGTCATGAATGAATGATTTGATCATAGACATTTACACAGCAGCGATAGTGGTCTGTTTTACACTGGTGTGCAAACGTCGCTTAATATAATATAGTCTCCATCACATATGCAATGCTGGGGATTGATTGAGAAACGTGATCCTATTTTAATATTATTTACAGGAACGACGTGAAAGCAGAATTGAATGTCTATTGACGTCACAAGACTCGAAATAATTATACATCCATGGTGAGCATGCGGCTGAACATAATTTTAAAGCCGTTATTGAGCATGTTTATTATTTTCAAATTTGGCCATAGCTTTAAACCTTTAGCCTCCAAATTATTCAATTTGAAGTTGTGTCTCGCTGACGCGATCCACAACTTCAAGTGAGTGAAAATTATTCAGATTTGACAAAATGGAGGTCACCAAATTTCAAATCTTGTTGAATAATGTCACGTTTAATCTTTGACATGGTTAAAAGCTGAAATGTAATATGCTAATAAAAAATGTAAAAAACGAATAGGGACGGCACCGGCGGTTAAAGGGTTAAGCAACACAATAATTATGATAATTGATAAATTGCGTATCTGCAGTTTAACTCTAGTGCGTTTTTTACTCGTACAAAAATGTCATTGAAATTGATGAAACAGTTTGTGATAAAGCTGATCAAATACCATCCATTTGTCAAAACTAGACATATTTAAATGAATGAAAAATAGAAGCAAACAATTAAGCAGCACAAGAACTTTTGGACAAATATAACGTCCCCTTGGAGTTAGAAGGTGCTAAACTGCCACTTTATAAAGTGGCAGTTTAGCACCTTCTAACTATAAGGGGACGATAATATTAATACTAACTAGTTTTGTACTAAAACTGAGAAAGGAAATATTATTTGGAGGAAGACATGAGAGACATACTCATGGACAAGGATCTCCTCAGATGGCAACTTCCGTTCTCCTCATCTGACCCGAGTCTCTCCGCTAGTCTGACATAGATGCTGTTAGATATCGCGATCTCGACCAATCACACGCCAAAGATCTAGGTCAAACTTATCGTGAATAGCGGGCAGATACAATATATCTGATAAGAAGCTTGGGATCAATAAGAGCATGCAGCTAAATCTATACACTCAGATGAGGTGAAGATCAGCCTAACCAAGCTGAGTGTATAATAACTAACTAGACTGTGCACCTAGGAAGCTGCTCTTTAACCCTTTAACCGCCGGTGCCGCATATATTCGGGTTTTCATTTTTTATTAGCACAATAAGTACCATCTTTCAAACATGTTAAAGATAAAATGTGACAAGAAATCAGCAATACTTGAAAACAGTTGACCTCCATTTTGTCAAATCTGAAGAATTTTCACTCACTTGAAGTTGTGGATCGCGTCAGCGAGACACATTTTCAAGTGGGTGAAAATTCAGCTTAAATAATTTGGCGGTTAAAGGGTTAATGGCGGATTCAGGTTTCCATAGCATAGTCAGGTTTTTTCATTTCGAAAAGAGGTATTCAATATGATCAATATGATCAAATATGATCAATTGTCCTATTTTGTCCTGATTATCAACATGATTAATAAATCTGCGATGCTATTATACTATTATATCAATAAACACTGATAAAGACATATGAACCTTAAATATACATTTGAAATTTAAAAAACATAACAATAATATCTTATAGATCAAACAAATTGTTGTACATGTATCTGTGTGATAGTTAAGCCAACCATTTTAAAAACCTATATTTCCCATAAATTTTAAATGAATTCAAACCACAATAACATTCAAAAGAAAAGTGGAAAGTTCAGGTAAAATAAATGTTTTCATATAATACAACGCTATCAAACTGTACCAGTAGGCCTACAATCATTGTGTCTCTTCAAATGAAATATAGATAACCATAAGATATGCAGGCATATAATATTATGAGTATCCGATGTGGGCTTGATATTAACCCACAGTTTGCGACGTTCGCCCAACTTTAAACCAGCAAATAATCAACCCGGCATGCTGGCTGGGTTAATTGTCAGCCATATAGGCCCGCATAACATGCAGTAAACAATACACATGATAATAATATAGAAGCCAATTATGTCATTACTGGTACGTTCATAATAGCAGAGCCATTAGCAGTAGTTGTTAAAAGGCAGGTATCAATGCTGTGATCATAATATTTGGTATAATCAATCACCATACAAAGTGCCAATACCATTAGCTGTTACTGCACTATCAACTGCATCTGGGGCCGTATTCTCGTATTCAGATTGGTCTTGTACGAGAATACGGGCCCTGACCATACAGTATATGCACCAAACGTGTGTGAATTTGTAAAACGATTCTTAATATTTAAAATACACCCGTGACGTCAGTCTATTGTTAAAACAGTAGATTCGGATCTACGAATCTACTGTTATTTTGTACTGGTCAGGTCGGGCACAATATACGAGTTTAAGGGCCCCACCAGATTCCCAGGGGGGGGGGGGGGGCAGGAGTATTTGTCGCGGGCAAATTATTTATTTTAACCGGGCTCGGCGGCGCGCTGAAAATTTCACATTTTGTTACATGTTTATATGGAACAGTTCTTGAAGTAAATTATTTATTTCACGCAGAGTCCGCCCGAACTAATTTATTTCAAAAAAACTCCTGCCCCCCCCCCCCTGGGAATCTAATGGTGGCCCCCTAACCATGAAACTGCATGTCTAATATTTCATGGTTTAGCCCCACTGACAATGAAATTGATGTTTTCTATGTCAATTCTTAGAACACCTGCACATATTATGTGTATTTTAAGTCGAAGAAAGAGCTCAATTACAATAGATTCGTAGATCCGAATATACTCGGCGCTTCGCGCCTATCGAATTTCGTTCTTTCTCCTTGACCAAACGTTGTTGTGAAAAAGAAGACATAATAATTCTCTTTTCGAAATACTTCTTGAAAGCACCTTTATAATGCATAATACCATGCAAATAAAATGCCACTAAAATGGATAAATTTGTTTGTTGTAGATGTTCAGTTAATCAAATGATTAATTTTGACAGATGTTTATTTGTCATATATAAATAATATATTTCGTCATTTTAAGCTGGGAATTGCTTTAGCCATTCCAGCGTTAAATGAACAAAAAATAGAAACAAACAATTCAGCAGCTCGATGGTTTGAAGAACTGAGCGCATCAAAACATAATCATGACACCATGATTGTTTTTAAAAACAATATTTATGCAATAAAAACAAATCATGGCACTTGCCGTTGAACTTTTTTCTTTCTGTTTTTCTGTTTTGCATTTAAAAACACACGTTTTAAATTCCAACACATTCAACAGATATGACTATATGATGCTGTAATATTGTACTTCTACCACGTAAGCGTATTTCCAATTCGCACGATATACAGTATATAACCATAATCATGACCTTTCTCGACAAGAGAAGAGAAAAGAATGATATTGTTTTCTTATTTCTCCTTTCCCCAAATATACCTCATAAAACCCGAAACTCATCAGGATTTGATGATTTCCTGATAAGATAGACCTTCATACCAGACAAAGAATTGTGATGTATATCAGTGCAGCCCATGACAGAAATGTACAGAATGGGCCAGCCTCATTCAAATACAAGTGGTGAATTTGAAAGCATGATTGAATAAATGTGTTATTATTAATACAATTTTTTAACCTTTATACTGCTAAGCGCGATTAATAGCCATTTTTTCTTTGTTTTATTTGCTGATCAAATCAATGATATTAGGAATGATGACTGTTTACCCCTTAAAGCGCTGGATTTTTTCTATGAAAACCTTGGAGACCAAAGGGTTTGTTTCAATTTAAAATTATCGTAACTGTTTTATTCAGCTCCTTCTGATTTATTTGAATACCTATGTTATGGGTCTACGGCAATTATAAATATTTTCACTCTTACAGTGCAGGGATCGACTTTAGTCGTCAGAATCTGACGTCTAGAGACGTCAGATTTTGACGACTAAAGTCGGTCCCGGCGCTGTAAGGGTTAAACATCAAGATTTGCAAATGTTTCGTCTCAAATCAAACAAATATAAGTAGTTTTCAACCACTTGAAGTTGTGGGTCGCGGTAGCGAGCCACAAATTCAAGTGGGTGAAAATTTAAATAAATTACCTTCTAAAGCTGGACAAGGGTCAATAGTCACCTTGCTTATACAGTGAGCAAAACTACTAGATAATTTGATATTAAATTAGTTGGCGCATGTAGGGCATCTGTACCTGACATAAAGTGAGCATATTAATACTGCCCTGTGTGTCAGGGGTCTATATAGATGTGAGCGCCACAGCGCAGCCATTGATATGTTAATGTAGTCCATGAAGACATATGATTCGTCCGGATCTGGCAAATCCAATGTAATTAGTCTGGATATTGCGGGTTCAGTGACTGTCAACATTGGCCAAAAGATCAAGTATCCAGAAGTGACCACGGTACAGTGCAGGTGTTGTGGCTCTCATACAATAGCCATACACATCATTGGTGGAAAATGTCCGTATAACAACGTGCTTGTTTGTGTGTGATTGTAGTTATCATGGTCAATAGCAGAGAATTCAGCTGATATTGCATCGCAGTTGTGGTCCAAGTGGGTCAAAAAATGCGATGCAATACCTATTAAGCCCTGTACACACAGATGCGTATCTAGATACATATCGGCCCCTTAGAGGTGAAAGGGTGTATCACAATCTGCCACCTCCAAGGTTATCATATGCATATCATTTTATTTTTCTCTGGCTGTGTTACAAAATTGTGATCTTATTTGTTAATGTTCCGATACACGAGTTCACTTCATCAAATTTAGCAGGATTAGTATTCCAACAACAGTTCGCAAGGCAGGAAACCTGATAGCTTACATGATAGTTAACTGCCATAAGAATGTACTCGACAAGAACTGTTCACACAGCACCGAAATATTCGCAACGACAGCGGGGCCTTCGAATTGTGCCGCCTGCTGCCAAATGCTATGTTGCTGCCGCGTACAGATTATTTTTACTTTTAACGCAGGGAGGGGGGGGGGGGAGCTCGTGTTACCTGCACACCTGACTACTTTTAGAAATAGAATAATTCTAAGATGGTTAACCTACGCCACGATATTATACTAGTGACCTTCTGTCTTCTTCCTTGACATGAATGATTAAATGAATGAAGGGGGTTTTAGGCCACTTTTATGAACTTATGCTAAACTGGACCTGGAGAAGTTATGGAGGATGGTAAAATAAATCAGATGGCAATGCCCTCCAGACGCAGAATTCGAAATGATCTCTCTTGGTCTGAAGCCGAGTCCGTTACCTCTAAACAACAATACTGAATCGCTACATGACTTAACTGGGCGTAAGGGAACGTTGCTTCTTTGAAATATGAATATCCAGAAGTTCCAACGTGACAGACATGTGGTGTTAACCACTACACTCGTCTTTCCTGGGTATCAGATCTAGACAGGATCGATTGTGCAATGACAATATCTCCACTTATTTCGTACTGCCGAGTCACATCAACCATACTGACTGAAGTTTGTTTAATGTTGATGTGCAAATCACTAATAAAGCTTCTATTGTTAATTATAAAAAGTATATTTTCAAGCGTTGCGGTATTTACTTATTTCTCTCAAGCTGGTAATTGTCTCAGCAATGAGAAATGTGACGCCGCACTACCGTACAAATACCGTACAAGAGTTAAGAAAAGATTTCTGAGAGGAGATTTAAATTCCGATTTCTGGTAGTGCATGGAATGAATGAATCAATGAATACATGGGGCTAAAATAGACCAGGAGAGCCTTCTGAGAATGGTGAGATAATTCAGACAAAAGTTTCGAAATTCGAGCCCTGGCGATCTGAGGCCGAGCACGCTACCTGTCAGGCACAGAGGCTCCCCACAATACTGAATCTTTACGAGCGAGCTTCAACCACTACACCAGGGTTCCCGCCCGTGGTAGTGTATATAAAAAATAGTTGTTTCACTTGATGACGGAGTTGAATCGAGTGAACCAGAGGCGATCAGAGAAAATGGATGTAGAAAGACAAAGCAAACAATCGTGAATTCAGCCGTTAATGGTCAGCTGTCAGGAGTGGTCATCTCAGAGCATGACTTGACCAAGGTCATGAGCTGACAAATCACTAAACCCAATACAAGGCATCCTATTCAGCTACAGCTGTTATCAGGTTTCTTTTACACACAATGTAGCTGTTCAGTCAAACTTACACAGGTTAAACGATGTCACCAATTAAACACTGATAAAGGCAACATCATGTATTGAAAGAATTTTTGATAAGCACACGTGCAATGGATATAGATTGTAATTTCGAAACACACCATTGCACTTTTTCATATATTATCTAAAAAAGAATTTCTCAACATCGGCCGCGAGTGATAAAAACAGGTATGAGTGGAAAGATGTGATCAGGGCCCGGTTTCACTGTCTGGCTCAGTCGTCCTACTTAACCCTTTCGGCGCGTGGACCGTCTTTATACGTCAGAATTTGACGTCTGTAGACGTCAGATTCTGACGTATGAAGACGGTCCACTCACTGTAAGAATTAAAATATTTATATTAGTTGTAGACCCATAACATAGGTCTTCAAATGAATCGGAAAAAGCTAAATAAGACATTTATGGTGATTTTAAAATAAAAAACCCATTTGACTTCCATGGTTTATGCAAAAATATTTCAGCGTAATTTGACTTTAAAAGTCAGTTGGTGAAGCCGGGCCAAGATCTACCGGGTTGATGTAGGATGGCGGTGAGTGGACATTGGATAAGACACTATCTGGCCGTCATGGGACTGTGCCTCCAGTCATCGTCTGTCAGAATGGGTGAAATGCAGAGGCGGAAAAATCGCATTCAATATCTTTGAGGATAATAATATCATACCGGTCCGGTCGTGGTGGTGCAGTGGTTAGAGCTCACACCTCTGATACCAAAATAGGAGGTTGTGAGTTCGAGCCCCTTCGCTGCCACTTAGAAACACACATACAATATCCATATATTATATATCTATACATGTGTGTATTCCTGTGCGGTGCGGTACAATGATTGAAAACCAGATGATTATTTGTGCGGCCTGATGAATGACTGACGTAACGAGCGTAGCCTCACGATCACGCTTAGTCCCTTCATATCTGAAATGACGTCACCGTTGGATTCCGGTGAATGTCCGGCAATCAAATCACTACAAACAAGATTGGTTTGACCAGCTTGACAGACCGGAGCCAATCTCTAGCAATCAGCCCCACACAACGGACCTCTTAGCAATTGCATTGATCGCCAGGCCTCCTTGTCTTATTGCATCGCTCACAAGCCTGACTTGGAGCCCCAGCTAACACCAGACACTGAAACAAAGTTTTTTTAATGTTGGGCCAGCGTCGTAGACGGTGGACCAACATTAAAAAAACATTGTTTCAATGTCTCGCGCTAGCGGGGCGTCCCTATTGCCCTGCCAGGATTGGCGGCGCCCTCTGCATAGATACACGCATTCTCCAGATACACAGCCGTTTTAAAGGATCATCTAAGATTTCCAGAATTGAGGAAATAACCGGGATTTTCTTACAGCGTCCTGCTGGACTGCTTAGACGTGATTTACACGGCAGCAATTAGAAGAAGCTGCTAAAGTGGCTGGGCAGTGTGCGGTCACTGATGGCCTAATGCGGCGTTAATCCATCAATACTTTATCCCATAGCCACGGACACCAACTAGCGTCGTCTGTCCGCAACCTTTCCCACAAATTAGATGGACGATCCCTTAATCACAGATGAACACAAAAGCCACGGTTCCGCTCTCGTGGCTCATTATTGACAATTTTTAGCTCAAAGAAAAAGAAGACAATAAATCCACGGTTTAGTATTCCGTAGTACGTCGTAGCACGTTGAGTAAACAATATGATGTAGAGATGAAATGATCCAGTGTATGAAGTACTCGTGCGTACTAGTTCATACCAGATTAATTAGGATCAGACTTTATGATTGATCCAAACAAGGTGTAAGCCGAAGAAACATCGTCATTTGTTTGAACATCCCTTCGTTAAAATAATTAGACGGTTCCATACCTTACACATTTTTCGTATACTAGTACATATATAGGCCTAATCATATCCATCAAAAGTCATTCAATATAGGTCATATTCATGTCAGTGTAAGAGGGTTTAAATAGTCCAGCCAGAAAATCAAACCCTCGATCCTTATAATTAGAGGCGGCATTAGAGCTAGCTGTGAGCATATACCCTCACATAAAATATACCAGCAAAACTGTAGGAGAGAGTGATTTTTTTATTGTTAACCTTCAAAACGTGTGTTCTTGAGCTTGGCGGGAGCGCTGTCATTGACTCTCTTTGTAGCAGACTGGTGGTATGGAGCGCAGGCGCGATCGCGCTCTTTGTAATCACCCTCAAATCTCGTCTTCGACCACCAGTCAACACCATGTGCCCAGACAGCCAGAGTAGGGTAAACACTCAAGTCTAGCACACAGACACGTGCACATCCCATTAAAATTTTATACAAAACTATATTTGCCAGATTAAGACTTTGTGTTTGCAATATTATACGCTAATAATGACAAAACCAAACATCGCACAAACATCACAACGTTACTCCTCATAGAATGGGTCACGGTCATTTCAAAATACGTCAGAATAAATACGACCAAATAAATACGACCAAATGACATTATATATTGAATGATTAGAAATAAGGATATCTATTTATAACGCATACAATATTTGATATCAGGGCGTGGTGGTCAACTGAGCTGGGCGGAAAGGAAAGTGCATTATAATACAATTATTACAATTAGGATAAGTAGAACACTGTAGAAGAAGCCTCACTCCTTCTATTCGCTGTACAGGTATTCATTTGGGCGAGGTCCAACAAATTATATCGATATTCGCCCACCAATAGAGGGAAATCGAAGTGCATGTACATGTATTTTAACATCGCAACATTGGTTGTTATAAAAATGAAATGGTAGCCACTGATGTGTTCCTTTCTTTCTTGATAAAATCAATATGATTATCTTCATTATTAAATGCAGATATTAACTCTTAAATTATCATTATTAATATCCGCACAAGGGATGCCATAAAATCTAATTTTAATGTGTGATTTAATATTTGATCATAGTCGCAATAACCACGACAAAGCCGTCTGAAAAAATATTACGGTCGTCAAGATAATTATGTAATGTAATATTCTCCATACTACTCAGTTATTCGTTTTACTCGACAAACACACAATGCTCATAATGAGAAGCGTGGAAAAATAAAATAAAAATGTCAAAATGATAGAAAATTATGGTAAGACATTTAGAATATATTAAATTTGAAACCACTTACAACCAGTAAACTGTAGTAGGACTTCAGAAACAGCGCGGAGAAACAAAGAGAAGGAAACACTTTTGATCCGAATGTAAATCACATTAAACATTCGAAATAATTCGAATTAATAATTAGGTTGCAGTAAACTGAAAGCGTTCACTTTGCTAATACATGTTTTTAACATAAAATTTCGCCTGCTGACAAAAAATATAGCACGTCGTATGACTTGTTTTTGGTGATTAGTTGAATTATTAGAGCACTTTTTTTATTTGTTTTTCTCACAAATGATAATCATCAGTTCAGTTTCACACACGGGTATCCATTTCAAAACCGATAATGGGACAGATCTATACAGACCACAAAACGTTTTATATCTCACATAACGAAAGATTTGGACAGTATTGAACCCTCTAACCGCCAAATTATTCAATCTGAATTTTCACCCTCTTGAAATTGTGTCTCGCTAACGCGATCCACAACTTCAAATGAGTAAAAATTATTCAGATTTGACTAAATGGAGGTCAACTGTTTTCAAATATTACTGATTGATGTCACATTTTATCTTTAACATGTTCAAAAGGTGGTACTTAATGTGCTGATAAAAAAGGAAAACTCGAATATATGCGACACCGGTGGTTAAAGGATTAAAACCGACAAAAATGTAAACAAGTTGCAGCAGGAAAACAATACTCACGTGACTAAGATCTGTGTGATGCGCAATAAGAATATCGGTCTAGAATATTTAAGAATATTTAAGAATATTTAAGAATATTTATTAAGGGTAACCCTTTCAGCATAATACAATCATTACATATACATTATATAAAATCAATTAGTCAGGTATTACGCTGGTTTCCCAAGGGGCCCAGGTACATATAATGACACACAGTTAAGTGAATAAACACTCGCACAGGCTACAACACAAAATGACAAGACCATAGGTTTCATGATGGCGATCGGGGTCAGAGGGTTCAGGAGAAACTTGAAGACTCTAATTTTGTGTCCGAGCCAAAAAAATTAAATATGGTCATGTCTAAAAAAGGTTGTAAGTTTAGTCTAGAAAAAAAAACTACTGTGCGTCCCATGGGAACAATAATATTACTGTCCAATTTAAAATGAAGGCAATACAAGGCCGGAATGAGACAAAGGATATGCATTGGTTTCGCAAATATTACCCATGTTTAAATGTCAGTGTCCATCAACCTCTTCCCGGCAGACAAAGAAACATCGCCGCAATGCTTAGTTGTGTCGACGGGTAAAAATAGAAAACTGGTATTCAAAACGGAACCCACAATTTTATATTCTTGCGAAGTGTGCGTGCTGCAATTTCTCGCTTGACATATAAACCTCACGATTCTGTGCAAACAAAGCAGGAACTAGGGAAATGTAACAAACGTAAGGTAAGTTTCAGTCGCACAATTAGGTCACGTGATCATGGAACTTAACCCTATATATAATCCCTCACGATGCATTAAAGCATCATTTTACATCCCTGAAAACAGACTTAATTTTCCTACAACCAAGGGTTTTAGAAAGAAAAATTCCACGAAACTGTTTTACCAGTACATGGCAATTTTCTTTAATTTTTCACCCTCATCAAATCATCTTCATCCACTACAAGGCGAGAATTGCGACAGCAATTCACGGCTTGTAGTGGAAGAAGATGACAATGGTAAATTCAGGCTTGGAAGGGTTAAAGAGCCTGGAATAAGTGATGTGTTGTTACATTGTGGTGCCATATTTAGCAATTTATTGGCGGAGATTCACACGTTAATTGTTTCGAGGCAAGTTTGAGACCGGATGGACACTCCTTCAAAGATATCATACATGCGAGAAACGCTCATAAAAGCAAGCTATGGGCCCTTATAATTTGCAAGATTACTGGTTCTGTTAATAAAAAGGTTTCGAATAAAAACCTGTCCCTGTGATAACTCTGTCTACAGCGTGGAGAGGGTGAAAGCTGGAGGCTATCCAGTTTTATGTGCATGATTAGTTTGGGATAGGTGATTGCGTCAACGGGATGAAAGCCCTGAATAAATGTTGAGTCTGCCTGGCCAAATTGAAGGCTGATCCTGCAAACATAACCCATTGGCTCTCTGCTGAGAATGACGATGGGCCAGCATTTAGGGCAGATTGCCCTGATTGCAGTTTGTTCTTGTCTGCAGCCGCCCAGCAACCACGAAACGTTAAGCCAATGTTGGTGCAATGTTGGGCCAGCGTCGAAGACGCCGGGCCAACATTGTACCAACATTGCCTGAATGTTTTGTGTTTGCTGTGTGTCACAGTGGCTGTATGCCTGCATGCACTTTATGTGCGCTGCTTTATGAAGGCACAGTTTTGCATTTAGCTCGCTATACACCGTCCCTGCCATGATGGCTCCTACCATTATCTCCCACATCACAACGATGCATTGATATTGATTTAGGCAAGTCTGGAAATTAACCCTTGGAGCCCTGGGGACAGGTTAATATGTTATTCAAATCTCCGCAAACAATGTGATGAAAAAAGAACACGTTTTTAAAGGCATAACTTATCATTTATCGCGACATATTAGACACATGAATGTAACAAGTACTCAGCTGTGACTGTCTCTTATCTCGCTATTTTCACTTGATATGGCACCACATCACATAATAGGCACAGGTCATTATGCGCAATTATAACTATTCGGATATGAGCATTGATTATTTATCCTGGCTGACAACTGTTCGAGCTGGTGATATAGGGTAAATGCTATCAAGTGGTGATAAAACCAATTTTAGTTTTGTGCTATAACCAGATAACGCCTCTGTTCACCACACATGGAACTAACAATGTTTCGTTGCAATTTGAAACAGGTTGGGGTCCAGGATGGTATGGAACGATGGCATAATTTGTTATACGTTCGATCTATGACGCCAAATTATATTAGATTTTGACGTAGTCTGTGTGCTTAATGACCATATAATTGTATTAGCATAATAGCGTCATGTACCACAGTCAGCCGCTGCCATTATCTCATACTTATGAAGCTCAGATGGTAC
Source organism: Flabesymbios commensalis (assembly GCA_964017125.1). NCBI lineage: Eukaryota > Metazoa > Annelida > Polychaeta > Terebellida > Flabelligeridae > Flabesymbios > Flabesymbios commensalis. The sequence continues at coordinate 30,190,252 of OZ024908.1, forward strand.
GCATGAAATAGTAAAAACACGATTTGAAGGTTCATAACGATTAAAATGTGTAAAATAACATGTATCTGGATTGTTTGATGTTTTTTGAAGGTGTACACTAATTATTGTCCTGGGTATTTTCTTCCAAGGTTGTATTTTACTCTGTATTGATCAATAAGGAGGGGGGGGGGGAGTGGAAGAGCCAGCACTGAACATAATCAGTTTAATAGCTATGAATGTGATGCAATTTCCTCAATTTATTAATCAGTAAATAATAGCGAAAACAGAATTTTAGCCCAATTTCATCCAACAAAATGAATATATTCATTTAAACATGTTTAAATCTACATGGTATACAATAAAATGGTATTTCTGTTAGAAATTTATTATTTAAATAATTTAGAACCATCTCTGTAATCAACATGATTTATAAGGATCCTAAAGATGTCTGAATTCAGCACTGGACTGTCAGTAGCTTCTTGAGATACATAGGTCTATGTTTTAATCCCAGTAAACACGATACATTAATCTAATACTGGTAATGTTGGGCCAGCAACTGATCTGAGATAGGGGTTTCCTCTGATATGCAGAAATGGCCAGATGAGTATAGGCGACTCCCTAATGACGTAATAGTGTTCGTGACTGAGATCGATTTGGTATTTGCGCTTGACGTCAGAGAATGTCCGATAACTTTTTAATAGAAACAAATAGATCAAATTTGAGCGGGATACATGAGAAACGTTTCACGTTATTGCGCTCACAAGGTAAAATTGACGACGTAAAATGAGATAAAATCGGTAATTTTAATTTCCTCAGCCATTATTGAACTTTTCAGAGAACAGGTTATTACTATTAGTCAGGTAGCTTAGCAAAACAACGATATTTGGCGGATAAAAGCACCAAATTTTGCATGACACTCCCATAAGACCCATTAATTAACATTAGCCTAGGAGTCCTCTTAAATTTTTAAAAGTGTTGACGTAAAACGTAAAAATTCAAAATGGCCGCCGTTTTGACCAAGGTCAAAGATTAAATTGATATAATTGTCGATAGAATATAAGCAGATGCAAGATTTTGGTATCCACCATGGTTTTTTCAGATATGCCCGACATAATGGTGTTGCAAGAAACTATTTTATACATTGCACTGTGGGTAAAATCCAAGATGGAACTCCATTTCTGCAAAGTTAAGCTATAAATTCCCATCATTCTCGACAGCACGTAAAAGCATAATTTGGGTGTCTACCATAGGGTTTTCAGGTATGCTCAACATAGTGGTGTTGTTGGAAGGTATTTTAGCTATTGCATTATTGGTAAAATCCAAGATGGCGGCCATTTGTGAAAACCAAATACGCAGACTCGTGATTTTGGTAACAACCATGTAGGATCTTCATATATACGCCCCCCTGTGACCGGCAAATATAATTTTGGACTGTCTATATACTGAGATTGCGGTCATTAGACAAACAAAATGGCCGTCATAGGGCCATGACAGGGCACAAATTATGTGTCAGTTTTCATTAGAATTCAGAGCTACATGTATACATGTAGCCGTCATTTGAGAGCCGTCATAGAGCCACGAACGAACACAAAATATGTATAACTTTAACAGTAATTGAGATGGATCAATGAGTTTACCGTTGATCATAGAGTCCTCAGGTATGGCTGACATTGTGGCATTATCAAAAATAGACCATCAGAGATGGGAATAGTCCATATTATAATTTGGTGACGTTAGATAGACAGACATGTTGGGGACTATTGGTCGTATTTGGCTCTGACGTTTAAGCCTATACACAGTAGCCGATCGATGAACATGGATTGGACCTTTTTTTTATTATTTATTGTTAATGCATATAATAATAAAATGTCAGGTTTTGTGGTTATTCGAGGTTCTCTTCGTGGGAATTGAAGTCGGCATTTTAGCGTCGGCTCGGAACTTAAATTATTATCACAAACACTATTTTATTATATCTTTCAAGACATAAAGAGATGAATTTAATCACGTTTTCAATGAGAACAACTGTTAATTACATTCACATTTTCTTTTTAAACATGCAAGTTTTAGATGTAAAATAAAATATTGCAGTGTTTTATAACGGGACAGTTCGTTGCTAGAGACCAAACTGGTGGTCATCATCAACAGACATGGGGGAATTGTGGCAGCAAAAAAAAATTGGTCGTCACAGTCAGGTGGCAGCTTATCTGTCACGAAATTCGTCAATTATCTAATAATTTCAGAGAGATTATGTATGTTCAGTCAATGAATCATTGTGAATAACCACAGTTTGCAGGTCTTAACCCTATCAAACCTAAATTTTCCATTGTCATCTTCATCCACTACAAGCCACGAATTTCTGTGCAATTCTCGACTTGTAGTGGATGAAGAAGATTTAAAGTGGGTGAGAAATTCATGAGAATTGTCATGTATTGTAAACCAGTTTCATGGAAATTTTCAATCTAAAATCCCCAGTTGTAGCCTGTTTTCAGGGATGTAATATGATGCTTTATTGCATCGTGAGGGCTTAAAGGGTTAAAGCTATGTGTGGCTAAACTATTGAACCAAGCGAGCAGAAATGGTAAACCTTGTGCAACACTATATCAAGTTCCACACAACCTCGGTACCAAACAGTTTATAGACAAAGAAATGACAACAATGCTTCTAAATGCATATTTAATTTTCGAATAAGCGTTTTCTAGAAATAAAAAATGAATTTTCTGCAACGAAACCGCAACTATGTGTAATAGTGAGTACCTTGTAGTAGAAAAAAATGCACAGCATGACGTTAATAGTCCTGAGGAAATGTGGCAATAATTGTTTTTGACTTCGTATAAAACGTTAGGTCATTTTATAACTTCATGGAATAAAAAAGGAACCCAAAATGTCTTTTCTGTAGATTTAACAGTTTGTTCCAGGACCAGTCTGCATGTTGTATTCGATATCTACATAAACATTTGCAATGTGTTATAATATCCAAACGAGTGAAGCGGTATACTTACCAACATTCTCCTGTCACTGCCATATGGTACCCAATTCGGCTTCCTACTGGCCAATATATTTACCCCTTTACCATGTATAGCGTTCTTTATGATCACGCTATAATGTCTAACATCTAAAAAACATAATATAGCCACCAAAACCATCCATCTATATCCTTTTCAGCAAAAGCTATATAGGCCTACATTTCCTTCAAGTCATGACACAGAAGTGGGCATTATGATTTCAAACATATTGATCATCTCTAAGAAATGTTTTGATTATGTCAGGAGGTGTACCTGAAAACCCTGTGATACACTGCAAAATCATCGATTTATCCTAATTCCGGCAAATGTTATACACATTTCTTGCACGGCCATGTCTCTGTGATAGTTATTTTACTTGTCTTATGGTCGCGATCTCGGTTTTAACACATCGACCATACCTGAGGTTGTTTTAAATGACACCAACATGGTCACATGTCGGGTTACCTATCTGAAACCCATATGGTTGACACTAAAAAATATTACTTCCAGTTATAAATATTTCCTACTCTGTCACGAATCTCAGGATTTCTATTTTGTCTAAAATTATAAAAAAATGTTTGACACAAATTTTGTTTGACCGTCACCTTGTCAAATGGCGGCCATCTTGAATTTCACCCACAATAAAATGTAAAACTAATCTCTGGCCACACAACTAAATCGGCAATACCTGGAAAACCAACGACATACATCTATATCGTGATGCTCCTTCTATTTTGTTTAAAATTATATGAATTTATTATTTTGACCTTGCACAAATGGCGGCCATCTTGGATTTTACTCACAATGTAATGACTAATATACGCTCTGGCCACACCCCTATGTCAGACATGCTTGAATTAAAATTATGATTGTGCTCCTATTCTGTCAAAAATGATATCAATTCATTGTTTCACCTTGCACAAATGGCGGCCATCTTGGATTTTATTCACAATGCAATGTCCAAAGTACTTTCTGACTACATCACTATGTCAGGCATAACTTGTTTCATCTTATACAAATGGCGGCCATTTTGGATTTTGTCCATTTTAGGTGTCTTAAGTAGAAAAAAAATTGGGCTCCTAGGCTAACTTTGATCAGAATAGGCTACTGAGCCCTCAAAAAAAATTGGTGCTTTTATCCGCCCGATAACGCTTTTCCTAAAATTTGATGCTAAGCTACATGACTATATGAGCAACATGTACAACAAATTTGAACAAGATACATGAAAAACTTGGCAAGTGATCGTGCTCACAAGGAAATGTTAACGCCGACGCTGACGCCGACGACGCAGAACATCAATTGCAATAACCTATTTTACAAAAAATCAATAAAGGAGGGTTAAAATGTAAGCAGTCATTGCCTTTAGGCTTTTGGTCATACACGGCAGAGTAGATCAAGGGTCCATCTCACTGAGCATCTAGCATCCCACTAAGCATTCCCTTTAGAGAAGCTAAAAATAAGTGTGAACTTTTCTAGTGGAAGTAGCAGAATGTAAAAGATAAGATCACTTGTATGATTCCTATTCCCTTTTCGCCTATCAGAACATGGAACCGTACTAATATTTTTGTGCCTCTGAGCTCGGTTTTTCTGAGGACTTAGGCGTGTTATACATTTTACGATTAATTGAATCCCCCATGTTAGCCTGTGGGACTAAAGTAGAAGAAAGTTCACTCATGGGAACAAAGATCTGGCATTAAAGTAGGCTCGAAATATAGGCATACATCGTATGCATAAAGCTAGCATAAAAGTATATCATTAGGCCTATGATATAATCCGCAACACTGAGAGCCTACATCATCTCATGTTTCCAAAGCTGATCAATTCGCAGCCATAGTTTCCCTTCCAGCAGACAGACCATATATGATGACATTTTGCAGAAAACCATTATTGTGTGTGAGAGCATTAAACAAATAGTTATTGATTAATAGTTCAAAGATTTCTGTGTATTAGCACTGGGTGGTTGAACACACACACAATGCGTCTGTATCGGTGATGATGTGATGCAGGAGCACGTCCTTGTGTCCCGGCAAACACCAGAAGCTCATCCAATGTGGCTTGATGTTGGGCCATCGTCGTAGACGCTGGCCCAACATCAAGCCACATTGGATGTCACGCCTCGTTTGCGTGTGTCTTTGTGCTGGAAGTGAGCTGTTCACAGAAATACCAACACAACTAACGCCCGCGCCACGGAACAACACCAAGAAAGATGTAAAACACCAACCACATCGGAAAGAAAACCAGAAAATGTACTAAGTTGAAAGAAAATAGAGAATAGTTTTTTAATTCGATATATTGTATGTGCAACCAAATTGCACTGCAGGCAAATGCACACCCTATCACGCAACATATTACTGAACATGTCACGTATGTTACTCAACATTTTTTGTAACATTTTACTCAGCATCTTACGTTTCCTGATTTTTGTAACATTTCCCCATACGGAGAACACACAAACCGTAACATGTCGAGTAAAATGTAAGAAAAGGGTATAACATAACATGTCGAGTAGACCTACCATATGGCCGCCTTAACATTACATCAACAAAATTACTACAGACGCTCCTTGCCAGGCAAGTGTCATTTGGTCTAACACATAATTTACAAGAGGCTTATCTAATTAAAAATTATCTAATTAAAAATCTTCACCTGAAGCCAATTATTTTTGAACCCTGCTGTTCGGAGACACATTTCAAATTAATAATTAAGGTGTTAATTAGAAAGATTAAAAAGGATTTACAGTCGTGATTGCCGTGTAATTAACCCTTTACCCGCTAAGTTTTCAAAATTAATTTTCACCCACTACCGCGACCCACAACTTTAAGCGGGTGAAAATTACTTCTATTTCTCTAATTTGAGATCAAACATTTACGATAAAAAAGTATTGAAAGCGAGTAGTCGTGTTTACCGGTTGAAGTTGACTGCTAGTGACGCATATGGCCATGCGTCTTAAACAGTTGAACTGTGTGTATGTGGGGGGAGGGGGGGGGGGTGTGGGCGGGGGGGGGGGGGAAGCGGACACAGCAGCAGTGCTCTAAAAGCCAAGCAGTTTTAGCTAGAGACAATAAAACAGATATTTGAATTCCTTATGTAAAACACTTTCAGATTATATATACTTTCACTAACCCTTTCCGCCACCCATGTAACCCCAATGAGATCAATTCAAGGCACGTGGCCATATACATGCACAGAAAAATATTTCAAACTAACAATTAGTTCTAATTATACAAAATATTTTTTTTCTCAAAAAATGTCCCATCCAAACGAGTACAAAAGGACACCTGTACCATCAAAAACTACATGTATTTTGATATTTGCTCAGCTTAGCTCTGGCTGCGTCATAACCAGCGCAGTGCTCAGTCTGACAATAATAACATTATTAAGATTTTTTTCCTTCGTTAAATCTTCATCTATATACTACAACTCTTATAGTGGATGAAGATGACTTAAACATGTTAAAGTGGGTGCCAAATTAACTCAATTTGCCACATATTGTTCAAACCCTCAGGTGTACGAAATTAAGTGGGTTTTTATGCATGCACAATTTTGATTTTGAGAAATCATGGGAGTTTAACCCTTTCACCGCCAATCACGACTAAAACCGCCCCTAATCCGTTTTATGAGGAGGTTAAATCATATTTTGGGGGGTAAAATGAGGGCTTAAACACCAGGATTTACAAATGTTTGGTCTCAATTTAAACAAATAGTCCCCTTAGATATGAAGGGGTGCATCAGCCACTTCATAAAGTCGCAGATGCACCCTTTCACATCTAAGGGGAAGCCATATGAGTAATTTTAAATAAGATAAATCATTAAAACAAGATAACCTAAAGGGTTAAAGTAATCTGCTCTGGTAGATAAAGGGTTCAATCACCATATTGCTTTGAGAGAATATTTCTGCGGCCGCGGAATGTGGCCTGAGAATCAGTGAGGCCCTGGGGAGATCCCACACAATAGTACTTAAGCTCTATCCCGGCAAACGCAAAACATTTGTATAACATTTATACAATGTCGGCCCAACGTCTTCGACGTTGGGCCGACATTGTATAAATGTTATACAAATGTTTTGTGTTTGCTGGGATCCCGCCGGTGTCAGAACCTATTCCACCATTTATCTGCCCTGTCATGCCCCGCGGGGATAGCGTCACTCGATCCACACCGCTGTTCCCAGAAAACGTAATGCTATTTTAGTTTACCAAGTCCATTTGGTGTAGTCGTATTTCAAGTGCAAGCAACAGGTCATCTGGTGGAATATTGATACCGGTTGATCTACGGTGTTCTTTTTCACAACTACCAGCGAAAGCGACCCATCGTCCGCTCACTCTTAACAAGTCGTATCTGCCACTTTACAAAGTTGAAGATACGATGTTTTCATTCTCAAAACATCTGGAGACAGCATGTAGACTGCAACACCACTATTTTCTGGAATTACGCTAACCATCCACAATACCAATAAATTAGTAGGCCTACTATGTCATTCATACTATAAAAAAATACCAAATAGCCTCTTTTATTGTAAACGATTGTCTAGACTTTGCCAATGTATCTGTTAACAATTTCAATTCAGCGAAGAGATCAGACATGTCTATGTGCGGTCTTTGTAATTTTGTCCCCTTGTGGATATGAAAGGGTGTATCTGCCACTTCACAAAATGGCAGATACACCCTTTCATGTCCAAGCGCACGGTATATCAAGAGTACTGATTTAGTTTGTTCACGCCGCTTTTGTCATATTTTCTTTTTCAAATTAACCACTTACCACCCATGTATCATGTGTATGGTAATCTGGTAATGATACCAGTACAATTATTGGCTTTATTTTGGAAGCTGCTGGCCCCTAGTAAACATGATATATTGAACTAATGTTGGCTTAGTATTGGACCAGCTTCACAGACGCTGGGCCAACGGTAAAGCACCATTGGTTGAATGTGTTTACTTCTGGCCACACGGCTCAGTTTCTTTGTCTCTATTGTAGTCAATAGGAAGGACAACCCTATTAGCTGCAAAATCATCATAAAATTATATGTTTTATCAACCAAAATAGATTAAACATTGACCTATCTCAGTATAGAGTTTCTATTCATCAATTTTAATGGTATTAAACTCAGATGAAATTCAATGCATTTGCTACGTTAGGTAAATACCAGTTTTAAAGATATATTCCAATAGATATGATAAATCAATTTCGACCTGAGGAAAAATCGATATCTTGATACATATTCAGTATTAAGATCATATGTAATATGTTCGTCAATCAATCAATCAATGAAACTTCTATAGCCCCTATATCCTTAGCGGACTGAGCTCAGAGGCGCACATATCATTTGAATGATCATTTGTCATAATCCTGACCAAATCAGGTTCGTCAACAGGGAGCCACGCCACCGAGGAGCTAGGGAGGAAAAGCCAGATCAAAAAAGTTAGATTTATATAATTTCCGAAATGTTAAAATTATTTGGGCATTACCATGATTACATATGGACACAGGTACAGGTCCCTTGTATACGAACGGCTGTATCTGCCACTTTACAAATTGGCAGCTACCTTTCATTCCCAAATGGACGACAATCATGTAAATGTACAAAGTTTATCGAGAACCTTCCTCATTAAAAACAACAATCTATACAATAATCGTGTCCAAAAGTAAATAATGCTAACGCTGACGCAAACGATGCCAAACTTAAATTGCAAATCCCATTTTATTTCTGGTTTGACTGTTGTTTAATTCACTGTGTTTTCATATATAGTGTGTGTTCTGTAAGTTATGATGATGGAAAACAAACTCTTAACCTAACTGTTAAAAATATCCCTCCTTAATAGTGCTACTATATACTAAGGGTTTTCCCCATATGCTGAAAAGGGAACTATTATGATAGTCGAAAAAGAAAAGTACATAATTTATAAAATAACCGTTGCGCTTGTTATTACTATATTTTTGTGACCATGTACAGAATTATTTTTAAAACAAAATATGTCATTGTTCCCACTGATAAAATTATTCATGTATGATTCCAACTATGATGTACATAGTAATCAATAACCTTAACGTACCAGAGATAAATAATATTGGGATATTCTTCAGCCATCTCATCCAGCATCGTATGAATGTGAATTGCGTGTTTTGGAAAGTATGTATAAGAAGACATTGAGTTGTACATGTAAGTATTGGCTGTCAGCCAAAGTATGGCGCTCAGAAAACAGCAGAGCAGGCGAGCAGCTATCCGTGGTGTGTATGTCAGCATGTAAAGGCACATATATATGCAAAAATAGGCGTATTATGTATAGTATAAACAGACTGAGTGAGCAGTGCCAGAACGAGAAGCAATACGCGACGCAATCCATACCAAGCCAGGCTGAACATATTGGCTGCTCTTTGTGGTGGCTGTCTGACGTGTTGTAGAATAAGTCACGCAAATTTGTATTTCATTGATTGTTTACATGTCACCACTCAACTAGTTACGATAGTGCGTGACTTGGTGGGAAAAACTTAACCCTGAGTATAATTACATTGAAGTACAGGTATACGTGCAAATGTATTCCAACATGACGTTACTGTGAAATGAAGATAAATATATATAACAAGACACTAAGTATCACACTTGTCTACATGTGTACCATGTTATTTGTTATTTGAAATAATGTATTATAATATTTGATGCCGTATACACTAGGATATCGTGCAGCGATGTCGTGTCGTGTGGCTCAGAGAACCACGTAAATCAGATGGCTCGTCTGACTAACTTTGAATTGGGCGTAAAAGAACCTCAATGGACGTGGGCGCAGTTTCCATCCGGCGAGACCCCAGAAAATCGACAATGTGGAGTACTTGGCATGCACATAAGGCTATGAATTATATCATGAATGATAACATACTTTGCTAAGTTACTCCCGTGGCGCGATAGCACAATAGTGCGTACTGCAACAGATACAGTTTATGTTCAACAAATTACGAAGTTTTTACAGCGTCCTACACATGATGACAGAATAAGCCTGCGGAATATTGCACGATTGGCGGCATAGATCACCCGAACTGATGTTTGACTCCGCTTCCTGGCATCAATACTGTTTTACATCACGCTCTACGTTCTGAGGAAATATTGCGTAACCATGTTCTCTGCAGGGATATCCCCTATTACCAGGTTGACCCGTGGAGCTGCAGTTTTGCAGCTCCACATATTCACACGCACGAGCATAAATTGTCAGCACCCGGGTGTAAATTGACAGCAGCAGGGCATAAAAATGTCATTTGAGCCCTGCTGGATGTCATTATTTCAAAATTATGTTGTGATAATAATATTTAGTAATAGCGAGTGTTTTGTCGGCTAATGTTAATTTGATGCCATTATTGCACGATTTCGGCTCTACCAGTCCATTTAATAATCCCTCGGCCATGGTAGGGCTCAAATCGTCCAAATCGGGCCACAGATTAACAGATATTGTTATATTCAACGCGTAAAGCTGTGATCTGTTATCACACATATAATCACATGTCGCCAACTTCAAAGTAAAAATGTGCTAATTGTCCTTTGTAAAGTGACAAAAAGTGGCAATTATCACCTTTTTATTTCATGAGAACGATGTATCAATTTATCCATCAGTTCGGAGTGCATATAGATAGATAGCTATTTATTGACAAAAGAAATTATGTGTATACTTATGCGTCATTAAAAATAAACATTACACTATAGCATACAGTCAGTGCATAATATGATAAAATAGAAAATGGTGAAAATATATCTACAAGTATAAAATTGCATTTAAATAATTAAAATAACTTTACATGATAGTGTATATATGGGTGTTTTTATAGTGGTCACCTTAGACAAATTTTGTGTAACCATCATCCAGAGCATCCCACATTTAGGTTAACCTTCCAGAAGCTGTAGTACAACAACGCACTGTAAAAATGAGTAGCCTCGTGTTCTATAAATCCCAGGATAGGTTAATCTATGTCATTTTAATAGACCTAGATTAAATAGAATAGACCTAATAGGGTCAGATTTATTCACTCAAATGTGTATAACAAGCTGTATAGCTAAACACAAGAATGATAACTGGAATCTGAAACATGTGTGCACATTCACTAAGTAATCGCCACGGAGTGGTACTAAAAATTGTGGACACTCTTTGTTATACATGTGTATAACAAAGTGTGTCCACAATTTCCAACAAAAAAGATTAAATATTTGCAAATTAGTGACTAAATTGGGATTGTTTGCATCCTGTTTTTTGAGCATGATTTATCCTCTTACACTCCGTGACCATGTTTCCAGGAGTATGCATGAACAAATTGAGCAATGTTCGATTTTGTGTTAGAGTCAAGCTAACACTATTCTGGCCTGGCTAAATTATGATATTATCGATAATAGCATAGGTGGGTGAGATCATTAATTGTCGTAAATTGTGACGGACGGAATTCAGAGACAAATCCCTAGGTGCAGTTCGCAAAAAAGTTTTATTGATTTTTTTTTAATCCATTTGAAATACCTGAGAGAGAACAAAGTTAATTACATAACATTTTATATGTTGGCACATATGTGTTGCTTAGCAACTGATAAAGTATTAGCGTGACGGACGGAATCACAAAATGTGCCTTTAACTGACCCCCTTTATGTATGCTCGAAATTATTATACAAATGCATCATATTGAATAACTGTTTTGAAGAGTCTTAGTTAGATGCTATTTAGTGCTTATATATTTGTTTTTATACCGCATGTCATACATTCAGGATGAGTAAAAACCCCGAGTAAAGTCAGTGTGACGGACGGAAAGTGATGGACGGAAAACTTGTTTTTATAATGTGGCTTCCATCCTCCCCTAAATCCACACAGTTTATCTGATCCTGAAATTATTATAACTAGATCGTACATTTGCATAGCAAATATTAAAGTCTCCACCTTCCGCAATGAAAAGTTGTATTGCCAATACAGTAACGATGAGGCTTTATAACATAAGTGACATGGCGGCCATCTTAGAAATGCAAATTAGCTGATTTTCGAACTCAACCAGGGTAATCCATCAGAGGGTGTTCAGAAGAAATCTGGTGAAGATCGATAAATATTGGCGACTAGAGAGTGTTTACATCGATCTTGGATATGCAAAATAGCCCATGGCGGCCATGTTGAATATGCAAATTAGCTGATTTTCAAACTCGACCAAAATAATTATTTTGTCAATCTTGGATATATGCAAATTAGCTCAGCATAATATGCAAAATAGCTGATTTTCGAACTCAAACAGGATAGTGAATCAGAGGGTGTTCAGAAGAAATTTCGCACAGATCGGATGAATATTAGAGACCGGAGAGCGTTTACATCTATCTTGGCATAGATGCAAATTAGCCAATGGAGGCCATTTTGAATATGCAAATTAGCCTATTTTCGAAATAAACCAGATAATCCTTTAGAGGGTATCCAGAAAGATATCGGATAATTATTTGCGACTAGAGAGCGTTTACATCGATCTTGGATATGCAAATTAGCCCATGGTGGTCATGTTGAATATATGCAAATTAACTGATTTTCGAACCTAACCAGAATATCCTGGATATGCAAATTACCCCGGCATAATATGTAATATAGCCAATTTTTTTAACTCAACCAGAATAATCCATCAGTCAGAGGGTGCGCGTTCAGAAGAAATTTCGCGCAGATGGGACGAATATTGGCGACTGGAGAGCGTTTACATCGATCTTGGATATGCAAGCTAGACCATGCCGGCAATGTTGAATATATGCAAATTAGCTGATTTTCAAACTCAACCAGAATAATCCTTTAGAGGGTATTCAGAAAAGTATTCGCAAAGATCGGATGAATATTGGCGACTGGAGAGCGTTTACTTCTACCTTGGATATTGGATATATGCAAATTAGCACATGACGGCCATGTTGGATATGCAAATTAGCTGATTTTCGAACTCAAACAAGATAGAGGGTGTTCAGAAAAATATTCCTGAAGATCGGGTGAATATTGGCGACTGGAGAGTGTTTACGTAGTCAAATTGTTGCAGAATAATAATAATAATAACAAAAGTAGACACTAAAACAGTAAGTCTCCAACCACATACAACGCTAAATTATTGAATTAGAATTTTTACTCCCTTAAAGTTGTGTCATGCTAAGTGTACTGCAATCCACAACTTCAAGTGGGTAAAAAACACTTATTTCTGTACGATTTGAATCAAAACATATATATATGCGAGCCAATCTAGCAAATTTAATTTTAATGCTCATTTCTCACTCAAGTCGATCAATGTCACTCATCTTCGAACCACAGCTGTATCTAAATACCAAATGCTAATTCAAACTATCCAAAAGATATGACGCATCAAAGGGGTTTTAGCTATTATATGCTGTGACTTTGGTCATAAAAATAGGTCAAGGTCAGTCATTTTTAAACTCGACCTGTAGTTTTCTCACATGCACTTCGTCTTGGGTTTCAAATAGGGAACTTCCATCTTAAAAAAGCAAAATTAGTGTTTATGAAACTAATTGTGATTGACAAACTGGACAGTGGTGTGACCTTGACCCTTAAAATAGGTAAAGGTCACTGATCTTCAAACTGGAACTGTAATTTACTAAGATGCATCTGTATACCAAATGAAGACTACCTGAAACGATTCAAAAGATATAGCACATCAAAGGAATTCTAGTCCAGATATGCTGACAGCTGTGACCTTGATATTGACCCAAGGTCAATCGGGGTCGATGGAATAAAAAACCAAAGGCACATGGTATACAAGTTTAAAATACAAAGTCAATACAATAAGTCATGTTGACAGGGGAGCTATTTGAGTATGATGCCCCAGCTGACAAACACGGACGGAAGACGCACAGTGCTAAGGGATGACAATATCGCTGAAAAACTAAAAAGCCAAGCACATAAAATTCCCATTTCACGTCCCGGCTCCCCCCCCCCCATGATGCCCCCTTAGCCCCAAGCCCTATACTCCCCCCTCCCCCCCGAATATGTCCCAGAGACTACAGACAGCACATTATTGACTTAGCATACATTTAAAAACCTGTTGGTAATACTTGGCTTAGCATTTGCCTCTTGTGTTTCCCATGCCATGAGGCAAGTGAAGAAAGAAAATTTCATTTTAAAAAAGTTTATTTATAAGTCATGCTAACATTACGTAAACAAATTATGGTACTTATGATAATTACTTCATTTTAGACTGGGGAATTTTTTATGTACAATTGAAAATAAATTAGCGGCCTCATCTTACATGTAGACCAATTCTGAAATCATCATTGGGTCTGTCAAATTCGCATGAAACTTGCTTCGTGTAAACAAAAAACACAGTTCCGTCCGTAACACCAGCAAATTCCGTCCGTCACGGCAATTTTTTCGCAAGTTTTTTCTTCAATATATTTTGTACTGGCACATCAATGAAAATGTTCATCTTTTCTACTAATTAGTGTTAGGGAGCAGTAAGAGAAAACAGAAAGTTTCACTAAATAAATTCATTATACATGGCAGCACATTAATTAAAAGACTTCAAAACGTGACGGACGAAAATTTCATTAAACAACCCCTTAAAAACACTAACTGCCACAATGCACAATATAGACATACACTATCAGAAGACATATCTACATCGAACATTATTAATTTTCTGAGCTAGGTAGACAGCTTTTTTTTTCCGTCCGTCACGGCTCAAAAAGACATTTCAGCTATTAATGTGTTGCCAGGGCCACATAATTTTGAAAAAAAAACAAAAAAAAATTTAGAGAATCTAATCCGCTCAGATGTTTTCTTCAAATTAGAATCTTGATTTAGATAAGAATTGTGCAATAAAATTCTAGCCATTTGGTTGACACATTAATGATATGACCCAGGTGGCATTTGTCAAAAAGTTTCAAAATAACACGCCGTGGAATGACATTCTGTAGAGTGACAAATTTATATCTCTACCCACCATGCTTTAAACAAAAAACTAATTACAAATAAAACCGATTCATTTTATCGTCATTGTTAGAAATATAATTTGGAAATGTAACACAAGAAGGCGACTCTACTACTCGTCTAAAGTCTATTTCCCGCACTGTAAGAGTAAAAATGCTCCTAATGGTCGTAGACCCATAACATAAGTATTCAAATGAAATAGAAAGAACTAACTAATATATATTTATGATGATTTCAAATTGACATAACTCTTTGGTCTCCATGGCTTATGCAAAATTACTCCAGCGTTTTAAGGATTAACCCTTTCAAGCCTGAATTTATCATTGTCATCTTCATCCACTACAAGCCGCGAATTGCTGCCGCAATTCTCGTCTTGCAGTGAATGAAGATGACTTGATGTGGTTTGAAAATTAAAGAAAATTACCATGTATTGGTAAACCAGTTTCATGGGAATTTTCGTCCTAAAACCCTTAGTTGTAGGAAAATTAAGTATGTTTTCAGGGATGTAAAATGATGCTGTAATGCATCGTGGGGGCTTAAAGGATTAATGCCTTTAGATGAGTGTTTGTTGGCTATGGAGACACAGTTACTCTCTGGTCTAGATAAGTCTAAATTCCGCGTCTTCTATCTGCGTGATTGCTTAGCGTGCCTCCTCCAGAGTCCTCCATCTCCAGCCACCCGTATCATCAGTGGTGTCTTCTCGACAAACCCCCGTCCTCTGTGGCTGACTGCGCTGACTAGTTATCCAGCAAAGATTGGCAGTCAGTCCCATCGGGATCTCACCGGGGACCTGGGAGGCTTGTTGTGCAGATTTATCCAAAGCCTCCTGCTGGCCAGTAGATAATAGTGTCTTCTCCTGCTGCCACGATAACGCATTCTTGTCTTGAAAAATCGTTGCCGTTTTTCAGGCACTGAATTATCGCCTCTTTAACAGAGGAAAAAATTGGTGTTTACCAGACAGACAGACAGACAGACAGACATACACGCAGTACCACAGTATGTTAAATTTAAAAATAAAATATTTTGTGTAACAGAATAGCTTTATGTTTCTCATTATCTACGAATAGCATGAATAAGGAAACAGGAACAACGCGTTTTATTTATGTAACGTCACTGGCCAATAAAATACATATTCAGGAAGTTATGTCGCTCGTATAACCAATGATCATTAATAAAACCTTTGTACATGTACAGGTTAAACTGGTCCATGAATAAATGAACATAGGAATAAATGAATTATATGGAGAAAAGATATGAGGGCTTTAGGTCAGTTTTGCGCAAATTCAGACTAGGATAAACTCCTGACGATGGTGAGATGGATCAATTGATACTACACTACAGACACAATTCGAAACTGGAGCACTGGCGGTCTGCAGCCCGGTCTGAGACAAGTGTTCATTTGTCATGAGGCAGTATCCATTTGCCTTGTTTAAATGATTTTGGTACATTCATTGGCCTTATCATCATTATATTTAAAATAATAAGCAATATTGCATACCAACTTTTTGCATAATACTGTGATAGGGTGTGGAGTTGAATCTTTTCTAAATAGTGTGAGGGAGGAGGTGAAACAGATACAGATGTGAAATATATGCAGAGTGATGAGAAATAGAGGTAGAGCGGTTTATGCAATATCACGGGACCGGCAATATAAACCTCCGCATCTATTTTAAAACTTCTACAAATCGATCATTTTAATTAATGCCTGAACATTCGTAACAACGAATGCGCAGAACTAGATCTTTTAGACAATTATATACACTGTATGTGTTGATGACTAATTTATATTTAATTCAGGTCACTCCGTGTAATCATGCAGTCAACGCTAGTATTTAACCAAAATAATGGGTATTGTCAGTTAACATGGTTAATGGACATATTGAACGCAACTACCCCATTGCTGATGACAACACTGTTAAATACTGTCGCAGCACACTAATGGGGAATCTAGGTCACTGAATGCAATTGCTTTCATTAGCATGATTAGCACGATTGTTATTATTTCTCCAGATGTAAGGTCACATTGAAAGTTCGACCACGAAGTCATAAAATGGGAAACAGACCTCCCCGCCCAGCAAACACGATACGTTAAACCAATGCCCATTTAACGTTGGCCCGCCGTCTCCGACGTCGGCCCAACATTAAATCGGCATTGGTTTAACGTATCGTGTTTGCTGGGCGTAGTCTGGAAGGCCACTGGTGACGTCAAAGCATGCCACCCTGGTCATGTTACGTACATTGTAATTTCTCAGGGAAACGCCGGCATTGCTCACATACATTACTGACAGGGTTTCTGCAATGAATGTTTGAGTGGGGCGGGGGGGGGGGAGAATGGGGGTCCGGGGGTTCTCCCAAAGAAAAAATACTCAGTTTTAAAATTGAGTGCTTAAAATGGGTTATTTAAACTGCAATGACAGCCTAATTTGTAAAATATTTTTTGTTTTCTTTGCCAACAAGAGGGATATTCCTACAATACAGATCTGGTGTGTGTCACGCTTATCACCATTAGAATGGCCCATGCCGATTGCCACGTATACACCAATAAAGAGACAAAAGGGTTTCTATCAATTTAAAATCATAAATGTCTTAGTTAGCTCTTTCCGCTTTATTTGAATACCTTCGCGGTCTACGGCCATTATAAATATTTTACTCTTTTCCAGTGCGGGGATCGAATTTAGACGTCTACAGCCGGCTAAGCCATCACAAAGAGACGATATGGGCCTACATTTGAGATATTATACCTGAGTCTTTTTTATAAAATATTCACCTTCAACTGTAAATCAAGTAAACCAGGCCTAAATTAATTCCGCATTTATTTTGTCCCACAGTACTGACACAGTTTAGATCTGATATTGTCTGTCATTGTGGCAGAGATATGCCAACCATAATAACACAAGGCGTGACATTCACCCATACTTCCGTGCTGCAACCTCAAAATGTCAAAGTCGTGATTGTACTGTCTTTTACCTGAAAATTGATCTATCTAAGCAGTGCAGTTATTCTTCGTTAGTAATATAAACTTAATTTTTCTGTACTGAATTATTTCTTTTAACCAGGCGATCTTCGGACCTTTCAGTGCTTTTGATTTTCTATGTATTTTATGTAACAAATTAACATACAATGATTGTTTTTTCGGTAGATTCGTTAATGATATTAATTATAATCCTGCTAATGCTAATGCGTTCGAATTATTATATATTATCACCTGATCAATTACACTTTTATATTATGTAGGTATATCACCGTGTTTTTTTTTAATTTGTGTCGATGGGTAACTATAATAAAGAAAAATATTGAAGGATTTGTAGTAGATGACATTAACATGGATTAAAGGATGTATAGCCATGCATAACATAATCCAATGAGAGTTGTCATGTTGAACAGGTTACTGGGCTACTATGCACTGTATTGTCTAACTTCCAGCCCTTCTTTTTGATAGCTTGCAATTTTACTTGTTCTAGTCTAGATTGATCAGTTTTCTGGATGTGAAGGATACGGGAATTAAGACGACATACACATACCCCCACTCCCAGTTCTATAAAAATATGCTGCTGGAATGTGCTATCAACCGGTTAACCCTTATCCTGATCAGTAAATTTATTTATTCCAGTATTGCTTTGATGTTGGCCCACCGTCTGCGACGCTGTCCCAACATTACACAATATCAACCTCGGTAGCGAGACGCAGCCTCAAGGGTTTGAAAATTACTCATATTTGTTTAATTTAAGACCAAAAATGTACAAATGGTGACGTCATTTCATTCCCAATAAGTGAAGTAATCGGCGAATAAAATGGATTAAAAACGAATATTAGCAGGCAATGAACATAAAACGGTAAGCTGTTGTCTTATGGAAACAGGAGCACAGAACAATTTTATAGTAACATGTACTTGGTGGGCCTGGTGCTGAGGAAAGTACAGCGTGGAAAACGACAAGTAGTCCCTATCACCACCACCGCCGCACAAGATAGCACAAGTAGGCGCTGAAAAATGGAGATGCCGTCTGCAAGGGTGTGATGGTTCACAGTAAACACGAGACGTTGGCCCAGTGCTGGTTTTATGATGGAACAGCGTCGCACACGGTGGACAAACATTAAACCAGTACTGGGTCAACATCGTGTTTGGTAGGAAGAGCGTAAAGCCACTCACAATGAATTGGACAACACAGGAGATACTATAAGACACCTGTAATGGGCGAGCGGTAGAGACCTCAGCCAAGGCTAAACCATATCTGACCTAGTTTTTAAGATGCGACCATGAATGCTTTATCTACATACCAAGCGATACATGTACATGTAGCTCTGTACACGCACAACCACGCGTTTTTTGTTACGATGTTTAATCGATCTTTATTGCACCAACCTCTCTTGAATTTCATTATACCTTACAGCGCTGACATATTTGAGACCATGTAGACCAAAGGGATTTTTTTGATTTGAAATCATCATAAATGTCTCAGTTAGCTCTTTCCGCTTCATTTGAATACCTATGTTATGGATCTACGACTATTATAAATAGTTTCACTTTTAAGGTGCGGGGAGAGATTTAAGACGTCAGAATTTCACGTCTGTAGACTGACGTCTACATTCGATCCCCGCGCTGTAATACATAGCTAAGTTCTAATGACCGTGGCTCGATAACATTGCTAGGCAATTAAGTGTAGGTCTGTAGATATTCATTGCAGATAAATCAACTATACAATATCACCCGCTCATCTGGAATTTATTCCTGTTGAAATGGAACTCACTGGGAATATGCAATCAATAAAGGAAAGTCGTATCCCAGTGAGTCGTTTGCTGACAACGAAGATCACAATATACTTCAATAATATTTTTTTTTCTATATAAAATATACTTTCATCTTTCGGATCACTACCATAGATCAAGTAGTCACAGAAAAGTTTTACGATACGTACAAATGACGTCTAAAACACGACGCAACTACGGTTAAGTTATAGATGGCAATGTGCATTATTTTTCACAGATGAGATCTCAAGTATAAATTTTAAATGACTGAAGAACAGACTAGCGTCATCAAGTGCATTATATTTAATATTAAAATGTCAGTTTTTTATTCGTGTTGCTGACCATATATCTTTTATACATGATTAAAAGCAAGCAAAAATTGAGATTAAAACACAGTGGTCTAATAATAAGATTTAAAAAAAAAAAAATACTAGGTACTTCAAAATAATTAATTGTTTCAGATTTTCCTTGGAATTTAACACAGAAAAATTATGTTTTCTCATATATGTTTCCGTTCAAAACCGACTGTGATGTATTCTGTGGTGTAAAGCCGAAAGGCAGTATTTAATTACTTTTCAAGTAAATTTTAGATAAATATATCTATGCAGAAATATACTGCTACATTACTGCTTTGCAGAGCAGTATGTAGTGACGTTTACGATATATTAACTAAAGCAGAGATGTAAAGGATTTTTTTTACCGTTGTAGTAACTGGATTGGAGAGCAGCATGCATTTAGCCTAAAACGTTTCCTCTCAATCAATTACTTGAGGCTAATTTCTCAATCAATTCGTAAAGTGTTTTAGCTTTTATGCTCAGGGACGTTTTGTCTGAAAAAAATCCCATCCAAACATGATAATAGTTAACGACATTCATTTTCAACTGTTAATCAAATCAAGGTGAAAATATACCCTTATTTTTAGGAAATAAACACCCTTGGAAGTATATACACATGTACCCAAGTCAAAGCTCAGAAGGTCCTTGTCGTGATGGATTGCGCAGCATTTCTATAACTATAATACGTTTGATTCAAAATGTAATACGTTGCAATTTAACATGCTCCATGAAACACTAATTCGTACGGCATGTACACACATACCTATATAATTAAGAAATCAGCAGAGCAAAGTTGAATCCATAACACGTGCATGTGTATCACGCGATTCATGCGCTATAGCCTCGGGTATTAATTATGCAATTATATAATTATACAAGTTTAACGGATAATGTATCTCTTTGCATATTGTCACCCAAGGCTATTTAGCATTGCTCATATAGCTCAAAACGAAAAATATATACAAATATACAACAATTCTAGCTCTTAAAAAATATGATTGTCGCCTGCCTTTAATTGGGTGCATTTGAAAACAATTATTTGAAACTCATTCGAGACCATAATTATCGTAATCTCATTCATCTTACCATCCTCAGGATTATCCCGACCAAGTTTAGCCGATATTTGCGGCTTAAAACCCCTTCATTCATTCATTCATTCATTCATTCATTCATTCATTCATTCATTCATTCATTTATTCATTCATTCATTCATTCATTCATTCATTCATTCATTCATTCATTCATTCATTCATTCATTCATTCATGCATTCATTCATTTATTCATTCATTCATACATTCATTCATTCATTCATTCATTCATTCATTCATTCATTCATTTATTAATTCATTCATTCATTCATTCATTCATTCATTCATTCATTCATTCATTCATTCATTCATTCATTCATTCATTCATTCATTCAATCATTCATTCATTCATTCATTTATTCATTCATTTAGTCATTCATTCATTCATTCATTCTTTCATTCATTCATTCATTCATTCATTCATTCATTCATTCATTCATTCATTCATTCATTCATTCATTCATTCATTCATTCATTCATTTATTCATTCATTCATTCATTTATTCATTCATTCATTCATTCATTCATTCATTCATTCATTCATTCATTCATTCATTCATTTATTCATTCATGCATTCATTCATTTATCCATTCATTTATTCATTCATTCATTTAGTCATTCATTCATTTATTCATTCATTTCATTCATATTTATTCATTCATTTATTCATTCATTTATTAATTCATTCATTCATTCATTCATTCATTCATTCATTCATTCATTCATTAATTCATTAATTCATTCATTCATTCATTCATTCATTCATTTAGTCATTCATTCATTCTTCATTCATTCATTTCATTCATTCATTCATTCATTCATTCATTCATTCATTCATTCATTCATTTATTCATTCATCATCATTCATTCATTCATTCATTCATTCATTCATTCATTCATTCATTCATTCATTCATTCATTCATTCATTCATTCATTTTCATTCATTCTTCTTCATTCATTCATTCTCATTCATTCATTCATTCATTCATTCATACATTCATTCATTCAATCATTCATTCATTCATTTATCATTTCATTCATTAGTCATTCATTCATTCATTCATTCATTCATTCATTCATTCATTCATTCATTCATTCATTCATTCATTCATTCATTCATTTAGTCATTCATTCATTCATTCATTCATTCATTCATTCATTCATTCATTTATTTGAGATCTTATTGCAATGAGGATCAATTCATTGAAGGTGTAAATTAGGTCCAGTATGGCGAGGGTCTATGTTTCACTGTCGTCGCCAGTAGCCATGGTAGCTGTTGGATCCGAATTTTTGTAGGGGGAACCATTGACAGATTGACACCCGAGTTGATAATGTGCGCATCTAATACATGATTCCCTGTGGTGATGTGATTCCTATCACCATCGTCTCCCTTAAGTAATTGACAAATATAATCAACAAAGTGACCTCAGGCAATGTCTTTTTATCTGCATGCTACTAATAAAAGATACAATTCCATTAGCCTTCAAAAAAGTTGGCTTCCGTGGAAAAGTCGCTGCACATCTGCCCATGCTGAATGCATGGATGGAATAAAATGTACCTGTCACATGATGTGATTGACAAATAAAATCAACACATCGATCTCCTATTCTTTTCTTCATGCTACTACAACACAATACTTTCTCCCAGTGTTGGCCTAATGTTGGGCTAGCATCGAAGACGGTGGGGCGGGTGTGCCTAAATTTGTCAATGTCTCGCGTTGTTGGGTAATATACAAGAACAATTCCATTAGCCTTAAAAAAAGCGTTTTCTTGAGTGGAAAAATCGCTTAATGAATGGGTGGAATAAGATAAGTTATCTTATTTACATTTTCAGTCGTTTAAGTTGTGTCTCGTTACAGCGATCCACACCTTGAAGTGGGTGGAAATTACTCATATTTTATCCATTCATTCAGCGATTTTTCCACTCAAGCAAACACTTTTTTAGAGGCTAATGGAATTATTTGAGATAACTCTTTTGAAAATCTCAATGTTCAAACCTCATTTAACCCTTATGCTGCCGAATTGCATCTTCCTCTGCAAGGCTGGCTATTCCTGAGGTCGTAGACCAACCTTGCTGAAACAGGGTTGAATCCGCCTATTGGAGTGGGGACTTTCAAAAAATATTTTTTCTGTTTGACCCAAGTTTGACCTCTGGCATGAGTGTTGTTTTAATGTGGGGCCACTGTCTACGACACCGGCCCTACATTAAACAACACATGTCTGCTGGCCGAGTAGCTCACCGGAAACGTCTCAGACACAGACCACCACATCTCACCGCAACGTGCATGAGGGTTGAATTAATGGTAAGCCAACGTCGCAGACAGCGGGCCAACATTAAAAAGACATTTTTTGAAAAACTAATGCATATTCAATATCTAAATCTCCCTCCCTACCCCAATAGGTGGATGGTATGGCTAATTCAGCAAGGCTTGGCCTGACGGCCTCGCTGTGTCAAGACTTGCTGCCAGGAGGATGCCGAATTGTTTTGCACTGTTTTTTATTCATTTGAAGCTGGAATTGCTAAAGCAATTTCCAGCTCCAAATGATGAAAAATAATAACATTTTTGCAAAAATATACGTCTTCATAATGTAATTATTAGACTAACTAAGCATCTACCACAAAACATTTTAGAAATTTGGGTTGAGTTTATTTGATCTAGAATTTGCTTGAAAACGCATCTACGGTCCCGGCAACATAAGGGTTAATTCCCCAAAACTGTCACCTAACCCGCCACTGTGAATGAATGCTAATAACACAAATTAAAAACGATTGTAGTCGTGCTTTATAGCGCAGTCTTAACACTAGTTCACCCTTGAAGCGCTGATTTCTTTTGTATAAATCATGGAAACCAAAGGGTCTTTTTCAATTTGAAATCATTATAACTGTCTTAGTTGGCGCTTCTCGCTTTATTTGAATGCCTATGTTATGGGTCTACGGTCTTAAAAATAGTTTACTCTTACAATGCGGGGATCGACTTTAGACGTCAGATTACAGACGTCAGATTTTGACGTCACCAGACGTCAGATTTTGACGTCTAAAGTCTATCCCCGCATTGTAAGTGTTAATGCTAAAAACTAGATACTGTATGGAAAAATAGCTTCACTGTGATTATCTCTGTGGCCCTAGTAGAAATCTATACTAATTTATTATTTTTGCAACTTCATCCAAATTCTACTTTGCATGTGTTTTCTATAAATATATATCGATACATCGAGATCAGTGAGTACCTTTTGCGTTGCGTCGCTTTCCACATTGTCCACATTGTGACAATACCGCGACGGAAGAAAGGTCGATGTCGGAAATAATGTCCTACACCTGACACATCATAATACAAATTATCTGCCATTTTATAAAGTGACAAACACCCTAGGACTAATAATAAAGAGTGAGAGTAATAATTGCTAACCACTCACACATATATCAAGATGTAAAATGACCAAAGTAATTTCGTCCCCTTGGATATGAAAGGGTGTATCAGCCACTTTACGAAGTAAAGGGTGTATGGTCACTTTACAAAGTGGCAGATACATCCATTCGTATCCAAGGGGACGGTATGAGCTCACAGCGCTATATAGAGGTAACAGGTTGCAGATAGAGATTGGAGGCTGCAGTTTTAAGCAAAGATTAGCGCCGGGCGGTCTGTCGCTTTAATATTCTAGAAGCTATTTTCTCGCCAGAGAGTGTGATAGCTTGCAGCATGCGCACATCTCTCCCATAAATCAAGGTAATTGTTCAGATTATCCCGGAAGCGGTTGATAGGCTCCTGGTGCCCTGAGTGGTGTGTTTTTGCCGGGCGGAGGGATGTATGATGTGTTAATTTTGGTCACCTGATGCCGGCAGCTGTTTAATCTTGCCACTTATATCGCCTCCTCGTTTGTCTTATACCCACAGCTAGTCCTTCGCTCGTTCTGCAAGAAGATATGCCTCCGTCAAGAAGCGTCATCCCCGCTGCCTGTTACTATGGATACACCCTGTGTAAGTTACAAACGAGCAGTGGCTGATACCATATCATTACTCATCTGGTGTCACCTTGGAAACAACGGCACATTAATCATATAAATTGATAATTAAACCGAAACAAAGCAGAACCACAACGTTTATCATGCTCATGGAGGAGGGAATAAAAAAAAGAATGTATCATCGCCGGCGCCGGAGACTTCTTAATCGGTGTACCATGTGTACAGATCGTCGCCTCGGAGCTAAAGGATCCTATCTGACACTCGTTAGAGTGGCAGATAGGATCCTTTAGCTCCGAGGCGACGAGATACTATTTTTTAACTTTGCTATACAAAAGTAGATATAATTGATTGAAATACTTCAAAATAATACATGCATCTATAGTCTAATAAGAAAGTGGAGGCAATCAGGTAACGAATATCATCAATGTCGGCTGTACCATTTCAGACCTGACGCGTACCGAGTGATCTGGTTGTCATTGTGATTTTCGACCTCTTACAAACCTGTTAACTAGCCAGCACACGTTCGTCAAATGCTTACAGCATCCACACTATTATAAATAATATAAATAATCCTTCTCTCTAATCTGCCAATGATCAAGTTCAAGATTATTGATCCAATGACAAATACACGACTATTTGATTATATTTTCCTTCACCAGGTTCACTGTATCAGGGTGAGCCGTGAATAATGTTACCATTATTCACGACGCTCAGTATTAAAATGACAATTAGGCATTTTTTTACAAAATCAAGTAATACAATAAAAATGAGCATTAACCTTTGCATTGATGAATTGTTTATTTTCATTCACCTGAAGCCAGCTTTAAATGAATGAAAAATAATAATATTTCTAAAAAATAGACATCTCCCAAATTGAATTATTTGAGTAGCTGAGCATCCATCACAAGACATGTTACAAATGTTAGTACCGTGGTATTTTATTTACATTTACATTTGCATGAAAACTTGACCATATAATCATACCGTCTACAACTTCAACATGTTCAAGCGGATGAAAATAAAATATAGCGGGTAAAATGCTAAATAAAACAACTATATGTACATATATGTAGGGCCTGGTGGCCACACAACACTGGGTCGTCAACATGTGAAAAACAGCAGCTTCATCAGGGGAAAACAACAAACGGCACATATTGTGATCAGGTTTTTCCGTCCCAGCTTTTCTGTGTCCGACTTGTCCAGGTAATGACTTGAATGCCAATGGACCGCCAAACAGGGCCTCTTTATACGTCACACCTCCCAGCTGCCGCCATTGGGGTTTTAGATGCTTTATGCGTTTGTCTTTATTGTGAATACATGTATATAAACATTTTGAAAAATAAACAATTGTGCAAGATCCTTCCTATTGTCAAAGGAACGAGGGGCCCATCCGACCTATAATCTTTTCATTTACTTTATCTCAACTTTCTCTTATTTCCATTAGAAAGATACATATGAACCTTTCCAATGTGATTGATCGGGCGTTAAGATAAGATTACGCATACATCATGATCATGATTTTAAATGAGATTAGATACATGGTGTTTGCCATCAGCCTACATAACGCTTCTGAGCACGAATCATCGACGGAAGAGCATTTGTGTCATTTATGATTGACAGATATTCTAGTTCATGCAGGCAAAAGCAATTACCCATTGGGTTTGATTTATTCAGGCACCAACTCTATAACAAAGAGAGGAAGCAATTTATGGCAATTTGTAAAGAGAATATTGCGACACCTAGCATTGTCCAGAGTAACAAAGCCTGAGCGATCAGATGGGCCATGAAATGTATTCACTCTGCTGTCTCTCACGGTGACAACACAGGACGTACTCTGTGTCAACGTCGGACTAACAATTATTATCGTTGGCCTAGTCTTGTACCAACGTTAGATACAAACTGGGTCGAGGAGCAAACAGATAGGGAAGAGATGCAGTACTCAATAATGTGTACATTTCTATGCAGACTACGTAGCATTGTCGGCAGTCTGTGGTAATTGACGGATGCCTGGACGGAGACCGCTCAAGAGGTATTTTCCCGCAAAACAGTGCTTCGACAAAACTGCTTTGCAAAGCCAAAAGACTGCAGTTATTTTATTTTTGCATTGCACAAGATAACTATATATTTAGAGACACAAAATAGAATTTGACTTCATGGCTCAGTTTGTCGACTTATTGTCAGCAAAAGGAAAACTTAAGGTAATAATATTGTATGCATGGTATATAATAGAATGTGACAGGATGACCATGGACTCGACCTACAGATACATGTCAACGTGACTCTTTCGAACATAGCCCAAAGAAAAATTATCAAATATTAAAAATAATAATTACAACCACTTGTGGATACAAAGCACAATATACGCTAATCCAAAAGTATACCTGTAAATAGGCCTATGTATATTTACTTTCAAAAAACATTATTTATTTAAAGACTGCACTGTGTAAATGTATAAAAATAGAAAATTAGCTGACCGAAGATTTCCATCGAATTTTTCAATATAGACCCTACCATGCATGTACCGATGACTGTCCATGGCATTCGTAACGTCAGAAACTACCGAAATACAAGACGTCTAGAATAACTCTCCTGGTAATTTATCATGTAAATTGTGCGTCTCTACCATGTTTTGATATACCTACATGTATTACCCATGCGTTCGAACATGGTATCCGTGACCAATGCTGGTTTAATGTTTATCCACCGTCTACGACGTTTTCTGTCTTCAAAGTTAATTGTTTTGAGGTTATGTATTTGGATTAAAAAATAAAAATTAAACTTAAATTAAGCTTACCTGAACTTCTAAGGCATGATACGCAATGATAAGGCCAAGTAGTATAAACGTGGAGACGCTGATGAGTGACTTGAGAGCCATGGAGTAGAACGAGTCCTGCAACACAATCAGATATATTTTGTCAAGGAAATCAATTGATTGGGGTCAATGTATCCACAATTAATCCACACATGTATTCATGGTAATATGAAATTAATATTTATGAGCCGTGTTGATAGAGGATCTGTTTGTAAAAATGCGGCGGCGGACGAACACACACTGACGTCAATGGGGACGACAATAACCTCTTTGACCCGACATATAAACCAGGTAATATTTGTAGCATTGACACAACGAGTTTTCTCGACAGAGAGCGCCGTGTTTAATATAAAGTCTAAATCTAAATAATAAATAATAATACTTCACGCCTGATGACGACGAGCTCAAAACTATGCATACATGACATAACCGACAATGAATAGATACTTTTGGTTCTGTGACTGTAGTGAATATGTTACATGGATTCAGGGGAATATCGATTTATGTTTCATGCCAACCGATTCAGGACAAAAATGCATGGAAAAATACGCATCAAATCCTGCGTTTAGGGAAATAGCTCTAATCAGCCCGGTGGCTCGTCATCAGTGATCATGGTCACCAGAAAGCTGTAAACATGTGTTGTAATGGTAACAGCAGCATCAACAGAACTATCAACAAGAGTAACAGCAGGCGTAGCAGAGATAATAAGGCTGATGGGGGGGGGGGGATAGGATACATATTGCATGGACCCCGAAAAACAAGATCTGACCAATGTTGTAAAGTTAGTATACACGGAAATAACAGAATGTTATATTCGGTTATTCAGTTATTTCATTTGTAATATAACAGTCATATCATGTATACTTTAATAACCTAATGCCAAAGCATTCATGATCACACTGAGCATCCTACATGTAATTATGCACAAATTCCTGTCTTGTCTCTCTGGATGTCATCAAACATAAATACCAGTACTTGTTATTTGATACTTCGGCCGTTGTGTTAAGAATAATTAATTATTGTAAAATTTGATAACTTAGTACTTAGCAACACACAATAAGGGAAAACTGGAAAACTCGTGTTTACAATATCAAATTACTCTGTTTCCGTTTCATACCATCGTTCGAAAACTGACCTCACATGGCAGCATGTACGACAACGTTATAAGGCATGTAAGGAGGAGTGGTTGAGAAATCAGAACTTATCACATCACTGTGACACAATGTCATTTCTCATTTAATTTCACTATTGTTCACTAGCATCAGCCATGTATGATAAATTTGATGAGGATTCATGATACTCCATTGCGTTCACAAGGTGAAATTACCGTCGTCAAAATCCGGTAAATCGGCCATTTTTAATTATTTTATACTTATTGACTTTGTCCCAGAACTAGTCATTTAATAACACCAACACATTTTTTTCGGACAGTCGTATTAAATAAAGCTATAACACATTCATAAGGAAATGTGACCGGAAATTTTATCGTCAAAGCCGACGAAAAGTAAATGCAATTGCCTATCCCTTTTAAAACAAATTTTAAAAAGCAGGTAAAAATGTATGAAACGAGTAAGAATCAGAGCTATATGGAATCCATATAGCTCTGATTCTTACTGGCTGGTTTCATACAGTTTATGTTTTGGATGAAATACCACATGCCTATACCATGTATACTGTACGTAGTTTTATTATTATTATTTACTGATCATAGCATCACTGCTCTCGTTCACTGTGCCCGATGTAGGCCTACACGTACATGATATAGCAAAGAATGAAGCTACATGTACATGTTCGTATTTAAAAAAAATATATATATATTTTACCACTGAAATTATCAGCGCCGATTATCAGCTTTTAAAATAAACTGAAGTCATTTTAAATGTTGATAAATTTTGCATCATATTGTACATGTAGTAGTTGCCTTGTGCAACCCTGCACAAAGAAAATGAAAAAAAGTGAAGTAGAGAATATGAGCCGAATCACCCAACCTGATTAAGATCTGCTGAAGCAGGTCAAAACGTCGCAATCGTTTTACACTAAGTTCCAAAGTGAGTAAAATTTACCCACTGTCTAAGAAAAGTGGGAGAAAAAAATGTTTGAACCTGAGTTATTATTTGGAACCGAAAGCGAAGTATGTATCTATTTAATAATCTTCTGTGCACGTATTGTTATCAGAGCACATATACATGTACATGTACTGTAATACTTCAGATCAATACGACGTCAGCATGTTTTATTTCTAATCATTTGCTCTTAGTAATAGTACTCAATTACAAAGTTTGTGTGAATAATTATAGACGTCATGGACGTCAAAGGTTAATCTAAACTATTCTAGAATAACCTTTCCAAAAGCACCCATTTATATATTGTGGCCTGCTTCATTTTCACATAATTATTAAAATGACAGATTTTGCTTTGTTAACAGTAACAGCTGATGATAAATATCTTGTAGTATTTATATTTCTGCTAGTGTTTGTCTAAAGTTGTGATTGCATGCGATATTTCGCTATTAGCATACAAGTTACGACATATCGTAGACTTCGGATTGGTGGAGATGGCCATCTCGACCAAAACGAAGCCTACGATATAGGGCAGCATATCGTAAAGTGTACGAGAATACGGGGCCAGATCACATTTAAAATGAAAGCGCACAATGTCTTCATTGCTATGGCTTTCAACATACAATTTCGAAGAGTTTCCTTGAAACTCCACGTCTTACATAAATTATGACGCAAATGAGTTTAAAGGGTTAAGAAGAGCATGGTTACTTTGAGATTCACTGTCTGTCAGTATATGTTACTGTGTGGATGACCACAAACGAGAACCAGGGAATGGGACATGTAGGCGTTATGGCTATACTCCCAAGAGAGGAAAAAGTACAAAATAAAGGCTCGCGCGAGAAGAACGCTATCAATGTAACAGTTGCAGTGGTTTGGCTCTAAGCGAGGCAATAAGCCATCGAGCAGAACAGATATAGAAACCCGCACACGTAATGCCACAGAAATGATGGCGGGAGAAAACAGACGACATTCAGCAAGACATGTCAGTTCTGCTATGGTCATGTCATCAATCTGCTGACCAAACAAGCGTAAGAAACAATCGCCATCGCCAATACCCATCATTGCCACAAAAAAAACTAGAATAGAAGGATTTTGTCAAGCGATTCTACATGTATGTTAGGTTTCCTCTCCAGGACAAAGTTACAACATACATGCAGATAAACCTTGACCAGATTCCGATATTCAATATTTCAAATCTCTAACTGTTGGCCTGCATTAAACAGTTAAATACGGCTGTGGCTTAAAAGCTTGGAGTTACCATGTTGGAATATCATATGGGCCGAATGCTTCCCTTTGTGTTTGTGCATATACTGTGCGCAAACTGTTCAAAGCCATAGTGTGTAGCGCTGCCTGTGTGCATTCACCAGATTGCAACTGTACACAGGTTTACATAAAATATAAATTAATTAATTAATTCGTGCAATTACTGAATTATTGTACGCATGTACAATTCGATTAATGATATTATCATTGAACGCAATGATTGATTGATTGATTGATTGATTGATTGATTGATTGATTGATTGATTGATTGATTGATTGATTGATTGATCGATTGATTGATTGAACAGATGAAAGAATCTGGATATTGATCACTATTCCCACTTCCTGAAGATGGAGAACACGAAGTTTTCTCGACAGTCACACAGTTTAGCTACATACATTATGGTATGGGGACTTCAGAAGACAATGGGGAAGCAGCCCGGGCCAGGAATGGATATCGTCACACTAGATTATACATATAATTAAAGCTTTTAGTCATTTTTAAACATTTCCAATAAATATATATTTATTTAGGAAATATATACGTTTTTTATACATTTATTCCACGAACAACTTTTTTCAATCCCATAGCAACTTCAGTTTCAACTTCCCGAGTTTCAAGTTCGCTACCACAGATGGAGAAAAGGGTCTAGTCCCAGCAAACACAACCATGTGTGTAACAATTTTATACACCGAATACATTAGGCCGACGTTATACAAATTTATGTTTGTATTTGCTGGGGTCAGATTGATGTGCCGATAAACTCAATTTGCCAATTAACTAATTTATTTCATTGTCATTTTGCCTTTATTAGCATTAGTATGACGACATATAACCATTACACGTAACTCCTGGAGAACAAATCTGAGAAGAGAGAACATCGTTTCCTTGACCAGCTTCTTAAATCTATACATGTATGTAGATCAAAGAATATGTAATGAATTTCCAGGGGAGACCAGCACGATGAGCTACCGGAAAAAGTCCGGCAAAACAATAAATTCTGACTGATTAGTGCAAACGTTTGTGTGACATAACAGCTGCCCCTCCAGTCCACGGTGAAGTAAACTTATAATAAAACTATTTACTTCATGATAGTAGACCTACCGGTTTAGTCGAGAATGTACTGTTTGTTCTAATAATCTCTCATCACGGGAACGTTCGCTTCCACATGTCGTGGACATCAGTCATATCAAGTGCTATCTATTTTTTCTTTGTTCGTTTCTGGCATGAATGGACATCCGGAATTGAAAAAGGAATCCTGGTGGAAAATAGTATGATGAGGAATGAATGAAGACGGCCAGCAAATGGATTTACAATAAAGCTGGAAACAGGCGCTTTCTGTACTTACTGGTTTTGGTAATTGCTTCACAGTATGTAGATCAACTTGATGTGACTGTTTTCGTCACGAAAAAAAATAAAATCATCCTCGTTAGATAGCTAAGGCTTATTTCCTGGACTCGAATTCCCACTGACATGGTTTCTGACCACTGCATTATTATCCGGGTCAGAGACGAGTGTTAGCAGTGTCTACACATGGACAGTTGACACTGCTGAAGCCTGAAGCAGTGCAGATATTTCGAGGTCCGTCCATGGCCACCCCAGTGTATATAAAAAGTGAGAAAATAATGCCCCCCCCCCCAATGGCAGCAGCCATTTTGTTTTTTGATGGACCCATCCCAAAAGTTGATGATAAATCAGATCATCAGAAATACCTAGGGAGCCAGGACTATCAAATATAACTGCAATCCAATATCCATAAGTTATTGTGCCCATATAAGCTTTTTGGGCGGCCATCTTAAAAAATAACCGTTTAAGGCTCGGTGCCGAAAATATATATATATATATTGGAAGAATAGCCCAGTCACATAGGTCACAATGTAGAAAATAAATGTGAAAAAAATGTATTAGTTAAAAAACAATTATCACCAGCCCCAACCAAACACCCCCCTCCCGAAAAAAGTGCCCCTGAAAGTTTTAAAAACGTGGAGAGACAACTCCGATATAAAAATAAATACAATTTAAAAAATTGGGAAACAAATGACACCCACCATGTCATTTTTTCTTAAATGCTGCCATTTTTTTAATAGATTCATCCCAAAAGGTAATCAAATCATCAGAAATACTTAGAGACAACCCTACCAAATTTTAATGCAATCCAACCAACGGTCCATAACTTATCGTGGGCCACTAGGTGGCTATTTTTTCACAAAGTCCCCCGTCGGCCATCTTGTTTTTAATGGATTATTTCCAATAGGTAATCAGATCATCAGAAATACCCAGAGAACCACCACATCAAATTTGAATGTGATCCAACCAATAGTTCATAAGATATCGCGCCCACACGCTTTTTGGTCGGCCATTTTCTCAAAATGTCCTCCGTCAGCCATTTTGTTTTTATATGAATTCTTCCCAAAAGTTAAAAAGATCATCAGAAATACTCAGGAAACCAACCTATAAAACTTGAATGTGACCCATCCCACGGTTAAAGGGACCCCTTGGGATGAGACATTTTCAATTTTGTCAATTTAAAAACTTGTGGCCCAATGCTTTGCTAGCATTCAACCATCCTTCAGGTCAATACACTCAATGTTTGGGTTATTCACGGATTCTTATAAATAATGTTATATATATTAAGAAATGTTTTTGAAAATCTGAAAAATCTGAAAAAAATGAAATAATTACAGGTCTGTGAGATATCACTACTTCATTACAAAATTAAAAACGAAAATTGATGTCATCATGAATGATGAGTCGTTTTAATAAGATATCTACACAGAGCACTGTGTATAGTCCCGAGACAGACACAAACAGCACGTGCATCTTAAAAGCCTTATCACACAGGTGTACGCTCACACTCACCTATCCCCCTCCATGAGATGTGTACACATTGTCGCCAGCCAATCAGAATACTTTTAGCAGGACAGCCGGCCAATCACAAGATTATTACGATATGTTGGAATTGCATCAGTTAACTTTTTAGTCAGAGCTATATTCCTGATACGCCCGCGGCGGCGGCGGGAACAGAATAATGCTTAACACTATTATAAGCATCCCGATATTATCGGGAATGCTTCATTACACTACTATGTATGTAGCACATTTTTAGGATATGGCCATATTTGAAACTAATGTTAATTTGTCAGGTACGATTTCAACTACTAAAGCATATTTATTATTTCAAAAGTTATTACCAAAAAAATATTTAATATGATATCGATTGAAAAAAAAAATTAGAAAAAAGAAACTGATTTAGTCCGGTCAGATATCTTTCTTAAAAAACAAAGACTTCATGACATAGTGTATATTTTAAAAATATACTGGTCATGATATATTGCATGGTATCTTGCCAAAGCTACTACTACGCATTGCTGGCGAGGAGCGCTGCTGTACAGACAGACAGGATGCCACAAATACTGCCCAGGTGAAACACTATCCTGGATTCACCTGACGGGCTGGCGTGTGGATTTCTCAGAAAGTGTGAATATATGCTTCATATCTAATGTAGACATTGATAAGACCCCAACTACACGTACGTACATACACAGACTGTATAAGCCTAGTAACTCATGTGCGGTTTGTGTCATTGGTTTAAAAATAACACATATTTGCGTACCGGTAAGGTGACCCAACATAACGCCAACAATTCGTTACCTTGGTATGGGTCAATAATGCCACTTTATAACGTGACATTTTCGACCCTTTAATACCAAGGTGACGAGTCGGTCAATGCCTAGTATCTGATGGGATATTAGAGTTTAAAGCCCATACAAACTGATTTTGAGACGGAACCCACCGTGAAAGTTTAAAGAACATGAACAAAACTTTCAGGATGGCCACCAGAATGATCCCGATCTCGTAGAATGACTCATCAAATATTATTGGTTCAACGTGTTTACCAGAAGGTTAA
The DNA here is from genome assembly GCA_964017125.1 of Flabesymbios commensalis. Classification (NCBI taxonomy): domain Eukaryota; kingdom Metazoa; phylum Annelida; class Polychaeta; order Terebellida; family Flabelligeridae; genus Flabesymbios; species Flabesymbios commensalis. The sequence goes on from OZ024908.1 coordinate 30,225,307, forward strand.
TTAAAATTAAAATGTTCTTTGGCCACCCTCTAAGCCAATGCCTGCACACATTCGTGTGCAAAATATGAATTTGGTGATAGACCTGCATAACCATGGCATCCGCTCTTGTAGTTATAATATCTTAATAGGCCTATCTTTGTCAGAATGTAATAATTAACATGATTTGGAAGTTTTCGAATTTACTACAAATTTCCCAGAATCTAACAAAATTCAAAATTCATGGGGATTCGGGTGTGAATGTGATTTTATCACTGAGTGGATTTCCCAGTGTAGTGATCCAGGAAAGAAGTAAAGAACTAGTGCTGGCGCAAACATTTATTTTGTACCAGGAGGTGAACGACTGTCGTTATCAGCGTGTGTCAAACCCAGATGACGGATCACCCAGAAAACAGGAGACGCTAGCCATGTGAGGTTTTGCTACTGGGCCGACGTCGCAGACGTCGGGCCAACATCAAAAAAACACATGTTTAACGTTTCCTGTTTGCTGGCTAATGCCGCCAACTTTCATCCACGGTTTATATATTTAGATTCGCAGACCGATGGTGGGAAGAGAAGAGACTTCACGTCACGCTGGATAGAAAGCTATCATCAGTATATGATGAATGAATTCAGAGCATAACCCCACAGGAGTCTAGCACAACCTCCTCAGATTGGCGGCCCATTTCATTAACAAACTCTTTCGTAAATTGATTGAACATTTGAAAGTTAATTCATGATGTCACAACTCAGGAAAGTACATTGTAAAATGAAACAAATAATTATTTTGAGTGTTACAATAATTTAAAAGGCGGGGGCCCTGGTCCACTGAGGCTAAAGCTGCCTGCTTGGAAAGTCGGACATCGCGGGTTCCAACCCCACACTGGCCTTCAAGTTTCAAAGAAACAAAATGTTTCTTCTCCGCTCACTCGTAAAGATTCAATATTGTGGGGAGCCTCCGTGACTGAGAACTAGTGTGCTCGGCCTCAAACCGCCAGGGCGCGAATTTCGAATCCTGTGTCTGGAGGGCAGTGTCATCTCACCATCCTCAGAAGGTTCCCCTGGCCCAATTTAGCCTACATGTGCACAAAGGTGGCCTAAAATCCTATTCATTTCATTTTTCTACATACATTTTAATCAGCCATGAGAAAAAAACATACGTATGTAAATACTTGACGGGAACAGTATATACGAACCTGTAATTACATCTATTATCTGATGAGAAATGTCAAATGGACTTAGACCGACATAAAATAATAAAATAAAATATAACCGATCGATGAGATTAAAACGTGCCTCTAATTACTTTTTTTTAAAATTTATGTATTCTTTTAAATTTAATTTTTAACATGTTTGAAAAAGATCCATACAAAATGGTTAAAGTGAACACGACTTGTAAATGACATTAATTCGAAAAATCCCATGGATACAGAAAACCCCAATTTTTAGGTTCGAGTAATTAGGCTCACTTAATTTCCATTCTTTGCCAGGAGGATTGTGGTGCTTTTTCAATGATCTTGCATACAATCATGTATCTGAAAAATCTTTATTAAAAAATGTTCAGTAAATGAAGATCGAGCATTGTAGATCCGAGTATTGTGTGTATATTTACATGTACTATAGTCCATATATCAATACCCTCACGCCACCACCGATGCTAGTCATCAGGTTCTGGAGTCCCGATGCACATGATGCATTTTTCATTGGAGGAAAACCCGACAAAAACGAGTCGTTGTCCCAATCGTTGTCCCAGATTGGGAGAACGACTCGTTGAGTTATATATAGTGTCACATATGAAATTTATAAGAATAAGCTTAAAATGTCTTTGTTCAAAAACACGTCCGCTATGGGTATGCTTACCAGACAGATTTCGGGCTACGTCCCCCAGCATATATAAAAATGTCACCACAGCTCAAATTGGGCTAAAATCCGTACCCTCTTTCACAGACCAGACACACATTTTAACTGTTTAACCCACTGTATCTCTTCGAGGTTGTCATAAAACAGTTACGTGCGTATATCTGATATCCTTGAAGATCACCCTCTTGTCACATGTGTCATGCAGATCCTCTTTTTAACATGGTGCCATGGCATGCGTGATATTCTTTCTAACATGGTGTCCTGAGCATGTTCTAATGAGCCAAAAGACGCATATGACGACCAGTAATTCAGATTGTTCGCATATTTAGCTACTGTAGTTAGTATTCTAAGAGTGTTCATTTTTTTGTTCAAATCTTTTATGATTAGCTGCTATTCCACCTTGCAAACACATTTGAGATCCATTTAGCAATGTGTACTTAAACAATGTATACTAAAGTGAAATAGATGTCTGCCCACGAAATATAGGCATGCAAATTGATACCTTTGTTGATTTTATTTCAACATGGATAAACTTACCGCGTCAAAAAAAAATTCTGAAAATATATTAATATTATCCAATAAATCAAACCATTATTTCACCTTCTCAAATATTGGCATCAAGATCTACGATATTCACCAAAGTACATGTATTTTGCTTTTTAACAAATTCATTTGAGGGATGTCCTTCTTTCTAAGAAAAATAAAGGTATCGTAGAGTTTGAGGATACTATTTCAGCAGGTAAAATAACGATTTTATGTAATGGACAATAATTAATGTATTTTCAGATAATTGTTTGATACGGTAGGCTTATCGATGTTGAAATAAATTGAACAAAATAAATTGAGCAAAATATTTCGTGAGCAGCCATCTATTTCACTTTAACATGTTTAAGTACAGTGTACGCGTGCACTAAATCGATTTGAATTCATGTACTAAGAAGAAGAAGTGTTTATTCAACCATGAAAATGAGTAAATGAAAGATGAGTGAAAAAATTTACAGGGTGGTTTGGGAGACCTCCATTAAGACCACAAGGTCGCTAGCATGGAGGCCACCCATACTAGTATGTGTTTTCAAAGTGGTACAGCAGTTATCTATAGAATATGTAAGCAAATAATATAACTCGTTTTAAATGTAGCATAGTTAAACTTACATGCGAAAACTGTCAATTTACTGGTCGTCATGAACGCACTTGTCGACGGCTCATTAGAAAGCAGTCCTTACACAATGTTAGAAAGATTATCACGCATGACACCATGTTAGAAAGAGTATAGATCTGAATTACAAGTGTACAGAGGGCGAAGAAGGAGATAAAGTAGGCCCTATTATAACTTCTCTGTAGGCCTATTTTAGTTTGTTACACTACAGATTAGAACAGCCCAATTTAAAATAAATCTGTAATTTTACCAAAAATTATTGTTGATATTATTTGAAACGTATATCTGTATAGATCTGAAAAAATATTTTCAAAACATTGACTGAAACAAAGGGCTCATTAATACATAGGATGTACGTTCAGATTCTAGATCCCCCTCTCAGCACCACAGGGGGGATCTTCCCCCCCCCCCCTTGTTGGCAAAGAAACCGAAATTTCAGATTGTCCGCAAGTTATACGACAACCCAGCTTGATCCCACAACATTTTGAAAACAATAATTATCCAACAAGTGGACCCTCACCACTGTAATAAAAAAATTCAACCCTGACAATCACTTCACTTATAAACTGATAATGCCTTTAAATAATAATATAATGTGGAAATATCCTTCAAAAAAATTGGTTGTCTGCTCGGACAACCTCATGTTGATTGTCGGCCACAATTTCTGCTTGTTTCGGCCAACCGGAAAGGCCTTATTTCGACCACTGTTTGGGCAGCCAATAATTTGTATCAGATTGATGCAGTTATGATGGCAATTTGTATAAATTTTGAACATAAATTATTATATATATACATATTCAAGTAGGCCTACAGTATATATTAATTAATGTTCAAAATTATTTATCTGTATGGATGTATATAAATATACATCCATACATGCAGCATTTAAATATACTACGTTTGCAAGCTTTTGAAAAAGCTCTGAATATATTCAGACAGGCTGCATCGCCATCAGTACTTCACGGCAGAGTGACAAGGGTTTGTGGTACAAATTACCGGTACTTTTGTTAAAACATTTTTATTTTTATACTTTTCCATCAATTTGGGGAAACAACACAATGAGCATGATGAGGCTGATGTCATATTACCAACAGTATTACGTATTTTAACATATATATTATAATCATGATAAAAGGCCTACCCGGCAGGGTGTCCTAGTAGTGTGGTAACGAATCTAATCTTTATGGCTCTATAAGTGTCATCATCCCACATGATGTTTATCTTGACATTTTGATCGATTTCATGTTGATGAACGGGATAGGATCAATTGTATTTGATAGATAGCGGTTTTATACCATCACCTCTATTTATTTGTACATTGATCAGATGATCATGAATGATAATACGTAAGCCTAATAAAAATTTACACGTGTAAAAATAACATTGTGCTGCTAATCTAAACTTGTATGTACAATGTATACGCAATTTTTTTCATTTAACGCTTTGTCAAACACCGTTTAAATATCAGTCATTCTGAGGAGTTGGCTTGTAAGAATGCAACCAGGCAGTTTGTAACTTCTTCTGTGCCACAATGTGCAGCACAGTGACTGAATATATCATTGTCAACAAAAAAAAGCATTGTAGTTAAATTATGTGTTCATGAGGGTTGTCGTTATGGAACAGTCATACACCATGTACACCAGCATTGACTCTTTATGCCTCAAGGTGATTTTTAACCCTTCTGCTGCTGGGACCATACACGTTTTTGAAGCATGAGCTCAGACCAGATTAAACATTACCATGGTTACCAGGTTACGACATTGATTTCGATAAAATAGTTTGCTGTACATGTAGAATCTAGATGCTTAAGTTAAATAATTCAATATAGGAGTTGTCTATTTTTATATTTAAATAACAATTTTTTTTTGGCTTTTGAAGCTGGAAATTTTGTTATTCCAGCTTTAGTATTCAAATGAATAAAACATAGTAGCAAATAATTCTTGGGTTAAGAAACAACATCGTTTAATTAGGTGATCTCCATCATCGAGGAGTGATCAGCAAACACCATTACACACTACTACATACACGTTGATCTGGACAATGTTGCATTGTTGTTGGACCACGCTGCACTGGTGCAACTTGTAATAAGCAAACATTAGATCAACGTGTTGTGATTGCTGGTTTAAGTGTTAGTGTGGCCGCCACCAGGTATGTGGTATCTCGTGCTCACATTACACTATAGATCGCCTCTCATCTGTGATCAGATGGGTAGGCAGATGGGCTGGTGCACAATTATTTGTTTCAACCCTCGTCATACTAGACCAGTTTCAAAGAAGTTTGAAACCTAAGTCTTGAAATAAGATGTCATTTAAATTGATTAAATGTGTTGTGGAAGATGCTCAAAATTTTTAAATAATTAATAATTAATTCTGGTTTTAGGAGCAGATATATATATTTTCATGAACATGATACATGGAAATATTTTGATATTGTCATTTAAATCTGGACATTGCGTTGGCAATTCCAGCTTTAGGGCGATTCCACGAGGTGTTGTACGGGACAATTGTACAGGTTTTTCGAATAATTCCCTACTTCTTCAAAAGAAAATCTGAGATTAATTTTGGCATAGATAACTGTGGAGGGCTGAGTTACACAACAACAACAACATCCAAAATGGGAACTCAATATTGTAGTGAATAATTGGTCGTCATGAACGCACTTGTCGACGGCTCATTAGAAAGCAGTCCTTACACAATGTTGGAAAGATTATCACGCATGACACCATGTTAGAAAGAGTATCTGCATTACAAGTGTACAGAGGGCGAAGAAGGAGATAAAGTAGGCCCTATTATAACTTCTCTGTAGGCCTATTTTAGTTTGTTTCACTACAGATTAGAACAGCCCAATTTAAAAATAAATCTGTAATTTTACCAAAAATTATTGTTGATACTATTTGAAACGTATATCTGTATAGATCTGAAAAAATATTTTCAAAACATTGACTGAAACAAAGGGCTCATTAATACATAGGATGTACGTTCAGATTCTGGACCCCCCTCTCAGCACCACAGGGGGGATCCTCCCCCCCCTTTTTGGCAAAGAAACCGAAATTTCAGATTGTCCGCAAGTTATACGACAACCCAGCTTGATCCCACAACATTTTGAAAACAATAATTATCCAACACGTGGACCCTCACCACTGTAATAAAAAAATTCAGCCCTGACAATCACTTCACTTATAAACTGATAATGCCTTTAAATAATAATATAATGTGGAAATATCCTTCACAAAAATTGGTTGTCTGCTCGGACAACCTCATGTTGATTGTCGGTCACAATTTCTGGTTGTTTCGGCCAACCGGAAAGGCCTTATTTCGACCACTGTTTGGGCAGCCAATAATTTGTATCAGATTGATGCAGTTATGATGGCAATTTGTATAAATTTTGAACATAAATTATTATATATACCTATTCAAGTAGGCCTACAGTATATATTAATTAATGTTCAAAATTATTTATCTGTATGGATGTATATAAATATACATCCATACACGCAGCTTTTAAATATACTACGTTTGCAAGCTTTTGAAAAAGCTCTGAATATATTCAGACAGGCTGCATCTCCATCAGTATTTCACGGCAGAGTGACAAGGGTTTGTGGTACAAATTACCGGTACTTTTGTTAAAACATTTTTATTTTTATACTTTTCCATCAATTTGGGGAAACAACACAATGAGCATGATGAGGTTGATGTCATATTACCAACAGTATTACGTATTTTAACATATATATTATAATCATGATAAAAGGCCTACCCGGCAGGGTGTACTAGTAGTGTGGTAACGAATCTAATCTTTATGGCTCTATAAGTGTCATCATCCCACATGATGTTTATCTTGACATTTTGAACGATTTCATGTTGATGAACGGGATAGAATCAATTGTATTTGATAGATAGCGGTTTTATACCATCACCTCTATTTATTTGTACATTGATCAGATGATCATGAATGATAATACGTGAGCCTAATAAAAATTTACACGTGTAAAAATAACATTGTGCTGCTAATCTAAACTTGTATACACATGTACAATGTATACGCAATTTTTTTCATTTACCGCTTTGTCAAACACCGTTTAAATATCAGTCATTCTGAGGAGTTGGCTTGTAAGAATGCAACCAGGCAGTTTGTAACTTCTTCTCTGCCACAATGTGCAGCACAGTGACTGAATATATCATTGTCAACAAAAAAAAAGCATTGTAGTTAAATTATGTGTTCATGAGGGTTGTCGTTATGGAACAGTCATACACCATGTACACCAGCATTGACTCTTTATGCCTCAAGGTGATTTTTAACCCTTCTGCTGCTGGGACCATACACGTTTTTGAAGCATGAGCTCAGACCAGATTAAACATTACCATGGTTACCAGGTTACGACATTGATTTCGATAAAATAGTTTGCTGTACATGTAGAATATAGATGCTTAAGTTAAATAATTCAATATAGGAGTTGTCTATTTTTATATTTAAATAACAATTTTTTTTTTGGCTTTTAAAGCGGGAAATTTTGTTATTCCAGCTTTAGTATTAAAATGAATAAAAAATAGTAGCAAATAATTCTTGGGTTAAGAAACAACATCGTTTAATTAGGTGATCTCCATCATCGAGGAGTGATCAGCAAACACCATTACACACTACTACATACACGTTGATCTGGACAATGTTGCATTGTTGTTGGACCACGCTGCACTGGTGCAACTTGTAATAAGCAAACATTAGATCAACGTGTTGTGATTGCTGGTTTAAGTGTTAGTGTGGCCGCCACCAGGTATGTGGTATCTCGTGCTCACATTACACTATAGATCGCCTCTCATCTGTGATCAGATGGGTAGGCAGATGGGCTGGTGCACAATTATTTGTTTCAACCCTCGTCATACTAGGCCAGTTTCAAAGAAGTTTGAAACCTAAGTCTTGAAATAAGATGTCATTGAAATTGATTAAATGTGTTGTAGAAGATGCTCAAAATTTTTAAATAATTAATAATTAATTCTGGTTTTAGGAGCAGATATATATATTTTCATGAACATGATACATGGAAATATTTTGATATTGTCATTTAAATCTGGACATTGCGTTGGCAATTCCAGTTTTATAAATACATAAATGAGCTATAAGCGAACACTTCAGCATAGAACAATGTACTGTGGAACAGGGGTTATTGCCAAGTTGTGAAGTGTGACATTTGTTTAGTTGACTTTATTTAGTGTGATTCTTATCAGTTTATTGACATTGTTCAACATTTGGGATACCGGTACGGTACACATGGTACATTATTAGTTTAAATACCGCAGAAATATAATGTATGTAATTTGTGGATATTAAAATTTAATCAATAGTTCAATTGGTGTAAAACTCAAGCTCATGCTTCAAGAACATTATATCATATATTTACTGTATGCTATGTTCAATCCAGGGATTTGAACTTTTTAAATGTCTTCAGTAGGCCTACCACAGTTCTATTTTGGACGCATACTATGTTTTAAAACCCCTCTCCTGCTACTCCTAGTCCCGTATATACGATTTGAATTTAGTTCCAAACAATATTTACAAAACTCCATTGAAATTGATAAAATAGTTTGTGGCAAGCTAGTTCTAAAGATGATAAGTTAAACAACTTTAGAAATAAAGTTTCGTCAATTAAAGCTGGACATTTGCCATCATGGGATAGCTGTTTCAGTTTCAATTTAATGAAAAATGGAAACAAACAATTCAACAGAAAAAGTGTTACGTGCATTTCAGAAGTTTCCTTCTAGATATATAAAAATGTTGACAGCAATCTTCAGAGAGTGGATTGTTTTCAGTCTCACAATGTTTTATCATATCATTTCATAATGAACCTTTACTTGCTGAATTGAAACGCACATGGCTACCTTACAAGTTAAGTACTAATTAATCTAGATTTTTTATTTATTTTCGGTTGACGTATTTTATCATAAGTGTTTATGACCTCTCCTCTTTTACAAACTTTTATGTCAATTTAAAGTAGTTCGGTTGTTTTAAAGGTAAAAGTGCAGGTTTATAGTCTGATATCGAGTCTGAAGACTTATCATCCGACTTTACATATTACCCCCTGGTCACTGGACCTGTTCATTCGTGCGCCATTTCAACTCCACTGAGAGCATGCAGTTCTGCAGCCATTGAACTTAAGTATCGTACTAACTAGTACACATTGCCATCTCTGTCCACCAGGTACTTATTTTAAAGTGAAGTATTAGAGGGTGAAGTGGCTTGCCAAACGACACAAAATCGAAGCAATGTCCCAAGAATTGAGAGGGGAGAAACACTCATGATATTTTCCATGAAAATCCTGCACCAAACGTAGTTTGAAACCACACGACAGGCAGCGACATTGACAAAGCGCCACCCTCCAACCATTACCTGATTACGCTACGTTACCGTTTTTTTGTTTCACTGAATCGTAATATTTACATTGCGGTGTACCCCACTCCTGTGGACGTTGACCATGCTGCGCATGTCGGTGCGCCAACAATGTTTACTCAGCGAATCACGACGACTCACCCACTCTAACATGTATGTTAAAGAACTGTTTATAATGATACAGTAACTGTGAGAGCTACATACTGTATAAACAAAGAGTGAATTTTTTGCGTCTCTGCAGTCTGATCTGTCAATCATTGTGATATCATAGTACTTAGGCTACTTCAAAGGCCTATGCTCAGATAATTAGACTACAATGCTAAATATAAGTACCGGTACATGGATAAGTATCATGCTATCCCAAGAGCTATTAAATGGTATTTTAAGTAAAAACTCAAATTTTATGTAATGTGCTGTGCTATGTTAAATGGATGATACGCTAACTTGGTATATATCTGCTATACCATTTCATGAGGAATAAAATTAATATAATGTAGATTTTTTTATCAATTATATCATATCACGATACTCTGAGTGAAGAAAATAATTAAGTTACTATTCGCAGAAATAATTGACGAGCCACAATATAATAATTTATCATGTTTTGTTTACAAGGAATTATTTTGCCGAATAATTTGTATCTAAATTGTGTAATCCATCGTCCCACTATCATGACTATATCTCTAGATGTGTGGTATAAATACAGCAGATTCTAGGTGGGAACCTGCGAGGCAGTTTGTCTAGATGTCTACATCGGATAATCTGATAATAGAGCTCTACGCATCACATCCGCCATATCACCAGATTACACCGGGGGCTATTCATGAGCTACTTTATGTAAGTGGAAACGAAGCCAAATCCTAACAAGATCATATCTCATCTCACTATTTCATAACATCATACATACATGTACCATAGGCATCGAGCGTATGGTGTTTACATAAACATGACATTGATGCCAAAACGTTTTACTGTATACATGTACTTATGATCACAACATTTGTTATAAAAAATTGCAGTCATAATAGTTATAGCATTGTATGATCAAATTGGCACAATTAACCTCAAGGGGCTACATTATAAAATGTAAATTTTCACTCACTTGAAGTTGTGTCTCGCTACCGCGACACACAACTTCAAGTGGGTGAAATTACTCATGTTTAATTTGAGACCTTGAACATTTGCAAATATTGATGTTTAAACATACCTTTCGTTCCTATTAACTGCGATTTAAACGGGTTAAAAACGATTATAGTCGCGCGTAGCGATATAAGGGTTAATACTTACATGTAAGCATCCCATCATACAATGATCGTTGCCTATTACCACTAGCTTTAAATACAAACATTACATCTGCATCACTTCTGGTAGCCACGTGGAAAACAAATCACCATGTTTCTCATTCAAAAATATGAACGCTCCTCAAATGACAATAAGGTACCAGCAGCAACCATTTAATCTTTCAGGTGAGGGAACTTAGCCTGGAAGCTTTTGTTCAGCCAGATTATTTTTTTGGAAGTTTGCTTGCGTCGAATGCCGTATTTTTCATTTTTATTTATTTATTCGCGATACACAATACGGTACGATACTGGAGGCACGTGTATCTACTCAAGCCATGTTTTGTTTAAGAAAGGACGAGGCTGATTTTTTTCAGTCAAATTGGTAGTCGGATTTTTTTTTCAGATATTCTTACAGTCCCCTCTGACACCACGGTCTTCTAGTGAGAGATTAAGGATAATTATTCACATTTTCAAAACTAAATAAAAACAGCCATTGCCGTATAAACTTTTTTTATGGTGTTCAGACAAGACAACCACGACAGGAAGCAAATACAGAACTTAATTGCTTAATATCATATAATTCATGTGCATAACCCTTTAAGTTCTATTTTTTAGGTAAACTCATTTTCATCTACATTTATTGCGCATCCAATTGCTACATGTAATTTTTCCATTAACAAACAAGAGACACATACTTTTTAATTTAAAAATGTGATAGGTGAAGAGACCCTAAAAGAGATGATCATATGATATAGGCCTAAACGCAGTACATTAATTTTTTTTATAGTAGTTGAACATGTTTAAAGCAAACTGAAAGCGTGGTATATACATATATACCACAACAGATGTACGCCACAACATATGTATACGTCACAACAGATGTAATAAGCTTCCTACCTTCTCCAGACATTGAAGAACAATCTGACAGCATGGAAATAAGAGAATAAAGTAAACAGAGACTGAGGGTACCAGATGCTTACCTTGCCATACACTATGGCCATTGACAGCTCTGTCTCCACGACCATCACGATTATTCCAAACATGCCGAATACCAGCGCGTAGTCCGAGATTCGCTTACGTTTTTCAAAGAGTTCCTTTCGTTTACCCAAGCGGTACCCCACATTGGGTTTGGAGGGCGAGTCACTGTTTTTGTCAATACTGTCTGTGCCTGCGGTCACTTTCTCTTCTGTATATCGTGGAAACTCGGAGTTGACGCCGACCAAGGCAATGCCACACTCCTCTGATGTGTAGCTCATTTGGGAGGACGCCGGCAGACTTTGGGTGGAGGTGGGTTTCTGTAACTGTTTGAACGGCTTGATGGCTCCATTGACTTTCATGTAATCCACGCCGATGTCTGAGATGGCTGAGTCCCGGGTAGGTCGCAGGGTACTGCTGGCCACACTGGCCCGGGCATGAGGGGGCTGTCCGTGCTCCCCTCCCAGGCTGGCGTGGCTGGGCCGCGCGGGCCCTCCGCTAGTTACACTACAACTACCTGTACCCCCGGGTCCCCCACCCCCTCCTCCTGGTCGTCCTCCCCCGCTGTCCTTACTATTGTCCCTGCTACTACAAGGGGGTGCATGTGAAGCCGACTCTTCATTCACCCCATCTGTAGGCGCTTCTATCACCGATTGTAAAGAAAAGCGTTCCGATGGTTTCTGGATCACTCGGTTATGTGGCACAACATTTGAACGCAATGGTTTCAGCGGGACCAGTGGTAGAGCTGGCTGTAGGCGCGCCTCTGTCACTGCTGCAGATGCAGATGGGGTAGTTGCAGCAGCTGAGGCAGCGGCGGCGGCGGCGGCAGCAGCAGCCGGTCGGTGGCGGGCATCAGGCGAGGGGCCGCCACCGGCTCCCACTCCACTATAGTGGCGCAGCTCAATTTCGCCACAGCTGTAGCCATCATTTATCCGGCCAGGCGTTTCGGTGAGTTGGGACTCCATGCCTGACTCTTTATCGGAATTGCCGGCCAAGGATTCGCCGGCTACTGTTGGTGGACCGCTCGCTTGCTTATTTGGCTCTCTGCAATCAGATACCGGAGAACCAGCGTTCAATATCTCCTCTGTGGAGTCGATACGAGCTTTCTTATTGGCTGGAGCCACTAGAACAACCGACATGTTACTAGGCAGCTAGGCCAGTCATGGCCCAATGAGCGGACGCAACACATAAGCGTCCATGGTCCCCTTGGTAACTTCCCGGCAACTCTGGATGCAGGCAGCTGAGTACAAAGGTGGTGATGCGGCGTCAGGTGTGAGAGTAAGCGGATGTCACCTGCTGCTGTAACATTTGTAACGCCATCATCCTCGTCATCAGAAGCAACAGGCGGTCTGTGGGCGACACCTGCACATAGTGTAGATATGTGATCACTGTGAGTGATAGCATCACGATAAGGGGTAGGCGGAGATAGGCAGCACACTGTAACACGTATAGTAGCGGTCTCCACACATCCCACAGCTCACGATGGATCTCATGTCACTTCATAAATTCAGCACACGTGTCTCCTGTGAGGTATCCTCAACTCTATAGCTTACCAGATAGAAACAGATAACTGTAATTTATGTCAACAGTCGTCCCGTGAATGATGACAAGTAATGTATGTGTGGCGTACACGTTTGTCAATTAACGTCCCGCACCGTGCAAAGTAATTAACGGATGATTGAAAATCGATGTTGTTTATATTCGTCTTCCATGTATGACATTGTTCAATGTACTTCGCCTCAAGCCGTCCTGTGTAAAGTTGCATATTCTGAAATCATAAACACAATTTCATTACACAACATCATATGAAATATGTTAATAAATAATACAAACAGTTTCACTATATATGGTTATATTCTACAAAAATATCCCATTGACTTTATAGTTTAAGAATTGAAAGAAGAAATGTGTTCAGCATGCATAGCATCACCATAAAATAATTGTATTGGTTCCATTCAAAGTGATACACTCATTACAGAAGATAAAAAAAGAATAGGTATTATGTGAGGGAGTGGTGCGATAGTGGACTACTTGTGATAACGATGGATTAGGGCCCGGGGATGTAGATTTCACGGCTCAGTGACTATCCGTTAGGCAATTAATTTTAAATTAAATTGATACTGTATTGAAATAGTGCTTGCCTCTTGGTCTCTAGCTGATGACAATCTGGGCCTAAGAGGTGTTGCCCAGTGGTCCACTAGTCTGTCTGGTCACGCTGGACTCAGATTGGTGTCTTGCATCAGGTGTCTTTCATGTGCTCAATCCCATGAAACAGGGTGTTACCATGGCGACGATAATATCGGTACCACCACCAGCTTGTTGTTATTCATGTGGTCTGAAAACGAAATAAGTGATATAAGTCACGATTATTTTCCAAATGACAACTATGTGTGCTTACGTATTCATGTATTCATGCATGTCTATCCCAGCAAACACAAAACAGTTGTATAACATTTGTACAACGTCGGCTCAACGTCTTCGACGTTGGTCCAACATTGTACAATTGGTAAACAAATGTTTTGTGTTTGATGGATAGTGTTTTACCGTAGAAATTCATCGATTCCATGATATTATTTTACAAAGAAAGAAGCACTGAGACGTGAATGGAGCAGTCTTATCAAGGTTGGATGGTCCATATACGTATCCCTTTTCATTAATTAAATAAATCAGGACCACTTCGCAATTAAAAACATTATTTAATAATTTAGTAGGCCTATTATATTATTATACATTTTTAACTTTTGTTGTTCGAATTTTTGTTTGTTTCATTTAATCGTTCAACAACTTTTCTTTTTGTGTGATTTTTTTCGCTGGTTGTCACTTTTGTCAATTCAAACATATAATATTCGCTCTTCTAAATTTTTAAGAATGTTTAACTATATGATATAATTTATGACATAAATAAAAGGATATATTTTCAAGAAAATTAACAATATTAGGTCGCGAAAAAGAACGAAATGCGCAAAACAAACAATTAAACAGCGAGCGTTTGATATAACTAATAAGCTATTAATACAAACGGGCGACGCACAAAAGACATGTGTACGAGGTAAATCGTCAGTTGTCAATCTCAACGTAAAAATGTGATGCAATGTGCCATGTTTCGAAGTCGCAAAGTATGAAAACATTTACGAAGGGTTGCCTACTGTAGCATTTACTGTGTCCATTGATGTCATATTGTATTACGCTTCCAAGAAACCAGAGATATTGGCCATCTGTTAGATTGACACAGCATTTGTGGCTGGGATGTCCTATGTTGGTTCAATGTTGGGCCGTCTTCGCGGACGGTGGAGTATCATTAACCATCAAAACTCTAAATTGAATAATTTATTTTTTCATTCACTTTCATTCAAATCTTGATATTTAAACATTGATTTCATTCCCAATCACTGTTATTTAACCAGCTATTAAAACACAGTAAAATGACTATAGTCGTGCTCAGCGGTTTAATAAGTTATTCAATATTATGTCTGGTAGGATCACTGAGTTATACAACAATCCTAAAAAATACGAGCCGTTTGCCCAATGTTGGGTTAACGTCACAGACGATGGACCATCATAAGGATGTTTTCAGATTTCGTTTTGATATGTATTTTATACAATCGGGTAATTTAATTCACTGAGAGATGGCAATTCACAGTTTAGTGTGAGCTATAGTGAATGAGGGCGGGGGCCCTAGGGTAGTGGTTAGCACCGCTGCCTTTCACGCCAGAGTCCCGGGTTCGGTTCCCGGTCTCGGCGGTTTGAAAGAAACAAAAAAGTTTCTTCCCCATCCACGTGTGAAAGTCAGTATTGTGGGGAGCCTCCGTGACCGAGAGGTAGCGTGCTCGGCCTCAGACCACCAGGGCTCGAATTTCGAATCCTGTGTCTGGAGGACAGTGTCATCTCATTCATCTCACCTTCCTCAGGAGGTTCTCCTGGCCCAGTTTAGCCTATATGTGCACAAAGGTGGCCTAAAGCCCGATTCATTTCATTTCATTTCATTTATAGTGAATGAAACATACTCAAATGTCGGGAGTATAATAGGTAAATTTTCACTAAAATCTCTGATATAATATAACGTATGTATACTTTGTATTATTTAATATACATGTATTGTGTTATTTTAGTTCTATACTGTTATCATGGTAACATTGATATTGTGCAAATCCAAATAATTCCCATCAGCCTTAACAGCGAGGACAAGCTGTCACAGGTGTCGGGCTTCACCTCATAATTGAAGAAATGACTCTACACGAAATTTGTACATTTCTTGAATGGACAAAATGATACCCGCATGTGTTGTATCTCACTAGTATAATTAAATTCTCGTCCTGCTATATTGAAAGAAGACGTACATGTACTTCACATAAAGTTACCGCCATATTTGCCGTGGTTATCAGGTTATGTGGTTAATATATATATATACCGATATATGGGTTAAGCGCCGTAATCGCTAAAGCCACCACATGGTCAGGGACGCTGTTGTACACATATACCAAGTCCTTGACCAGTATCCAATCATCCATCAGTCATGGCAAACAATACTATTACAATCATCACCATCAACCATTGTCCCGATAAATTGTTTATTTTGTTTTCATTCATTTGAAGATTGAATTACTTACGCAATTTCAAATGACGAAAATGCAATTAAAATGCAAAAAATGAGTTATTTGATGAAGGCTGCAATAACACAAGCAATTGTATCATATTCAGTGTAATTTTATCTGGTTTCACACTTGCTTGAAACCATACCTGCCTATCACAGCAAACAAGAAACATTTGTATACCATTTTTCCAATGTTGGACCAACGTCGAAGACGTTGGGCGGACGTTGTAAAAATGTTATACGAATGTTTAGTGCTTGCTAGTAGAATTAGGACTAAGCTGTAGATAATACTTTTTATTTTAATATCAAATGCAAACTCGGCGTGGATATTTCACTTATCAATATTGCTGGATAATTGCTGGGTAATTAATGCAAAAACTACCTAATTGCAAGGTTGTTCCCGATAGAAAATACAATAAAATCAGTCATTTAAACTTACTCCAATGTAATTTGTTTAAACCAAATACACAGTACTTATCACACCGCAATTGCGTGACAGCGTATGATACAGGATATTTCAAAGACTGCTTATTGTTTTCAAGTGAAGAGAAATGGTGGAAAGCAATTTAAATAAAGTAATAGTTTAAGGATATGCTTCAAACTTTCATGTCTAAAAACTGCGAGTTAGGCATAACAGAACATGGTGGAGGATAGTTATGTTTAAGGTATTGTAAGGTACCCAGAGACAGTTCAATGAATATATTAACGACAAATATTACACTGGGAATATTTAGTGAGCCATTATATATATGGCGTCATCGGATGGCCTGACCTTAAGTGCTTCCCAGCAAACACGAGACGATGACCCAATGTTGATGCACTGTTGGGCCAGCATCGCATGTGGTGGACCAACATTGTATCAACATTGGGACAACGTTTCATACTTGCTGGGTCTTAGCTGGATGTGAGTGAAGTATGATGAAATGGTCAGTGAGACCGCTGGCCATAGCCGTGACATCATAATCAATAGCTTGACATAGCCAAGCTAATATAATACGTTGTACAATCATTCATCCAATCATGGCGGAAAATTTTAGACGTTGGTTCAGTCATTGGTACAGTGACTACTGTGGCTTAGAAGAAATACAAATCTTTATCGAATGCTCATCTTGGTAAGCGGAAAAGCAAACCAATTATTTGTACGTAACTAGTAAAGTGAGAAGATGTGAGTGGAAAACAAATCTTTCGGCTTATTACAACACAGCATCATGATAAAACATTAAAAAATTAGACAGAGAGTCAGCCAAAGACTGCAAACCATCAACGAAATTATTAACCGTATCCTGGATCCGGACCGTCCCCAGAATTTAAAGGATTGGTCCTTGGCCCGATACACACCTCTGGTAAATATTTCATGCAAATCTGTTCATTACTTTTTAAGCAATATGAGGAACGGAAAAAAAGGCAGACAGACAGATAAACTGATAAACCAACACGACGAACATATACTTTCCTGCGGAGATAAATAATATTAAATCTCAAAGGAATATATATTTTTTTTCATAAAAAAGTCACTCTGCAATTTTTCCCAATATGACATTTGGCGTTAGTGGAGCGATATAATCTTTCTGTTGATTGAGTGTGCTGCATTGGTAATGTGTCTGACATGACGCTTGATCAAAGAGTCCCCCTGGTGTAAGTCCTTTGTAACTATTGGACTGAATTACGTGTTTGCTTAGTCATCCATCTATAGCGCTGTCACTGCTGCTCTATTTTCTCTGAACATCTAAGTCCACGATATATATATATCTACTAACACAATGTTGGCTCAATATTGGGCCGCCGCATAGACTTTTAACTATTTTATCATTTGTCAGGCAGTAGCTGCTTCTCTAGCTTTATTGTAGTCATAAGATACTCTTGAGGAAAGTATGCCGCGTGTGGATTATAGCACATTATAAAATGTTGATGAAATATGTTGGAAATAAGTGAAGTGGAACATGCTGCTAATAATTCGAAATGTTCTAGAAGTTTTCACATCACATGATTGGCAAGACATGAATGTCAAAAAAGTGATTATAGAGATGCCGGCAATGTGCGAATTGCTGATGCTGTTCATTGAGATGTAATGTAGAGGGTTACGCATATGACGATTATCATATATGTCTGGGGGAAACAAAAGAAATATAACATTTGGCGCTTGCGATGGCACTGAGTTCAACAATTTTGTCTTTCTGTGGCATCATTTGATTGAATCAACAAGCGAAAAACGGATTTGGAATTTCCAGCGTTTGTGGGGGTCTTCAGCTTCAAATCGAATTAATAAGTGCAGTGGTAAAATTGGATCGTCCGAGGCGTTTATCAGTTTATGTTTGCGTTGGAAACCTTATTACTTTAAAAATAGGAATCTACCTATAAAAGTAGAAGAAATAAGAAATGTTGTAAAAAAGGAGTAGTCTTTTCTGGAATACAGATCGTGTTCTCTTATTCAGAGGTAGAGAAAACCGTAAATTTAACAAACTATACGTTTTCCTGACCCTTAAATTATTAATATAACAATAACTTGTTGGTATAGCATGTTCATACCAAGTTTCCAGCTCAGTGTACATTATTTTTCAGAAAAATTTAACGAAGATAAACAACAGCATGTTGAACTCTAACATGTCTAAGATCCAGACAGGATTATCCCTTGTAGTCATTTCAGTACAGTTACCGAGATTGCACCTAGCTAGCCGATTGGGGAAAGTACAGCCAGTTGTCAGGTCAAGAGGAACTCGTGGCCGCGTTGGAGGGCGCTGATCCTGAAGAGGAGCTCTTTATATTAAAGATCCCAATTCCGGATCAATCAGTTCACTCTGTGAACCTGTCAAGTCACTCAATATTTCCACCGATTAGTAGGGTTCACATTTGAACCCGTCTGTATTGTTGTGAAATCAGGCAAATGCCCCATTAACTTACCATTTCATGTCGCCATTCTCAGCCATAACTGTTCGAAAACTAAACGCTTGTTAATTGACGTGGAATAGTGCAGCCTTTAACCATTGTCCTGCTGAATTGCTTCAATCGTATTTTTCGTCATTTGAAGCTGGAATTGCTAACGCAATTTCCAGCTTCAAATGACGAAAAATATTACTATTTATGAAAAATAGACATGTCTAAAATTAAATTATTGGATCAACTAAGCATCTACTAAAAACTATTTTATCAAAATTAAGTGATATATTTGTTGATCTAAAACATCCTTAGCCCCGTATATATCCGGGCATAGCAGGACAAGGGTTAAAACGTCAGTCAGAGATTGGTCTTTGGCCGAGACACACTTCTGGTATAAGTTTCATGCAAATCCGTTCGTTACATTTTAAACAATCCGAGGGGCGGACAGATAACCAAACAGACACGACCAAAACATACACCTTCCTGGCGAAGGTAACTTAGCAAACAGGCCCCTATTAGGGACAATAAAATCAAGGAATGTAACCCGAATTCAATGACACAATTTCGACGCAAGTATGGTACTCTACACTTTAATTAAATAACAACTGAATGACGGTGGTGATCAACTGATCAACCGTCATGTGACAGATTGAGCGAGTCTTTCATTGGAATTCATACGAGATTTGATCTACTACCATTCCAACCATCGCCCACCATCAATGCGACAATTCGAAGTAAACAAATGAACTAATATTGTCTACGACGTTAGCCAAACGTAGTGCCAACATCAACGTCCCATGCTAGCTGGACTGAGGTGGACACTGGTCCAGCACAGTGCCTGATAACAATACATGTATGTCAATTTACTGAAGTTATCGAGTTATACATTTCGCCACTGTTTTTCCAAATCTTTTGATCCAAATTTTTTTCAGCCTTCGAAAGGAGAGAACATTTATGCAGGTAATATCATATGACGTAGGTTTAATCAGGCTACAAGTACGCTTACACCTTAGATAATTAATCGATAAACACTTACATTAATCTACATTTCTAGTCCAAGTTCCCAAGTCGATGTCAGGATCCATACTTTTGCAATTATTTTGTCTGTTTCGTGGCATCACATACTATCGACGTGTTCTAGTTGACAATATGATCCGATAATATACGCTAGGTCGACTATTATGCATGTAGGCGGATAGTTAGCAAGAGTGTGAAGTATATTAAATTACCCGTATTCTGAAGACGTGCATATTTGTATATTTACATTTTGCTATCATATGTACACAAGCATGTACCTATCCCGTGATGCAGAATTAGTATAATGTGATACTACCTTTAAAATGATTATCATATATTTTATGTAATCTGAAGATGGTCAATATGTTATGTGAAAGCTTATACTGGATCAAATTTCCAATATGATGTGCCCGGTTTGTAAAAACAATATTGCTGAAATTGTATTTCCATTAGAAAAATCTAAGAAGACAATAAGTGCTGTTTGTGCAGATATAACGTAAGAAAACGATGATTATATTTCCCAAATAACGCCATTGAAAACCAGCTTATTTATTTAGGTGCATGGGCGTAAATTATTACTTTTAGATTAGAATTACAGAAAGCAGTGCAGGATTTAAGGGGCGGTCTAGTCCGTTAGCCTAATTTAGAAAAAAAACACGCCAATGTTTAAAAAGTTACTAGTAGTAGGCCCCTACCATAATTTTGATCTTTCATGTACTTTTTCGTGTCATTTTTCACCGTATCTAATAGAGGGGATCGGGCAAATTCGAACAATTTTTTTCAAATATGATTTAATTTGTATATGATGAAGTTGGGAGACTTATGTTTTTGTCCAGAAGTTTTCAACTATAACTGCTATTTTAGCATACAGTATTCTCAAATTAAAAACAACTATCACCACCACCATCATCACACATCCAGATCGTTCTCGTTACAAACATCAATGCCACCTGTGTAATAGAATGATGACAAAAACTAAATCGAAATATTTAGCTGAATTTATTTCAGAAAATTCGGGCAATCCCCGTCGCCTATGGAACTCAATAAATAACATTCTGCATAGAATTCCACCTCCTGCTCTGTCAGAATTCAAATCAGTAAAATCACTATGTGATCATTTCTCTTGGTATTTTGTGGATAAAATTGAAACTATCCGTTTCAAATTTCCAGATAAAGCACAGAATATTCCACAAGTGCAAAAAAAAAACAGAAATTAGATCCAAAGTGAACGTTTTTGAACGTGTGTCAGAAGAGAGAGATCATCAAAGAGATCGACAGGCATCCTCAGCAGATTAAACTAGTGCTGTATTTTCCCATATACCACTTAAATGAACAGGGTTCGGCGTTTGCATATAGGCCTAATCACTGATAATGACGTCAAAAGGGCATTTCCTTGGGGCAAACCCATGAAGCAACTCATGAATTCCAGGTGGAAACCACCAAAAATGTAAAAAAATAAATTTATTTAGTTATTGTTTACTACTATGTCGCATGGATAACATATCAAAGTAAATAGTTTTACAAAAAATAATAATGTAGGATTCATTTAACATCCAAAATATTTACAGTATATATGAATGAATGAATGAATGAATGAAATTTTGTATAGCGCATGTATCCTGCTGGAAGCTGTTCAGAGCGCTTCACATTCGAAAGACACTGAAAAGAAAGTCAATTACTGTGTGATGTCACCAAACGCTTGTCGAAACAGGTGAGTTTTTAACAACCTTCTAAAAGAGGTCAGGGTTTTTTGCAGACGGAAATGGCTCTCCAAACTGTTCCAGAGTGCTGGAGCCGCAGTTTCAAAACTCCTGGCACCGAAGTTTTTAAGTCTGTACTTTTGAACTACCAAAAGCTGCTCTGTGCTCGAACGCAGTGTTCTAGGTGGTGTATGAGGCACTAGCAGCTCTGTGATGTAAGTTGGGGGGAGGCCATGTAGAGCACGATATGTTAATAGCAAGATCTTGTACTTTATGCGGAATTCGACCGGTAGCCAATGAAGTTTGAAAAGAATTGGTGAGATATGGTCCCTTCTGCCGGCTTTAGCTATCACTCTAGCTGCTGCATTTTGCACCCTCTGCGATCTCTTTATGAGTATAGATGGGAGTCCACATAGCAGAGAGTTGCAGTAGTCAAGTCGGGAAATGACTAGGGCCTGCACGATGATGACAGTTGTCTTCATATCCAACACTCTTCGAATGCTACTGATGTTGTGCAGGTGGAAAATCGGCCAACACTGTTGACATGCGCCTCCATAGTCAAATGTTCATCAAAAATGGCACCAAGGTTGCGAGCTGAGGGAGATGCAGTGATGTTATTTATTTTATTTTATTTTATTTAGCTTTTGACCAATACATATATATATTTAAAAACAGATACAAAATAAAATATACACATGATATCAATAAAATATTATATACAACATTGGTCGTGCTGCGCTAGAACAGGCTTATAGAAGCCTCTGCAAGCTAGGCAGCAACTATATTTATATTCATCTTTGTACAAAAAGTATAAACATAAAAGTATAAAAAAATAGTAGACATAATAATATGAGTTTCTCGCGCCAAAACCAGAGATAAAATAACTACATATTATTATAAATAGTAGCAAAAAACACACTCTGGAAAGCGTAGAAACCTCTAGAATAAATACAAGTAGAATATTTTTATAATCAAAATAAGCAAGGTATAATAATTGTCATGATTTTAACATAAACATACCTATAGAAAATTATTACGATTAGTCTAGAAACCATCGGCTGGCGTCAGCTCGTAAAGCCGTCGCGCTACCGAAACACAATGTATACATGTATACCAATAAAAGTCGGACACGGTGTTCGTTTGTCAACTGCCAACACCTACGTTAGCATCAGAAACATCCGTCGACCTCGCTGTCGAGTTCTTGGAAAAAGTCGGACACGGTGGTTCGTCGACTGCCATGTTGTTGTCACCAGTGATAATATCGCTGATGTTGGAGAGATGTCCCACTGTAGGTGTCCGTAACAGCAACGAGAGAGTCATTTCATCATTCAGTTTTAGCCAATTCATTGCCATCCATTCCTTTATCTCCATAACACAGGCTTCGATCCGCTTGATGGTATCTACGGCATCATCCTGGTCAAACACGATGTACAACTGAGTGTCGTCCGCGTACAAGTGAGCGATCAGTCCATGCCGCCGCACTATACTTGCTATGGGCGCAGAGTATAATGTAAACAGAAGTGGCCCTAGTACAGAGCCTTGAGGCACAATCTAGGCTTTGATGTGGTGTTGAGAATCTTCACAGACTGTGTCCTGCCACTCAGGTAAGACCTAAACCATGCCAAGGCTGTGCCACATACACCTCCGCTCACTCTGAGACGCTGCAATAGGATTTCGTGGTCGATGGTGTCAAAAGCGGCAGAAAGATGTAATAGTAGCAGCATCACACATTTCTTCCTATCTATGGCCTGCAGTATGTCATTTTGGACTCTGAGAAGGGCAGTCTCCGTACTGTGATGTTTTCGGTAAGCAGACTGTGACAGCTCTAAAATGGAGTTTTGAGCCATATGTGTGTTAAGGCGCGAAGCCACCACTTTCTCGACTATCTTGGACACAAATAGCAAGTTCGATACAGGCCGATAGTTCTTCATTGTGTCGGGATCCAGCGAGCTCTTCTTGAGTAATGGTGTTACTTGGGTTGTCTTATAGATTGAAGGGAAACAGCCAGATGTTATAGACTTGTTCACGATATTGGTTATGGATGGTAAAATGATGTCAATATTTTCTTTGAGAAGAGATGTTGGTAGTGGATCCAGGCTACAGGACTTAGGTAGGGATAGGCTGATGATCTTCCGTACCTCTTCCTCATCGACGACACCAAAATTCGATAGAGAAAGTGTTCCATGTGATAGTTCAGTGGGCTGTTGCGAATCAACTGTGTCCTGACGAAAACTACTGAGGCATTGGAGAATAGTGCTGATCTTGTTTGCAAAAAAGGCGCTGAACTCTTCTGCCAATTCACTGGTTGATTTGTGTTTTGGTAGTGGTTTTTCAATATTCCTTTGAAGAAGCTTATTGGCTGTACCCTGGCATTAGAAGGATTCTCCTTCGCCTGGTTTCCGTAGAATTCCATTCTTTTAGTTCTTAGAAGCTTCATCACCAACTGTCGTTGTTCTATGTATAGTTATTGATGGACTGTCAGTTTGGATGTTCTCCACTGAGATTCACGGCGCCTTCTTTCCTGTTTGGCAGCAATGAGTTGGTCGTCATACCAGGGAGAGAAAGGGCGTATCGGCAAGCTTCTCGATGTTAAGGGAGCGTGTTTATCTAGCAATTTGCTGAGATCACTGTTGAACTGATTGACCAGTGCTGGTAGAGAATCATCTAGATGTGTGACAACTGACAACTGGCGCATGTCACATCTCAGATCATTGTAATTGATCTTCCGCAGACTACGGTACTGGATCACTTGCTTGACAATATCTGGTTCTGACAGTCGCATACTAAATTCAACTGCTTGGTGGTCAGTCAGTAGTGAAGACACATTGACAGTGTCAGATAAAACGGCAATGTCAGAGTTCCTAGTTATGACGTAGTCCAATGTGTGTCCAGCGATATGCGTGGCATCTGACACGTGCTGTACCAGGTTCATATCATCCAGGATGTTGCGCAGTTGGATGGTGGTTGGATTTGTTGGTACATCCCAATGAACATTGAAATCACCCACAATGACAAGATGTTTGGTGTCAGTGTGGCTCTCCAGGTAAGTAGCAAACTCGTCAAGGAATTTCTTATCAGAAGAGCGATTTGCCTTTGATGGCGGTGGGCGGTAGATGACAACTAAATGTACAGCAGTTCCCGATGTTAGAGTAGCTTCGAGACACTCAAATGAGTCAAACTTTGCTGATCGTCTATGCATAGTAATGCCGATGCCAGTCTTGTATAGTAGCGCCACACCTCCACCCCTCCCTTTGCGAGGTTTGTGAACACACTTGTAGCCGGATGGCGTCATTTCTTTCACATATCTCTGGTCTCCATCGTCATTGCTCAGCCAGGTTTCAGTGAGAACGAAATTGTTGAAAAAGGCTTATAATTTTATTGATTTACATTGACAATAAATTATATTTTTTTTCTTTTTCCATGGGTCAATTCAAAATTTAAAATATTTTACTTTTGGACGTACTGTGCCCTATATTCGCTAGAATTACGTTACGTTATCACATTTTTATAATGTAAAAAATCATGTTTCGTGATCACACATTTTTGATATGGGAAGCTACACACCTATTTAGAAATATTTTGAAGAAATGCTAGTATACAGCGCTGAAGGCGTCCTAATACAGTGATTAAAATAAAGAATACAAATCCACAGAGACCAAGATATTTGCACTTTCTTGAAATATGTGAGATGAAAATAAACAGCCAGTGATCACGTAACGAATATTCCTGTGCTATAAACAATATAATTATATGTAATTATAACTTCTTATCATGTTGAATACAAATAATGTTCATTTATTGGGTTCTTTATTGATATATCCATATATATCCGATGTGAAAAATCTCCTATTACTTACCGTTTTTACGGTGATGGACATTCAAATATGATGTGATCACGTAACTGTGATCACGTAACGGTTTTGTTATCACTTAATTAAATGATCTCTCTGATATCTAGAAACATTGTGATATAAAACAAAGGCTTATGGAAACGAGTAACGTAGAAATTATTAAAATACATCGAGTGGTCAGGCTGATAATTAATTTTGTCATTAAAAGGAAACTTCACAATTAGAGTGATCACAAAAGAAAGATTTGATAGATTTTTTTAAATTACCACAAAATGTTCGATTTAATTAAAATCAGGTCTATTCACCCTTTAACTAGATATATTGACTTTGGTTTTAAAAAAAAAAAAAAAAAATCGATAACGTACCGCTGATATTCATGATTCCATTGCAAGTGTTTTTTTTCCATTTCTTTGGTCTTTAAGTTATCACGTAATACCCTAGTCACACAACGACGCACAGCCCACGCCTTAAGTGACAAAAATTTGAGCAGTGAGTCGTTGTGCGTCCATGAATTTTTTCAGGACATGAGAAGAGCCAGCGAATTTAAGACAAATATACAGCGTGTCATAAATAAATCAGGTGTATAAAACAACGAATTCACAGCGTTCAGCCACCGCGTTGCGCGTTAGCAGGGCGCCAAAGTTAACGAATACACCGCGCATCACCAGCGCGAGGCACGAATTTGTCAGAAAGCATTTAGCACGCCCCATGCATACATGTACTTTATATGTTCGCAAGACATGCGCTAGGGACACGTTGCATGGGCGCCATATGCGCGCTCAGTGCGGCATTTTTTGTGTTATTTTCTGACCGTAGGGCTCATTCACACATAGACGACGCACGACCTACGCACTGGAAATTGATTATTTTTTGCCAGAGCGTCTTTCGTGCGTCGGTCATGCGTCAACACCAGTTACTGGTTCGTGGAGGGCGCTGCACTAACGTATTTCTGTGCGCAGTGTAATCGCCAAAGAAAGTTGGGTGTGTTTAAAATATTGAACGCATATGAACGCATAAAGGTACACGCCAGAAGACCGCCAGCAACTCGTAGGGCGCGCTAGAACAACGTTATATCAACGCCAAATACGTTTGCTTTGTATCACTGCATGGCTCCCCGTTGAGGGCGCCGGGCAGTCGCGGGCAACGCGCCTGCTCTGCGCTGCATGAGCGCTAGAAGCTAACGCTGGGCATGCACACGCAGGCAGTCAGCTTTGCGCTCGAGCAGCACGGTGTGACTATGTTATTTCTGCAGCTTAACCCTTGGAACTCTGAAGAACGACATTTTACTATTATTCATTTGAGGTGGTACTGCACACGATATATACACGGCTTCAAGTACAGAATTTGTTTTTAATTTGTCGAAATTACGTCGAAACATATAATTTTATCATAAATTTATGACACATTTTTTCTTTGAAAAATGGTTACATGTGCTCATGTGATAAAATTTACTATAATCGTCGACATTAGCATTCTAGGGTTTAATGCGTACTGTATGCGTCCAACGCGTTAGCAAAGCGCTGTTTATTCGCCATTTGCGTTGAAAACACGCTGTGCGTTTGCTACCAGCTTACGACGTTTTTCACAATCCGGACTCGAATTAATATTTTATTGTTTTATGTGTGGACTGTGCGTCGTTTGTTTGACTGGGACAAACCTCGGCCAACGGAAACACAACGAATTTAAAGCGTGTGCTCTACTTGTGCCTAGCGTAAGACTGGCGCTGGAAAAACCCTCACATTTTTGGACATGCACAATAAATGAATAACGTTCATCTGGCGTTCTCGTCAAATCATCAACGAATTCTAACGCACGCCCAGCGAATCACAGCGAAGCACAACGCACTGACCAAAATTCTTAATTTTTTTGTGCGCTGGACGTGCGTGATGGTATGTGTGACTGGGCCTTAACGGTGACCACGTAACGACGTATTTCAATTTTGTTTTCGTTACAAATACAATGTAATGAAGCATGGTGTCACATTGGATATACAAACCTCCAACATAGCGCTCAAGTGATCTTTCCCGAAAAAAACCACATATAATATTAACAAAAACACAATGAGAGCAGAAATATTAAAACGCACAAGGCCTTAAAAAAAACATGTCCATTTGGCGTGATCGCGTAACAGTAATTTTGCATGGCTATATTAAATACATAAACGGGATTGAGTATAAATATTTATAGGCAGAATGCACACAAATGGCAACTCGGAAGAATAGTCACGACAAAATAACAAAATGATTAAAAGCTATGAATTATTTGAGAAAAAACAAAACGAAAAAAAAAATGTGATCACGTAACGGTGGAATTCATGAACTCGGGAATCTAACACTGCACTGTATACCTTCAAACATGTCAAATCCACCTGCGTTTGACGCACGCGTTCGCATGACACATGACATAGAAACAACTCCGTAGGCCTAGGCCTATATTCATCTAATTAATCGGGTAAAAAGGTGCGACAATACAAAAATGCCAATAGCATGCGGCAGCCATACACATGGTCATGAAATGTCAGCCTATAGGCTAAAGAGCAAAACACACCAACGCGAGCGAGCTTATAAATAATGGTCTAAAACAATAGTGGGTCAAGTCGACTGGACAGCGAAATTGTGTTTATCTTTTTGCTTAGAACTATAGTCTGCTAAATCCACTTATCAGCATGTAGACTTGGTCTTATACTGATGAAAAACACAGCGATTGGAATTTGACAGTAGATCAAGTGAAGTTATCACAGTATTTTTTTTACTTTTCAAAACGATTTACAGAAGCAAAATTGGCATCAACAAGACTCCAAGTTGACTTAGCTCATTGTTGGTCCAGGAACACAGAATATGGAAAGATTGTTCCAAGATCAACAATGAACTAAGTCCAGGCATCTCCCCTGTGTTGTCTCCACAAGTCTCAGAATAAGAATGCGCTAAGTGCACTTGGACCGTTTTTGTCCCAGAAACAGAGCCCATTTAAGCATATAGCACCAGAATAACAATGTGTCAAGTCGAGTTGGTCCTGTGTTGGACAAATATTATGCCGATATGTGCTCCTTTTCACGAGAATAACAATGTGCTAAGTCGACTTGATCTGTTGTTTTAATCTGAATTTGGAATAAATTCAAACTTTATACATATTATAGGGGACTTAGCTGGTTATTATTCTAAAGGCCAAAAATGTCACTTAGCACACTATTGTTTTAACCCATCTAGCACTCAACGAAGGACGCGACCACAGACGCGAAAATTACGTGACTGTCTATACACACCAACGAGACAAGCAACGTCCAACGCGACATGTGAGGCATGACAACCGGCGTGACGACCGACGCGACGTGGGATGTAAAACAGTTTTGAAAATGATCCCATTGCCTATCGCGCTCGCCTAAAGGTCATACGCCCAATATCGCGAACCACGTTTTTTGCCATTTAAAAATATCTGGTGACTAAATTTAATTTGTTTCAACTTCATTCAACTTGCCAAGTTATACGGCGCCTATTTCTGCTGTTTTTTCGGCAAAAAATACTTTACATCGTCTGAAACTTGTCAGGGTAGTCACGACATGAATGGAAAATTAGTGTAGGGTCTTATGGCAGTAAATGTGGTTCCGTGGGAATTGCATGTTAATTCTTGACACCCATATTCAATTTAAAGAAAAATTATTACTGAACAAAATAAAGTAGGGTGTCATTTTTTTCTGAAGCTCTAAAGGTAATTTCCGGGGTCTTAAAGATCATGACCCTAAAAACACACGGGGATTTTTTTTAACGTTTGTATTTCAAGGTAATATAGTCGTGTGATATAGCAAATTGAAGAAATTGACACGAAATAGTCAACATTTATAATTAAAAAATATTCTGAAGCTTTAAAGGTCATTTCCGGTCTCTTGAAGGTCATAACCCTAAACACACATATAGTCCATAGGCCAGAATTGGTCACCGTGCGACGCCCCCCCCCCCCTCTACTCACCCACACCAACTTTTTATTAAGCTTTGATATGTCCAAAACATGAAATGAGATGTTACGGGTGAAAAAATAAGGACGAAATATATATTTTGAACGCTTATGTGGGGGTACCCCCAAACCTAAAATTAGGGGTTAGTGTTACGTAAACATCTGTCGTTGCAGTTGTAGCTGACCAATCTACACATGCAATATATCATATAAAAGATAACTGATTATCCGTTCTATAAACATATTGCATGATGCAGTGAATTAAACAGTGATCTCTACACATACGTTTAACCATTTTTTAAATACAAATAATCAAAATCGACAGCAAAACAAACTAGTAAACATGGTCAATGGAAACGACTTAATAAAGCATAATTATTGGCCATATATATATTTGACCTATATTTTCTAAACCCAGATGTGTATGTCCTTAAAACTGAGTGGTATTTAGATTTGTACATTGCACATTGCATATATTTTTAAACGAAAGAATATTGCAGACTTTTTTTAAAAAAATGTGTGTATTTATCCTGGGTTGAAATATGAAACATTGAACTGTGCTCTGCAATTAAAACTATATTTTTTGTCCCGCTTGTTTTTACATAATTGGTGTGTGCTGAATTCGAATCTGTCGCATAAAATTATATATTTGGTGTCTTTCACCTTTAAATGAGCAAAACAAGGAATGGCCGCTAGAACCACATCTTTTCTATATTTTTACAAATTATTGCACGATTTCTGGTTTCTGCGTGATTTTAAATTGATAAATTTATGTCTCATGTTTTTCGATCAAAACGACCTTTATTTGACCTTCAAATTCAAAATGGTTACCGCCAACAGACAAATAAAAGTGTTTTTTATGCACATGAACTATAATATCATAAACAACATTTGTTTAATAGAAATCTAAAAAGTAGACTACGTATTACGGTAGATTAGGTTGCAAGGTATTCGAAACTGTGTTTAAGTACAGTATATTCTAACATGCTTTGATGTGCTTAGTATTGAGAATGACATCATTATTTTAATAGTAAATATGCAAAATGACGTCCATCTTGGATTTTACGAAAAAACTATAGGTAAGACGATGTATAATAAACGCCAGAAATGCTTGTTTCGGCCCCGAAGTCACACAAAATCAATAAATTGAGCAATTCCGAGCCACATTAAAAAAAAGAGGTTAAATTTACATTTTGATAGCCATTGTGTTTCTTGTTTATATGAAGGTAAATTTCGCGGCCATTTTGGCTTTTTCCTTTCAAATTTACTCGTCAGTAACGTTTAGTCCTAATCCACTATGTTACCACAAAAAACATCATATTATTGTCAGCATGTTTAGCAGTATACTTATAGTATCTAAAGGTCAAATAAAGGTCATTTCTTTTCAAAGACAGAAGAAAAAAAAAATCAATTAAAAATCTTGCAGAAACCATAACTCGGGCGTTTATGTGCGACAAAAATATGGCGTTTTCTTAACGTGGTGGCCATTTTGTGTTTTGCTAATTTGTATGTGAATGTCTCCAATACAGAACGTTATCCGACAGATTCACATTCAGCACACGCAAATTATGTAAAAAAAAGTGAATACAAAAGTATAGGCCGACACTAAAATTTTGAACAAAGATCCATGTTTTAGATTTCAACCCAGGCTAAATAGACTTATTTTCATGAAAGGCTACAATATTCTTTCAATAAGAAATATGTATGACATTTATAAATACAACTAACGCACAACTTAAGCATTCATATATCTTGGTTCAGGAAACATAGGCCACATATGAATATGTTCAATAACTATCATTTATTATGTTGTTTTTATTGAGCATGGTGACTAGTTTGTTTTGCTGTTCATTCTGATTATTCTATACTAAAAAAAACATATTTGAGCGTATGTGGAGACGACTATTTACTCTACTGCAATGGGTGATGTATTGATAGAACGGAAATTTTATTATCTGTTATATGATATATTGCACATGCAGATTGGTTAATCAGAGCATCAATGACAGACGCTTACGTAACCCTACCCACTAATTCCAGGTTTGGGGGTACCCCCATAAAAGCGGTCAACATATAAAGTTCGTCCTGGTAACATCTCATTTTTTGGACATATAATATAGGCCTATCTCATGTTTTTGGACATATAAAACATTAAACAATTTAGCGTGGGTGAGTAGCGGGAGGGGGGGGGGGTGCATGGGGACCGATTCTGTCCCATGGACTAATAGGTATATTTGCAATTGTTGACCTTGAAATGACCAAAACTGGGCAGAAAATGTTATTTCATTTTTTTCAAATATGATGATATTTCCTAAACAATTTCGGTCTTTTTGATGTGTGACACGACTAGTAAGACATGTGTTTAAATAAATAAATTAATTTAATCTAGGGGTAATGACCTCTAGGGGTCGCAAAATGACCTTAAGCTGATTTAAAAAAATGACACCCTATTTTTTGGAATCAGCATAAAATTCTAAACAAGAAAAACATAGGTGGCAAGAATTAACATGAAATTCCCACGGGATTACATAAGACCAAACACTAAATTTTTAGTGTGTGTAAAATTTCATGAAAATTGGTTGAGAATTGACGGAGAAATCCGCGATCGCCAAACGCACACGACGATAACATAGCGATGGTCCAGTGTCAGTGATGGTCAGCGTTCGCCAGCGTTCGGCTGATTTTTTCGTGCGTTACGCCATCGTTGACGCTGATCGCCAAGGGTATGACAGGCCCCCGGGACAGGCCCAGAAGGCCCTACCATAGTTTCGTGCTTCAGTGCCAGTGGTTTCGTGCTTCTCTGAATGTGACCCTCAATGTTCTGATTTTTGCTTCCGAATTATCATGTGTTTGAAAAACCGACGCGACGCACGGGATGATGCGTGGGCAATCGCGTTGGTGTATTTTACGCTAATGATAGTCTAGGCTCCTAGGCTAGGCCTAGGCTATTTATCCAATGGATTGTAATGATTACAGGCTATGCTATAAGTATAACTGAATTATGAATAGGCCTATAACTTAAGCCTACGTAGGGCCTACACTCTCCATTGCTCTCAGTCTCAGTCAGAGTGTAGAATCTAGAGCCTACTTCATTCTTGTAAGTAGGCTACGCCAGGGCAGGGCGCTACCCCCACTTGACACAAGCCAAAGCTAAGAGACTATAACTAGGGCCTATAGGCTATACTAGTATAGGCCTACTAAGTATAAGTCTATAAGTATAAGAGAAGAAGTGAGGGTTAGGCCTATGCTCACAAACCATCACTGGCATCAGCAGTCATACTCACTCATACTCAGTCATAGCATAGTTGAAGCTGTCAGTGTCAACACTGGTCAACTCAAGATAGGCCTAGGCCTAGTCTACTCCCTGCTTCAGCTGGCGAGTTGAAATTAAACACCACGTCCTGTTGAATAGGCCTAGTCTAGAGTAGACCCCTACTCAACTAACGTTAGCCTAACTGACTCAGTCATACAAGTAGACCTATGACTGTCATACTCATACTATAGCTGGCCTACATATTCAGATAGACTTTAAACACTAAATATAGACTACAGTCTGTTTCACCAGAACCTGGGAGTAGCCTTTTTCTAATTTGCTCGGTCGTTCTTTAAAATTTGTTAACAAAATTTTTCTCGGATCATTTTTCCATGTTCCCCTAACATCCCTGAAAATTTGGTGCAAATTTGTTGTGTATTTTGGAAGTTAGACCATTTGGCATGTAATAGGATTCTTGTTTCACGGCAATGGTGTTAAAGAGAGCTGTCATTTTGAAAAATTATTACATGCCAAATGGTCTAACTTCGCTAATACACAAAAAAAATCTACCAAATTTTCAGGGATGTTGGGGGAAGGTGAAAAAATAATCTGAGAAAAATTTTGTTAAAAAATTTTAAAGAGCGACCGAGCAAATTGGAAAAAGGCTACTCCCAGGTCCTGGTGAAACAGATTTTTTTTTGTAGGCCTAGTCTATATTTTAGGTCAGAGTTACAACTTACAGTAGTCTGGACTTAGTCACTAGACTCTAACGTAAGATGCCCTTATTCAGTCATACTTTTCACAATTTCGAATATCCCTAGTTCACAGTGCATTAGCAACTAACACGAATGTTTTTAAATAGGAATTTTCATAATTGTATCAACAGCTCTCTTGAAAATGAGAGAAAATGGTATAAAAAGCAAAAATTATGAACGTTTGTAAAAAATAAATCTGTTGTGACTTGGGGTGGGAGTTATTTTATTCTGACAAATTTATTTATTTCACTTTTAATCTTTCAGACTTTCACACTCTGCCTGAAGCAAAATATTTCTTTCCATTTGTGTGTGGAGACAAATATGTATTTAACTTCCTTAAAACTTTTCTGTCTACAAATTAGGCCTAGTATTGATTTTTCGGTGCGCTCTGCTGTACACATTTAAGGGTCGGTCAATCAAAATTGCTTTAATGGCCATTAAAATGATGCTCAGGAGTTTATATAATTATTTATTTTTAATTTAGTTTAAAGTTAAATATTTCTTTACAACATGTCCTTCAGACAATTATTCATTCCACAACCATTTAGCCTGAGAATATATATTTTTTTTTTTTAGCTCTGCCTCCCCCTGCTTATTGAATGGTGGCCCCCTAAAATTACAACTTCTGTAGGCCTACAATGCTGTTGTGTCCTGCCATTCAATCCATATTTCCCCTGCTTTAGAATGATCATATTTATCGAGGCACATCATGTTCTTCTACTGGAAATCAAACTTAGAGGAGTAACGTTAGATTTAGTCCACTGTGTACGAACAGCGCCACACATATGTGGACCTAATCATTTGATTGGACTTATACTTATAACTTATTTCTCGTATTGCAGTTGAATCTTTGCAGAATTAAGTTGTGTCCCTGGCTCAAACCCTGGCTAGAATTGCTATGCATATGTTGATATCTTAGATGTTGATTTTCCGGGTTCTACATGTTATTCCACAGCCCAATACCTTTTCATCGGGGTGAAGGCTGACATGCATCAATACTTCGTGAACCATTCTATTGCGGAACTCAGCATGATTATCCCAGAGATGCTAAGTTAAATAAATTGAAAAGAGTGCGATTTATGTTTCCAGCCCTGAACCTACGCTCGCCGCCAGCAAGCGCCCTGCTCGAAAGGTCTGGGAGCATACCTCCTGAAATAATACTTTTGCACAGAGCGCTGTTTCATTGGAATAATATATGTTTAAAACTATTTGTGCACATACAGGCTGAGCAGGATGGTGAGATGAATCAGATGACACTGCCCAACAGGCACAGGGTTCGGGATTTGTGCTTTGGAGATCTCAGGCAAACACGCCTTGTCTCGGAACCCCTACCCCCCCAATCATTTAGGCCTTGACTCAGAGGATTGACGATAAGTTTTTAAATTTTCATTAACTTATTTGATTTACCCTGATTAGGCCCATCATCAAACAATGCATCATTATAAGCGGGCTAAAAAAACGATATAGGAGACGTGATACTTGTCAGCTGGGATCGAATATATTGTGATCGACAAATATATATATAAGTAAGCCAGAGCAAGATTTACTGATTTCGAAGTCAGCTATGATGGTTGTAAGCGGCTTTGAGTATTAACATAGTGGTCTCCTGCTTCTAATACACCATTGATTTGTATGATTAACTCTTCAAGCATGTAAACACACATGCAATTTAGCTTAGATTCGCCATCTTTGTTAAGCTACTCATCTGAAATGTTTATCATACTGAAAATGTATCACATTACACATACTCACATGGTCATTATGATTAGAAAATTGCATTTTTTTTGTACTGATTAACCTTATGGCCCATGAATTATTGAGAATGCCCCATGTTGCGTAGGTCTACACTGGGTAGTTATCATCAACATGACTTTTCGCGTCTATCATCAGAAAAGTTGATTTTTTTTAGCTAAGACCTTTGTACAGCTTGAAGTGCCACAATTGGCGGACAACGTCTACACGAAATATTTAATATTCCAACAGCTACAACTACTGAACAATCAGGGATGACAGATGGGGATACCACGTACATGAGTAAGCCTATGAGATAATAAAAAACACCGATTCCATGTCATTCAGTCCGCTGTCTGTAAAACCAGGGAGGTCTTTTTAACTTCCTTGGTTAAACTGATACTCAGGTAAGCTACAAAGTTCGTCTAACTGGTTTGAAGCTGATGTTTGTGGAGCTTGAGTATGTATTAGTTCCTGATCATTTGCATTCAGATTGAACTTTATGAATGACTCCTTTACGACAGATGCGGGGGCCCTGGTGCAGTGGCTAAAAAGCTGCCTGCTTGGAAAATCTGAGACCGCAAGTTCGAACCCAATTCTGGCCTTCCAAGTTTCAAATAAACAAAATTTTTCTTCCTCGAACACTCGTAAAGATTTAATAATGTGGGGAACCTCCGTGACCGACAGGTAACGTGCTCAGACGCAGACCTTTTGAATCCTGTGTCTTGACGGCAGTGTCATCTCAGTCATCTCACCATCCTCAGGATGACCCAGTTTAGCCTATATGTGCACAAAGGTGGCCCAAAACCCCCGAAACACAGCAGGAATTCTAGTTTTGCTGACACACTTGTCTCCCATTAGCATCCTAATTTGGCGTATATATATTCTTTGACTTTCATCTTCCCATAAATGCCGACGTCACACGGTGAAGACATATCTATATATAGAAGTAATTGTGTAGGCCTACTTGATTTATTTGGTTATAGGGTGTGACTGAAATGGGACACCCTGTGACTGAATTAGGCCTCTATGACCGATTAAGGGACCTTTGAGTATTTATGGTGACCCGATTTGGTCAAAACAAGCTTTTATCCGGTCCCAATTCAGTCATATTTTTCAGCAGCGTTTTAAGTGAATAAAAAGACTTCTCCCGGCTTCACCGCGCTAGTAGGCCTTCTGGCGATCTATTGAGAACTAATTAGCGTCATATTGATATGGTCTCACCACACAAATTCATTCGCACATATCATTATAAAGTTTAAGAATAAGAAAGTTAGTCTCTTTTTAAAAATTGTGGCTCTTTGCAGCAGCTCCTGTGGTGATTATTACGGAAATATCATTTTGATACCAATTTAAATCGATTCTGTGATGTTTTGTTGTAGCAAAAGCATCGAAATGATAAAAGATAAATCTAACAGGAAGTCCTTGCGCTGGCTGTAACAAGGTATGGCGAGTTGAACGTCGGGGTAACCAATATGTCGTGGTAAGCCTACACCGGGAGTTCCGTTATGGGGTCACAACGGCCGACGAAGGACTCCGCCCAATCTCGCCATCAAAACTCAAATATCTTCCTCATCCGTCTGGTCGACGGTATTAAACAAACCAGGAAACTCTCTTCTCTCTTGTCATGTTTATTTGATTAACATGCGATAACAGCAAAGCACAACCATCCGCGCACGGCACGTCTCTATGAACTTAGCGAGAGCGAGCTGCGGCACGTCCGCAGTCGCTGAGTATTACGCTTGAAGTGAGGGAATAATACCAAGGCCGCACCACACTGCTCTGTGTGCGCACGTCACCACGGTATGAAAACGAGGCGGTCATCTCCGTCCGCCCGCGTCCGGGAATCTGGGGATAAGCGCCACATTGACTGAGCGATGTCAGGATCCTACATTACCCCCGGCTGAGTGACAACGTAGGACCAAACTGACGTGTAGGAGACTGCTTCGTGCAAGTAGCGGGGTTGTCAAATATGTAACCTCTTATACTAAGCATAGTTTTCTTAAAAAAAAAAAAATAGCGAGTGTGGTTACATTGTGGGCGGTTGAAAGCGCAGCATTATACGTGAATTGTCCGATCCTCTTAACACCAACTGTCCTTTATATATTATTCATGTGCTACAAGCTGCGATCAACCCATTCATTTAATTAACAGAATTGCTAATAATGCTTTAGCAATGAACTTGCTAAAAGAAAATGTCTTTACATTTATATATCTGTACACAATTCTGCCAGGCCTGGCATATTCATTTACAATTTAACAACATTGTGATTACGAGGTATGCGGTTGGGCCCGCCATAGACGTCATTAGGCGCGACTATGGCGTGAACCATCCGCACAAATCGAGCAGGAGTCTGGATTATGCGTCCGACTCTAGTTTTTCGCACTGTTTGGTCGGTCGAAATTTTTCCGCGATTAGCGATATTCGCATGTTTGCTTTTTGTCGAGTCGATTACGGCGTCAGCAGCACCCGGGGTTTTACCCCGTAGATGTAAAGGTATGCGGGAATACGTTCGTAAACCACCGCCGTTCCCGTTAGCGCGGGATGCGGCAGAGGCTCGCGAATGCGGCGCTCATAAGTATTGTCTCTATTAGACAAGTTGACTTTAACATCTATTTGCTTTGGGACTGTGGCCGATTTTTGATTGCTTCTGACTGCCGTCAACTTTTTTGTGTTGACTCTCGTCCCGTTGGACGTCGGAGTGTCCGCACTACCAGGTCTAGGTGGACCCTGTGGATTCTTACTAGATGTCCTGGTAGCCGTCGACTTCCGTGGTTTGCTTGGTGGTTTACGCTGTGTTGTCGTACCTGTTGTAGGCTCGCATTCCATGTGAGCGGGTTTAACGCGATCTAAGGAGACCGTCTCAACCTTGCCTTTAACTAGGATTTTCATTACTCTGCCACTCCTCGTGACGACCTTGTATGGTCCGTCGTAAGGGGCGGTCAGAGGCGGTGCAATTGCGATTCGGCGCAAGAATACATGAGTACATGTAGCGATTTCCTTGAATTGGAAAATGTTGTGTTGTTGTGTGTCACGTGGCGGACATAGACGGAGACGCGACATGTCTGAATAATTTTCCAAATCAGTGTTAGCGTCGACGTTGTACTGTTCAGTAAACTCTCCTGGGAGTGTAAGGGTTGTCCCGTAAATCATCTCAGCAGCTGACCTGCCCAGTCTCTCTTTCACGGCTGAACGAACGCCTAACAGTACGGCAGGTAACGTGATAGTCCACGGATTCGGTGACTTGTGCGCCATAATGGCGGCTTTCAATTGACGGTGGAAACGCTCGACCATGCCATTCGACTGAGGGTGATAACTCGTGGTACGATTCCGAATAATCCCGAATTGGTTACATAAACTATCCCACAATTTGGACTCGAATTGAGCGCCCCTATCAGTGGTGATAGTGGCAGGGGTACCATAACGTGCTATCCACCCGCTGAAGAAGGCATCGGCGACCGTTTCGGCTCTAATATCCACCATAGGTATAGCTTCGGGCCAACGTGTAAAACGGTCGACGCAAGTCAGTAGATATCTAAAACCATCGGCATAAGGTAAAGGTCCGACTATGTCCACGTGGACATGATCGAATCGCTCGGTAGGTTCAGTGAACTTTCCGAAAACAGGAGTGTTATGACGTGAAACTTCAGCGGGCTGGCAACCCTTACAGGTACGACACCATCTAGCAATATCTATATTCATGCCGTGCCATACAAATCGGATATTAATCAAAGGTCTGGTGGCTCTATGCGATGGATGGCCTAAACCGTGTAAGTTTGAAAAAACTTTTTGGCGAAATTTCGCGGTAAGGTACGGCCGGTTGTGTCCCGTGGACACATCGCACCAGATCAATTGATTATCAAACGATTTCAAAAGTTTGAAATTCATAGTTGATGTAGTCGAATGTCTCAAACGTGTGAATTCCACGTCATTAGCTTGATCGAGACTTAACGCTTTATAGTCTATCACTGGGCCATCGTGTATCGCTGACACTGATGGTCGTGACAGCGCATCAGCGACGAAATTTGTCTCTCCTTTTACATATCTAATATCGGTGGTGAATTCAGCGATGAACGCTAAATGACGTGTTTGTCGTAGGGATGCGCGCTCAGTCACGGATGACATTACGAATGTTAACGGTTTGTGATCAGTAATAACGAAAAAATTTCGTCCTTCTAAATTGTGTCTGAAATGTTTAATTGTAGCGTATACTGCCAAAAGTTCACGATCGAACGCGCTGTAGCGTGTCTCTGCTGGGTTCAGCTTCTTGCTGAAAAACGACAGCGGCTGCCACATACCGTTTAAAAATTGCTGCAAAACGCCACCGACGGCGACATCACTAGCGTCACACGTGATGTTAAGCTGGGCCGTAGAATCTGGGTGCACCAGAAGCGTAGCGTTTGCCAATATCTGTTTGGACTCGGAAAATGCTGACTCTGCTTCTTTATTCCACTTCAAATCGAAATTTGATTTCGGTGACAATCTGGTATGGCTTTCGTTGGCAGAAGTCAGTAGATTATTGAGTGGCGTCAGCTTCGCGGCGCAATGCGGTATGAAACGGTCGTAATAATTCACCATTCCCAGATACCTACGCAATGCTCGTTGCTTTTCGGGTTTATTGAAATTAACGATCGCGTCAACGGCGCTAGGTAACGGCGAAATGCCTTCGGCGCAAACGTGATGACCTAAGAAACTTAATTCAGATGTTCCGAACTGACACTTTTCAGGACCAATGATGATTCCGTACTCCGATAGTCGAGTAAAAAGAATTCGTAGATGTTTCTTATGCGTTTTATGATCTGGGCTGGTTACCAGTAGGTCATCCAAATAAACAAAAACGAAATCAAGTCCGCGTGTCACGTGGTCTATAAATCGCTGAAACGTTTGACCGGAATTTCTC
The DNA here is from genome assembly GCA_964017125.1 of Flabesymbios commensalis. NCBI lineage: Eukaryota > Metazoa > Annelida > Polychaeta > Terebellida > Flabelligeridae > Flabesymbios > Flabesymbios commensalis. Next base: position 30,265,556 of record OZ024908.1, read on the forward strand.
AGACCAAATGGGGTTCTAGTGAAATTAAACAAGCCAAAAGGTGTGGTAACAGCAGTCTTGTGTACGTCGGACGGTTCCACCGGAATTTGGTAATAAGCCCTGACTAAGTCTATCTTCGAAAAAATTTTCGATCCGGCTAACCGCTGCGTAAAATCTTGAATATGCGGAATCGGATAACGGTCCGGTACGGTCTGTGCACTCAAACTACGGTAGTCCCCGCATGGTCTCCAATCGCCGTTTTTCTTTGGCACCATGTGAAGCGCTGAGGACCACTCGCTGTCGCTGGGTTCAATGACCCCTAACCTAATCATATCGTCAAATTCACGTTTGGCGGTGACCAGCTTATCGGGAGCCAAACGTCGTGGTCGAGCAAAAACCGGGTGACCTTTAGTCACAATCTTGTGAGTTATGCCATGTTTGACGGGCTCACCCTTTGTCGTAGGGCGTGTCAGTCCCGGGAACTGGCCGAGGAGTTTAGTATATTCATTTTGAACTGTATCAACTCTGTTCAATGACTGAGGCTTAATCGAAGATAATGAAGCGGCGATGGCTAAGCCTGTACGCATGTCTCGAAGACATCTGCTTCTCAAGTCTACGAGCAAATTGTAGTGGAATAAAAAATCAGCCCCGATTATGGGTTGCTGTACATCTGCCACTATGAACGTCCCCGGATATTCGCGCTTTAAGCCGACATCGACGACGCGTTTACAATTGCCGTAAGTCTTTATAGTGCTGTTATTAGCTGCCACCAGGGGGAGACTGTCAGTGCCCGAAATCCCGTTAGCGCAAGATCACGGCAGAACACTGACAGCTGCGCCCGTGTCGATTAAATATCTGCATTTGTGTCCTTTATCTGCGACATATAATAACTTAGAGTGAGATAACTGTGGAGAACTAGCGTCCGCGGAGTCATGTCGCGTCTCAGTTATACCGCCAGATGCAAGAGTCGCAATCTTGCTCTGGCTTAGCAGTTTAAAGAAAATGCGCAGGGGCTTCTGCACGTGCGTGCCTTGTCACCGAAAGTCTGGTGAAAATAGCAGACAGGTGCATCAGCCGAATTCAAAGTCTTAGCGGCGTCATTTCTATGTGTGTTCGGCGGCGGAACGAAAGGTCGAGCGGTTGTTTGCAAATTCGTCGGCGGAGCGAAAGGTCGAGCATTATCTTTAACGTCTCTATATTGACTATGTTGGTTACTAATGAAACCTGAGGCCTGTACATTAGGGGCAAATGCAGGCGCGTGAGCGTAGTTATTTGCTCGTCCACGTCCTTTATTTCGTTTCCTCTCAGATGTTGTTACTGTTTCTAATTTCTTGATGCGTTTGGATAGATCTTCTAACAAACCAACTAATTTGCTGGTTTCGTCGACTTTGATCTCTGCGACCCCCGGCTTACTCCCTTCAACGTCTTGTTCTGCAGCTAGTGCCCTGTCAGCCAAAACGGCCAAACTTTCGAGGGAGGCACTGTCGGGTTGAGTCGCCAAATGGGCTCTGATGGAAGCGGGCATCTGTCGTATGAACGCTTGCCGAATTACAGCCTTTCCAACAACAGCTTTGGTGCCGAAACCTGCAGTCTTCTGCAGACGCCTCAGGAACCGCGAGGGAATATCACTTCCGATCTTCTCGCCAGAGATAACTTTATTAACCCTTTCAGGTGTTGTCAATCCTCGCCTCTCAATTAGTATTGCTTTCAGGCTGTCATATTTGTTTGATCTGAAAGGCTGCAGCAGCACGTCTCTCACGTCTGATGCAATCTCGCCAGAAAGTGCAGCGCAGGTTAGGCTATACCTCTCGTCGTCATCATCGATCTGGTGGAGGGCGAATTGCGTCTCGATTTGATTAAACCAGAGCTCCACATCAGAGGCGTAGAAAGTTGCGATTCTAAACTTGGGCAAGTTCGTAGCACGTTTCTGCGGCTGTCTACCAAGCGGTGAAGAACTCCTTGATGAGTCACTCCTCGAGTGGGAATTCAGACGTCTATCCTGAGCAATCCGAGCGAAATCGGCTTTAAGGCGTTGATATTCCTCGTCAGCTGCTCGGAATCGAACCTCATTGTCTTCACTGTCGGGATGATAGCTATCTTTGGGTCTAGCACCCGCACCTTCTAGAGGCGTTGACATGAATCCTTCGCTATCTTACTGCTTTGACATGATGATGTAGTGTTTGTAAAATTATTTAATTATTGAAGCATCTGGGATAGCTGGCCTATTGGCTCTGTGCCTATCCCAATTGTGTTTAAAATGGCATGTCGTATTAACACATGCCAACTATTTTTGACGCGCCGTGCGCGGACAGGTTGCGCAATGCCGTAAAAATCAGATGAAAAATGTCTGTAATATGTTGAAGCTAGAGGTGTAGACTGTAGAAAATGTTCATGCTATGTCGCATGGTGCGAGAAACGGGGGTTGCAGATTAGTTGCAGAGATATGCGTCGTTGAAGTTTCACCTAAGTGCTGTTCACAAATTCACAAAAGGTATATATTGATTAAAGTGAAAACTGGAGGTCTATATGAGACATAAAACGTTTTCACTGAGTCACACACATGCAAAATGGTACCGTGAAAACCGTAGGTCGCAGTGGTACATAGAAACAATAAGCCAGATATAACTGTGATAAGCTATGCTAAGCTATGATAATAGTATTTTGTAAATCGACCTGGGTGAAGAAAAAAATTTTCACACAAGTCGAAAAACACATTCAAATATTTGCAATGTTTCGCAATAGCGCAACTGTCAAATCGAATATTTCTGTATTTATAAAAAATTTAAACTTCAGAAATAACTATCGTGAGAAAATTTCGTTCTCAAACTGATAGACTAAATGTGACTGTGAAGAAAAACAGTGACATTTATGATTTAAGAATAAGATCTAAAACGTGACTGACAGTAGTCTATGCTGATAAATGATAAAGTATATCATTTCGCTGAAAAATGATATCTGTGATGAACATTCCACGTTTTTTTTTTTTTATAATGGTACGTTCATCACCGAATCATTCTCATAAACGTCCGAATCAATCGCTCGCATCGATTCATTGGTTGACGTATAAACCGACTGTGTTCGGTGCGGTTGTTTTATGTCGTCTGTGGTGGGTGTGTGTGTGGTGTATTGTCGGTGCTCACAGCCTGTGCAGCAGGCAGCATGTGGCTTATAGTCTGTGACGGTAAGCTTTGAGCGGTGCGTACATAGTATACAGTCAGCATCCCCGTCTCGCCTCACATTAGCATATTCATCAGCTACTGCGTGCCCAAATAAGGCGCTAAATAGCCTAGCACGATTACAAACACCAAAAGGCGTTTCAAAGTGAACAAAAAGTCTCGCACAATTAGTGTCAGAATTTCGTTTTCGAAACGACTTATTTACACATTTTCTCCCTCAATCGTGTTGAAAAAGAAAATTTACAAACAATTTGAAATTTTTTTTATCACAATCTGTCCGTGTAAAATTTGGAACACGTGACTAATAATCTCCACCAAATCAAAATGGCGGCTTACTTTATGCTAATGTGATGCGGCGACACAGGTTCACTGTCCCGATGCATGCCGGTTAGGGGGGAACACGTGGGTGCCCACGGCGGGCTTTGAGCTAAGTTAGGGAAACCAGCGACCAAGATGGCGCACACCTACCAAATACAAATACAATATTCAGCATTCTCTGAAATAACATATGATAATAGTACAAAATATTGACCTACGGTCCTAGGAATATTTTTAAACAGACCAAATAAGACCGTTTATTGACATTCATTTAGGGAAACAATTTATTTTGGCCCTAAACTTATTAAAGGTTACCCGAGTCGAAGCGATAGTAAAAATTTCTGTCGATTTGTAGAAAAATCGTGAAAAAATGACGAGATTTCGTCTGTGGACTTTAAGATCGAGTTACCCAATTATGGTAGTCAACGATAAAAATGAGTTACAGAAAATACCCACTTCCTACAGTGGCATTAGTAGGATGAAGGCATTAAACAAACTCTTACGATAAAAAAAATGATAGGCTATGTCTATAAGAATAATTTTCTGGATTCTTCTAGAGAACCGGCAAGGCCGCCATTTTGAATAAGCGCCAAACACGTGGGATTTCGACCAAAAGTTTAGAAATTTACGCCGTTTTCGACGTAAAGAAACGTGCTTCTCGTCTGATAACTCTTTCTGACTAATTTAAACTGGCATATATATATTTTGACCTACAGCTTTCACGTACCTTGTGAAAAAAATGCTATTGATTTTTTTCAAAAAATCCCCTAAAATTAATGAAACTATCCTTGAAAACAGCGGTTTTCAACTGGCGTCTAGGTGAAAACACTGTTGCGTAAACGATCAGTCGTCAGGGGTCACCAATATGGCGAGTTGAACGTCGGGGTAACCAATATGTCGTGGTAAGCCTACACCGGGAGTTCCGTTATGGGGTCACAACGGCCGACGAAGGACTCCGCCCAATCTCGCCATCAAAACTCAAATATCCTCCTCATCCGTCTGGTCGACGGTATTAAACAAACCAGGAAACTCTCTTCTCTCTTGTCATGTTTATTTGATTAACATGCGATAACAGCAAAGCGCAACCATCCGCGCACGGCACGTCTCTATGGACTTAGCGAGAGCGAGCTGCGGCACGTCCGCAGTCGCTGAGTATTACGCTTGAAGTGCGGGAATAATACCAAGGCCGCACCACACTGCTCTGTGTGCGCACGTCACCACGGTATGAAGACGAGGCGGTCATCCCCGTCCGCCCGCGTCCGGGAATCTGGGGATAAGCGCCACATTGACTGAGCGATGTCAGGATCCTACAAAGGCTCTTCTAAAAAACGAGGTCAAGTTTTTTCTAGGTCGCCCGGGGGAGAGTGGGGCAAGAGCTTATTCTAGGCTAAAATAGCAGGAAAGCAAGCAGATTCACATACCTTTTTTATTTTCTATTTTGAAAGAGAACAGCAGGATGGTTAAAATGATATATAGGGTTATTTACATTTCCCCATTTTAGGAGTGCTGGGAGGCCTGAGCGTATGGGTCATAATACATGTAAGTCTATGGGACGGGTATTATGTGTGGTGAGACTTTAAGTAATATCGATCACAAAGTTTTTTTCTAAGGGGTTCAAGGGTACAATATTTATATGTAGTACATAGGGGCCTATGCTAAGTATACGATTTGGTACGACCCATTTTCAAATGGCTATTTCTATTAAATAAGATGTAAATAAAAAGCTTTAAATGCCGACATAATGCTGTAATATGGTCTTTGTTTTCGTTTCGTTGTTTCTCTGTCTGCTAAAGGCGCCAAGCACGTGGTAAGGGGATCCCAAAGTTACTATGACCGAATTAGGGCTATGACCGAAATAGGGCACACTACAGTATAACTATATAAGTATTACTAAATAGTACTAGGCCTATAGGCTAGTAGGTCTAGTCTAGGTTTACCTTCAAAATTGAAATAACAATAGGGCCAAGCCGAATAGGCCTAACCATCAAAAAAATTCACTGGGTTGACATGACAAAATTTGCCACCCATTCGGCCATAGCCTCATCATAGGCATAACCTAATATATATAGGGGCCTAGTATACCATTACAATGCATCCATGTGAGTGTGACGTCAGCAGCAAAATCTCTGGTCTATTAAAGGGCCTAGATACCTAGTAGGCCTATAGGCCTAGTGCCTACCCTAGCCTATATTTTCTATAAGTATAAAGTTACAAGCCTGTATGTCCATAGTCTATAGTAATTAGCATAGATCTAGACCTTCCTTCCTTCCTTCCTTCCTTCCTTCCTTCCTTCCTTCCTTCCTTCCTTCCTTCCTTCCTTCCTTCCTTCCTTCCTTCCTTCCTTCCTTCCTTCCTTCCTTCCTTCCTTCCTTCCTTCCTTCCTTCCTTCTCTAGATCTATGGTAATTAGTACAGGCCTAGGCATCATAGTCTAGACAAAATTATTACCAGGTGTTTTCAGTATTGGCCCTAGTAGGTTGTTGAGGTGGCCAGTATTTTGACCATAGATATAGAGAATATCTATGATTTTGACAAGGCCGGGGGCCCAGGCAAAATACGGCCACCCAGTATTGTTGGTGATGTTAGGGTAAGGTTGTATTTATTATATAGGGTCTAAGCCTACATTGTAGGCCTAATTATATTTTGTCATTTGAATAGGCCTAACAGTATAATAAATGATTAGCCTAACGTTAGTAGTCCCATTTGTGGCAATCGATGTCTAGACAAAATCGCTCTATAGTTCGTCCTAGGTTAGCAAGTTCAAAGTTCAAGTTCAAGTTCAATGAAGCAACTCCCAGGGGAGTGCCCGGTCCCGTCTTTAAAAAGACGCCCGAAATGCCGGGGTTTTATCAAAATGACCCCTCCTCGTCTCCCTGCAGGCGTGAGGAGCCTCTGCACGTCCACTTCACCGCCACTTCACTGCCAATGCCAACCAAAAACAATCGGAGGACTGCCCCCAAGCTTTGATTTTAGCTTAAAATGAAATAAATCTAGCATTCAGCTTTTATCGTAGGACAACTAAATTTTGACCGTTAAAACATTTTTTTGAAATCTTCGAAGTTCAATTTCGGACACATATACTGTTAACCAAAAATTGTGTAAACAGTGTTTCTGATCTGTCGTCATGTCGTCAGAATTGACGACAAACTTCCCCCTCTGACGAAAAATCACTCCATTCTGACGACAATGATATATCAAGAAAAAAATTAAGGAAAAATGATTTTTTTCAAAGCTTGAAATGTACCTTTAGATATCACTAAAAGACACCTAAAGCCTTCTCCGAAACAAAAAAAATCCCTGTGGGGCATGCCCCCGGAGCCCCTGGAGTTGCGATTGCCTTCTGCAGCCTCCCGCCGGAAGCCGCGCCTGCGTGCTGACTCCAACACCTGGTTTGGAGTCAGAATCTTCATATTGTCTGACTCCAACTTTTTTCAGAGTCAGAAACACTGGTAAAATGGCTGACAGGTCAACAAATTTCACCACAAATTACCCTTAGGCATAATTATAAACATTAGTTAAATTTAAAAACGATCTCCATAGATCTTAGACTCAAATGGCCAAAACGTAACAGAGGCATAAGCGGCGGCACGCAATGCGGCGGCGGCAGACGTCCAATGCAAAAACCGTAAGCATCCCCTTTTAGAGGAATGCTTGATGATAGACTTTCCCCAGGAATAAGAAAACATTGCCACTGTCGAGTAGTCACAGTCTGTCTCCCAATTTAATTTAATCAATATTTGAGAGTTAGGTCATAATTGGTGGCGGTTTTGGCCCGTGCATGTGGCGGTTATGCCCGATGCACGGGGCATAGCCTAACCGCCACATGCGAGTAAAGTTTTATTTCCCACATCAACTGTTCATAAATTGGCTGGGTGCCATCGAGTCTTGTTTCAACCAAAGTACTGTGGGAGGTTGTCTTAGTAGCCATATTAGTCCAATTTATCTTTACTGCTGTGTTAAAGTAGGCCTAATATATGAGTCTTAGGGTGGCGGACATGCCCCACTCTCCCCTAGGCCTAAAATAAAACTAGACCTACCCCCCCGTTCCGTCACCCCCCCCCCCTCACATGAAAATGTGCTCTGGATCCACCACTGTTGTAGGCCCTAATTGTTATAAAAACAATTTAATCATCAATAGCCTATCCAAACCATCAAGAAGTCTATGATTCAAAACACACTCAAAATTTCACAGTAACTATTGTTTTAAAAACGTTTATAATTAGTTTAGTTATTTGGTTGCTAAAAATAATAGCCAAATACATGAAATAGGGGCCTACGATATTTAATTATCATGATTATGTCATGCAGGTTGCTATGACCCCGGGATATGACCATAGATAGTCCAGTAAGGATATCTATGGCTATCACCCTTATGATTCTGTTGAAAACAACATTCATATTCAGACAATCACCAGGTGGCGCTCTAGCAGTTAACTGAATCATTGCTCACCAGATGGCACATCATCTATAGAAATTATGCTCTGTGTGTGCATTCATGAACGTTTTGATATCAGATCATGTTGTTTCATCAAATATGTATCTGTTTGATATGTATTATACCTTCTCACAAAAAAATACAGAAAAATAGAAAAGACGACACATTGGCTACATTAACAATACCCCTATATCCAAACAATTGATCACAAGCCATCTGTCACTTGTTTATAGCACAACAAACAAAATAACGTTAAATCAACGTGGCTTCCACGTCAAAGTCAAGTCAATTAATAAAAGTGTCACCCACAATTCATTAAAGCATTGCAGTAGTACATATAGTGTGGTCAGTTAATATATATATAATATATATGTCCCAAACCCCCTTTCTTCAGAGCGTGGATCCGCCCCGCATACATACCTTGCATGTATGCGGAACCCCTCTTCACCAGCTTGTTCACATCACCTTAGGAAAAGAGCCTCTTATAACTCCCCACACATACGGATGAACAGATCGTAATGCAGTAAAACAACACATTATAATCTGCTCAAAGTCATCTCATGAGACTGAAAAGGAGTGAAATTTGGAACCCTGTGGTATAGTACTTCCCAGTAAATGCAAAACATTTGTATAACATTTGTACCATGTTGGACCAACGTCGAAGACGTTGGGCCGACATTGTACAAATGTTATACAATTTACAAAAGTTTTGTGTTTGCTGGGTAGTAGTGGTGGTAGTAGCAGCACAGAATATATCATTTTAGGATCGTAGAAAATTTGCATAAATCCGTGATGGCAGAAATAAAACAAAATGACCGATATCTCAGAAACCTTCTGAGGCTAAAAAAGACATAAATTTAGACCTTCGGGGGTATAGTAGTACTAATAGTAGTACACACCATTTTAGGATCGTAGAAATTTAGCATAAATCATAAAAATGGCCGACACAAATTCAAAACGGTCATCGAAAAATAAAATGTTCAGAAAATGATCGCTAATCAAAAGAACTAACAATTTGTTTTCGAAATCCAAAATGGCCATGAAAACTTAAAATGGTCGCCGAATATTAAAATGTTGATATTATCGCTAGAAACTAAATTCCGACACAATTCATTTTTTTTGCTGGATCCTAACCTACAGAAGAAAAAGGGTTTAAATTTAGCACTTTTTTAGGCTCTCATCAGATGCACAGTTTTTGAGACATCACTCATTCTCAATATTACAGGGCAGATTGTTATTAAAGTTCTTGAAACGTGCACAGGAGAAGCAATGTGAGCTCATTGTCTTAACCAGGTACTGTCACCGTTTACGGTACGCCATCATTGTAGTTTTGAAACAGCGGCGCGAGAAAATCGGGTCACTTTTTAGGGTAAGGACATTCCGTGTTTGCTACAGATTTTCTTACTATTTTAAGAAAAAAATGCTCATAAAATCACATAAAATCAAAATAGCCAACAAAATGCCACACTGGGCCACTAGTTCTTATTTTGATTGATACAAGCATTTCCGCAAAGAGAACTCAATAACATGATATGTCATTTCTAAGTGCAATGTTAGACTGTTAGTGCAATGTTAGTGTATTGTGGAGATCACCCAAACATGCGCGTTGAAATAACATTATAAGCAAGTTTATCCATTCGTCAAACTAAACATGCTAAATGCACACGTTTGGCCGGTTTATTTTTAACTATGCTATTTCTGATATAAAAATCATCAGATATTTGTACATAGGGCCTATACAAGGTATCTAATCCCATAGCTCACATACCCAAGGCTATAAACCTACTAGTACTTAATAAAAAAAAAATCAAATAATTAAGCAGCGCTCGCCGAGGCGGATTGCATATATTCCACATAGTGCGCCGCCTCCGCCGCCGCCGCAGCAATTTGTTTTCATTTAAATCAAGATAGCTACTAATCTATCAATTTTTGCTTCCTCATACTTCACATAGCCATCACATACCACTGGGGAATTGTTTTGGTATCATTTTGATCCCCATATCATCAACCCTTTATCACTACGGCCACTAACGAGGAAATGATCGTTAGCACATTTCAAGAAAAAGTTGCCATCAGATCTTCTTTTAATTTGACAAATATTCTCAGCTATGTCATTCAATGACCTGATTACCTTTTGGGAGCAAACAATTTCAAAATGGCCATTTTGAATTTGAGTAATTTTGCGATATTTTTGTAACGCAGAAAAAATGCAAAATAGCTGGACCATGAATAAAAAAGGAAATGTAAGGTCTCACACTAGGATAACCCATGACAAATTTTGCAATAATGAAATCCAAATTTAAAATGGCCACCAGTTGGCCTTTATATTTTTTTCCCCTCATTATCTCGGAAATCTTGCATGATACTTTACACAGCCATCACATCCCACCGGGGAATTTTTGGTGACATTTTGATTCCTATATAATTAACCATTTAATTTCTAGGGCCAATAACAAAGAAATATTCGTTAGCGCGTTTCATAAAAAAGTTTCCAGCAGATCTTCTTTTTATTTAGCAAATATGCACAGCAATGTCAGCCAATGACATGATTAACTTTTGGGAGCAAATGATTTTTAAATGACCGTGTAGCGGCCATTTTGAATTTGAGTAATTTCGTAATTTTTACTTAACTCAAAAACAAAGCAAAATAGCTGGACCATGCATATAAAACAAATGTGAGAACTTACACAAGGATACTCATGACAAATTTCGCAGAAATAAAATCTAAAATAGCCAACTGGCAGTCATTTTTAATTTTTTTTTCTCATTTTTTCGAAAATCTTGCATAATAGCTAAAGCGGTAATATAGAAGAAACCTTGAGAAAGTTTGCTAATCTATATCAAATTTAAAATGGCCGACTGGCGATAATGGAGGGCTGCTTTCCTGCTCGTTTCCGAACAACTATTTCTAGTTCAATCTCTATTTTTTATCATTAGAAATGTTTTCATCATGACATTTTGAAGCTGGAGATATTGCGTGAGTTATTACGGATATAAATGATTGAAAAAGTAGAAACAAGTTTTTACCCCGGCCCGTTGGGCCCGAAGGAGTATTGTCGTCCCCTTCGTGCGCCGCTGTCTCCGCTGCCGCCGCCGCCGCACGCACTCTTTTTGCTACAAGACCAACATGGTGCAACAGATTAATTTCATAATTCATACATTCAACCCCTCCCGGCACTTTATTTACCCAAGGTCAAGGTCATAGGTCAAAGGTAAAATGTCAAGGTCAAAGATTTAAAAAAAATTTATTGTTAACGCGATAACTTGAAAAATAATCATTGGATCTCTCCAATTTTTTACGTAAAGTCACACATAAGTATGGAGATCACCTGATTAGATTTTCAGCTTTCCACCGATAATCAAAATGGCCGCCATCTGACGACAAATTTTTTTCGACCCAATTTTTTTTATATAGTTCCCTTGAAACCTGGTATATATAAGTTTTCAGGGTCTGCGAGTCTGTTGGCATTGTCCGTTTTCGCGTGCAACCGAAAACGAGGCTATGGCGGCCATCTTTATTTTTTCAATCACAAAATTCCTTATAACTTGAAATAACCCCGATAACTTGAAAAATAATTATTGGATCTATCCAATTTTTTATGTGATGTTGCCCATGAGTATGGAGATGACCTGATTAGATTTTCAGCTTTCAACCGATAATCAAAATGGCCGCCACCTGGCGATTACATTTTTTTAAAACTTTTTTTCAGATTTCCCTCGAAAGCTGGTAGAGTCTATATATAGGTTTACGCGGTCTGCGAGTCTATCGGCATTGTCCGTTTTCGTGTGCGACTGAAAACGAGGCTATGGCGGCCATCTTGATTTTTAAATTTAATAATTCCTTGTTAACTCGATAACTTGAAAAATAATTATTGGATTTCTCCAATTTTTTATGTGAAGTTACCCATAAGTATGGAGATGACCTGATTAGAATTTCAGCTTTCCATCGATAATCAAAATGGCCGCCACATGGCTACTAATTTTTTTCAACTTTTTTCGCAGAATTCACTCCGTTTTTGTTTTATCAATTTTAATAAATCGTTTTTATTTTCAATTAATTGCCCTGAAACCTGGAATATATAGAGTCACTGCATCAGCCGAGGAGTATTTGAGTACTTGCACGGTATTTTTTCATATGGCTGAAACGTTGGCTATAGGCCTGCCACAAGTCCGATCCGCCAATTATAACTATTATGGATCTACGGCCAACACAAAATTATATTATACTCTTTCAGTGTGGGGAGCGACTTTAGACGTCAGAATCTGACGTCTAACGTTACAGTCCATCCCCGCACCGAATGGATTAACAACACAGGGGAATGGTACGTTGATATAATTATATATACCAGTGAAGGTCATGATGGGATTATATGAATATGGTTGACATATATAGGACTTCCTAATTGATCCCAAATGTCATAAAGCTGTACTATCGTACGACCAACCGCATCGATATGGGTTCACATCCTGTTTCTGGGAGAAAGGCGTAGGCCCACCAGCATGCGCAGCCTAATCAACTTTCCAAGGAGTGTCGTCAGTCGCACGGTAAATATCATTGACCAATGAAGCGAAACGACGCAACTGCTTTAATATGATCGTGGCAGCAAATTAGGCCTATAGCCGAAACTATTTTTTCAACCAGATTTTTTTAATGACTGATGTAGATAGAAATGATAAACATCATAATTATAGCCCTCAGTAAAAAAAAACATGATCAAAAGTTAATGATTGCACCCGAGGGGAAGAATGTATCTGCTGCTTCCCCCTAGACCTCATATTGACTCATTTACTGGCGGTCTATTTCAGAAGGCAAACACCTTCAACGTACAATTGATGAGACTTGTCCCTTGCATAGAGTACAAAAATAGACTTCCCCGAAATAGTCCCTTAATAAAACCGTTTAGGCTCACCAGTGTAGCATTTTTCATAGAAAATCGACAATGGTGTGCAATCACCCGACATAACAACAAAAGTCGTTTATAAAATTGCCTACCAACTTGCAATATTGGTTTGTCTAATACATTTTTTAGGTTTACGCTATGTGTGAGATAAGTATAAACCCAGCACACATGAGACGACGCACCGATGTTGGTTTGGTGTTGGTTTATCGTTTGCGTCGCAGGCCCAACATTAAGTCAACATTGGATGGACATATCGCGTTTTTATCGGTCTCCACCTCTGGCACTGGAGTGTCATATATTTATTGTCTGCACTAATCACTAGGCGCTGGGATTGGTGGCGAGGCTATGGTATATTATACTGTTATAGGAGATATGGGATTATACGCACGGTGAAAGTCACTAACCTGCGCTAAATCTGGCCTAGCCTGAAGACCCTAATCATGTATGGATGACACCAGACTGTCGTCTATGACCTCGGTAAGTGGCACTCAGGGGAGAAGATTGAAGTGGGGTTGTTTCCGCGGACAGGGAGTCTGACACTAATATAGGTGACGAGTATGACACTTATCTTCTCGCGGTCTCTGATGGAGTCAACTTACGAAGCCAAATTATCTCATACCACCCAAATTCTAATTTATCATGTTTATCAGATGGACTGAACGTAATAATTGAATAATAAATTAAATGCTCCCTGTCGCCCGGAGGAAATAGCACTGTTTAAAGAATTTATCTCCACGACATTATGATTCAAATATACTGCATATGTTGCAAGAAATAATCAAAAAGAACCCAGACAACAAGATACATATCCTACATTGGTTTAACGTTGGACAACCGTCTGCGATACTGGCTCACTCTTAAGCCAACGTAGGTTTAATGGGTCATTCTAGCTTGGAATCAAGTCGTGTCTAATATGAAATCTTCTTTAAGCAAAAAACACGCCCTTATTGGTGTGACACTAGTCGATAGCTTATAGATCTATTATAAGAATATTAGACATACTCACATTATCATTTTCCTTCTGAGAATTCGTTAATCAAAATCCAAGGCCTATGCGCCATCTATTTTTTTCACAAACGGACGATGTGTGATCTAATATATTAGATTTGAAAGTGTTAGATGATAGAATCTGCTAATCACCGCTCATCATTCAGTTGTTATTTAAATAGTTTCATATTATCACACCTGGGTAAATCGTATTACATTGCACCTGTGCCTCACGCAACCTTGCTGACCCAAAATTACCACATAATGTAACCAGAGCCACAGTCACTCTCAATGAGCTGCTGGCAGCTGTGTAATAGGCCACACGAGACGTACACCCAATGCTGGTTTAATGTTGGGCCAACGTCTACGACGTTGGCCCAACATTAAACCAGCATTGGTGTTTGCTGTGTGTCTGGTGATACCCGTTGCTGACGAATCACCGCTGTCATCAATACTGCATAAATAATGACCTGATAGTGGATAACGTGCTGCGAGTGAACTACTAGGTGACCAAATCGCATCTCTGAGCCAGAATTAGCTCCGGACAATGTCTCTCCCCACTAAGTGCGCTCCTCCTCCAGGTTTCAATAATTCTCTCATTTTATTTGGTCTGTAGCCCACATGAGCTGAGCCGATACATCATTCACAGCTTTGACATTGCAATAATAATATGGAATAATATAATATTCCAATTTCTCAGACAGGTAGTAGTAGACCCTGCACGATATGCGTAGTAGCAGAAATAGATTCTCTCTTATCTATTTCTGGTAGTAGTCGAGTCGCCTCATGTGAACCGATCCGGGATGCAGATTCATCATATCCGCACAAGTTTAACCTAGCTCAGAGAATTGAGTATATGTCATAACCACCTTCCATGTTACTAAGGATCAACATGATCAACGAGCTATGACCTAACATTTCACCTACCAGAGCCTTCGTATTTACCCTTGAAGCGCTAATATAAACCAATAGACCAATGGGGTTTTTTCAATTTTAAATCATCATACATATCTTAGCTCTTTCCCCAGTTGTCCCACCGTCTACGACGCTGGCCCAACATTGGTCAAACATTGGCCAGATGTGTCGTGTTTGCTGGGTCAGCTTCATTTGAATACCCAAGTTATGGGTCTACGACCATTATAAATGTTGTACTCTTTCAGTGCGGGGATTGACTTTAGACGTGAGATGCTGACGTTTAAATTAGGTCCCCACACTGAAAGGGGCATTATTGCACAATAGGCCTTTTTATATCTCAGCAGATATAAAAAAACAAGGCCCGTCGGCGACAGAAGTAGGCCTGGGGTACCCTGGAGAAATAATTACATAGCGATAACTGACCATGGTCGACATGGTATTTCACTGCTGACCATGAACTCCGGGGGGGGGGGGGGGTAAAGGTAGAATTTTTTAATGTGAGACGAAACATTTGCAATTTGTTGAGGTTAAAATCCCAGATTTCACTCCCAAGAACCGCTATTTTAATATGAATATAAATCAAATTGAAAATGATTATTTTGTAGTGATATAGAGGTGAAAGGCCTAAATACCAGATTACTAGTTGTGCCCGGTGGTTCCGCGGCTCATTGATATTAAAGAGCAGTGCCATCGTTATGATGCCCCGTGGTGTAAAGTTAATATTACTGTGCTTGTAGAATCACCTGCTGCTGATAAGTCATTGTAGACAAAGACGTTTACTGAACAATTGAGAGAACCCAGGATTGGCTTAATGTTGGACCACCGTCTGCGACGCTGTGCCAACATTACTCCTACCCTGGTCCAATGTATTGTGTTTGCTGGGAAGATGGCCCCTCCTAAACTAGTGGGAGGATGTGCCTCGGTCTTAAGAAAAGGAGCAATGTCTCAGAAACTAATGGCTATCAAATTTCATGGCAACCCTGTCATCTCGTTTCGTCAAGATCTCTTGAGGCAAGAATCTCGCTATCGTTTATGGTTGAGCGAGTGCAGTTTTTCGTCTCAATAGGGCCTACGTCTCAATACGTTCAAGCGCCCAAATTACAAGTAAAATGTTTCAAAATAATCGACATCTCATAATTTGCTTGAATTAATTAAATGACTCACGTCTACAACGTCTTCTGTAAAATATAATTGAATGAAATTAAAATTGAATTTGAACCATTATGATTACATTATATAAATGACATATACACCTTTCTCAATAACAACACGCCACACAGTGAGCAACGCCGAACTGTTTTAATCAGACAACTGTTACACACTGTTCAATGACAACACGCCACACAGTGAGCAACGCCGAACTGTTTTAATCAGACAAACTGTTCACGCGCAAACTCGTGCAAGCAGTCTATTGGGACAGGAGCTCTGCTTACTAGACAAAACGTGGGTTGTACTCTCGTATATCAAATACAAACCTGTTGTTTTCTGTTTGTCTGGCAATTAAGTTGTGAGATGGATTTGTATTCCATAATTTCCATCATTCCAGGTAGGCTTGCTACGAACTTATATTATACATGAACATGCTGGTGATGTACACCTATCGCATGCTTTACGAATAATGTAGGGAATTGTCGCACCTGCGAACTGCTTTCGGTAACTATTTAGCATCAGGGTGTTATGAGGTCCAGCTATTTTTTTTACATTTCGGGTGTAGGCCTGTAGGCCCCTATTAATTAATGGCTAAGATAAGATTAAATGAATGAGTTTTTATTAAATTGAGAGTCCCAAAGATAATGTCTGTGCGAGAATTTCCTTTAAATCTATAAAATCTAATTCATACCATCTGAATATAATTGAATGACCAAGACACATGACCAGGATATATAATGCATTATTATAATCTAAGTATTACTAATAGTGTGTGTTTGAGTGACGTCACTGCGTTTCACAGAATGAAGTATGGGGGAGGGGGTGTTATATAACCTTGTTTTTACCGAGTGACGTCACTGCGTTTCACAGAATAGGTAGCGGCCTACTAATATACGAGGTTATAGATATATAACACAAAGGTGATTTGGTATTTCGTCGAGTGAACTGATATAATAGGCCTATATATGTGTATTCTGTTGACATTAATGACGTAATGATAATGACGTAATTGTCAAGGGAATGACGTCATTCTCACGTGTGTACGGCATTGGAGGCTGCGAACAAAAACCTATCTGCAGCACAGAAGTTCACCCAATGTTGGTTTACAGTTGGTCCGGCGTCGTAGACGCTGAACCAACAGTTATCCAGGATTGGGTCAGCATTTCTACAAAGATATCGCACTAATGTTGGATTAGCGTGGTGTGAAGCTAAATCTTACCTGTGGATCATGGCTATGAACGAATTAGCTGATCAGATTGCTCCCCCAAGTATAGAGGGCTTCGTTGTCACCATGCCATCCTCCCCTCAAGCCTGCAGCAACCTGCAACACGAGAACATCATTATGCATGGTAAGATTATTATACGGATAGAAATTAGCACCTTGAAAAATTCTCAGTAGTAGGCTTAGACATTTTAAAGCAGGCGCATGCGAATAAGAATAAGCATCGACGCTATAAAATGTAGGAATGATCACCTGTAACACACAGACATAGTCACAGTAACACGAATAAATAATCACATGCATAGAACGACACTGAGTGAGCACTATGCATCATTATTTTAAATATGATGTGCGTCAGCAAAATTAATTTGTCCACAAGTTATGTGTGCCCATTCAATGTTCAATGTCATCAAATACGGCATTTGCAGAGCTTACCGTAAATGACATGACTAGCAGCCATAGACTTATCCTGTATTTAGAATTCATCCTTCTGATACCATTACCGGTATAAGTAGTGCGATGGGCTTAATGAGATTGTTGAGTTGTAGTCGTAAGGGACACCTTAATCAGAGTTAATAATAGATGGATCGGTTTACATGACACTCTTATCCCGATTCTTAAGATTCTGTAAAGCCAATTCCCATTTGCGACTCCATCAATAACTAAATATAAGTAGTAATACACTCTCTCCAAGCTGTATGTGGGTAAGCATGTTTCACGTTTAGAAAACGAATAATACAGGGCACCCACGAGCAAACAGCAGCATCCTATTCATTTCATTTGAATAGTGTAATACAAAAATAATAATAATAATAATAATAATAGTAATAATAATAATAATAATAATAATAATAATAATAATAATAATAATAATAATAATAATAATAATAATAATAATAATAATAATAATAATAATAATAATAATAATAATAATAATAATAATAATAATAATAATAATAATAATAGTAATAATAATAATAATAATAATAATAATAATAATAATAATAATAATAATAATAATAATAATAATAATAATAATAATAATAATAATAATAATAATAAAATAATAATAATAATAATAATAATAATAATAATAATAATAATAATAATAATAATAATAATAATAATAATAATAATAATAATAATAATAATAATAATAATAATAATAATAATAATAATAATAATAATAATAATAATAATAATAATAATAATAATAATAATTATTATTATTATTATTATTATTATTATTATTATATTCCCTCTAGGGCTTATTAGTCATTTTAAACCTATAAATCCACGTAAAAAAACGGATTCTATATTACACTTGAAGATATAATGTCATAATGTTGGGAGCTAGATAACTCCCATCACCTGTAATTTATACAATATGATTGAAAAGGGTGCTAAACATCTTCCTTATTAAAATGACGTCTCCTATTTTATTTTGGCAACATTTCTAGCTGTCAGATTTGACTGATTGTTTCAGCAGTCACCCACTATTGTCCATATTTTATATCTTCTTTATGGATTTACAGGCCTATGCTCAAGACAGATTTATTTAGAGTAAGTGGTGCTGATCTAAAATATACTAAACAAAAAATACTTTTGAAATTTCATGGTGCTGTATTGGAGTATATTTATTAAAAAGAACTGAAGTTAAGGACAAAATTAAAAATAAAGCAAAAATAAAGAAAGTCAGCTAGATTATCAAAATACAACTA